>CP113886.1:0-600000 GCA_030370665.1 Hanseniaspora meyeri | reverse complement strand
ACACATAACCCATACACAGCAGCACACCACACCACACATACCAATGAACAGAATATTCTATCCTAAAAAAGTCTTAAGTGCCAGTTCAAACTACGTTTCTGTTGAGAAGAAAGTCACCTCTGATATGATCAGAGAAGCCTCCAACATCAACAATAAAGCACAGCTTCTGAAACCATATAACCAATACACAGCCGACAAAATAGGCAGTCTGATCACTGTCAAGGGCACAATCGTCCAAAACAAACTATTGCCAAACGGTGTAGTCAGAGTCATAAACTCCCCGGAAGACATCGACTACATACTGCTTTCTAAATACAACGAGCTAGAAAAAAAGAGGGCTAAGGAAAACGAAATAAGAGATATGAACGTGGCTAGAATCAAGGCTGAAACTGAAGCCAGAATCAAGGCTGAGCAATTGGCAGAGGCCGAGGAATTTGAAGCAAAGCTTTAGATAGTGACAGTCGTGAACGATGCTCCTGTTATTAATGTGAATAATTTTTTTTTTTACTTTTTGTATCTTTTTTTATATATACCAAAAAACAAAACTGTCATGTATATACCTGTATAAACAAAAAGAAAAATATTGCTTTTCTGCAACTATTTCTTCTCCTTTAGCTCCCTTTTCTTCATTTCTTGCTCAACCTCCTTCATTACCTTCAAGACTTTGTCTTTCTCGACTTTTCTCAAGTGATCTAATTTCTTCAGCAAGTTTGGATTCATGAATATCTTATCGAATGTTCCAGCAGTCATATTATCATAAATAGAAAGTCCATACTTGATCAAGGCAATCATGGCATCCACGTCTTTCTTGCTCTTAGGAGTCTTCAAAACAATGTGGATTCTGCTACTGCTTTTATCGAAGTCGGTGTCCAAAATAGGTTGGTCATCAGGCAAGTCAGTGATGGTAAATGATTTCAAAACATTCTTACTCTTTTCTAGTAACTCTTCTAGTTCCTTGTTATCCTGATTGTTGTTGAAGTAAATTCCGTTGCTAATGGTATTGTTTTCAGACATGAAGACGTATTCTTTTGGTAATCTTACGGTCTCAACCAATGGAACTGTGTTCAAGTAGTAGTACTTGCTTCTTGAAGAGGACATGGCATGCTTGGCCACAATTCCGGAAACAAACTGATACTTCTTAGGCAAAGTTTCTCTTGTTTGATGTTCAAATAATTCATCAGCACCTTCGCCTTTGGAGATCTTGTGGCTGACAGAAGTGTTGTTTGGCTTGATGTTGATTTCAATATATTCTTCAAGGTTATCCTCCATGATTCCACTAAAAGCATTCTTCATCAACTTTTCCATTAGTAAACCCAATGGGTTGAATCTGCTACTCAAATGCAACTTGACTTCAACGCTTTCTACATTCTTTCTTCCGGTGTAGAACCCTGTGATCAGTGTATCGTTGAATTCAGATAAGTAAGGGATTCTCTTCATCTTGTAGGTGAATCCAATATTAGCAAACTGCAAGTACATGTAATCGTTCAATGGAGTAAAGATTCTGTTGGTTATGTTGGAGTTTTGTCCACGTCCAAAAGTGAAGATTGCAGCCATCAAGGCCAATAGTATTAAGATCAGAGTTTCGAAGGAAAAATCATACAACCTGAATCTTTTAAAGACTCCCATTTCAGTTATTTCTTCATATGGGACAGAATAAAACTTTGAGTTCATGGACTCAATAGCCTTAAAATAATTGGAAACAGTCTTGAATATCATGATTAAGATGTTCTCTGGTTTTGAAAAAAAATTCTCAATAAGAAATTAAGTTACTCAATGAATGATTCGTGTTATTTTGAAATTGATAATAAAAAATTTATTATAAAAAAATAAAATATGCCAAGAGAATAGCAAAAAAATTAAGCTGCATCTTTGCATGCAGAGGGAAAAAATAAATGGACGAGTTGGGAGTCGAACCCAAGACCTCTCCCATGCTAAGGGAGCGCGCTACCAACTACGCCACACGCCCAAGTTGTGTGTTAAAATGGTTAAAAGAAAATTATCGTCTGGACGAGTTGGGAGTCGAACCCAAGACCTCTCCCATGCTAAGGGAGCGCGCTACCAACTACGCCACACGCCCTGGCAATAATTTTTTTTGAACAAAAATTGTGGGAATTGGCCTTATTATAGCTATCAAAAATATAAATCACTCTTGACTGAAGAGTAGCAAGTTGAAAGCCACCAAATCGATGCTAGAATATCCTTTGTGTTTAAGGATGTTACTGTCTGCAAAAAAGTTTTTACAGTGGCAAACTTTTTTGGATGCAGTTTTTTGATATAGTTAAAACATTGTGATTTAAGGACAAAAAACAGATTTGAAAATGAGTGTCGTAAAAGACGGTAAAATTTACATCCCATTTATGGTTTAAACAATATCAAAGTATAAATTGACACTACCAATAGGCCGCCTATTTTGTTTTATTTTAAAAACATCAATATTAATAGTTTTAAACATTGTCACGTTTGAATGCAGCTGCATTCAGTAACCATGTCAGTGTTCACAAAATTTGATGTAGTCACTTTTTTTTTTCAGATTTTCCAATATCATTGAATCTGGATAACAGTGAAAGCAAGTCTTCACCACATGGATTAAAACTCCGTTCCATAGTAACAAAAAGACTAACTTTTTATTTGGTTCAAATTACCCAGGGAGGTCTCAAAATAAGTCAAAAAGCATTGTATTTAGGGGCATAGTGTTTCATGGCAACTATATTTAAATTAATAAAAGAAAAGAAAATGCCTTATATGCATTATTTTACCACTGTTAGCCAACTACTACCTACTCTTTTAACAACCCATAATTATTTCTTAGCCACAACAGATCCTATTGCACTATATGCATTTTTTTTTCGTTTTTTGATAGAAAACTACAAAGTTGTGCTTAACGTATTTGGCTTTGCCATTTGATTAAATCCTGATAGCAGTAGTAGCCTAAAGTGTCAAATTTTTACCAAAGGAACAAATATATGTTTTCTTCATTCAGGAGCTTTAAACACAGTCAAGTATATGTACAAACTAACTCAAAAACATTCTACAAAAAATGGTATGATTGGTTGGAAAGCGTTTTGACTAAAGACTTTATGTAAAAAAATTCCATCTAATCAAATAGATGAATAAAATTTAACTAACAGATGCACACTTCTTTAAGAAAAGAAAGTTATTCCTTCCGCAGTTTTAAAAGTAGAAAAAAATTGTTTTTGTTTGAAACAAAAAAATATTATATACAGAGAGTTGATCTTCATTTCACATCCAAGCGTCATGCTGTATCTTACACTATTGTTGCCCTCATGTAAGCAACTTCACCTCTGCAGCAGAAGCAAAAAATAAATGGACGAGTTGGGAGTCGAACCCAAGACCTCTCCCATGCTAAGGGAGCGCGCTACCAACTACGCCACACGCCCGAATGTGTGTTAAAATTATAGGAAATTATTACTGGACGAGTTGGGAGTCGAACCCAAGACCTCTCCCATGCTAAGGGAGCGCGCTACCAACTACGCCACACGCCCTGGTAATAATTCTTATTGACAAAAAAGTAGCTGATCCCACGCAACTATTTTAGCTGCACGTGAAACCGCCTAATAAAAAAATTTGAACACATAAAGACAATGTCTTCTATTTGGTTTGGTCATCTCCGATGCAAACATATTGCACCTCTAAAGTAAGTGAATGATTGCACTAGACTTACAGTCAAGTATTCAGCTGCAAACACCAAACCCATTATTAAATATACAGTGTTTTTAAGCAAAAATGACTAGCTAAATTTAAACTTAATTCAACAAATCATTGCAATAAAGCTTAAAGCTCTAGCTGTATATGATATATCATCAATTAAAAAATAAAAATGGATTGTACTCAAACATCAGATATTTGCCTCTGACGGTATATATAAACTTTCTTCTTGCTTTCTTTCCAAGTAAACTAGATTTATTGTTCCATGACAACGATCTCTTCATCGATGGACTTCTTAATCAATTCCAAGTCGGCTCTAGAGACAAGTTTGATTTTCTTTGGCAAGGTTGACAACTTTCTTAGTTCTTCAGGCAAAACATCTTTATCGAATGAGTAGTTTTCAAAGCTCTCTAAACTCTTATTGACAGCATCGGCAAACTTGGCTGGGTGAGCAGTGGATAAACAGATGTACTGGAATCCGGCGTCTTTTCCATCTTTTTCAAGTTGGTTATAAGTGGCTTTCATACCAACTGCTGTGTGTGGGTCAACGATATATTTGGTTGGGTTTTGGGAGTTTTCATAGACCTTGCCGATGGTTTGTAAGATTTCCAAATCTTGAACTGCTTCGGAGTCGAATAAGGTGGAAGCAGCTTTGACAACAGAAGAACCTGCTTCGAATTTACCATTGGCCTTCAAGTCCTTGAACCAAGTATTCAAGATGGAACCAGCCTTATCAGCATCGTTGTCAGATAATTGTTCATAGGCTAAGAACCACAATAATCTTTCGAAGTTGGAAGAAATCAAAATGTCCATAGCTGGGGATAGAGTGGCCTTGACATCGTTAGAAGAGGCGTATTCACCGTTGGCAGACTTTAGGAATCTGTCCAAGATATCGTTTTCGTTGGTGGCAATGACCAACTTTTCAGCAGGCATACCCATCTTGACAGCAAAGAAACCAGCCAAGATATCACCAAAGTTACCGGAAGGAACAACAAACTTTACCTTGGCATCCTTTTGCTCATTGGCGATTTGGAAGTATGAGTAGAAGTAGTAGGTGATTTGAGCCAAGATTCTGGCCCAGTTGATACTGTTAACAGCACCCAAGTTGTATTTTTGATTGAACTCTTCATCACCAAAGATTTCCTTGACAATGTTTTGGCAGTTGTCGAAGGTACCAGTGACACTTAAGGTTTGGACATTCTTGTCTTGGATAGTGGTCATTTGTTCTTCTTGGATCTTGGAGATTCTGCCGTTTGGATATAGAATGAAAACTCTGATGTTTTCTTTACCTCTTAAACCGTAGATAGCAGCAGAACCAGTGTCACCTGAGGTGGCACCAACAATGGTTAATTGCTTGACGTCTTCTGGGTGGGCAGAGTTATGTTTGTTTAAAAAGAATTCAAATAAGTTACCAACAAATTGCAAAGCAACATCCTTGAAGGCATATGTTGGACCATGGAACAATTCTAAAACGTGTATGTTCTTTTCAACGTTCTTGGCCAATGGAGTAACTTCATCGGATCTGAAGGTGGAGTAAGACTTTTTGATAATCTTCTTCAAGTCTTCGGATGGAATGTCTTCTTCGGAAACGTACAAACTCATGATTTCAAAGGCTAATTCGTTGAAAGATAGCTTAGACCATTTTTCCAAAACCTCAGAAGTGATGGTTGGGATATAAGAAGGAATGAACAAACCACCATCCTTGGCCAAACCCTTCATAATGGCGGATTCAAAGGAGATGTTTTCGTTGGTATTGCTGGATCTGGTAGATCTATAAGATGGCTTAGTGGCAGGCATTTTGTTACTTGTGTATTGTTGAATGGTGTTTCCTTTCAGATTTATTTGTTATTAAATATATTTCAAGTTAAATGACTATTAAGAAGGGGTGAGTGACTCTTTCCAGAAATTTTCTTCAAACTATAAAAAAAAAAATATTCAATAAGAAAATTTTTCTATGTAGCCGTCATTTTCAATCATCACTTCCTAAAAAACCTAACCAAATCAGTCATCCTGGACAAAAAAAAAAAAAAGTCATTCTACTTTCGCGAACAACCCGCTCCGATTTTCAATATTTCTAAAGTCTCTATCTGGAATCGTTTTAAACATCTTTACTTAAAATCATAATATATACACCTACAACTCGCGGTTTTGAAGCAGTAATGATATCTGCTCCTTAAGTTTGTCTTTGTTGTCCACGTAGTAGTCACTTCTTCTCACCAAATCCTCCATGAATCCATTGTCTTGAGATATAATTTCTTTGTTGATCTTAGCCTGTTGCTCTATGTACTGGGATAAAAACTCAGCAGGATTCTTTTGGCTTGATAGTTCATTGTAGAAGTTGTATTTTGGAATGATTTTTGTGTTCAATTCAGACAATATCTTCGTATTCTTGGCGTTCAACTCGTTGATTTCCCTATCAATGGCTTCCAGTTGTAGTAGATATTGGGAATGTTCGGCCTTCTTTAAATCAGCTAGTTTTTGCTGTTGGAGCTGGGGCTGGTCAATTGGGTTTTGTATCTTGATATCAAAGCAGTTTTCACCGAAAGTTGTTTCTTTGTCCACTCTTATCTCGTACTCAAACTCCAATGGCTTCAATGGCAGTATGCAATCCTTGATGGTTCTTTGTAAGAAATCTTGCAAGGAAATCTGGGTGATAGGTCTTGAGTCTTGGTCTATGTTTTTGTTGGCAATGGCAAATAGATTGGAGTCTTTTTCCAAATTGATCAGCCCTGTTGTGTGATCTACTAAGTCATGAGAAAGAACGTGCTCAACCAGCAAGTTAATTAAGTCTTGAGTATTACCATAGCTCTTGTAGTTCCCGTTTTTCTTGTTTATTTCAACTATCTGGTCTATGAATTCAGATGCCTTGACGTTTTTCAATTCGATAACAATCTTCGCTTTACGGTTTTGAACACCAAATCTTTTTATGTCCAGACCATTAAACTTGACGGTGTGGTTGTCAATATGATTCCATGTGATTTCAGAAGTAAGGTCATCTTCGTCCTGCTTCAATGAAGAGGGATCAAAATTTATAAATGTTATGGATATGTGTTTAATTATGTCTGAAAAGAGGAAATCGTCGTTTCCTAGGATTTTACCTTCTACTCTCAGTTTCCAACTAGGTTTCACATCAAGATCAATGTCTTGGCCTTGTTGCCATGGCTGGTTTTCTGCAGTATTGCTTATAAATATTCTTAAAGTAGACTTTGTTCCTTCAGTTATTTTTTCATTGATGACATCGACACTATTATTCACCAAATCAATGGTCTTTTTGTTGATTGTGCTGTCTAACTCTAGTTCTTTTTCAACCAAAGTATTGTAGTTTTGGATCAAAACATTGTTTTCTGCATCATCGCTTAGTATGAATTTAGAAATGGATGGTAAGATATTAGAGCTCGATAAAGGCCCCCCGGAATGGTTATTACTAGATGTTTGTGACATGACCTTTAGCTTTGATTATGGTAATTTTTTTATGTTTCTATTCACAGAATTAATCTAGGTATCTTGGGTTTTTTTATATTTTTGATATTGTTTTTTTTGTTTTGTTTTATCATTCAAGAGTTTTTGTTTCTCCGTAGTTATATTTTTGAAAAACACACATTAAATGTATCGCGTGTGAGTACAACAAAAAGAAAAAAAATGATAAACTATACAGGTATTTCTAAAAGGAGTAAATGTTAAATTTAGTAGGGTAAGTTAAAAATGTGTATCGGATATAACCCATATTTTTTTTTAATTCTAAACATCTCCGAGAAGAAGAAAAACCCCATGGGATTCTTCTTTAGCAAAAAGTCACCCAAAATACACATTTAAGGATCACTTGACGGTTGAATTTTCCCACCCCTTAGTATTTTATTTTGGTATAAAAAAAAAAAAAAAATTAGACACACACAGAAACACACATAGGATATATACGAAGATAAGAAATATATCCATCAAGTATTCTTATATGCTATTAACAAGTTTTTAGTGTGGACTTGATATATTATACTCTTTTGCTATTAAAGAAATAAAAGAAGTAGTTAAAGAAGTAAACCATAATACTCACTTTTGCCCTTTTTTCTATATAACATCTCACAAACTTCACTCATTGTTATCAAACATGACTGGTAAGACACAAAAGCCTGAAAAAATTACAAAACCTAAACTCCAATATGCCGATATAAAATTCAAAGGCCAATCAACCATTCTTGACAGCTACATTACTGTCCACAACTCCAAGTTCACTGGTCCATTAGTGAAAAAATACAGCAAAAAGTCCATGGACTATGTAGAGCCAGATACAGATGACAAACTTATCCAATTTTCTGGGTTCTTTGTTTTGGGGTGGATGTTCATATTCTTTGTCATCTCAAACAGATTCATTCAATTCTATATGATGAACAAATCTGAGTCACATTACTTCTGGGAAAACTCTCTCATCTGGACCTCCATGTTTGATAAGCTACCATACGTTGCTTTTGTGGATTTGTTGATGTATCTTTCGATGTTCTTATGTTACCCTATCATTAGGAGTCTTAGAAATGGTAGTCTTTGGGCTAAAAAAATAAAGTACATGGCTTCGCTTTTTGAATTCATATTCTTCTTCAGCTGGATGGCCATCATTTACCATCTATTCCCGGAAAACTGGATCACCAGAATCTTTTTGTTCTTGCACTCCATAGTCTTTTTGATGAAGATCCATTCCTACAGCTTTTACAATGGATTCATGTTTGAAAGATTAAAAGATTTGAAGGAAGCTGAAAAAAAACTAAAAGATTCCCCAAATGATGAAAAGCTCATTGCTCTTGCCAAATACTCAAAGGAAGAATTAGAAAACCAATATGATGACAAGCAATCAGTAAAGTTCCCAGATAACATCACCCTCAAAAACTTCTTCACATTTACCACCTTCCCTGTTGTGGTTTACCAAATCAACTATCCAAGAAATGAAAAGATCAGATGGAGCTATGTTCTTGAAAAGCTTGTTGCAATTTTTGGTATTATTTTTGTAATGATCAACATTGCAGAAATATTCATGTACCCAACTGCTCTGGGCTTGATGGCTTTGAACAAATCTAATGAAGATTACAAGCTCTTGAAGCTTGCTTTGTTGCTGACCGAGTTGATTCCATCATTCATTACCATGTATGTTATTGTATGGTACTTGATTTGGGATGCTATTTTAAACTGTATTGCTGAATTGACGTGTTTTGCTGACAGAGAGTTCTATGCCGATTGGTGGAACTCTGTCACCTGGGACGATTTCTCAAAGTACTGGAATGTTACAGTTCACAAGTTTTTACTGAGACATGTTTTCCATGCTTTCAAAAATATCAAAAATAAAAAAACTGGCAAGCCTAAGTACTCCTCAACAACATCGATGTTCTTGACTTTCTTCATAAGTTCTATATTCCATGAATTAGCAATGTTTATGATGTTTAAAAAGAAGAGATATTATATCTTCGTGCTGCAAATGGCACAAATACCTTTAACATACATCCACTATTTGCTATTCAAAGATTACCCAATAATGGCCAACATATACTTTTGGTTTAGTATATGTGTAGGTCCAGCTCTTGTTTGCGCTTTATACCTAGCATGCTAAAGCAATTGAAAGGAATTTTTTTACTAGAAACAACACATGTTTACCTTTTCTAGGATTGGATAGCAAAACCATATATATGTTTATACGTTACTATTTACAATGAATTTCATGAATTTGTTAAATCCATAATGATTACAAAAACTGAAAAAAATGTTCTCCATGACAGCTATTTAACCAAAGTAGACATCATCGAATGGTCTAGTATCACCGAAACAACTATTCCAAACTTCATCAACAGCTTTTTCAGCCATTTCTGGGGACTTACAAACAGGATTGTAGGACACACTCAGAGCAGCTCTTCTTCTAACACAGTCCTTAAACCCACCAAACATTTTAAAAGTAGAGAACTTTCTAAAGAACTCGTATGACCAAGCACACTCACCGGACAGCATTGAGGCTCTGATTTCCGTGCACGCGTGGTGTTTCAGGTTGGACAAGTCAACTTTGAATCTCATGTTGTCGTAGTAATGGACCAGCTCGTGGGTGATGCTGCTTTCAAGCAAGAAGCTGGTTTTTTTGGAGATGTGGTTTGCACAGATCAGAACACCAAGGTCTGGGTGGAAACCTGCCAGCTTTGTGTTGTCTGGACAAATGTCACATATGAGGTGCTTGGATGGGATGAATATAGGAGAGCTTGATTTTTCTTTGTCATCAGCTGGGATGCTTTCTGTTTTTGAGAACAGTTGCTTGTCGATATGGTCTATTTGTTGTCTATACTTAGGATGTGTTTGAGCCAGCTTTTCAATTTGTTGAGACATGTAAATCACAGCAGGCGATGTTTTCAGCAGGTTGTCTCTGTACTTGTAGCAATCATCACACTGCTTCTTTTGCAAGGCAATTTCCTTATCTTCAAGCTTTTCGGACATTCTTGATTGTTTTATTGTAAACTAAGGGGTTTTTGGTTTATCATCATTGACAATTAGCTGATAAAATTTTCATATATAAATACCAAAAGTTTTCAATAATTTTCAAAAAAAAAAAAAAATTGGCAGCCAAATTTCAAATTGCGATAATTTGGAATATTAGGCATTTAAATCGGATTTAACACATGACGCCTCATCTAACTTTTCTTTTTTTGCCTTTTCTTTTTTTCTTTATTATTTTAAAATTTATAATCAGAACAGGGCTCAAAGTCAGCAGATTGAACAAATTAGTAAAAATCTTAAATCCAAATACCCAAAAAAAATATTTCAAATATTCAAAAAAATGAACGTTTGGATTGCTGCTAGTGACAATCGTATAGATCTTGTTGATCAATATTTACAATCTGGAAATGTAACTGCCAACTCACCAGATCCAAACGGATATACACCAGTGCATGCTGCCGCATCTTATGGACATAGAGATCTATTATACAAACTGATCAAAGTATACAACGGTGACATTAATATAAAGGATGAAGACGGAGATACTCCGTTGCATCATGTGGAAGACTACGAGACTTGTAAGTACATGATTGAGACTTTAAATGCCGACTACAAAATCAAAAATAACGAAGGAATGATGCCGGTTGAAGTATTGCTACAGAATGGTGATGACAATGATAAGGAAAGTTTAAAAATGCTAACATTCTTGCAAAATCTTGAATACGGAACCGGCTCTTACAGCAACATGTTTGGTATTCACGGATTAGATAATAAGGCTCTTGAAGACATGAAAAACAATCTAAAATTAAAGCTTTCCAATGACGTCAGCATCGATACTTCAGACGAGATGGATGTTGAAAAGTACAACAGAATTCAACATATTATGAACAATAGTGAAAACGTCGATGCTGACCTGGAAAAATATGTCTTAGAAATGCTACAAGAACAATTGGTTCAACAATCCCAAAACTCTCAAAAAGAAGATGAGCAATTCATGGATAGTGCTAAAAAGCAAAAGAAGTAAATACTCCGAATTATATAAAAGTAATCGCATTTTGTTGTGTTTATGACGATCAATTCAAAGAGTTTGAATTTTTTCTCTTCAAACCTATATGTCCACTGTTGCTGATGTCTACTTCATATCCGATTTCCTCTAACAATGTCTCGCTTTGAGAGTCAACAGCTGTTCTTTGCTCCAGCTTGGCGACAAACTCTTGGTTTGCATGATTCTTATACAACGCATACTTCAAAAACATAATAGACCTCTCTTTAATAAACGGCTCATTATCATCAATGGCACAGTTACTCAAAACAATTTCCAAAACCGACTCTGCTTTCAACAAGTCTTGCAAATCGTTTAGTTTTTTTAGATTATCTGTGTTTTCTTTATCGAGCACCAAAAATTTGGTTATAATCTCAATGATAAGACTCTTGGTATGTGGGAAATTGATCGACTTTATTTTATTATTTTCGCTATCTATGACTTTTAGCCAATTATTGTAATCTGCGTTCTTTTTTAAATTATCATTCAGAGTAAGTTTGCCATCGTTTTTGTCGTCAATGTGAACAGAGAGCTTGTAGCAGTTCACATGTAATGTTCCTAGTAGCTTCGCTAGTTTTTCAATGCCTTTATAATGTAGTACAAATTTTTGACAATGCTCGAATTGGCACAGATGACTTAGTATATCTAACAGATTGACTAAAATTTCATAATAGAAGTCTGTCTTAGGAATTAGCTCTTGGTCAATGTAAGATACACTAATCTTGCTAATTTTATGATCATTGAACATGTTGATGATGGAAGTAGAAACATTTTCAAGAATCATGAAAACCCAAATCATAATGTTGGTTAATTGGAATGTGTCGAAAATAGCACTACTGCACAGTAATGTAGATGATATACGGGTCCAGTTTAATAAAATTTCAAAGTTGGGCGCAAAATTTTGGCCAATGCTGTTTTTTAATTTTGTTTCAAAGTATGGAGTGATAGACTCATGTGTCAATATTTTCTTAAGTATTTGGAGGGCAGTCAGTTCTTTTTTATTCAAAAGCTCCTCAATATATTCACAGTTATCTCCTTTACTAATAACGCTATTGTAAACGTCGGAATTCAAAACACTTATCAAAAGATAGCTTTCGAGGATGTTGTCTCTGAATATCTCATCTCTTAAAGCGTATTGCAAAAAGCTGTCGTTCTTGCTTATAATATTATTGACACACATTAACAGCATAAGATTATCGCAGTTTTTTTTGTTTAATAGGGCTATTGAGTATTCTAAAAATTGTATTATATCCAGCACATCGCCTTGAACATTTTCATCGATATCCAAACCCAACGTTAGGTTTAAGTCCGGTCCAAGTTTGTAGTTAGGTAACAGTTGAGATGTCATTGCAAGAGTTTCTATAATCCTTTCAGCAATCCCCTCTTTAAGATCATTATTAGATATTCTGTTAGATGCATCAATTAAAGCCTTTGGTAATTCATACAGTTCATCCAAAGTGTGTTGATCAAACTCATCCGTGGATTCCACACAAACAATAATTCTACAATACAACAACATAGCATTCACCAATCTGATATAACAAGGGCTTATTTGGGTGGTTCCAACTTGTTGAAAGATATTAGACAACATTTTAATTAATGAAACCCAGTTAGTATCTTTGAGTACCATTTTTCTTAGCTCGAAGTTTTCTTTGACTGATCCAACAAGCTCACTGATGACAGGAACAAAATCCTCATTATTTAATGTCGCATATTGACTTAGCAAACTCAGCAAGTATTCATGAGTAGTGTCAAAGTCTTCAACGGACATTTTTGACTGTTTTTTTTGAGGTATTTACTTATTTTCTTTAATAAAAAAAAATAAAAGATATTAACAATTAGTAAACGTTTAAAGCCATCAACGAAAATTATATTTTCTATTATAAGTTTTAATCCTCATCAGATTAAAAAAAAAAATTAAAAAATCCAAAAAAAAATAGTGTTCTAATACATTAAAGGGGGGATCCGGGAATTGAACCCGGGACATCTTGCACCCAAAGCAAGCATCATACCACTAGACCAATCCCCCGTTTAAGAATTAGAACGGAATATATATTAGCTTCATTTTACAGCTTAAAAGTAAAAGCCTTTAGGTTGAATCAATAAACTAATGCACTTTTCAATTATATCAGGTTTTCAAGCTATCATGACAATACAATTGCTTCTTTATTTCTATAAACAAGGTAATTAATTCGGAGATCAAACGTGCTTAATAATATTAAAAAAAATTCATTTCCTATGTTAAAGTCTATATAATCAGTTAATTACAGCAATAATTCATCATCGTCATCTTCTTCACTTATTGGAATTTGCTTTGCTTTAGATGCAAATCCTTCCCATTCGCCATCACTGTCGTCATTCATCTCAACATCAGATTCAGAATCACTCAAGTTTTGATCGACAAAGTCACCACTTTCCATATCAGCGTCTTCATCATTTTCTTTTTCAACATCAATAGATTTCAATACCAAGTAAGAGAAAGTATTCTCTTTGGCAAGTTGAGCAGTTTCCTTACCCAATCTGACCAAGAACTTTTGCAGTAGTCTTAACTCAGTTCCAAATTTAAATTTATTATTCATAATGAATTGACCATGGAAAGATAAAATGTGTTTGATCCAAATCAAATTAAACTCTAAATGGTAAGAGTTCATAGAATATTCACCAATAAATTTCAATATTCTGTTCAAGTATGGCAGTGGTATATTCTTACAAATAATAGAAATATCCTTCAAAGGTATACTTTCATATACTTCGTTAATAATGTGATAATCATTCAGTCTGAAAGACATGATGAAGGCTTCTAAATATTCTTTATCAGCGATGGCTTCTTTAACAGCCATTGGAGTAATTTCAAAATCTAAATCAAATGGATCAAACAAAACTGTGTCATCAACGCTGAAAATCAGTAAACCAACAGTAGATGTACAAGCAAATTGAGAAGCAGTAGGAGAAAACTGCACAGAAGTAACTCTTATTTCTTGTTTCACAGATCTAGAGGATAAGTCACCACCTCTTCTGCTACCAGGAATAGTTTCCTTGATCACAGGTTCGTCTTCATCTTCATCAGCGCCTTCAACTAAGTCAAGTGATCCAAATTCAGTCATCTTACTACTGTTTAACAATTCTTGGGTACCGTCCAAAAGCATGTTACTAGACACAGTGAATTTTCTCAGTAAGACTTCATTTTTGACATCGTATAAGCAAATAGAGTTATTGTCACCAGCAGCAACAATTGCTTCACCGTCAAAGCTATAGTTAATTGTTTTAAAGAATCTACCTCTATCAGAATTCTTGGATTCAAATCTATCATTTAAATGTCTACCAACCTTAATATCTCTTACACCATCAATATTACCTATTTGTTTGGCACCTTCGATGTCGAAGATCAAAATTTGACCTTGAATGGTAGAACATGCAACATGTTTACCATCAAATTTAATGGTTAAACTGGTGACATCAGAAAACACTTCAATTGGCTCAACATCTTGAGATCTGCTGAAAATACTCCAAATTCTTATAGTTTTATCCCAAGAAGCGGAGGCAAGAATTCCGTTTTCTTTAGAAAATTGCAAATGAGAAATTGGACCGGTATGACCAGATAAAGTATCCAGTAGTTGACCAGTTTGAACATTCCAAACAAAAATCTCAAAGGAATCCTGAGAACCTGCACATACAATTTCACCACTTGGATCAACAGCTAGACACTGGAAGGATAATCTTTCAGTAGATGTGAATGTTCTAAAGTTTCTATATCTTATCAAATCCCATGCTTTGACTGTACCATCCAGTGAGGCTGAGTATAATACTTGGCCCCTTTGGGCAAACTTGACTTGGGTAACACTGCTTTGATGTTCAGTAAAAGTAGCCAAACAGAAACCGGAATTGACATCCCAAATTTTTAATTTACCGTCATCAGAACCAGTAACTAATTTGGAGCCATCTGGGGAGTAACATAAAGAGTTCATAATATCAAAGTGGCCTTGCTGCTTTAAAATGTAAGATTCAGATTGCCATTCATAAACAACTAATTGACCTAATTTTTTAGACCCCAGAGCCAACCATTCACCGGTCTTGTTTATGCTTAATGTTGTTACGCTGTTGGCACCTATGGATAGTTTTTGTATCAAATTGAATGAAGGCATCTCATATATTCTAAACTCACCAGATGTGAACCCAACCAATAATATATTAGATTCGGAGTGGAAAGTTACTGTTGACACTAAAGCAGGTCTGTTATAGAAATATTTCTTATCCGTGATTCTCCAGCTGTATTGAGACAAATCAATTTCTTCATCGTCCTCTTTTTCTTCATCTTCGGATTCTTCTAAGTTCGGATTCTTTGTGTATTCCCATTGGAATAGGGCACCATCTCTAGAAATTGTATAAATTTTTTCTTGATCATCGCTGAAAAAAGCACCCATTACATAATCTTTGTGACCAGAGAAAGTCATGGAAGCCAACCCTTGCTCTTCTTTAGTTAACGACCAAATCTTTGTCGTTAAATCTCTAGATGTGGTTAAGATAAATCTGGAGTCTTTAGACCAAGTTAAGTTGACTAAATCAGATGAGTGGCCAGCATGTGTTCTATATTTTACAAATGGCTGGAATTCCTTTATACCATCAGCACTATCACCGTTTTCATCATCGTTTTCGGTATTGAAAGATACCTTCCATATTTGCAAGAATCTTCCTGCACTTATGGCAAAAAACTTACCACAAGGTGAGAACTTGATTTGAGATATTTTTTCCTTGAAGTTGAAATGATGCAAAACGTGTTTGGTCTTGAAATTGACTAAAATGGATCTACCATCAATATCTATAGATAGCATTAAGTTACCATTGTTACTCACATCTAAACAAGAAACTGGTTTTCTATGTTCATAGTCAAATGTAAAAGACTTGGAGTTTATAAGATCATAAACATTTATACGATTCCCAACTGGGGATATCAATTTATTACCATCATCAGAAAAAACAATATTTCCTCTGTTGTAAACTTGACCTAACAAATTAGAAAACTTAAAGTTGCTCTTCATTTTTATATATAAATGAAAATGTAAGTGTTGTTTGGTGTTTAGCAATGTTTTATGATTGTCACCATGACACTTTTTCGTTACTGTTATAATTTTGAAATTAGAGAAATTTGGGAAGAGCAAAAAAAAAAAATTGGAAAAAAAAAAAAAAAAAGCAATTCTACGCTGCCACAAGCAGTCTTTCCCAATTGGGATAATGACTACGCGCTACCATTGTTTTTTTTTAGAATTATAATATCAGACAACTTGAATTACACGTAGAATGTTATAAAACACCAAAAAAAAAGCATCCAAAGAACCCCATCATCATGCCAGCTGCATCCGGAAACCCTGTAGTAGGGAAAATGAGTAGTAGAGTCTTAAATATGAAGTTTATGCAAAGAAAATCAAACACACCTGAAGAAACTGATAAAAACGATAAAGGTGAAGATGCTGACGATGAAAAATTGCATATAAAAGATACTTCAGAATGGAGCTTTGGCTCAGGAGGAAAGAGCAATATTTTAGCCTCCTTAAGGAATAAGAAACTTAAAACATCTAACAACAAAATCCCAGTTAAGCTGAGTCAAACAGTTCTAAATAAGCAATACTATAGACAAGAAGAAACTAAAGATAATCTTCTCATTGGAAAGCAGAAGTTAGGAATAAAAGATGAACTTGAACAAGAATTAGAAAATGTTATTGAAGAAGAAGAACCCAAAGAAAAGAATCTTGAAACTCTCTTCAAGGAATCTAATGAAATGAATAAAAAGTCTAAAAAAAGAAAGAATGAGAGTGATGACGATTTGGACAGCTATAACAAGGCTTCAAAGAAAATTAAATCAAATAAATAGAAGTTATATACGTAAAAAATATAGGTTATTGATAAATGATAAAGACCTTCTATTTCTTTTTTTTGCTACTAGGCTTCTTCTTTTCTTCCTCTTTAGCGGAAAAGCCACCCTTCACAACAACATCTCTGGTCGTAGTGTTAATATGCTTAAATCTATCAGGCCCGATATGTGTACCAGTGAACCATCTGGCACAAGCAACAAACACGTTTTTGGCATCCATCAATGTTAGCAAGTGAAGCATTCTTGACCCAGCTGCTGTTTCTCCATCGTCATCACAATCGGAAATGATGTTTCCAGTATTTTTATCTTCAAGCCTATATGCAATCATGACGTGTCTACTTTTTGCTATTTTATTATCTGTTTTCAACATACTCAATTTCCTCCAGGCTTCCTCTTCGTTGTTGGTTCTATAAGCATATGAAATGAAAGTTGATCCTCTATCTTCTATTGGGTCACTGATTATCCATCCTTCAAATGGGTCTATGTTTTTTGAGTTAGGCTCTAAATGAACATTTGAGATATCTTCAGTTATGGTTACTAAGAAAGTTTCGTCTAATTCAGCCAGAAATTCCTCCCAAACTTCACTCAACTCAGAAAAATACTCAAATAAGCACTCCGCACCTGAATATATGTTATCTAGAGTTGCTCCACACTTTGTTAAAAGCATTTTAAAGGCATCTTGGTTGTTTTTGTAATTTTGCTCGTGTCCTACATAATCGATCATCAAAATATTAGGTCTTTCATTTTCAGGATACTGCAGATTCAGTGTAATATGAATTCGCCAATTTTCATGATTAACTATCGAATATATTAGTCTTCCGTTATCCTGCACCTCAATGTTATCTGGATATATAGTTTCTACAGCAATAAGCTCGTTTTCTGCTTCCTCGGATAGTACCATAATATTCAAAGTAATATTTAAAATTAGCAGGATTATATTTTTGGGGTTGCAGCTCTTTCCAGTATTCATTAAATTTAACTAGAAGATGCACAGTCAAAACTTTTCAAGAAAATCTGATGATTTTAACCGAGTCGGACATAATCAGTGGCAGATTTCAAAAAAATTCGTTTTGTTTACATTATTTTCAATTTTGTTTATTTTTTTATTATCTTTACATTTAAAGTTCTAATTTTAAATCATTCATTTTAATATTCTTTCAATAAAAACTATTTTAAGTTTTTAATAAATTGTAAATGAAAACTTAATAGTACAAAGATTTTTTTTATGTATACAATTGGCATATAATCACAACAGTAATTTAATATATAAACTAATTACCCATGTTCTTTCTTTTGGCTTTTTGTTCTGCTGCTAAAACTTTGTAACCATGGAATCCAAGTTTAGATTTTCCGTATGTTTCATTTTCAGGCATCAATAAAGGTTTAATTACATCAGGCAATAATTCTGAAGTGTCAAATCCTGTTACCTTAACAGCAACCAATGGCCCAAATACAACTATTAACAAAGATGTTAACACAAAGAAGTAAAGGAACACCATGGCAGCAACGCTTCTTCTGACTTTTCTTTTTTCACTTAAGGATAGTACTCTAGGACTTATTTGCTGACTTGGCTTTAGCCAGAACAATACAAAGCTATGGAATCTGTCAATACAAGGAATAAACAATAATGGCGTTTGAATTAGTAACAAAAGGTGTCCTATCAAAAAGTCTGAGGTGAACCATGGCAACTCAATCCATTTACATATCACTTCTCTGAATGGCTGACTTAAAGCTCTTTTTCCTAATTCAGAGCTGAACCACCTACCACTCCACCAAGCCTTATTACTCCTATCGGTACTAGTCATTTCTTTGGTTAACAAAAAGCAACTTACAAATGTTATGATCAAATTTTGTGTGGAAACACATACTGCTAATGTCAAAAGGGATATAGCAAATGACCATCTTTGAAGAACTAAGATGAGTTGGAAAAACAATATGTGATTAATTATAGCCAAAGAATGTGCTAGAACTGATAAAATTGAGGCATATTTTTTGATGATAACAGATAAAATGGGCCCTGTTGTAATTGATACAAATCCTATCGAAATAATTATAACAAAATTCACAGCTAACGGGCCTAATGAAACAAACAATGCCCTCAGCAAAAATTTGTTTTCAGTCTCTTGGCTGGTAGGAATTTGAGAATTAGCAAAATTATAACCAGCCAATACAAAGCATGTGAATAATATTTTGTTTAGGACTTTGTTTACAAATAAATGAAGCTTAGATGGAGACTTACAGAATAATGCAGCAACATATTTTCCAGAAGACTTTCTTTTACTTTTTTGCTTCTTTGATCCAACAGTAGTTGTTCTTAAATCTTTAATGTAACTTATCCAGGAACCTTGTGTTTTTGTCTTAATATACGAAGTTGATTTTGCATTTTTATTGATGGTATTTCCAGCACCTAACCATCTCAAGTATTTTTTGTAGTCCAAAAAGAATTCATTCCATAAAAATTGGTTAGGGTTAAACAAAAATGGTGCAGTAACCAAAGCTGTTAACGTCATCCAAAAATATAGCACAGAAAATTCCCATGCGCTGATTGATGCTGCTAACAAAACCAACAAAGTAATAGATGAATAGTAAAAAGCCTCTGGTGCAAATCTAGGATACAATCTACTAAACGAAGTTCTTGTAGTAGCAAAACCTCTACCGGTAGCGATATATCTTGCACCACCAACAGTCAAGTCATTTATCACTGAAGTTGAGTAAACTTTGCAAACAAATACTTCAAATAATGGAGAAAGTGATAGGAAATGCTTTGAAATTCTTGATATAGCCTTCCAAGTTCCCTTTTCCATAAGTTCTTGGAAAAACAAGGGTAAAAAGGCAACCAAAAATACAGAAAAAATACTCAAAATAGATCTTCTTAGCCATTTAATTACTGGAATCATATTAGCACACTCTCGTGGATATTTTGGATCTGTATATGGTACATTTTTATCATAGTAACATAGAACTGAATTAGAAACAACAAAAGAAAGGTTTAAAAACAACAAAACGTACATCTTGATTGAAGTGACAATCAAAATATTGTTCAAATGGAAACCTGCATGTCCATAGAAAAATGACAAAAATCTGTCCAAAGGTAACTGAGTGCCTAAGTAATAATATTCTCTTGACAAAAATTGCTCTCCCATACCGGCACCAATTTTAGTGGTGAAATTCAAGATTGAACCAAATCCTAAATCTCTACCCTTACCACACTGAATGTATTCACAGTGTTTAATTCTACCGCCTCTCATTATTGCATTCATACCGGAATAAATATCTTCATTCAAATGTAAACCCTTTTGGCCTTTGGAAACTCCACCTCTGGTTGTAACAAATACTGTATTGAGGAAGTCGGGGTGCCCATAATGAAGTTTACCTCCTATTTCAGCCAAAGTTCTTGCAGTAAGAGTACCAAATGTCTGTTCTTTTCCTGCAGCTACGTCACCCAAAACACCAATGTTTTCACTGAAAATGTACTCTCTAGTACCAATGATAGCAACAGGAGAAGTTTGGTTTTGCCAAAAAGCATTATACGAAGTTTGCATTTGATCAGGAATGGCCCCAGAGTAGTTGTCTGCAGGAGAATGTACCATGTCTGCCACGCTTGAACCAACATCAACATTATCTTTTTTATTTTGGGAGGTATTGATATTAAGTTCTGTCTGATTTTCAAAGTTCAAATTCTCAAACTCAGATAAAACGTTTCTAATCTTCAAACATTCTTCAATATAATTATCTTGGTTAGCATCAATCAATTGAAGGAATTCACCTCTTGAAAAAATAAGACTGTGATTTTGATTATCAGCTTTTCCATCTCCTAAGATTGGATTACCACTCAATTTGATTCTATACTTTGGATCTCTCTTTCCGCTACTGGTAAAGTTACAGCTTCCATCTACTAAACAAGAGTAGTATTCAACTTCATCAGTTTCTGGGTTTAATACATCTTCAATGTATGCTATCTGAAGCTCGGGATAAGCTCTCAATAAGTATTCAGTACTTTCTCTTTCATCCTCATCAAATTGAGCTAATCTTTGCATTGAGACCAATAACCTGAATTTCCTTAAAGCAAGAATAGAGGCTTTTTCAGATCTTTTGTTGTAAATATTTTCATCTTCAATCAGTTGTTCGAATTCATTGTCATTGTTGTTCATATGTTTTTGTAGCTGCGTGGCAACATGACTTTGATCTTCAACGTCATACAATATTTTTATGGCTTTACTGTAATTCATAAAACCAGTAATTGTTCTATAAAGGGTTTGTGATCTTAAAGAGGCCCATATTCTTGTTCTTAGAACATATTCTGGCAAAGCAGTTTGGAAGCCAACCATAGCTAAACAAGCGGTTATAGGAGCATTGACTTTAGCTTGTAATTTCTTGGTTTTTTCCAGTTCTAGTTCTTTTAATTCAGATTCAATACTAGAAGTGCTAGATAGGTTATTTTCAGCTACTAACTGTTTGGTGTCCTGTATAAAATAGTTCCACTCAGACTGATGCAAGCCTTTTAAATATTCCAATAGTGAAACTTGAGAGCCGTTATCATCAGATTTTAAGATTTCCTTCAATGACAACATAATTTTTTCTTTGTAGTGAGGAATTAAAACAGTGAAAGAGGGCATTTCATTAATAGGGTAACCATTTGGAATTGAAGTAGATAATGATTGAGCAAAAAACGTGATTCTTCTTTGGGCTTCGGGCTCAGATTTGAATATGTTATTCTGTCCAAATGTATCTTCTTGGTTATAAAAGAAGTTAGGTTCCTTTAAAGTAAACTTTGTTCCAGATTTAGACCTGTTATAGATTAAGCTTTGAACATGATCAAAAGATATCAAGTGCTCTCGGTATATTGATATAACAATTGAATTCCAAATTTCTGATACAAGGTGAATTTTGAGTTGAGGATCAGCAACATCGGTATTCAAAATTTTCATATAAATTCTGCTAGGTAAACGTGAAAAAATATTCTTCCAAGGTGTCCATATAGAGACACCAACTTTTAATGATCTGAATACAGAGAAGAAAGTATTTCCAATGATATACCATAAGTATGTGTCCAAAAAGAACAAAATTAAGTCAACCACAATAACAAGCACTAATAAAACATGTTTTTGATGCTTACAGACTATATCTCCAAACATCATAAAGTCAGCCGTGCATCTTTTAAATTTAAGTAGGTTTAATTCTCTAAGAGTGTCTTTTAAAGATAAGGTCAAAAAGAAGTACGATTCCAAAAACTTGAAGAAGAATATTGATACCCATAGAGCAATTGATGCTAATTTTGAATTGTGCTTCAATGGCACGACTGAATCTGTAAAGAAGATGTTGGCCAAGAAGGTTCTTCCTTTTTTTTTGAAGTTGAAAAAATAAAGCTTATTCAAAGGGGTAACCGAATAATATGTAACTAAAACCAAAGAGAAAATAAACTGCAATGAGTAAATTACAAGTATGAAACCTCCTCTTGGTAGATAGCCTGTTCTAGGATTTCCCAATGGATTCTTTAGATTATCATCGATATAGGAAATGTAAACAGTTGGCAAAGTTATTCCACACAATATCACAAATGTTAAAAAAATCCTCTTAAAAATAGGAGTTGAACCATGATAGTGTCTTGGACAAAAAACCATCTCACCAAATAAAGCCATCAAATTAATTAATGCTGCAATGGATCCTGACAAAGACATCAATGCTAAAACCCATTCGGTTGAGGGTGGATTGTTTATAGTCTCTCTGTAATCGACGGTGTACAATGGCTTAGAATTGAATACCGTGTAGTACCAGAAAACACACACATGGATGATCCAAATTCTGTTGAAGTTGGTAAAAATGTGATACCATGTTCTGGATTCTTTATACGTTTTTTTAAAATACAGCTTCCAGTTACATTTGTTCAAATACAAATATCTTTCATTAGTAGGAAATTCATACAACCTCTTGTTTCCACAATCTTTTAATGGAATTTTAACCAAGCTTTCTCTGAACCAAAAATGCTGATTGATGTCATCATACCCAATAGTACTAACATGGTCTTTGTTTTTTTGAATGTAAACATTTTTGTCCAAAGGTTCATATTGTTCGTCTCTGTAGAAATTGTAAAGTGGAGTAATGACATGGTCCAAAAACAGATCAGCCTTGGTTTTATTTGCAGAGCCAATCACATGATTATTATTTAGGAAGTAGTATCTGTCAATACAAGTTTTAAAAATAAAGCATAGACATTCTGGCATGTATCTGATTTGTCCGGCTTCTCCCCATATTAACAAATACAAACTTATTTGTACGACGTAATCTGTAATGGTTAAGTTTTGAAAATTGTTCAACCATAATTCTTGTAATTTTCTGATGTTTAAAGATTCTTTTTTTTTGGTCTTGCTTCTGAAGTCATCGTCATCACATTTTGATGCAAAATACCACTTTCTATAATTTGCATGTTCACCACCAATGTAATCTAGGTATAAAGAAATAATAGCTCTTGAAGGTTTCATTCTGCTAGCTCTTGAGTCTAATAGTCTTAGGAAATAATCAAAAATGTTGGACACATTATCCTCTTGAAACCCAAACATATCTGACAAGCTTTTGAAGATTACTGCAATTTCAGATTTGGTAATAGGTGAATTTCTGTCATCCCACATAGGATATGGATCATATTCACGTTCAAAACTTTGAAAGAAAGCATTATCAGTAAAGTTCCTTTGGGAAATGTTTTTCTTAGTTTTTTCATCAATGGATTCGTTTTTGTCAAACTCACTATTATTGTAAGAGTTATTTGAAATGCAATCATCAGATTCAGGTTGAAATTTAGATTTTCCACAGGCACCCGTTACTGGAGCTTTAGGTGTCTTGAAATTATATTTTTTTGAGCTGGGAGAACGTTTTAGTGGTTTTATGTAATGATGGTAAGCACTTTGTGGCTGTTGAATAGCTGTATGTGGGTAGTACTGAACACCCAAATCGTCACTCTGCTCAAATGTTGAGCTGCTGCTAGAATCAGAACTGACCTCAAATTCATCGGATGCATCACATTTTTCTTCTTTTATTAATTCTTCTGAGGTATTTTTGAAGTTTTTTTCAACATCTGAATAAGAATTGTTTAAATAGCGAGCACTTCTATGATAATTCTCCAAGAAGCTTAACTGGTCCTCTTCATTTATTCCAATAGAAGAAGGTATTTCTTTGACCGTCAATTTTCTTGAAACTTTTGCCTTTTTTGTATTCCATCCAGATTTGAGCTGAGTTTTTACTCCAGTGCTAATCAAATTAAACACAGAATTAGGTTTTTTACTAGAAGGTTCTGTGCTTTTTTTATTAGCCATAGCTGTTTTTTTTGAAATCAATTGGTCTAAATGTTTGGTTACTTGTACACACTATTTTTTTTTTAGAAGCTTTCTTTTAAACTCCTCGACCAAGAAAATCTAATTTATAACGAAAAACAACATGACTTTATTAATAACTGCTGGGAACATTTTTTTCAAGTTTTTCTTAAAGAGCTTTTTTGTGTATTTTTACTCAAAAAAAAGATTTTGTTTACTTAAAAAGAGTCTTTTGATTAAACACAGAATTTAGCCGCGCTTATGATTATAAATATGAAAAAGAAGATCTTTTACATGCGCCCCTTGAAAAAAAAGGCAATCGGCAATAAAATTTAAGGTTATGAATCTATTAACCAATCTATTTTGTTTGTTTGGAAATTCATGGAAGGAAGGCACTATGGAAAATATTTGTTTAACAACGTCATATTTAGATTTTAGACTGGATGAATTCTTTTTAGACTCTATAATGAACTCCGTTCACAATATTTCCGGTAAAATGCTAATCGAATGGCGCGGATAAACTCAATAAAAAAAAACCGCTAAGGAAAATTTACAGTTTTAAGGGGAAATAGCCTCATCGTATGGAATTAGCAATATTTTTTTTTCTTGTTATAACCATTGGTTGGTTTTGTGAACAGTGTTTAAACAGTTGTCTACAAATATTCTACTACAGATAAAGAAAAAAAGAGTAAAATAAACCATCTTTTATACCCAATCATAAAACAAACCCTTTATTATTTAAACATGAAACTCTATAAATACGCTTTATTGCTTGCTTTCTTCATGGGCCATGTTTGCTGCCATGAAGAGATGGAGATGGAGATGAGCAGCACCAACGAAGATGGCGAATTAATACCTGTTGCCCATGCAGGAGGACATAACCACGGTATGCCTATACTTGAAATGCCATTACAACCTGCTGAAAAACTATATTGGGAAAGCTACAATACAACTACTTATTTCACCTTTGATGAAAAAAAGTTTGAACACAAAATTAGCAAATCTTTTCTAAACTACCACGTCTTTATGATTGCTGCTCTTACTGTATTTCTCTATCCGATATTATTGGCGTTGAATAATATCAATAGTAAATGGTACATTTTTGCGCTGATACTAAACTTCCTCTTTGTACTCTCCGGTATGGCCTCCATCTTAATCTTCCATAACCAACTAAAAAGAAACAGTATTTATTTGTATGAAAACAACTGTTACTCTCTTTTGAATGTTATTTTGGTTATCTTGCTTTCTGCTCACTTGGTTAGTGGTATTGTAAAGAAGGCTACCGAATTTTACTTGTTTGGTGAGCAAACGGATACTGGGTACGTTTACGAAATGCTGTACATGGTACCTGATACTGCTGATGAAAGAGATCCTTCGTTAGCAGAAAATGAGGAAATTACTAGATACTCTGGTGAAACACGCCAACAGTCAAGCTCTAGTGAAAATGATAATGAATTGAATGCTACTAGTTCCAGATATCAGATGTCCTTTAATAACCACGGATTTGAAAACAAGGCAAGAAAGTTGACTGAAAAAAGAAACAAATTCTACAAAAGAGTTTATAGTCTTCCTATGGTAAAGACAATGAGTATTCATTTCCACAGATTATTTTCTTTTATTTTCAACTGCTTGAATTACTTCATTTTGTTTTATCTATTTGTTCACTGTGGAATGGGGCTTGCTATAGGTAATTTATTAGGAACACCAAAAAACAAAATATTCAACTTACTTGCTCATTGGATCAAAGGAGGTGTTTTTATAATCTTGGGTATTGTGTCTTTGTCAAGATATTGTGGTTTTGGAAAAAACAAAGCTTGGGGTTGGAACCTTTCTATTTTAAAAAAATCAGACTATTATAATGAGGTTACAGGAAGATACAACATACCTCTTTGGATTCAAATATTTGGCAAGCCTGGTGTTAGCATGGAATTTGTAGAAGTATTTTTGGTATTCTTTTACGGGTCCACAAATATTTTTTTGGAGCATCTAGCATCTCCTAATGGCGCATGGACCGCTAAGGATTTACAGCATGTGTCTATTGCGTTTTTGTACTTAGGTTCTGGTTTATGTGGACTACTTGTAGAATTTTACATGAAAGACACCAGATACGATCTGGCTATTTCTCAGTACAAAAAAATATTTAAGGAAGAGCAAAAAAGAGAAATAACCCAAGAAGAGCTAGATGATATTATTGTTGCCAACCCTGGTTACTCGGTCAATCCTATGAGTCCATTTACTATTTTTTGGACAGGATTACTAATGTCGAAGCATGCACAAGCATCTGCAATCTCCACAGCTGTTCATGTGCAATGGGGAAATATGCTTACATACGGCTCACCATTCAGAGTATTCTCCATGATTTACATGATGGCTTTCCCATCCAAAAAGGTAGGACAGCCTAGAAGACCATTTACCGAATTAATTTCAAGTTTCTGCTTATTAAGCGGTGGTTTAATATTCATGGAATCCACAGATCAGGTGATTGATGCCATGGAGTACAGAGGATACACCGAAATGTTTACATTCAATCTTTGCTTAGGATTCATCTCTATTTTGATGAGTTGGATCATTACCTTGTTTATTGCCAAGGACTGGCTACAGAATAAGCAGAATAAGAAAATCAGAAGCGTGTAAAGATTTGATTTACTTATTTTATGACCTTAATACTGATGAAACAAATAATAATACCTTAATGACCAATAAATATTTATTTAATGCTACTAATCAATGAAGTGTTTTTTTTTTTTTTTTGGATCAAAAAAGAATTTGGAATCTTGTTTAATTGTCAATACAAGGAAAAGCGAATACTATTTAATGAAAGCATGACCTATTTGGGATTTTTCAGCATGGAAATAGAAATTGGCAATAGAAAATATTTGGAATTATAGACAGTCTGGCCGAGCGGTTAAGGCGTTACACTCGAATTTTTTGTTGTCTATGCAAGTAGAGCAGCAGTTTTACACAAGCAAGCAATGTAATGGGTTTACCCGCACAGGTTCGAATCCTGTGGCTGTCGCCCAATTCTCTTTAATTTTTTTTTTTTTGCTTGAACAGGTTTTTTTTTTTTGGTGCAGATGAGATACAAAAAGAATAACCACACCAAGGACCAAACAGACATACAGAGCCACCAAGATGATATACAACAGCAAACCACCGGAACAGTTCAAAGCTGTTGAGGAAAAATTAAATGAATTTGATATAATACTGAAGCAAAGAATTGTCGAAGCACGTGAACATGCGAAGGAAGATAAGCAGAAAGGGCTGAGAGAAGGGCTTCGAGAGGATTCAGAGATCTTCAAGATAAACAATGAAAAGACGAGATACATTTTTGATCTATACTACGTAGAAAAGTCGCTACCGAGAAAAGCATATGAATGGATTTTGAAAGAAAAACTCATAGATAACCTGTTAGTAGCGAAGTGGAAAAAAAAGGGATATGAACAGCTGTGTTGTGTGAGATGCATCAACAAGAAGGAGTTTTTGACAGGAGACAAAGTTTGTATTTGTCGAGTACGTCCAAGCAGTCAGAACAAGGGAAAGAAAAATAAGAAGAAAGAGAAAGAAGGAGGCGATAAAGAAAACGTGATATGCACATTGTGTGGATGCAATGGGTGCACAACAAAATAGCAGTAGAGGAAGCACGTGAAAGCACATGGGACTTATACTTAAATTTTTTTTGGTGTTGATAGATAGTTTTTTTGCATCACGGTAAGCAGAAAAGAACGTTTAACTTTACAGAAAAAGGGTAATACATTAGGCTTTGTGGTTCAAGGGTTGGACGCTACTATGATAAAGCAACAGTCAACTGTTTGTTTGTCTATTTTTTTTTTGAAAAAGAAAGACATGTAATGCTCCCTTTGTTTAACATTGGGTGACCCCATGATTTTGTTATAAGTCAAGAAAACAACAGCAAGCAGGCACAGTGCTTAGAAAATACCGCACAAAAGCACTATAAAACACGGTTTATAAAAAAAGCCATGAGTTGTGTGATTATATTTCCTAAATGGGAAAGTTAAGCATTTTTTTATTCTTGGCCACGCCAAACACCTTATTTTTTTTTTTTTTGACAGCCAAAATAGGCACTTTTATCGACAATTTGCCCTCCAATTCGAGGCTGAGTTTTACTTTCATTAACGCGTTTTTTATCTTTGTTACTGAATATAAAGTAATTATTATGTTTAATTGGTTTTTTATTTAATTAATTAATTAAAACCCTTAAATAAAGAACAAATAAGAACTAAAACACCCCAAGATAAACTTTAAACACAATCATTTAACTGCCATTTATATTAATATTGCCCTATACATCAATCAATTGTACTTAATCAACCAACAAAAAATACCCCCCTTTTACTTCTTTACCCTTGTTCTAAGTTAATACTTTATTAATCATCTACTTCTTTTTTATATTTTATCATTTACATTTTATAATATTTAAAGAAAAAAGATACTTATACTTGAGAATAGAGCTATTAGAACATACAACATAGTACCACATAACTGCAACTTTTAGTACTATACTAGGAATCTTTTCTTCCAAAAAAAATTTTTTTTTATTCTTTTTTATTAACATAACCAAGACAAACGCTTATTAATAATGGCTGACAACTGCGTTGATATGGGTAAGTTAATGAACTTTCAAAATAACCCATCATCTATCAATACTATTGATACATCAAGAACAGGCAAGTTTCAAATTGACAGCTCAAGATCTGATATATTCTTGATGAGTAACTCAGATGTCCCTGAGAAGCAAACCACTTTACTTCCATCTCCAATATCTAAAGAATCTTTAAATTCTTCTAATATTTCATTGAAAAGATCTCATGACGAAGAAGATTTGAATTCCAATGACAACAAAAGAGTTAAGAATGAAGAAGATGGCGAGGACTTACCATTAAAGACTAATTATGGTTCGTTGGAAGACCTCTTAAAAGAAATTGGACTACCTTCTACCAAGGCCACAGGTCTTTACGACGACGAGATCAAGCCTCCTTACTCATATGCTGCCATGATTGCCTTGTCAATAATGGTTTCAGGAATGGGTCAATTGACTTTGTCCCAGATTTACCAATGGATTTCTGTTCATTTCCCATTCTACAAACTTGGCGATTCAGGTTGGCAAAACTCCATTAGACATAACCTATCCTTGAATAATGCCTTCTTCAAAGCCGGTAAATCCAGTGATGGTAAAGGCCACTTTTGGAGACTAACACCAGGCCAAGAATACAAGATTCTGAAAATTCAAGCCAAACCAAGCAGTAGAAGCAAATTGAAAAAAGGCTCCACAGAAACAGCCAAAATCAGTAATCCTCCTGATCTAATTAGTAGCTCAACTCTTGTCTCTATGGATACCATTAAAGAAGATGACACCCTTGTGAATTCTTCCAGCAACTCATCCACATCTTCCAAGGAAAAAGACAAGCAAGAAAAAGTATTGCAGCTTGATCCATCTATGATGAGCAAAGAATACGAACATTCAAACAATAGTATATTGGTGACTCCAATGAGATACAGATTTAATGTGCAAAACACCGTATCTGCTGATTCTATCAATAACTTGAAGCTGCAATTTGCTAACGGAAGAAGCCAAAATGATTACGAACAGACATTTGTCAACTTCAATGAACAACCTTTCCAATGTTCTTTCAATACTTCTTTTGAGTCTCCAAGAATGGCTCCAGACATAGGATCATCTCCACTAATTGAATGCCACTCTAGGAAAAATATAACTAGTGCTAACAACATCAAGGCCTCTTTGGGCAGAGCTGCTGGTACTGTTGTTGAAACACCACGTAGAAATGACATAATCGACTATGATGATAACTATAGTAAAATAACAGTGGGCAATGTTATGCTTTCAAGAACCCCCTTGAAACCTATAACATCACCATTTAGCGGTAACTTCTCCAATCTGAATAGTGTTTTACCAAACACTTTAAATCTATTACAGAGACAAACACCTAGATGGAAGACACCATGCTATGATGATTTGTTTGCCAGCCCTTTTTTCAAATCACCATCAAGAAGTCACAACTTTGGTTACAGTACAGGAAGCAACTTTTTATATTCGGAACAAATTAGTGCTATCCAAAGCGTCAACATAACCTCTACTATGGACAACATTGACGATACTCTAAGCGGAAGAAGTACAAGTAACACTAGACGATACTCACATTCGGATACAACAGAGTTTGTTGCCAATAGCCCTAGTAAAATCAATGATAAAGGGCTTGTGAAACAATTGGAGCCGGCTTTGATGGGATTGAAAAACAAAGACAAGAATACGGAAAATATTGATAACGTTGAAATATAAATATTGTTTATATAATATAACAAGTCATGAAAACAAAATTATGAAGTAATTTATTGATTAAATCAAATTTACTAAAATGAGTTTTACGTGTGTTTGAATTATCTCTTTTTTCTTCTTATAAAACAGTCACGTGTTTGCGCGAAAACAGCATGAAAAGCATAAAAATCAATGAAGCGCGATTTTCCACTATTATTTGATTGTCCAGCACGTTAGTTTAAAAAAAGTTAAAAGGTCTTCAAAAGCAAACCAATAGAAAGCAATCATTTCAATTTGCTAATAATGGCAGACACTAGGGAAACGAAAACCTGTAAATTTAATTTACCTATTCTCAAGGATTTTGACTCGCTCCTTCATTGCAATATATGTAAAGATATATTGAATGTGCCTGTACTAACACCATGTAACCATACATATTGTTCGCGTTGTATACGTGAGTATTTGAGAAACTGTAACGAAAAAAACTGCCCACTATGCTTGAATGCTTTGAATGAAAGCTCTCTGAGAAGTGAGTTACTTCTTAACGAGATATGTAGATGCTACAAAAATGAAATCAAAAAAATATTCACATCATTAACGAACAAAGATTTAGGCGATGCTGTTAAAAAAATTGAACATAGGAACATAGAGAACACCAAATCGCATATATCTTTTGGCATATTCAAACCGTCGGCTCCAAAGCCAGTTGTGCCTAGTGTTAATAAAAGAGCCAAAAATACTAGCAATTCAATTATAGATATGTTTTCCAAGAAGAAGAAGCAGAAACTCGGTAACGACAATAGTCAAAATAAATCAAAATGTCCCATATGTAATAATGAGTTTCCCCTAAAATTCCTTCAAGAAGAACATATAGACAACTGCTTGACAACAAGCAAATCTGGCAAAACAGAGTTTATAGATTTGTTAGATGACCAAACAAATAATATGGAAACAAAGTCCTCTAGCATTGAAGAAGAGGAAGTTTACATTGAGGATGATTCAAGCGTGATAATGGACGAAACAAAAGACAGCGACTATATGAACAGCTACTTGCAAAGCGCATTGAAAAGCAGTAAATCAGGAAGCACATACACACCACTCCCGAAGTTGCAATTACACGACATTTCTACGTCTGCTTTAAAGCAGAGTTTGAGCAGATACCAACTTAATACCCAAGGGCAAAAATACAATTTGATTCAAAGATGGAAACAATGGGATGTTCTGTATACAAGCAATTTTGTAGATAATCCTAACCCAAAGGACATAAATGAGTTAAGGCGCGAGTTGAATCAGTGGGACATGTTGAACAACAAGCCTGTGATTGTCAGCTTGAACACCAATGGGAATACCAGTAGCGACAACCATAAAGTCGTTGATGTTTCTGAGATGTTTGACAGCAAGAAGATAAACATAAAAGATGACAAGTTCTCCAGACACCAATGGGAAATTAAGAACAAAAAGGAATACAAGAAATTGATCATTAGGGCAAAACGGAATTTAATAAAAGAAAAGAATAATGGCGATGTATCGGCTCAATGATATCTATAGGCCTTGTATATATTTATAACTCATCAAGAGCTAGTTCCTCTTCAATTTTTTCATTTTCTTCATAGAGGGCGTCCAGGGAGTAGCTTAGTTCATCTTCTTGGGTTTCAGATTCATTGACAATGTTACCTCTGACTTCTCCATTTATTTTTTCGTGTTCTGTAATTTCCTCGATTTCTTTTTCTAGATGCTCTTTAATATCTTCTAGCTTTTTCATAGCGCTTTCAACTTCTTGATCATCACTGGCAGAAACTGTTTCTTCAATGATGCTTGTTTCACTCTCAGGCTGATCTTCAAGTTCCTGTGGTTGTTCAGAAGACTCTTGCTCCTCAATAACATCTTCAGGCAAATGAACATCAACTTCATCAGGCAATAGCTTTTCTATTCTCGAAGCTCTGTCAATATCGTATGTGTCTTCGTCAACAGTATCTGTAGGCAGAGCTTCTAGCTCACCAACAGTGGATTCAATTGAGTCTTGCAGATGTTCTTCTTCTTCAAACTCAGTTATGGACTGTTTCTCGTTATTTTTCAAAATTTCCTCAACGTCTTCTTCAACATTTGGAACAATTTGAATGGTCAGCGGAGTTTCGGTAGCACTTGGTGTTTGCTGAGCAGCTGTATGGCTTTCTCTAGTTGCTGATAGAATTTTTTGAGTGTCTTCTTCAACATTAGGAACAGTTTGAGTTTGTGCTTCAGGTTCACTAGAAGCAGTCGAGATTGGTTTAGCGGTGGCTTTTAAAATCTCTTCAGCATCTTCATCAACATTAGGTACTGTCTGAATTTTAGCATCTTGTTGAGAATTAGTTGAATGTGAATCGATAGTTTCAGTTTCCTCTTTAATGGCTTCAGTAACTTCTTCAACATCTGGCTCTTGTTCAGCAGCTTTTTCAACAGCTTCAGCAATTTCTTCAGAAACTTCAGGTTCTTCCTTAACAGCTTCAAAAACTTCAAGCTCTTCTTGGACAACATCGACAGCTTCAGGTTGTTCTTCAGCTTCTGCGTTTTCTTCAACTTCAGGTTCTTGTTCGGCAACTTCTTCAATGACTTCAGGCTCTTCCTCAACAAGTTCTTCAATGACTTCAGGCTCTTCTTCAACAACTTCTTCAATGACTTCTGGCTCTTCTTCAATTACTTCTGGTTCTTCTTCAGCGGCTTCTTCAATGACTTCAGGCTCTTCCTCAACAACTTCTTCAATGACTTCTGGCTCTTCTTCAACAACTTCTTCAACTACTTCTGGCTCTTCTTCAGTAACTTCTTCAAATACCTCTGGCTCTTCAACAGCCTCAGTGCTCTGAGTGACAACAACTGAAGTGATTTGCGACTCATAGCCCGAAGTAGTCACGTCGACTGAAACAATATCGCTCAAAGACAACAAATAGTCTTCGTAAGAGATAGCTTCATCATCGCTGTTGTCTTCGACCTCTTGGTCATAATAGTCTTGGTGAGCAAGCTTTGAGGTTGCGTAGCTGTTGTCAGTAGAGGAGGTTGAGTAAGACAATGGCTTGGTTGCTGTAGATTCACCAGTAGGCTTGGTTAAGACGGTAATTTTGGTATACTCATCGTCTTCTTGGTTTTCCTTGAACTTGAAGTATTCAGAATCTCTGGACTTGTTTCTGTTCATTTTGTCATTGATGAATGGAATGACGGTGTCCTTCATGAAGGGCTGGAATTTTTCGTGATTAAACTCCAATAGTGCATCCTTGGCGTATGTATGCAAGTCGTTTTCGTAGGTAAACTTACCTGCTATGCATAAAACAACCAAGATCAACAAGTTGAATAAAAAGTTCAATACCTTTTTGGTTGTAGGCTTATGATGTTTGAAGTTCACAGGTATGTTTATGACAGAGACATTGTTATCAGCACTAACAGTACTCAATCTAGATCCTGATTCGTTGAATGCAATTTTGGTAATTGCAAAGGTATGTAGGTCGCTGAATTTCTTTAGATATTTCAATTTACTGTTTGCTAGTGCCGGAATTATGGAAGAGTGGTTGGCAGGTTTTGATTGCTTGTAAAACAAGTGGAAGAAGTTGACAGAATTGTCGTTACCAGAAATGGCTAAAATGTCGGTTTTATAGGAATAGTCGACACTAGTGATACCTTTGAAGTTCAAGTTCTTCAATTCATGTACCTTCAACAATTTAATTTCTCCAGTGATTGAGAATAAGTGCAATTCAAACTTATTGCTAGAATCATTCTTAAGAATGATGAAAAAACAATCTTCCTTTATGAACATCAATTTCAATAAGGTATATTTGTCTATATCAAACTGATAAGACTTTGTGATGAAAGTACCAGTGACACAGGAGATTAGTTCACAGGTATTCTTGGTAATATACGACAATATTTTGGCTTTTTTACCTTTTTGGAAGTCAAAGTCCCTTAGTTCATTACCAGTTTCAATTTCGTACAATTCGTTCAAGGTGATTGGGTTGATGATTCTGATAACAGAAGGAACATTGCTTGTGCAACATGCGGCAAATTCAATATTTTCTGAGATTTTCAAGAACTTCAAGTATGTGTTCAAGTCTCTTGGGGATTGGCTGTCTTGGTCGTAATCAACAGAGGCAATAAATCTGATGTGCTGATTTTCATAGTTAAATCTCTGCAACGAGTTGTTGATATTGGATTGCAAGATCTTGTTGCTGTTTTCATTGCAACCTAATAGGAAAACACCATCGACTTTGATCTGGTCTTCGATGTCAGCTGATCCAAGCAAAACAGAGCTGGGGAAGCTGTATTGCATATTGGGAGATAAATGAATAAAATCCATGCATGTAGGGGAATCGTTATCATCGTTTAACTTCAATTCTCTAAACTTTTTGATCCTGTTGTTGTCAATGGAAAGCAGTGTGATTTTGTTGTCAATGCCGTTGTTACCTTCACCACCACCACCTGTGACTAGCAGCAGGTCGTCTGTGATAAACTTACACGCATAAAGAGGGTACTTCAAGTTACTCTTGATGACTTCAACCTTCATTATGTGAGTGCTTGTGTGTTTGATTTTTTGTTTGGTGTTTGTGTTGATTTGGCTAAAGAAGGGGAGAAAGATCGCTTAGAAAATAAAAAATTCCTCCTTCTTTTTCCTAGGCAAATTTTTCTTCCGTCTTTTTTTTTTTTTTGGCGAGGTGCTTTTCTGGAATTCCCATTTTTTTAGTTGCACTTGAAACAGATCACACGTCGTAGCGGATAGTGACTCACTTGTTTCAGTGATATTGGAAGCTATCTGGATGAACCAAAGAAAGCACACCTGACCACAAGCACCGATGAACTTCTTGTCCATATCATCACACGTCGTGCATGGATACGTCGGCAACAAGGCCATAAGCATGGCCATACAGTTCAAACCAAATGTGGAGAATATAGACATTCTCAACACTGTCCAGCTAAATACACATCCAAAGTACCTGCTGAATGACAGGTATGCTGAACTGGCCATCATAAACTACGACTCTGAGATTTTGGTCAATGAGATATTAAAGAAATCATTGCTTGGGTTTTTGGACATGGATTACAACTGCATAATTGTGTCATACTTCAACAACGCGAAGGGCATAGACTACTTAACAGATGTTCTATCAAACAAAAAAGGCGAGAACACAAAAATCATACTGGATCCAATAATGGGCGACAACGGAAGATTATACTGCAGTCCTGAAATTGTCAAATCATACAAAAAATTGATAAGTCAGCTGGATGTTGATTGCATTCTGCCAAATCAATTTGAACTAGAACTGCTAGTCAGTGGTGAAAATGAGTCAGAAAAAATCAAAGATGAGAGCTACTTTGTTGATTTGATAGAGAAATTTCATTCAATGTATCCAAGGGTCAAGAATCTTATAGTTACATCTGTGATGGTAAACAACACGACCCCATACATTCTGATATCATCTACTTTGAACTCAGACAAAATCAGAAAAATCAACTTGGAAAGATTTTACCTGAAGGATACCACAATATACGGCTGCGGGGATCTGTTTACAGGATTGATAGCGTATGAGTATACCAAGAACATGTACCAGCAAGAAAACGATATCGAAATCAATGACATCTTCAAAATAGTCCTAAGTGTTGTCAGAGACTTGAAGATAGTCATAGACCGTTCAGTTAATTCAAGAATAGATGTGGGTGACTTGAAGTGTCAACTGAATGATCTGAACCTGATCGACTGCATAGACGATGTTCTGAGCAAGAGCGGTGATGACTACGATAACGATGAGAGTTACTATGAAATTGAGTATCTGGTTTAAAAAGTTCCAGTGTCTGGACATTGCGAACAGTATTTATATAATTATTACTTTAAGATACTGGATATGCTTGATTTATAATAATAGCCAAGGCTTGTTTTACACCTATGCTTGTAAGATCAAATGAGGTGGTAGAACTGTTTTTTGGCTAATTTTTTGCAAGTTGTGTGCGGACTTAAAAGCTCAACAAATCCATTATCGTCCAAAAAAAAAAAAAAATAATCAGCAATTTTGCGTTTGTTTCGTTAACGCCATAATCTGACCTTAAGAAGAGCACACCAATTACTTACCATCAAAAACACTTATTATTAAAGGGACATTCAAATACCAATACAATAACACAAAATTATTGAACACTTAATACGATGAAGGATTTTAAAAGAGCCAAAAAGTCTAAGAAACACTTCATTGCACTTTTACCAATCATTATACTGTTATCTACTTTCCTTATCTATTCATACAACGGAAATGTTCTAACCACAAAGCTTTATGGTTATCAAAAGCCAAAGCACCAAACCTCAGTTGGGTTTAAAATATCTTCAGCTTTGGTTAAACCTGCTGATATATCAGCATTGGATGTTGGAAGCAGTAGCATTATTATTGAAGACATCGCCATCAAAGAAGATGATACTCTTAACATAAAACTTGACTACCATGCAAAACAAAACACTTTGATACCGGATTTATCAGACAAAGGAACAATAGTAAACTTAGCAAAGATGTCTCAGAACGCATATGTCAGAGACCCATACACGGGCGATTGGCAAAACGTCACTGATGAGGACGATGGTTCTTTTGGATGGGATGAGGATTGCGTCAGGGGTCATCTTTTCAAAAACGAAGAAGCAAAGATTATCATTATATCCTATAAAGGGACCTCATCGAAGGGGTTGCCAGGAACTGGCCAGGAAAACGATACAATAGACAACGACAAGTTCAATGACAACTTGCTATTTTCTTGCTGCTGCGCAAGAGTCACGTATTTGTGGAGCACAGTTTGTGATTGCTACATGGACTCATTCACCTGCAACGAAAAGTGTTTGGAGCAGAACATAAGGGACAACAGCAACTACTACAAACAAAGCATAAATATATATAGAGAAGTGAAAAAGAACTACCCAGGCTACCAAATTTGGACTACAGGTCACTCATTAGGAGGTGCCTTGTCATCATTAGTGGCCAGAACATACGGTATAGTAGGAGTCACCTTTGAAAGTCCTGGTGACTTATTAGCAAGCCAAAGATTACACTTGCCTTTGCCTTATGATCCTGATTTTGACATGATCTGGCAAATCGGTAACACAGCAGACCCTATCTATATGGGTACTTGCAATGGTGCATCAAGCACATGTAATCTAGCGGGTTATGCAATGGAATCTAGATGCCACTCAGGCTTTGAAATATCATATGACACTGTCAACGAGCTGAAGTGGTCTGTGGATGTGAGAAAGCACAGAATAAAGACCGTGATAACTGATGTTTTGGATAAAATGGAGGTTCCAGAGCCTGTGTACATAGGAAATGGGAAAGGTGAGGAATACCCGTGCATCGAGTGCTTTGATTGGGACTTTGTGAACCCAGACCCTGAGCCATCTTCAACTTCAACTACCACTACTACAACTAGAGTCACCAGCACACTGACAACAAGCTTCACCACAACTCTAAGCTCAAGCTGTGTGGGCAGAAACTTTGTAGGGTGGTGTACATCATATACTACTATATAAAAAAATGAAACTTATTTACATTTCAGATTATAACCTTGTTGATTGTTTTATGAAATGCAGCAATATTTCTGTGCATAAAACCATATCGGTTTTACTGTTGATTAGTACGAACCACTACACAGTTGTATACAATAGTATTAAACATACAATATATCAAATGAAAGTAAATTCATTGTTTTGACAACGAATTCGAAAAAAAAAAAATACTACTATACATATTAACTTTATGCCGCTGGTGTTGTTTCTATTTCGTATTCTCTGAGCAAGGCTTCCAGGGATGAATAGTACTGCAAGATACAACTAGGCACTTTCAGATCGACTTCTTCAATCCAAAAACTTTTCAGCTCTCCTTCCCTGATTTTTCTGAACTTCTCGGACAATTCCTTCACAAGCATTTTCCCTTTGTCGTCAATGATCCCAAACTTCAAGTAGATCACAGCAGTGTAGAACACTGAGTAAATCAGCTGGTCAGACAGAAATCTGAAGTGGTTGAGGTCAACTGGCTTGAACAGCTCCAGCGCCTTTATGCAGTGTTCTGAAAGGTCCTGTTTCTTAGCAAGCGGGATGTTCAAGTCAAACATGGGGAACTGGTTCATCAATATGTTTGCGTTTTTCAGCTTCTCATAATTACTTATGTTTGATTTCTTAAATAAACTTTCTTTTTTGATGATTTGCTCTTTGATTTTGGAAGAGAGCCTCTTTCTCGAGTAGTAAGAAATGGGCTTGTTGGTCGCTGTTGGGGGTATGTACTTGAACTTCTGGTAATACATCAGGATCATGTTGGCATATGAGAAGTGGTAAGTAAAGTCAATAAATTCTTCTATGTGCTGTTTTGACAGGTATATCCATTTACTCCACCATTGGTCGATTTTGCCCAAAATACTATTCAGGTCAACGTCTTTTTTGCTCCCCTGTGCATGACTGACAGGCTGGTTTATGCTGGAAACATTGAAATCCAATTGAATACTATCAGAGTCCTTAAGACCGTTTCTTTGGAATCTCTCCATTAACCAATATAATTCAATTTCAGCTAGCATTCTACCATCGAAATGCGAGGCCTTTTGAGATTGCAGAGTCAGTATGCATTTCTTGATATCGTTGTCTTGCAGAATCGATGGTCTCCCCGATAGCAAAGAATGGTTCAGATGCGCCAGACACAAATGGTTATACAGTCTATTATGGCTCAAAGAAGAGTCGTTCAACTCATTTTCATCACCAAAAATGGAAAAGTAGTTCATGTTGTTGTTAAAGTTTTGAAAATTGTTTTTGATGCCATTGCTGAAGTACATTTTTAAGCCCAGCCCGGAAATCAGCCACGAATCAAAAATCTGAAAGTCCGAAGATAAAGAATTGCTGTAGACAGACAACATGACCAATGACTGGACATACTCAATTTTGAAGGCATTGCCCAGGTTTACAAACTCCATTGCATAGTCGTATTTTAGTTTCAATAAAAGACTTTTATACACTTTGGTTTTCAAGTCGTGGTAGTACAGTGTATATCTGAGTGAGAGCACCATGTACAAAGTCAACAGCAGTGAGCAGTTTGAGATTCTTATGTTTTCTATGATGACCTCCAAACTCATGTGCTGTGGGAAACTCACCCATGCACCGTAGTTGTCCTTGAACTCTTTAAGCAAAGTTATGCATTCCGACATGGTGAGGATGTTTTGGGTTATGACATCGTCTTTAAACTTGAACTCAAAGGAGTTACCAGCACTGACCGGATTTTCCTTGAGGTTCAAATCCAACGGATTGGGGTCGTGCAGATTTCTTATTTGAAGAGGTATGTTCAGTTTGGAGATGTACCTCGCGAGGTTTGTAAAAGGAGCATACAGAGATCTGTAGTCCTCCTGAAAATCCATGTGTATATTGTTTGTGTTATTTTCAACATTGCTTTCGTTGTTTTCGTTGTCCACTGTTATTGGTGTCTGGCTTGTGTTTGCTTCTATGAAGTTATCACCTGGTATTCTTATCTCATTGTCATTCGGAGACATGAATAGAGGTTGGTTGTGATTGTTGATACTCTTGGTTGATGTAGTGTTATTTGACAAAATCTCCAAAAGCTTAGTGACTTTCAAATTTGTGTCTTGAATTAAGTCAATTTCTTTTGAATTCGGGCGGCTATCGAATAAGGGGATAGTCTTATTATTTACAGTATCAATGATTTTAAACTGTTGATTCTTTATCTTAGTATTACCTTTGGTTACAGATTTATTTGCTGGTAAAATAGGAGACATAGATTCCGTAGACTTCAGCGATAAAAGAGATCGATCGTTCAGCAAAGAGCAATTGACGTTGTTCAGCTTCATACAGTTTTTGCAGCCTTTTTGCAGATTGATGAATTCGCATCTGATTCTTTTATGTTTGCAGTAGTGGCAGGCTTTCAGGGATCTATTCTTTTTTATAGAGGCGCTGTTCGCAAGATTTTCATCGTTAGCTGTCTCCGACATTGATACTGTAATGCTATGTAATTAGGGGGTTTCGGTTTAAGATGTTGTTATCCTTCTTTATATTTTTATATATTTTTTTTTTTCTGATTTTTGAATTTCCACTTTTATTTTTTTTTTTCCCCCATATCAATGATAATCGTTGACAAAATCAAATACTTTTTAAAAATCAGTAAAAGTAGAAAAAAAAAACCAAAAACAAAAGGTTAGGAAGTGTATATAACCAATGTCAGCTAATACTTCTGCTAATACTGAGCAAAATAGTTCATCAGCTTCTAATAGAAAGCACAAACATAAACTTAAAAGCACGTTGCTTGTCCAGGAGATGCTCAGAGATGAAGTGAGCAGCAAAGATGCAACTCCTGCTAAAGAAGAAATCAGGGTTTCTACCAAAGAAAATAAGAAGCCACCTGCTAAAGAAGATAAGAAACCATCTTCTAAAGAAAAGAAGGCTCCGACAAACAAGAGCGATATAAAATTGCCAGCAAAGAGAGACTACACTAAAAAGGAACCATTACATAAACCTAGCTTCAAAAAGGAACCGGTCCATAAACCTAATTTCAAGAAGGAACCATTACATAAACCTAGCTCCAAGAAGGAACCAGTCCCAAAAAACACACAAAAGGAGCGCGAGACTACGCAAAAGGAGCCTGAAAACACCAGCATAAAATCGTCATTGCTGAGACAAAAGCTTGAGGAGCAGAAGATGCTTCTGGACAAAAACAGAACCTTTGACAGCATTAACAAGCTTGTGCGGGACAATACATCATATACGCTGACGGCGGACAACAATATTGATGTGAACAAAATCAACAGCATGTTTGACTAGACGAGCGTGTGCTTCACGAAGTCGCCGTTAGTGTCCTGGTACACAAGCACGATGCTTGTGAACTGTATGTGATGGCTGTTGTTCACTGTTGCTTCGTACTCAATCACAGTATTTTGGTTTGTAGTGTGCGTGTTTTTGATCAGCAGCTGGTAGTGCCTGGTGATGTTGTTGGATAGGTGGTGGCTTCCATCAGCACTCCCCTCGGCATTGTCGTTCATGAGGAGAAGCTCGTCGCTCGTGTTGAGGCTGTCTTTGCTCAAGCTCGATAGCAACTTGCTCATTACACTGATTGGGTTTATGGTCAGCATGATGTTGTAGCTCATGAGAAGGCTGGTATCGTAGGAGATGGTCAAGTACCTTATAGGCATGAACAACTCGTAGTTGTGGTCATTGTTAATTTTTATATTTTTCTTCTGTAATTTGTTGTCGTTCAGTTTGATTTCATCGTTGTCTATGATCTTCAAAAGCTTCTTCTTTATCAGGTTTTCTATGTAAAACAGGTTTATATCATTGTCCAGAAGATCCTCCATTATGATATTTCTGTACAACTTGGGGTCATTTGTGAGGTGCAAGGGGATGTTGATATCCTGATGGTTAATGAATAGATTGTATGACTTGTATGCTCCAAACGTGGCTAGAAGCGCGCTTATCACTTTAAGATTTTGTTTTAATTTATACCTAAATATCGAGTATGTGTTAATGCTGTTGTTATTATTAAACAAGGTAAGATTTGGGTTTGGGGCAGGTTTGTAAATCTTTCGATATAACCGTTTGAACATGTTGATGTAGTATTACTATGTGGGGGTTTAGTTTTTTTTTTTTTGAAAACCCAAAAAAAATGTATTTGCTCTTTGATGTTGTTCTCAATTTCCGTAATGAGTTATCAAATCTGGTCTTTTAATATTCAGTTTAATTTGAAATTTTATTTCCTTAATATAAATATACTAAAGAGTAAAAGTTGTATATGTCTACCACCAGAACCTTATTCTGAAGGGGATTATCTAGGCAGAAAAAAAAAAGACGAAGAAAAAAATATAGACAGATTGTGTAGTGATCACGTGTGGACGATATGCTTACCAGCATTAGTATTCTGTGCCACCAGAACGACTAAAAGATGCCATAAGATGTATCCTTCAATCTCCTAGAAGGCAACCAAATGAACCCTCTGTTCGCTTATCTTGTCATCTTCCTTTTAGAAGAAGACCCCAAATTCTTAATTCTTGTGATGTGATTGTAAATTTTCAGTATATAAAATGTATATCTTAATTTTATAGCCCTTTTTAAAAAATACTAATGGTTCCTATTAGAATGTGTTTCATAAAACAAAAAAAAGGCACACACACAATGTGGCATTTCCTTCATTGACATTTTGCTTTATTTTTTTTTATTTTTCCAGAATGTTATCTCTTAACAATATAGTATCGCATGTGATACTACTCCAATAAATATATGTTAATTTGTTATTATTGCATTTTCTACTAACAAAATTATGAGAATAATGGGTCATTGGCCTTCTTACCAAAAGCACATCTACCAGCGTAGTATAATGGGATGACGGTGGTGACGGCTAAGGCAGCGAAGAATGGATATACAATGAACTTGGAGCCTTTGCTTCTCAAGTAGATAGGAGTATTCTTTTGGGATTGGTAGAACTTTTGCTTTTCAATGATGCTGCTCATTTTGTGTGTGGATATGTTATGGATGGTGGTATATTTGGTTTAATTCTAATATATAATAGTATAGTTGTTAATCAACATTCATTGCATTATGAATTTACAGAATAATAAACCTAAAAAAGAAAAAAAAAAAAGAGAAAGAGAAAATTTTTTTACTAGTGCTTTTTTTTTTTGTTGGAGTTACCGCCTGTGGTATGATTTCTCTCCTAGGCCATTTTTTTTTTACATTAGCTGGTCGGACATAAGAACACACAAACCAATCAAAATCAAACACACCCAAAATAAACACCCTACAAAAACAACAAAACACACTTAACCATTATCGTGTTATATCCATAAAATATATGTAAACAAAAAAAAAAAAATAGATCCTAAAATAATACTATTCATCATCATCGTCCAGCACAACGACGTTCTTCCTGCTCCTGCTGCTCTTGCTGTTCAACACAACTTCATCGTTGTCATTGCTGAGATCTATCAATTCATTGGTGCTTTTTCTCCTTCTCTTTCTTCTATTGTCAAGGCTATCGTCCACCTCCTCGTCCTCTTTGTATTCGTAATAGTCTGAGTTCATGGAGCTTTCGCTGTTCACATCAAGCTCATCCTCGCTGAGCTCGCTGATGATGAACCCTTCCAGGTCGCTTCCGCTTTCGTTGGGCGCGTCGCTTTGCTCTCTTTCCGTATTGATGCTCTCGCCATCATCATCGCTTGCTCTCCGGTTGCCCATGCTCCTAAACACCACGCCACAGTGAGGACATTCGTTTTGGTCGTCTTCGCTCGGCTCTATCTCCCAGTGGCAGGACGAGCATCTAATAACACCTCCGTCATCCATGTCAATCACCCCCACACCCGTGTCAGTGAAGGTCTTTTCAAACAAAGAGTCGTTCTTCAGGTCTGTTTCATACACAAGCTTCTCGGCCTTCAGCCTCTCGAAGTACTTCCCAGCATTTGTTATTTCGTTGTACGTGATCATCACGCTCTGCAGGATCTTGTTGTTGAATGGCTCGTCCTCGATCACCAGCCTGCACATCGGACATCTCAGGTTGTTGATTCTTATCGACTTTACAAACCAGTTCTTCAGGCACTCGTAGCAGTACGTGTGCTTGCACTTCTGCAGGGACTGCGGCACACACATGCACTCCTGGCATATGGGACACTGGAACTTGGAGCCAAGGGTCTCGAGCTTCTCAAGGGACACAGAATCTAGCATTTTGTGTGTAGGTGTTGCTGTGTTATATGGCTTTGGGGTGTTTCTTCTCATCTGTGATTTTTAAAAAAAAGCCGTTCTAAAGGGTGAAATGGCATAAAAAGGGAAAAAAAAGAAAAGAAATTTGGAAACGGTTAACGCGTTATTATCTCGCAACAACAACAACAACCTGGAAAGGCTGCTTTCAATTGACAAAAAAACATTACATTTTATTATCTTGAAATAAATACAGTGAGAGAAGATATCGATTCTTCTCTTTTTCCTTTTGCTTCTAAACAAAACAAAAAAAACATCTATTTACATACACGATATCTATCTCATTTCGCTATGCACAGGTCCGCTGTGCAATCAAGGCCCCAATACTTCGTTCAGTTTTTTGTTTATCGCCTCCAAGTCCTCGTTAGCCACTGCGACTATCTTGTTCATCTTTGCATTGATGACATTTCCAAATCTTGTGATCTCATCGTTTGCCCGCAGCGCCCAATACAGCTTGAATCTCGGGAAGCTCACTCTCATGCTCTCAAAGAACTGTCTGGTCACCAGCATGTCCTTGTGTCTGTAGTTTTTGTTCTTGTACGGCAACTCGTCCTTCATCGAGCTTTCCATGATCACATTCCCCCCTCGTTGGTGGAAGTCCTTGTGGATGCTCAGGCTCTGCAGCTTCTTCAGAATCATATCATAAAACACAGTGCCCTCCTCCCTCACGTTGAAGAACTGCAAAGTATTCTCGTGTTTGTTGCTCATTGCTGAATGCATCTTTCGGCCAGGCTTCTCAAAAAGAGGCTCGTCCACTTCGCTCATGAAGTTGTACTTGTAACTCCACAGGTATCTCTTCATCACCTGCAGGGCTGCCTTGTAGTAGTGGTGGTTCAGGATCAATGTTAGACTGTCCTCCATGAATGCTTGCAGTTGTATTTTAAAGTAAGTGCTGGTCAACAGCAGGTCCTTGTTCTTGGCCGTCGTCTTCATGGCTGTTTCAAAGTCCCGCAGAGTGTCCAGGAAGTGGTACAAGCAAAAGTCGTTGACCTGCTCATGGAAGGCTTCCCGGTAGAACACTCTGTTCATACGACGTTTCTTCATCACGGCGTGATCTGCAGGCGTGGGGTTGTCGAACTTCTTCACTGCGGCCTCCTGCACCTGTATGTCAACCTCGTCAGAGATTTTGATCCGTCTTTCAGTCATTTTGTAGTGGAATGCTCGGTATGCTAGCTCAACAGGGAAGATATTCCTGAACTCTTCCTTGGTCAAAAGAAACTCTTCGTGGTCTGCTTGGCTGAACTTCGACTGCAGGAACTTCAAGTAGTATGCCAGCGAGATCGACTGAAAGAGGGAGTCCTTGCTCATGGCAGTATGCATCATTGAGTTTTTGAACAGCTTCTCCAAAGGCAGCAGCACAGTCGCTGGCGGCATTGTGGTTGGCTCATGTTCGTCGAACTTTCTAGGACGGAAAACTTTTCTATAATGTTTCTTCCAGTACTTGACTAAAAGCCTGGCCAAGATCAATTTGTCCTCGTAATGGAGCTCTTTTGTGTTCATAAGGTCTGCTTCGGTCAGCACATACCCCGACAAGGTCAGCTTGTTTACTTTGTCCTGGTATACCTTGTGGGCAGCTAGAATCTTGTTGAAGCAGATAGTCTTCGGGGCCACCTCTTGCTCAAAGTTTTCCAGTACTGCAGTTGAATTGTTAATCAAAACCATAAGCAACTTTTCCGATATTTTCAAGTTGTCACCGGTGAAGACTTTCAAAAACAAGTCAAAGTGGTTCATCAAGGAAGGACATGCCTTGTCTAAGAACTCTGCCTTGAGGTATGGCAGGTCTTTTAAGTCATAGGCCGTCATCAGTCTGTAGTACTTTATATCCAGACTTTCTGTATTGTCCAGATTAGGTATGGTCTTTGTGTGTGGCTCCAATTTTTTGAATATATCTGATTGGTTCACTATTTTTTTGCTATTTATTTTCAGTAAAGTTTCCACAAAGTATGATACAACGGGAATGTCTTTTTTATTTTTCATTAAATTTTGGAATGGTGTACTTTCAAAAACAATTGAAAGATCTGTTTGTCTATTTACATGGTTTAGCAGGGTGCCGTACTTGCTGTATTCATTGCTAAAGTTGTATTCCTCAAAATACAATCTGAACTTTGCCAAGTCATGACAAAAGAGCCTATTTGTGATCCGAGGCTCTAGGTATTGACTTTTGAATCTACTCAGCATCAATGTTACCAATGGGTCGTTTGTGGTATCGATTCTAGCTTGGAATGCTTTCAAAAATGAAGATATCAGTTCTATTTCGCCATTAGCCAAGACCTTCTCAAAGAGCTTGTAGAAAATCATCTTGTCCATTCTTTCGTATTTGACATTCTCATACTTGGCAAAGTCATTGCATATCATTGTAATAATTTTACAGTTGTAGTCGGCATTCAGTCTCCAACTTATCTTTATGTACATGATCTCGTTGTCTATGATCTTATTTTTATAGAATCTTTCTCTCAATCTGATCAAGTCCTTCATGTATCTGTAGTCTTTGAGTTCATAGTATGATTTGATAAGGGCATCCAGGAGCTCAATTTTGGTTGTGACATTTTTACCGTCATTTACAAATATTTCTCCTAGAAAGTTTCCTTCAGATAAAGTATGTTTTTTGACCATGCTGTAATCCCCTTCGTTGTTGAAAACCTGAGGCAATCTCAGCTCTTCCAGAACCTCATCAATTTCGTTAATTCTTCCTGACTTGATTATGTTTTGGACAATGTAGTTCAGTTGCTCCAGGTTGAGTTGGAACTTTGTATACTTGATGCTCTTGATAAGATCTTTAACACTGGCAACACTCGACAGGATGACTTTGTAGTAGAAGACAGTCTCCACAAACTCGTTAAATGCAAGGTACTCCGCGGAGGAGGCACTATGTCGGATGTCTGCTATCAATGGACTTGGTCTATGTTTTGTAGCAAAGTTCTTGAAATCATCCAAGGTTGTCAGGTCTGCGGATGCCACGTCTTCTTTGCTGTGGGCTTTCATTGTTTCCAGCAATTCCAAGTCCATGAAGGCCTCGTATCTCTTCAAGCTGTCTATTTGCGAGTTTTGGTATGGTTCAAAGTGTGGTAGCTTTGACGGAAGTGGTATGTCGAAGTCATAGCTGAATATGAGTTTGTTGATGTTGTTCAGTCTTATTCGGGACTGTGTTGCCCTGGTGAAGACACTGAAGGTCCTGTACATGTTCAGTTGTCGCATGTACATCTTTTTTTGTTGTTGTATTGAAGTATAACTTCTTGGGTCTTGTCCTGTATATATATATTTGTTATTGTAATTATTATTATTTTTTAGTACCGCTGTGATTGTGAAGACCCATCAACTGAACATTTTTTCTTTTTTCTTCTTTTTTTTTTTTTGTTAGCAAATTTTTTTTTAGCCAAAAGAAAGAGAAAAAAATATAAGGTATGGGCGGTGTCTTTGTTGTCGGACATAAGAAGTAACAAAACCAGGCGATATCAAAAAGAATATACCAGTTGAATGAATCATAACTTTTGATAAAAATATATGGGTATTATTGGTTTTGTATACTTTAAATACTTGGGTGAACCTATAAATTATGTATATATATATATTATGTTGCAATAGTTATCTTTCTCTAGCAAAAGATAATTTTTATTTCTTGTTAGTTAAATCCGTATTTGTGTGTACACGTGACTACTATTTAACGTGTACCCGATATTTGACAATTGATCATCCAATACAAAAAAAAAATAAGATATATAATTACAAAAATTTAGTACAAGTATTTTAATATTAGTCTTTTAATGCTTTAGTATATAATCTACATCTGCTAATATCTCTTCTTTTTCTTAATAATTAAATATATATATTATCTTCTACTTAAAATAATGTAATAAAATCTTTATACTAATTAAAAACAATGCTTCTTTTTTATTGTGATTATCTTAACTCACACTAGTAATGGCACTTGACAATTTATAACTACAAATAATGGTACCATTTTCTTTTAAAGAATAACCCATATAAATCATTTGATGTTAGTAATGCCCAGCCACCTCTCTTTGACTCCCACTAATGGTGTTGTCTATCTCCGATTAATATATCCGAATAATAATAAAAAATAATCATGCTATTCCTATTTTTTTAAAGAACACCAGCTGTTTTTTTATTGCCAACTACGTATTATTTTATTAGTACTAATCTTCCTCTTCTTATTCCTTTTTTTTTTTTTTTATATTTATTTTTGTTATTCTTCTTCTCCTTTTTGTTTACAGTGTTTACAAGGACTATATACAAATCAAACACCAATTTTTATTAAAAAATATCTTATATACCACCAATGCACTTCAACAACTGGAAGGAACTCGTGTCCTACTGCGAACTACCGCATCCCTCTAACGACTGCAACATAGACAAAAAAGTAAAAGACATACACATATACGACTTCGATGGTACAATGTTCTACTCACCATCCATCTCAGCAGATATCTTCACAGACAGAGCAAAGAACTACCTGATCCCATTCAAGGGCATGTTGAACAGCGGTGGCTGGTGGTGCTACAGATTCGGCTTGGAGACATACATAAACCAGTGGATACAGGAAAAGGCTGCTTCCCCAAAGACAACCCAAAGTACAAACGGACAGTGCTGCTGCCACCAGTGCAAAATAGACCACAAGTACTGGTCATATGAAATAATCAAAAAGATCAATGATTCATACAAGCAAAAGGACTGTCTCACAGTGATGATGACTGGCAGAAGAGAAGACAAGTTCCAAGATACATTCACAAAGCTTCTCAAGGGTGATCTTGCAAACAGAACTATCTTCCACCAAGAACTGCAGTTTGACTGCATCTTTTTGAAGAAAGACTACAAGTATACCATGCAGTACAAGCTGAACGTCATCACAAATTTTATAAACAAGCTTCCACACCTGAGATCCATACTCATGTACGATGATAGAATAGACCAGATTGCTGGCATGGAAGCGTGGTGGAAGAAACAACCCAAAAAAATCATCTTCAAAGTCATCCCAGTGGTTGCTAAAGTCGGGAAGTATGACAACAACCAGCAACTGGAGGTTGTGCAGAACCTCATAGCAACCCACAACAGCAATACCCCCGAGCAGATCCTCACCGTTGATGTGCGCTTGGATGAGCACGTCTACAAAGCCATAGACAAGGGCATCATACGTTTCTTGAATATGTTCTTGAAGCTTAGAAATATTGAGTGGCCTCATGAATGCGGCATCCTGGGCATGCAGTTGATTGACAGCAACCCCCAAAAGGGAAAGATTGAATGGGTAATAAGCAAGTTTAAGCAGTCAAACGAATTCGGATGTTTCTTGGAGTTGTACAACCAAGACGACCATAAACAAAAAGCCATCATTATCACGCATTATAAACAATCCCACCTGCACACATACAACCAGATTGTGGAAAATGATGTCATGAACAAGTTTGACAAGGAAACAGACATACACTACGATTTGAGCCAGAAGCACACAGTTCAAATGACGGTGGATGAAGACAGCGTGAAGTTTTCTGAAGAGGTGGATTTGAACAATGAACTGAGTTTTACCTTTTTGAAGCTTACTGGAGAAACTCTGAGCTTTGAGACTGACATGGCTCTCTCAAACAACTTCATGATGATAGATTTACATGAGTAGTTATTTATAAACGAGAAGACTATTTTTTTTTTTGAATGTCACGTGTGTGGCCTGTTTTCCTGCTTTATCTTTAAGCAGCACATAACAAAAAAAAAATTATAAGGAGAAAATTTTTTTTATTAAGAAAAAAAAAAAAACATAACATACGTTAACTATATTTCAATTAATCTGATACCCTTACTCTCTTTTTTAATTATTTCTTACTTACCTCTTTTAAAGATAAAAGCCCCCTTTAAGACCAGAACAAAATATCAAAGCAATGGGTAAACTAACACAACTGTTGTCTCACCCTTCTGAGCTTAAGGCCGTCCTGACCCTGAAGTTCCTACAGAAAGACCTATACGAGTCGAAGAAGACAACCAATGCGGACGTCAAGAGATGCTACGAGCTTCTGTCCCTGACCTCCAGATCATTTGCCATGGTCATCAAGCAGCTGCACCCTTCTTTGAAGGACGTTGTGATGGTCTTCTACCTGGTTCTGAGAGCCTTGGACACCGTTGAGGATGACATGAGCATTGACTCCTCGATCAAGATCCCTCTGTTGAGAGCCTTCCACGAAAAGCTGAGTCTGAAGGACTGGACCTTTTCTGGAAACGCCGACACCGAGAAGGACAAGTGTGTCTTGCTGGAGTTTGACAGAATCTTGAGAGTCTACCACGGCTTCGACAACAAGTACAAGGAAATCATAAGACACATCACCGAGGAAATGGGGAACGGGATGGCTGACTACATCCTGGACGAAAACTTCAACCTGAACGGCCTGGCCACAAACAAGGACTACGACCTGTACTGCCACTATGTTGCTGGTTTAGTTGGTGAGGGTTTGACTGAGATCATGGTCTATGCGGGCTTTGCCTCCAAGACCCTGCTGGAGGACGAGCACGACAAGAAGCTTATGGAGTCGATGGGTCTGTTCCTGCAGAAGGTCAACATCACCAGAGACTACTACGAGGATTTGCTGGACAAGAGATCCTTCTGGCCAAAGGAGATCTACTCCAAGTACTGCGACAACCTGAAGGACCTGAGTCTGCCTGAAAACGAGCAAAACGGTGTTTGGTGTTTGAACGACATGGTCTTGAACTCCTTGGCCCATGTCACCGATGTTCTGAACTACCTGAGCTTTGTTGACGAGCAGTCTTCCTACCAGTTCTGCTGCATCCCGCAGGTCATGGCCATTGCCACCATGTCGTTGATCTTTAACAACAAGGACATCCTCACCAAGGAGAACATCAAGATCAGAAAAGGAGAAACTTGCTACCTGATCATGAAGTCCAGAACTTTCAAGGGAACACTAGAAATCTTTGACTACTACCTGAAGTCCATCAAGTCCAGACTGCAAGTCGAGGACCCTAACTATTTGAAATTGAACATCCAGATCGCCAAGATCCAGCAGTACATGGAGATGATGACCCAGAAGAACCTGCCAGAGGGCAAGGAACCAAGAAAAACAGGCGTCTACGTGAGAACAGCAAGAAAGCTTGTGCACAACGACAAGATCATGAAAAACGCCATTGACGTTGAAAACATGATCTTCTACAGTGTTGCTGCAGTTGTTTTGTCCAGTGTTGTGATGGCTGTTGTCAAGTCCCTGAATTAAGACTTTTAGCGCTTACTATATACGAAATCGTTTAACCAAAAAAAAAATAAGTAAATTGTTTACATACTATTTTTAAAATATATAAAATTAAGTGATTTTTTTGTTTTAAAAAAAGTTAAGTTCTTTTTTAAAAATGTAAAGTTAATTAAGACAGTCATGTGACTAGTAGTAAACAAATGGATTCATGGATATGCTTTTTTGGGTAAGGGGTACGGCACGTGCTTACCACAACTATCCCCGTCTCCCCCTAGAGGCAACAACAAAAAAAAAAAATTATAAATACTGCAAAAAAATTAAAAAACACAACAATACAACCATACATCAAACCACAAAGCAATGGAACAAACAAAGGCCAAACTACTTCTTATGGGGCGCTCAGGCTCAGGAAAGTCGTCCATGAGATCTATAATTTTCTCCAACTACTCAGCGTTTGACACGCGGAGGCTGGGGGCAACCATCGACATCGAGCACTCGCACCTGAAATTTCTTGGGAACATGACTCTGAACCTGTGGGACTGTGGTGGGCAGGACATCTTCATGGACTCTTATCTGCAGGACAACACCGACAGCACATCAGCAAACAACAAGAACCACATCTTCCAGATGGTCCAGGTTCTGATCCATGTTTTTGACGTTGAGTCTGACGAGGTTCTGAAGGACATTGAGATCTTCTCGATGGTTCTGCAGAAGCTGAGAAACTCGTCGCCAAACTGTAAGATCTTCGTGCTGATCCACAAAATGGACCTTGTCCAGATAAGCAAGCGGGACAACCTGTTCAACATCATGATGTCGAAGCTGAAGGAGACATGCTCGATGTATGGGTTTGAGGATGTGAAGGGCTTTCCAACATCGATCTGGGACGAGAGTCTGTACAAGGCATGGTCGTCCATTGTGGGGTCCATGATCCCAACCATCGGCGTGTACCGGAAGAAGGTGAAGACGATCACCGAGCTGATGAGTCTGAAGGAGTTCATTCTGTTTGAAAAGACAACTTTCCTGGTGGTTTGCTCATCCTCAGAAAAATACGACAGCACAGAAAACGATAGCCTCACCATTGAGAACATGGACCCAAAGAGGTTTGAGAAAATCAGCAATGTCCTCAAAACATACAAACAGAGCATCTACAAGCTGAAGGCGAACAACTTCCAGGAGCTGCAAATACCTGAACACGGGATATACATAATAAACCTGAACGACAACCTGATGGGGTTCATCAACATCAACAAGCCCGAGTGGATGAATGTCAACTTGATAGAAAGCAACCTGCAGAAGGTCAAGCTGATGTTTTCCAACATAGAGCAGGAAAGTTGAGAGGCAAAAAATATATTTCTTTTCTTAATTTTTACATGTCTTTAGAATATGTATATAACATTATGTTTCTCTTTTTTTTTTTTTTTTTTTTTTCTATGTTTGTAGTTTTTTATTGAATAAATAAGTTTTCATGAAGGCAGAAACATCCTGTTTTGTTGTGTTCATTACGTTTATAATTCCTTGAAGAAATCTCTCTTGAACAAAGCCAACTTGAACCAATCAGACATGACTTTGAATCTGGATCTCCAGGAGATGATCATGGACAAGTACAACAGTCTCCAGATGTAGAAGGTGATGACACCACCACCGGTGTACAATTGTCTCTTACCGTAGGTTATGTTGGCAATGGCCTTTTCAGCACCCAAGTAGGCTAGAGCACCGTAGTGCAAGTATTTGAATGGCTTGGCGGAGGCAATTTGGTTTTTGTTGAAGACCTTGGTTAGGTATTCAGCTTCTTGATGGGCAACTTGGGCAGTTGGGGCTAGGCCAGCAACAGCATTGTCACCAATGGCGTAGACGTTGTCCAAACCCTTGACCTTCAAGGTTTCATCAACCAACAAACCTCTTCTGGAGCCGGCTTGTTCTGGGATTTCCTTGATCAAGTCAGTGACGATGGCTCTTGGCTTGTTACCGGTGGCCCAGATCAAGGTACCGTATGGGATTTCTTCGATCTTGGATTCGGTTTCGGAGATCTTGGTCTTGGCAACCAAGTGCTTTTCCTTGACTTCGGAAACAGCGGTCTTCAAGTGCAACTTGATGGAGGTTTGTTCCAAGACCTTTTGGGCGTAAGAGGTCAGCTTGGATTCGAACATGTTTAGAATAACAGGTAAGGCTTCGATCAAGTGGATTTGGACTTCCTCGGCAATGGATGGCAAGAACTTCTTCAAGTCTTGGTCAACGTAATCTTGCAGTTCACCAGCGGTTTCAACACCAGTTGGACCACCACCAACAACGACTAAGGTCAATAGTCTCTTTCTTTCCGGGTCACCCTTTGGCAACAAGTTGGCTCTTTCGATGTTTTCAATGAATTGCTTTCTGATCTTTGGGGAGTGTTCGATTTCCTTTAAGAACATACCGTGTTCTTGAACACCTGGGATACCGAAGGTGTTTGGCTCAGCACCAACGGCGGAGATCAAATAGTCGTACTTGATGTCAGCAGAGTCGTTCTTCTTGATGGAGTCAGCGTTCTTGGAGGAGCCGAATGGGTTGACGTGGGAGAAGGACTTGATGGTGACAGTGTTTTCGGTGTGGTTGATCTTGGTGGCTTGGGCTTCGTAGTAGGAAACATTACCTTTGGTCTTCTTGACAGCGAAGTTGACAACTGGTTCGATGATGGACTTTTCATCAACGGTACCGACTGGGGTGGAAGGCAACAGAGGAGTGAATAAGAAGTGAGGTCTTGGGGAGATCAGGGTAACGTTGTACTTGCTTTCGTCGATGTGTTGCAAGAAGGAGATACCACCCCAACCGGAACCCAAAATAACAACGTTCTTCTTGCCGTTGCTGGTGACGTATGAGGATAGAGTAGGTTGGGCAGTGGTCTTCTTGGCGGCGGTTTTGAAGGAGGAGATACCGCTGGAAGTACTGTTGAATCTTTGGATGATATTAGATCTAGATAACATTGTTGTTGAATAAGTATATACAGGAATACTAGGTATTTATATTTGTATCTAGAGTAGTTACTATTGGGGATTAAGAAGGGTATTTTAGTAGTAAACACAATTTATCAATTACCGGCAACTAACGAAAGATGCAACCACATACTACATCATAAATATAAAATACAACTTTGATTAATTTTGTTTAAAAAAAATTTTTCTTTTCTTTTTTTCCTATTTCAGTTGTTTTTTTTTTCTCTAGGGGGGTTTATTTTTAACAAGGCGGCTAATGTCATATTTTTTCTGAAAAAATCAAGAGGTGTTCTAAATCCGTAAATTCCAAAGACATATATATTTTTTTTCAATTTTGAAGAAAAAGTACGCGTGAATATATTTGCAATGCAATGGGGGGGGGGGGGTTTTTTTTTATTGCTTCCCCCGATGAAATAAAATAAAAAAAATAATATTCATTTATTTTTTACAAAGAAAAAAAAAAGGAGAATTATGATTGGATTATCGTTTAAGTGGGTTTTTTTTATAAATAACGCTACACTAGAATATAATATCGGATATAAGAATAAGAAAAAATATAATCAAACACGCTACACAGTTTATATAATAATATCGGATATAAAGATTTAGCAGCATATACGCTACACAAATATATATATATAAAATGCACCTAGATTCATATCCAGAACCCCCTCCCGTTTATAAATGAAAACACACATTATGACATTTCTTTAATCAAGTTCATCATCTGTTTTGTTCACTAATTAAAAAATTACACTATCAAAGTTTGATTCTAATAAACTATTCAAACCCTTATTTATACCAATACTATAATATTCAAAAAAATAATAACACCAATAATAAAAAAACCCATCACTTCAATGAACAATAAAGAATTTGATCTGTGGAATTTGCTGATCAACAATTACATAAAACAAGATGATCTTATATCTTCTGTGATATACCTGAACAAACACATAAACTCCATTTGTGAAAGGAAATTATACAAGAACTTGAAATTCACATGCAATCCTTATAGAAACTACAAGAAACAAGAAGCTACATATGTCCACGGCTTTAGAAATACTCTTATCAATGGGTTTTCAAAAAAAGGCAATTTTCTGAATAAGAAAGATCAATCAGATCATATTCTTTACTCAAAAATCTTAAATATGATGCATACTGCAAATGTAAACAAAATAACTCAATATACAGAGTCTATAGAAATAAACGAGGATTGCTTCTACCATCAAGAAAACAACGAAATCTTTTTGGAGCTTATGAACAAAATCAATCACAACAAAAATGCATCTTTGAAAAGCTTCAAAATGAACATAGATTCAGACAAATATGAGGAAATATTGAAATTATCTTTGCTTGGCAACGGAGGTTTTTCAAATCTAAAAGAATTGAGCATCAATGGTATACAGCAACTTGAGCTGATACCAGAGCATCTAACAAGTCAATTGGAAACGCTTACTTTGAAGAATATTAATGAAAAGGTATCCCTTGAGAAGTTTAAAAATTTGGACAATCTTATCATCTTAGACATTGTCTCCTTATTTAATTGTTCCATTCCAAATGAAAATAAAGTCACCAAATTAAACATTGATTTCTTGCATTCAAAACAAACAGAGTACATACTGCATTTGAATAATCAGGAGATAGATCTGTTGAAGAGCATTGTATGGGAAAATATTACTGATCTGTCCCTCAATTACAACTGTCTTTTGCGAGATGAGAAACAGTGTGAGTGCATAGACTACTTTATTCTATCCTTTGAATACTTCGAAAGACTAGTAAACTTGGAAAACTTGACTCTGTCACAATCTTTACATAACAAAAACTCCAAGACCCAAAGGTTTGATATGAACAGCATTCCCATCTTGAACTACTGGGATGATACTCTAGTCAATATCTTTATGTTTTTGCCAACAAACACCATATCCAAGAAGTTGACAACCTTGAAGATACAATTGTGCCCATCAATGAATGGCCATGCCAAGAACATAAGCGATGGCTACTACACTTTGAGATTGAAAAAAATGTACCACTTGCAAGAAATTTTGGACCAGAATTGCAAATTGCTTTCTGCCACCACCAAAGAAGATCACCAGACCCTTGGAGCACTGAAAATCTTGGACATTCCACAGTTCTTGCAGGCACTGATACAGATCCCCATTCTTTCGAACGATCTTCTATGGAACGGCTGCCAGTGTGCTCTCTGCAGACCCACGCTGGAGGATATTGACAAGTACATGCACGACCACCTCTGGTTCAGAAAAGACATCTCCAACTCAGGCGGCTTTGGCTCAGGCGTGAGCAACAAGTTCCAGGAATTGGAGAACGGAGAAATGTTTTCGTTCATGGCCCTGCCGATTGACAAGTACTGCGAAGACTTTGACAGCATAATCGACGGGAACGGGCTGGACTACTCCTGGGACTTTCACGAGGATTTGTACAATGGAAACGACATGTCGTTGATCCACTACTCCGATGATCAGCACAGAAACAACCTGTGCGACTTCGATGACCACAAGTACGGCAGAGTTGTGTTGCAAACCTTTGAGCACTTTATAGACCTTTACCTGGACCAGTTCCTGTTCCGCCTACCAAACCTGAACCTTTTGGTGCTTTCAGGCTTTGCCTATAGAATAGACATGAAACGCTATGGTAGCTGCATCCTATCTGATATATACCAAGATGATTGAAATAGCAAAATGTTGGGTTGGATATCGTCGGATATATGAACCAACCCGTTTGACTTTTCTTTCTGGAAAAAATGACATATTAATTTTTTTTTTCTTCAACAATTACAATCCGTTTTTCTACCTAAAAAAAAATCTCCCCTTCTTTGTAATCTCTCGATAAGCCAAGACACAGAGCCATCAACAACCACAACACGCATGAGTGCCCTACTTATACTATTTACCTTTAGTTTAGGTATAATTGTATCCTATGCTTTATTTCAGTACAACTCTGGTAAAAACATCAACTCAATCCACCCTTCTTTGCTGAAGCTCAAAGAGCTGGAACAATCATCTGCAAACAAAGACACCACAAAGAAGAACAAGAAAACCCGTCTTCCGGAGTTTGATCTGAATGGCGAGCTGTTCCCACTATACCACAACGAGGATGAATATCCAATGCTGTCCAATGATGTCAGAAAAGAAAGACTCAAGGAGATCACAAACACAATGATCCAAACAGTCAGGGACGTCACTGCTGAGTACGCCACGACTGAGCAGATCATGTTTGACTTGGAGCTGACCGGAGACGCACAAACCACCATAGATACTTTCTTTGAGCAGGGCTTTTTGAACGATCCTCCTGCAAACTACTACATAACCCCAGTATCGGAAAATAATCACAACGACGAAGAAAGCGAGTCGGAAATGGATGACGAAAACAACGCAGATCATGAATCCATCGGTGGAGGAAGTAGCTCAAACAACGGGGAACATTCTGGACTTTACGAGTCCATAAATTCTATGTACTTGAGTCCACAAAACCTTTTGGAGGTATACAATGTCAGTCTCGACAAGGAGTACGACGGTGGCAAAGACTCATCAATGAAGACGAAGGCCAAAAACATGATCTTGAAGGCCAGAAGAAACATGGAAAAGCTAGACCAATCCAGCAATCTAAGGAAATAGTTTTATATACGCGTTTGAAGAAATTACTTTTTCTTTCTTATTTGTAATATGTTTATAGGACTTTGGTGACTCAAAGTATTTATTTTCACTTCCTCAACAGCCTCGCTGTTGTCCTCGACGACATCCATGGGCTCGTTCTCAGCAGTGTTGCCGAAGAACTCTCCAAAGTTATAACCCTTAAAGTCTATGGTTGACAGGAACCCATCCTTACTGCTGATGATGATCTTGTTTCCCTCGCTGTTCCACGACATGCTGTAGATGGGGTAGTAATGAAGGTTCTTCACAATCATCAAACACTCCAGTCTGTCTGTGTCGTAGACCATGATTTCGTCGTCGGTGGCAATGGCAAAGACCATCTTGTACTCAAGACCCAGAACACCTTGCTCGGAGCCTTGTTCCTGTTTGTACAGGTTAGGATTGAAACTCACACACAAACATCTTTTCTTCAAGTTCGGTATGATCGCTATAGGCTTGTTAAGGCCCTTTAAAAGGTTTGCTCTGTGGAAGATATGGCAGCAGTTGAGTTCCTCGCCACTGGCGTTCTTGTAGATCCCATACGGCAGCACCAGCAGAGACCCGTCAGGGGAAAACTGCAGTTTTCTGAAGAAGTTGAAGTCAACCTGTGCAAAGATGTTTTCTTGCTTTCCCGAACCATCCAGCTCTCCTTTCACAATCCGGTTGACCAGCTTCAAGTCGGTAAGCTTTGTGTTTGTGAGCTTTGGCTTGTATATGCATATCGCCCTGTCAGCACCCATGCTCACAACAAGCTCGTTCAGCGGATCCCAAACACAGCCCTGGACAACGTCGTTGTGGTTCTTCTTCACCACACAGTACGGCTGCTGCGCATCGTTGATGTCGATAATTTTTATGTATGTGTTCATGTACCCAATGACCAGGTGCTGGCTGTCTGGAGACCAGTCGAGGGAGTATATCTCGAGCTGCTCATTAGCGGACAAGTTCGTCACCGGGAAGTACTTGATGATCCTGTACAACTGCTTGATGTCATCAATGCTGGTGTACTCGTCCTCGTACTCGTCGTTAAAGTTTTCCGCTATTTTCACAGGGAAGTTGTGTGGGTTTATGATCCTGTCGATGTCGTTCTTCAGCTGGCTCTGGATGAAGAACTGCTGCTCAGGGGCCATCTGCGCGTACTTCTCAGCCAGCTCCATTTTGTACTTGTCCAATAGCTGCTCGCTGATCTGCTCCCATATGAGTATGTAACCGTCATCACCACACCCAGCGATGAACCTCCCACATGGCGAGAATTTTGCAGTGTTGACAGGCTTGCTAAAACCATTCAAAGTTGTTATGTACTCAACATCGTTGATTCTGTCCTTCGCCTTCTGGAAGTGGGTTTTTATGCTGCTTGTGATGTCCTCCGTGTTTGCTGTCGTTTGTGTCGTCTCATCAGCCTCGGAGTCTTTGAACTTCCAGATTTTTATTCTGCTGTCACCACCGCATGTCAAGAACTTGTTGCTTCTTCTCTCGACTAGGTTGAAATCACACGAGTAGATCGGCTTGGTCGAGTGCCAGTATGATAAAATAGGATAAGCCTCAACTCCTGACATAATTGCTATTTGTTATTTGGGTGAGATTGGAGGAGCTTTTGAGTCTGAATGCCTGAACAGAAGAGTTTTATTTTCAAAACAGAAAACATGAAAACGACTTTTTTTCGTTAGTTAAAAAAAAAAAAAATTCCAAGTTCTGAATTTTCGCGTCAGTTTATGAAAGTTGAAAAGTTCGTTGACGAAATGAAGCGATGAGTCTGTATTCCAGACGAATTGTCAATAGTTTATTGATTTGTCTAATGAAATGGAAGTGATAAAGATGAGGAGTGTTTAATTTTGGTGAATTTTGCTGTATGTATTAAAATTGTGTTTTGTGAAAGCTATTATCTATATGAAAAAAAAAGTGTAGGAACATGATTATTGCTTTTTTCAAACTCATTTTTACTCACTTATATCCTACTTATAAAAGAAATCATGGAGCAAAAAAAGAAACATTTTTAAATTTAACAGTCTTTTAACCACATCCTACGTTTCTTATAGTGAACACAAGTTATTAATGCTACTTGCTAATAAATCTTAGTATTTTAATAAATATATTGCATATCATTTATAAATAGAACAGTATATTTTTCTGATATAAAATTAAAACAACTCCTGGTAGCTTAGTTGGTTTAAAGCATAAGACTGTAATTTTATTAAGATATCTTGGGATCGGGTGTTCGAATCACCCCCGGGAGAGTTAATTTTATTTTTTAAACTTTTTAATTATTTGAACACGTGATTAGCAACTTCTCCAACAAGCATCACTGCTTACATTTTTTTTAAAAAATGCTTGCTATAAAACTCTCAAAGAAGTAATGACTACCCAGTGGGATTGTTCACTACAAGACAAATAGCTTCTTACTAAGCAACAATAAACATAACAATGTCTGATAACAATAGTGATATTTACAATGACATCAAAAACAGACTATTATCAATCATACATGACAGACATTATATAGAAACAAAGGTCTTGCAAGATTTTAGTCTGAACAACATACACGTAGTTCCCGTGCCCAATGCTAGATGCGGTAACTGGTATTCAAGCAACGATGAAAACATTGAATCTTACTTTAAAAGCACAGACGGTCATAAGGATCATTGGGGTTTCAATTATAGAAGACTAAATCTGCCCATTTTTGAGAAGATTTTGGAGTGGAACCGGGATAAGAAGATAATGATGATTGTGGATAGCAGCAAGTACAGACAAATTCCTGATTCATTGAGCAAAACGGTACCAATATGGTGTTGTATTCTGAGTCTGTTTATAAACAGAGACTACTTCACTGAAGACGGTTCAATCAATATGAAGAAATTTGATGAGATGTCTGAATATTTACTAGAACTTCCAGTACAAATGGAAAATGTCAAGCAGGAAGCACACGACATCAAAGAGAACCTTATACACTTTTATAAAACAGCTTGTACCTATTTGCCAGATTTCCACGAAAGGCTTAGACTATTGGTTGGCCAGTATTGCCAATTTGCTACTGGAACTGAATATGTTAAAATAGCACCTTCTTGGGTTTATCCTGGGCACACGGTTGTAATGGAAGATTTACGAAAAGAAGAAGAAATTTTTGATAGCCAGAAGGTGCAAGTATTCAACCTGCTACTTTGCTCAACTAGTTCATATAGTCGTATATCAAGACATCATGGAAATGACAAATATCAAAAAAACATACATCACAACAAGTATCTGTTTGATTTTGATTATTACCAAGGGGCAGGCGACGATCATGAGTCGTGGGGGATGAACCTGATCACCCCAAATTTATTTAATGATAACCTCGAAAAATTTGAGACATTGCTGATGAATGAAGATTTTGACATTGCGGAATTAGTGTCTTTACTCACATCATCAACAGACTCAGGCTATTCAAAAGAACACAGCAAAGTAAAGGTATACGAAATAGATCACTCTAAAAATGTTTTCATAGCCAACATTGACAGCATAAATGAGCAAGTAGCCGCAAACTATGACATATCGGTAATACTGGGAAGTAGCCAAATTGAATGTAGTGGCAGAATACATGTTTTGGGAAATATGACAGATGACAAGAAAGGTATACGTACTTTTTTTAAAAATATAAAGGTGATTGAAAACATCCTATCAACCAAAAAGGCCGAGGAAACCATAATGTTTGCTAGTGAGAAGTTTGACCTCAACATTGCTTGTTCGCTTATTTATCTTATCAAATATGCTAACCCGGAAGGTTTTGATAAAAGTCAGTGGACTAAAGTTGACATAAGACAGGTTTACTTGAAGGTAGTAAAAAAGATTAATCTTGAGACAAAAACCAGCCGCCTAGTGCTGAACAACGTTAACAGTTATATAATGTCCTAATATTTATCAAAGTTGGTCTATAAAGTTTTTATAATATGTGTTGGAAAAATCTTGGTATCCTAGTATTCTAGAAATCATAAGTAATCTTACATCTATTTCATTGTTGGCTAAAGTTTTAAGCTCAACACTCTTCAGCAATTCACTGGTCTCAGTACTCAACTGAACATCAATCTGGAATTGACTGTTTGTTAGTAAGTAAACGTACCACCACAAATTGGCAATGTTGTGGAAGTTGTCTTTTTCGAAAAGAGTGTTGTCGGATTTCAAAAGTTTGTCTTCTCCCAGGTATTCGTCTCTGAGCTCGTCTAAAACAATTTCCGAAATTTCAGTTAACTCCTTCTTGACATTTGCAGAGTCTAAAGTATCAACTATAGTTGAGAATGAAGGCAAATTCAATGACTTGTATAAACTAGTAATCAGCGGAGAGTCACTCTCGTTCTCAAATTGGTACATTTTCAAATAGTTTCTGCTTACTATAGCTTTCTTCAAACTTATCAATCTTTTGGTTTCGTCTTCATCAGAGAAAAATTGCCAAAAGTTGTTCAAGTTCAAGATTCCAAATTCTTGATTTAAGTCATGATTCTTTATTTCCTTATCCATTAGTGAAAACTTTTCAATGTATGAAAAATCAAAATCAGCGTGCTTTTCAAATACTTTAACAATTTTTAATTTGATAAAGTCATATTTTTCACCAGCATATATTTTAGTTAGGGTTGAAGCCATATCCTCAAAGTCCACTTTAGTGTTACTTCCAAGCAAGAAATCTACACCAATTTCATAAAAGTGTTTGGAATCCAAAACTTTAGAAACTAGCTTGGTAGTGTAAATGTCAAGCAATTCCCTGACAATCAGTTCATGTATACCGCAACTGTCTTCATTGATAATATTTATACTCTCACAAAGCTCTTCTCTCTGATTGTAAAATGATCTCAAAATTTCAGAATTGTTTATGTTTTTGAAAACTTGTAAGTGCAGGTACTTGTTACTCTTTGTGCTTAGTATGTTTTCATCATAGAACTTGACAAGGTTTTCTGTCTCAATAATCTTTTTAGATTTATCTGTGCAATAACAGTCAATTACAAAAAGATGGAATTGAGTAGAATTGTCATCATTTTTATCACTGTTTTCAATTTTGGCAATGTACTGGTTCAAGTCAAAGTTTCTATTATTGCAAATATAGTATAACTCGGCAGCAGATTTCCTTATCAGCCAGTTTCTATGATGGCTGATCTTTTCCCAGTCAATGTCCATTCTGGTGACAAAGGTTTTGTTCTTCACTAGTTGAGCAAGTACACCTAGAAGCATTTTATCGTAAGAATCACTTGAGTTGATCCAAGACACTATAAGTTCCAAAGATTGTTTATAGACTCTATAATTTCTTGCTTTTAATTTGGTTAGCGTGAAATTGATAATTCCCGTGATCAACCTCACAATATAGGTATCCATAACGTAGTCGTTTTGGGGTTTGTACTCAAAAACCCACTGCAGCTCACCTCTAAAGTTTTGCAAGTATGGTAGAATAGCCAATTTGATTTCAAAATTTAATGCTGTGTACTCAAAGTTTTCATACTTCCAGTTTTCCAGGGTACTGCTTTTCAAAGTTGAAAATATTTGTTGGTACATGTAAGGAATAGACCCAAATCTTCTCCCAAAATGGTGATACTTCTCTAGTACACTGTTTAACTGAGTAAAGTACTTCACTTTTTGTTCATCATTCAAGGACTTGAGCAGGGTTTTGTACAAAGGAACCGTTATGTGGATGCAGGCGCTATTACTCAAGGTTAATAATAGCTGATGAACGTAATCCAAATTGACTATTTTTAAATTCTTATTGATAATGTCAATGACCTCGGAGTAGATTTTGTAAGAAATTATGATCTTATATTCGTTGGTTAAATCGATATTGGGATCACCAGTGATATACAGCTTGATATTGTCTATAACCTTCTGAACAATACCAAACAATTTTGGTGTGGTTTCATCATTGCTTGGGATAAAGTTCTTTAACAAGATCAGATTGTCATTGATTGTCTTCAATGTTTCTTCTTTATTATTCTCGTTGTCGTCAATTAAGCTTTCTATTTTTTGGATATAATATTTTTGGTAATAAATAGTATCTTCTTTTGTATTAAAAATCTGTATCAACCTTTCCTTCGTTGTCAAATCCATGTCTTTGTTTTCTATAATATCACCTAATTTATTCACAGAATCTTTGAATACAATATGTTTATAAGTCTTAACAAAGTTTATTGAGAAAGAACTTATATCCTTGTATGAACTATTAATGCCGTGTAGGAATATGCTTTTGACAAGCTCGTTTCTATCAATCAAATAAGAGGCTACTTCCTCATTCAGCAAAAAGGACTTCTGATCATTTTTTTTGTTCATGAATATCAAATATATCATCTCGGTTAGAATTCTTTCATAGACGATGTTATTGAATTTGTAGATGCTATATGATCTGACCAAGGATTTGATCAGGTTTTCCAAAAACGCTATGTGTATGTTATGGCTGTCATTACATAAAACTTTTAAGTTAGCTAGTTTTGCCTTAACCCTTTTGATAATCAAGTTTTCGAATGTAATATTGACAAGGATATTCTTGTCATAGTTCTCAATTGATGGATTTAGTTTGAGGCCGTCGAATATAACGTCTTCTATAAGTTTCAGTAATTGTGAATAGTGCAAATCGTAGTCTTTGATATTGACACTATTTTCAGAGCAGAATTTGTACAGACTCTGGATAGAATCGTTGTTAGACTGCATTTTGGTTTACCTTGGGATAATATTTCCAGCGATGGTTTATTGATTATTATTTTTTTTTTCATATTTTAACATTTCGATTATTCAAGGATTCATGTAGCGCTTTCAATAAAAAAAAAAAAAAGGAAAGAAAAAAAAGAAAACAACGGTATACAAAATTCCTTATTTCTTAGGGATCAACTGTCCTCAATAGATCAAACTCTCAACAACCAAACACCAATCAATCATGTCTGAGAACAACAACAGTGCCACAGTTAGTGGCTTGGAACAAGAGAAAGAAAAATATTACATGGCCTTAGTCAAAAAGCACGTCCATGATAACAGTCAGCATAACAAAGTATGGAAGAAGTATGCCACCAATAATAACAAATACAAAATATCTTTTGATGATCTAATAGAAAACGACTCGTTTTTGAGGAAATACAAGGATAAGTATAAATTAAACGACTTACAAGATAATTACTCATTTAACGGCCTGCTACTGCAAACACCTCTGGGATCAAAGACACAGTCATACAAAAAAAATAACAAAAGCAAGATTACACTGAAGAAGGTGGATGCACCTTCCGTTGGCGAAGAGGATGTAAAACCAGAGAACCCTGAAGGGGTCATTAACTCTGGAGAGGACAGCAAGGAACACTCGCAACAACCGAAATTCCAAACTTTGAAGGAAAAAGAAAGAAATAGACTGCTCATAGTACAGGAAAACTTGGAGAAAACTATCATACACGGAAATAGAACCTCTAAAGAAACTTTAGTCGAAGAGGTCAAAAAGCATTTCAAAAACGAATTGCAGGTCAAGGAGGCAGAGACATTATCACAGTTCATATATAAAGTGAAACGGGACAACAAGAAGTTCAAGCTAGAGTTCTAACCCTCCCATAATTCTAGCATAGTTACTATTGATTTCAGTTCTCAACTCATCCAAAGATATATCGCCTTTTAGAATATGTATTACCTTCAGTGTTTCTTCCAGGTTTTGCTTCAAGCCAAATCCCTCTCTTTTTGTGTTTACCGGAACATCTGTCTCTATAAGCATGTTTTTCACATTTAATAGGCTTATAAGTCTCTTCTGCTTATTTGTCAGTGGCATCCTGCAATTTATGTAGCCTGATAGGGACACATAGCAGTTGATGTTTTTTAGTTTCAAGTATTGCTGATTGAATTGATCAATGGTTCCTGTGTAAGAGTGCAGGACTATGTTAACTTTTTGTTCTGTCCCCTGCAACTCCTTATCCATTGAGTTTATTATATCAAATGTTGCTTGTGGAGCTTTGACAGAGTGTATGCTGATGAACCTTAAGTTTGATTGGTTTTGAATAAATTTTTGTAGAAAAAACTCAAACACTTTTATTTGGTGGGCCTTGCTTACTTTAAGATTAACAAAATCTAATTTTTCTGCAATTTTTGTAGCATTGGCTATGAAGTCTAATCCAACTTCACCTACAAAATTATACTTTGAGAAAACTTCATCTGTATAAATATCACCAATGTAATAAATCTCCGGAAATGTGTGATACTTTTCAGTTATTAGGGTTTTGATATAGGCTTCTATTTTTGACAACTCGGCAGCCTCAACGTGCAATTTTTCAGCAGCCTCCTTATGGTCAATAGTTAGAATCTTTAGGTAGTGGTCCAGCTTGTTTATGTTTTTGTCAAATGTGTACAAATATGAATACCAAGGATGAACACCTAGTCCCAATTTGTAAAACGCGTCTTCACTCTCAAGTGCTTTGCTCTTGACGAGCAATTCGTGGTCAAAATGGGTTGTGCTCATGATGTTCAATATCAATCTGGTGTCATCCACACTTTCTAATTGCTGTTGATTGTTGATGATATCCTTAACATTGACACTTTCTGGATCCAGATCTCTTGGCTCTGACGATAAGTGACAGTGAGAATCCACAATGACCATATCGCTCATGTTTTCTATCTGGCCAGGTTCAAATCTGAAGACTTGTTATATATGTTGTTGTTTTTGGTTTACTAATGAAAATTACCACCGGCGATAACGCCTAACATGTTCGGCTGGAAAAAAAAAAAGACTCAGAATATGACTGTATTTTTGAGAAGAGCATCTAACTCCCTAAATCATTGAAAAAAAACAACAACAAATACAAATACTAAACAAACAACAAACCGAAAAACAGATAATCACAAAACTTACAAAAAAATACAGAATATAATGCTGCTGAGAGAAGATATCACACACTTTCATCTCCCGTTTATATCGAGCGTGATCATAGGGAATCTCTCGAGATTGGGGTTGCTTAAGATCAATGACTTATATACAGGTTCCTATACCACCAACAGCACAATCCTATATGTAAATTTCCTAGCCTGTATCATTATGGGGTTTTTGCAGGTCATTAACTTTAGCAGCTACGACAGTAAACTTCAAGTATGCTTGACCACGGGATACTGCGGGACGTTTTCGAGCTTCAGCACATACATTTACGAAATATTTATCCATACGGTCATGAATGCACATCTATTCCCCAACTACGGAGCAACAGTGAGTGAATTTTTTATAGTAAACATTTTAGAACTATGCGTTTCAATGAGTGGTTTAAAACTGGGGATTTCTTTAGGCAATCTTCTAAAAGACTCTCTGAAAAAAACAGAGAAGGAAGAGGATATTGGGGCTAGTATTTACGATGAGTATTTGGAAAAAGCAGGCAATATCTTCAAATACACACTGATAACCTTAAGCATACCTCTAATGATTATTATGCTGGTCTTGAGTATAGTTTATAGACACAGTTATCATTCTTACTGGACCATCTCTTCGTTATTCAGCATATTTGGGGCTTACGGCAGATACTACCTATCAAAGCTGAATGGTCAGCTTAAAAACAAATGGAGCTTCTTCCCAATTGGGACTTACTTAGCCAACTTTGCAGCAAGCACAATATTGTCGGTTTTGCTATTACTGATTCAAGTATACCGCCACAACTTCACCAAGAAACTTGTGCTTTACTCATTGATTGAAGGATTCACTGCAGCACTTTCCACAATGTCTACCTTGATGAACGAGATGAACAAGCTCTCGTTGATAAAAACTTCAGTTTACATTTTCATTTCAGTGATGACATCATATGCAATGTTTATAATAATATTGGGGAGTTACAAGTGGACACATGAGCTATATGCCATATAAAAATTCTTCACACATGTATATAGAGGTTTAATTTTTTTGAATGGTGATTTCTCCATATAGAGAAAAGTGGTCACTGCCACTGACACCGGGGAACATGATTTCTTCATTGGATCTCAAACTTTTCAGCAAAGGTACCTGCAGCAACTTGTTGATGCACACACCGGCCGCTTGTTCCAGTTCACAGTACTTCTTTTGGACATCAACTTGCAGATCTGGCTCATCAACAATCACAAAGATGTAATCCAACATCCCCTTGAACCCAGCATTGGAGTTAGAGGCCTGTGGTTCGCCGTTGTACTCCTTCAATGAATTTTGAGGATCCACTTTGTTGTAGCTGTGGCCATACAGACTAATGGCTCTGACGGGAAGTCTATTGAATGCGCCCGCCAATTGCTCGCTGATCTTGATGTTATCTGGGATAAAGTGGACCTTGGTTGCTGATGGGTCGAATTCAAATGGCGACCTTTCACCGGCAAAGTCGTACTCCATAGACCCGTTCATGTATGAGAAAGATGCTTTGTTCTCAGCAAAGTTGATGGGCTTCGACAAAACCATGGCTTCATATGGCGCCAGGTATGGTTGGGCATTAAAGTCACCAAGGAAGAAGCACTTGTACAGCGGCTCTTGGTAAATTTTCTTTAATTCATGCATCTTCTTCAGTAGAACGTAGGTTTGTCTAGCCCTTTCAAAGGTTCCAAATGGATGCCAGAACAAATGAGCTGTACCTATGATTATACCTTTGTTGTTTTTCTCAGTTTGGCCAATTGATTCCAAATAGTCTGTTCTGTAGTGCAGCGTGAGGACTTTGGCAATGTTGGTAGTTCTGGTCAGCTTTGCTCCGTTGTAAATAACCTCGTCCTCAACATCAACTAGTTCCTGATCGAAGTCTATGGTTGAGTTGTATACGCTGTCTTTTTCAAACTTCTTGAGAGAATAAGCAATGAGGACACCATGTCTCTTGGCGCCGTATCTGGTGAATTCACAATGGCAATCCAAAAACTTCTCAAAAAAGGTCTTCCAGTCCTCTATGTAGTCAACATCGACCTCTTGCAGACAGACTACGTCAGCATCTCTCGTAAGCAGTTCCAAAGCCAAGAATTGGTTTCTGATCTTCCAGGATGTTAACTTGCCCGCTTTTGGAAACATGGAGGATTTGGCCAAGCATTGTGCAAGCATGTTGTAGGAAAGAAGCTTAAGACCCAAAGTTGAGTTTTCTGGCTGAGAACTGGAAACATCGTACAAGGTTCTTTCGTAAACCGAACATGCTTTTTTCAAGTATTCAGTTATTTGCTCTTTGGTGCTGAACTTATTGTTCAAAGATGTCAAGTTCAAAGGTGTTGGTAATGACATTTTTATTTTATATATGTTTTGATTGGGGGGATGGTATAGCAAATGATATGAATCTTTTTAGTTGGTGCTGATACTCTGACGTTTTCACTATTGCTGTTTTTCAAATTCATGATTGCCATTTTTTTTTTCAAAGCTGTGAAATATCCGCAAAGACTATCGCTACCAGTAGTTTTCAATGAAAAAGAAACAAGAAAAGAGTATGAGAGCTCAAGAGATTGTAAGTTTTACCTTGAGAAATGTCACAATAATATTGATATATAATGATACTCAAAAAAACTGACAAAAAATAAAATGTTTTTTTTTCTCAAAACATATTGTTCTTATGAATTACGAATATGAGGAACTCAGTTTGAATACTTCTACTTTAGTCATTTAAAGAAATTGATGACTGTTTTAATGTACAAATTTGTGTTTTATTTTCACGTGACTGACTTTACCACAATGGCGGGTAACTTAAAAAACACTTTCCTAAAAAAGAAAACACTGAAAACTCCCCAAACTGAAGGATTTTTTTTTAACCCTTCTAATCCTAATGGAAAAAAAAGCAAATAATTGGAACCTTCAATTGTTCTTGATTCATGGCCGTTTTCCTTGGCCACATTAGTTACTTAAGTTAGACAAAAAAAAGTAAAGTATATAGTTGCTGAATGCACTCTCTTTCCAATACATTCATTCTGCTTTTCGTTGATGTATAATCGAAAAGGAAATAGAAGAGAGGGAAAAAACCCTCACTCCCAAACTTTGAACTTATTTCTTTAAATGTCATCGATATCGAATTCTTCGTCATCGTCTTCTTCTTCCTCTTCGTCTTCAGCACCGAATTCGAAGTTGACATCTTCGTCGTCTTCGAAACCAAAGTTGTCGGTTTCGTAAATTTTGGCGTTGTCTGGAAGCTCACCTTGTTGCTTCAAGGTTCTGGCTTCGTCTAAGTTATATTTATGTAAAACATCACATTGGTCATCTTGGAAATCTCTCAAGGAAACCAAAATTATATCACCTTGGGACATCCAAGCTTTCTTTCTCAAGTTACCTCTGATATGGGCAATTCTTACAACACCGTCAAAACAGTTGGCAGAAACTCTACTGTTACCCAACATCTTGGTGATTTGGGCGTATTCTTGTCCTTCGTCTCTGTAGATCAGTTCTCTCTTTTGACTTTCGTTATCGTTTTTACCTCTTCTACCTTTTTTACCACCTTTGACGTTCTTCTTAGCCATTGTTTCTTGCTATAATATTATATACTTAATTGGGGTTTTACTCCCTTCTCTTTTCTTGTAATGAGAATATAAATGTATTCAAAAGGAGTTCTTACAGAAAATAACATCGGCCAAAAAAAAAAATTACGAATACGTGAAAAAAAAAAAAAGAAAGAAAAATTTTCCAAAGTTTGCACTCGGTAGCGCTTTCATAGAGCAAAACAAAAGGGGTTTAATCAATTCATATATAAAATCAGTTTGAGTCAACATCGTTAGCTGACAACAACTTGATCAGGTCATTCATACCATTAACGTGCTGATGGGCATTTGTAGAGGCTGGATCACCATACACACAGGTGTAGGTGTACGCAATGTTGACACCCTGGAACTTGTTGATGTACTCGAACAAAGGCTCAATGGTAGGCGATGAGGAACCAGTGATCATGGCAAATGAGAACTTGTTAACTCCCTTCAAGTTTTCTCCTCCGGAGCTGTTGTTGTTCAACAAGCTTAATTGCTCAAAGCTTTGCAGAGTATTCAAGTGTGGTCTGGAGTTATTGCTTGGCAGGATCGAGGCGCTGTTCTTGTTGTTGAAGTAATCTCCGTTTAGACCCTCAATGCTTTTAACCGAAGAACTGTCATCGGTGTTAAAGTTACCAGCATCCCCTTGTAGATCAGTACTGCTGTTTACCGACTTCAGTTGCAGTTGTACTTTGGATGGGGTAGATGGCGTAATAGGAGACATCAATGGTTTCAACAATGGAGAGTGCATAGATGGACCTCTGGACATATTGACACCGGAGTCAGCATAGCCATTGGAGTTACCATTTAGGTTAAACAGACTGCTTGCAGAAGAGTTTCTGTGTAAGTTTGAGGAGCCAGAACTGGCATAGTAATCAAAGATAAACTTCAAAGCTCTTTTAGATAGTCCGAATTGTTGAACAAACAAAATACTCTTGTGGTAGTAAGCATGGATACCCTTTCTAGACCCAAATAAGGTATTGATGTGCAAAATCAAGTCACCAACAATGTCATTCACTCTGTCCTTGTCATCCGCGTTTTCAGTGTGAATTCTAAACATAGACTCACCAGCCTTGATGTAACTACCTGGCAGTCTTTCAAGTTTATCTTGCAACAAAGGCAAGACCTCATTCTTCCACAAATTATCTCCCATTAGAGTATACCAAACACCATCTATTCTAACAAATGCACCGTTTTCAGCAATCAAGTTCAAGTTGGCTACTCTGGCATAGTATCTCTCAACAGTTGACTTATCAAATGAGTTCAATATGAAGACGTGGTTTCCTGGAACTGAGCACAATTCATTCATGGTCTTTATGATCTCCGGAGTTGGTGGCTCACTGATCTTGAATACAAACAATTTGTTTTTGCCTTTACAACTATTGTAGTTTTTCTCCCATTCTTCATTGTGCAAGTTGAACAAAGTGGATCTTTCAATGTTCAACTCCCAAGACGAATTGATTGATTTGACAGAGGAAATAATCCAGTTGTCACTGTCATTGATAATCAGCTTCTTCATCATCTTCTTCCATCTTCTTCTTTTTTCTTCAGGAGACATCTCCAAGGCAAACTTGACAATCTCACTCAATCTTTTGATATCCCATGGGTTTGTTAGCAAACAGCCTTCTTTAAACAGCTCAGCAGATCCAGTAAACTCAGAAATCATCAAAGGCGAGTTCTTGTCGCAGTTGGCAACAATGAAGTCATGACAAGATAGGTTCATACCCTCTCTCATGGAGTTCACCCAGAAGATATCGGCTTCACTCAGCAACGCATAGTACTGGATTTCAGTAAGTTCTTGGGTCAGTAAGACAATGTTCTGGTGCATTGTAATGTCAGTAGAAAGGTTGTTGATTCTGTCAACCAAACCAACAATATCCTTTTCCAAGTACTTGTCTTTTTTGGTGGAACCAGTGACTACTTGAACAAAGCAGACTCTTGAAATGTATGATGGGTTATCTCTCAAGAATTTTTCATAAGCCATGAACTTTGTCTTCAAACCTCTCAAACTGTCGAATTGATCTTTAGAAACAATAAGTTTCTTGCTGTCGTTGCCAGCCCATCTGTCCCTAATGATATTTTTGAAGAAATCAAACTCATCAGTATTTCTCAACTTTTTTTGGACCTCAAAAGCATCAATACCAATAGGCACTAAGCAAATCTGTATGGTTTTGCCTTCAAACTTTATACCTTCTTCGATATCACCATCGGTCTGCATCAATCTGTTACAGGTCAAGGCAAAATGCTTAGCATACTCTTCAGTTTGGAAACCTAAACTGTTTGCACCCAATAGTCCCTTTAAAATAAAGTCTCTTTGAGCAAAACATCTAAAGACTTCCGAAGATGGGAATGAGATGTGTAAAGAGAAACCTATCTTGGCATCAGGCAGCTTTTCTCTGACCATTCCTGGAACCAGCAACAAATGATAATCATGGACCCAAATAGTATCCTCTTCATTGTAGTTTTCAATGATCTTGTCTGCAAATTTCTGGTTCAAGGTCTTGTAGTGGTTCCATGAGTGGTCCTCGAAGGCCTTGGACTTTGGGTTGTCCGGGATTTGGTAGTGGAAAGTCGGCCACAAAATCTCCTTACAGAAATTCTTGTAGGCGCCTTTAAAGGTGATATCATCAGAAATGACAGTTTCACAGTTGAATTCATCCTTCAAAGTCCCTGTGACATTGTTCAACACATTTTCAGGCAACACATCAGTTGGGATACCCAAAGTACCGTAGAAAATGACAGGTTGGTTGAATGTCTTTTCAAAGATTGCAGTGTTGACAGCGTTTTTCAAACCATTGTTGCATTTACGGGAAGGCACAATGGACCAGTCAGCCTTGGAAAAGATGTTTTGTTGGCCATTCAATAAGTTGTTTTTCAAAAACTCGGCATTGGAGTAACCACCAAACTTTGGAATTTCTTGCTGGTTGAATTCAAAGCTGGCTCTTTCAAGTCTTTTCGAGTCGTTGTCAGAACCAACTCCATCATCAGAGAATGTACCATCAACATGAAGGTTTCTAGGAGGGTACATTGAATTCTGAGAAGCCTCGGTGTTTGGGTGGAATAGAGGAGGCTCATCGTGAATGGCGTTTTCCAAAACATCATCAATTTCGGACAATTGAAGCTTGAAGTTAGAATGCGGTTGAGTGTGACTGTTGGATCTGCTAATAGTTTCCATACCCGGGTTAGGACCAGCCCCACTGGATTTACGATGAATTCTTTTCATTGAGGTAGTGCTTGACAAACCAGCTTTCAAATCTCTAGAAACATCAACGTTTTTTTCTTCAGAAGGAAGCTCTCTGGACTTCGGAGTGATAATGGTACCGGCAGGTTTATTATTCATCAAAACGTTGGAGACTTGCTTCAGCAAAGAATGAGGTTGGTTCATTCCGTTTGCTGAGGCGTGCAGAGGAGAGCTTAACTCATGTGCGCCTTGAGGTCTCATGATGTTTGTGTGTCTGGTTTGTGGCTCCATTAGCAAAGAATTCAAATTGGAAGTGCTACTATTGATGGAAGAGCCCATTGAATTGTAGTCGGAGTCCATGTTAGCAGACGAGCCAAGGTTATGCTTTAGCAAGTCAGAAAACACAGGCTCATTAGGACTTCTCAAGTTTGGAGTTTGACCATGTGGGTGTTGAGGGCGGTTTCTGGTCAAAGCATCAATATTTACCTGAGAGGCAACACTGTCCAAGGTGTTTGGAACATGCTGGTTAGCTTGCGACATGTTGAACCCAGAAGCACTGGCGGTAAGGTTGTTCATGAAGGCATCAGAGTCTTCAACATTTGTGTCTTTTAAAGCTTCGTGTTCTTCAGGATTGACAATAATTGCATGGTCAGCGATCTTAGAATTATCAATCAATGCACTAGCATCCTTTTCTTTTTTCAAAGCGGATATGTCACCCTTTTGGATTTTCTCATTGATGATATCCTGAGGGGTGATCATAGAGTTGCTCTTGAACACACCTTCTCTTGACAGCTGTTGGTGTTTCTTTGAGGCCACATTTGGATCAAACACACCCTCAACAGCATCGTTTTCAGTAACACCGGCTTCTTTGTAGAAGCTGGTGGTATTGCTTCTGGCACGGGTGTAGTTTCTTTTATTGTTGTTAGGGGTATTTCCAGTTAGCACTGGTGATTGTTGTTCAAATTCAGGAGTATTGTCACCACTGCTCACATTGCTGTAAGAAAACTCAACACTGTTATTGTGGCTGGTATTGTTCAAAGTGGAGTTTGGCGGCAAAGATGAATCCTTGATAATGTTGCTATCCCTCAAAGCCTCCGTGTCATCAGGACTCGACTTTATCTCGAATTGAGGGGTGAACGGTAAGAACAAAGATGCAAGTATGACAGCCATTTGCGCTATTCAATAAATTCAGTAACTGTATCCTTTTGTTATATGGTTTTGGATGCTTCTCATTGCTAAAGATATATAAAAATAAAGAGTTATCTGAGCAATGAGTACTAGATACGAGTGTCACCAGATCTTATGTTTTTAAAGGGCAAAGAAAAATCCCTCCCTCCAAAAAAAAAAAAAATTAAGGGTTGAAATTTCCCCTTCGAAAAAAAAGAAGAACCAAGATATGGAGGTTTTGCTCCTGATATCCAACAAATCATCAGATATTCTTATATAAAGCACTTTACTGTTTGGTTTTCTTTATACCATTCGATACACGGCCTTTGGCTGCTCTTTTCTTTGTTGACTCTAGATGCTGGTGCTGCCTGTAGTAGGCTTTGTTGATCCCATGCATCACCTCAAGCTCATCCAGGTACCCGGCATGCAGGTACTCGTTTCTCTGCTCGACCAATCCGTAGGTGTCATCCAGGTCATCAATGCCTGCTGGCTCTTCTTCCAAAAGCACAAAAGTCTTCTTTCTCATAACACTCTCGTACTTCTTGGTGTTTACGTCTTTAAAGTTGTGGTCGGCGATAAGCTTTTGAAATTCATTTTGTTCTAGTTTGATGTTCTTATCTCCCACAAATATATTCTCAAATATGCTTTTAAACTCGTTGTAGTAGTCTGCTTCAATTGGCGAAGTCTTGTAGTCCTCATTGACCGCACACTTTGGGAACATACGTATTTCGTTTTTAAACGGTATCTCCAATAAAAACAGCTTGATGCTGTCTTCAGTGTCCATACCTTCAATCTTTCTTGGCACTACCACACAATTGCGTATTTCCTTAGAGGCAAGTGCCCTCCCAATACACAGCATTACTGTGCTACTTTTCAACATCTCAGCTTTTAGATCATGCAGTAAGCTTTTAGATTCTGGATTATTGGCTGCTCTCAACTCCAGTGCCTTGGAGATGTTCACCAGACTAGCAATATTATTGTAGCTTTCCAAAGAAGTGAAGCCTATGGCTGACAAAAACGGCTTGTTGTCCTCAATTACCTCATTATCTCCAATAGAAACCTGGTTTTGAAATATTTTGTCTGCATCTTCACTGCTAATAAACTTGTCGCTTGCTAATTGGTAATAGCTCTTAACTTGGTCATCCCGCAGTCTTTCGTTGGTTGCCGGATTGCAGCTGAATCGTTTATTCAGGACTTCGCCCTTTTCAGGCTTCCCACTCTGGTATAGTTTAGTTTTGTAAGTGGTTTGTCCTGCAAGCAGATTATGGCTTCCAAGCTCATAAACATCACACATTATACTTAGCTCCGATGAGTTTATGAAAGACAGCTTTAAGTTACTTGTGGATTTTAGTCTTCTGAAGTCGTATATGTCTTTGTAGATTTGATCAAAAGTTCTTTTTAGTTTGCCTTGTTTCTTTTCAATGGGCTCTGTGGAGTTTATTTTAAACAAATCATGGTCTTCAAAGATTTCCATAAATGATTCCAGCTGTTCATTACCGATGTCAACGTCGTATAAAATGGTTGTGATGCCAATGCTCTTTGCATATGTAGTGTCTACATCTCTTAAGTTAAATCCAGATTCACAATTTTTGACCAATTTGTAGCACTCATCCTTGTTTATAGTATTAATGTCGGTTATTATGATCAGGTTCAAATGATTATCAATTTTGACTTCTTTGTTGTTGATGAAGTCTTCGTTAATGTACTTCAAACTATTGACAATATTTGGAATAGTCTCACGTGTTTCTTTAACCTTCAAAATTTCCAGCATGTTTAAAATGTTGTAGGCTTCTGAATTATAAAAAATTGTAGACTTCAGCTGGGTATTAATGACCTGTTCATAAACCATATTCAACACACCGATGTTGATCTTTTCAGGTAAGAGATCCAGGAGAATGTATACTCTGTCAGGAGTTCCAGATCTATGCTTCTCATTAAAAATCAGAGACTCAGATTCCATAGCTTGCAAAATATTGTATTATAGTCTAGTAGATTCTTTTGGGTGCTTGTTGTTATTCAAGTTTGTTGACTTTATTTTGATGAGTTTACGTGTTATTTCTTCTAATTTGGTGTTTCGGACTTAAAAACACATCTTCTACTCCCAGCAGATTGATGGTAATCCGAGACTTTCTTTTTTTTTTTTGAAAAATTTTCGCCTTTTTTTTTTTTGAAAAATATATCAACTCACAAAAGCATCTTATGGAATAGACTTTCTGGAAAGACCAAATCACCCCACATACACAATCAAACCATGTCCAAGGTCTTTCAGAACTTTTTGTTTGCCAATAAAATTGAGTCCGTTTTTTACAAGGCCTCTTTGATAAGATCCCTAGTAGATGTTCCACACACCCAGAAATCCATATTGGAAAACATAGGCATAAAGTCCCCTAAGTTGAACAAAGTGCACATACTCCCAATAAACAAGAAAACAGCAATCGGATTGCTGAAGAACAAGGAGCTGGTCAACGTTGAAGTTGTCAAGGTCGAAGAAGACGTCATCCTAGCAGAAATTCAAAAAATCCAACCAGACTTCTCCGTCGAACAGATACCAGCACAACCACAGCAATCAAGCATAGAACAGACAGAAGATCTTCTGGATGCTAAGGCTGAAAGCACATTGATTTCCCCAGAAGCTTCTGAATACATCAACCAAAGCATAAGAGACTACGTTGAAAGCGAATATAAACTAGCCAGAAAGATTGAACCAGGCTTCTCAGTTGCAAGACATTGATTTCCAGAACAGATATAAGCACCGAATACGGTCCATGTAAATACAAGTTATACAATTCATCAATCAGACTGTTGCTGTGCTAAGATATATATCAAGTTTTAAAAAAAATAAATAAAAAGAAAAGACATAGTAAGATGGCAAAACTACATTTCAAAAGAATCGATCAACTTGAACAAGTCTGACCTGTTCATTGCCTTTCCATCAAAACTCAAGTCCAGCACCGATGTGTTTCCTTGAGCTGCAGATTTGTCTGGGCGTGACTCTTTTTCAGTGTAATCTATCACACTAGGCTGTCTCAGCAGTCCTAACCCATTGCTATACCTACTTTCAGGTTCATTTGCGTCTTCAAGAGGTTTGAAGTCCATGCCCAGATCAGGCTTTAGCAAAGTAGCTCCCTTTGACATCAAACTTCTTGACTTCTTTGTTGGTGACAGTTCATTGCTGTTCTTTTGATTCAGAGCTAGTTTCTTTGGAGAGGTTTCTATGAGCTTGTTGAAATTATTGGACTTGCTCGACTTCGCAAAGCTGGATTCTCCTATGTCTCCAAACAATAAAGATGCAGAAGTCTTTGAGCTATCTCTGCTGCTCACGCCTGCTGTTCCAAGATTGAGGTTTCTTCTTAGTTCTCTGGCTTTATTGCTGGCAACATTTGTCCCGCTGTTGATGCTTCCGCTTTTAGAGCTGTAACTTATACGTCTTTCCGAGTTGATGCTTGTATTGGGGTCCTGGCCCTTGGATGAAACAAAGAAGTTGGTGTTTTTCTTCAATACGATCATTCTTCCTGAAGACATGCTCTTATTCATGCTTAATTCAGAAGAGTCCAAGGCGGATATGTCATTTTCCTCGTTGCCCTTTTGTAGACTTTCACTCAAATGAGAAAAAAAGTCATCAAGCTGTTTATTGTCTTTGCTGCTTATTTCACGAAGAAGCAGCTCGTCAAAATCATTGTCCAATTGGTATTCCTGTTTGCTTTCATTGTCATCATTTAAGCTAGTAAATTTTTCCATGTCTAGTTCATAAAGAATATCATAAACAGGCTTCTTCAACAGAGACAAGCACTTCTTTTCTAGACAGTTAGAAGTTCCAATCTTGGTGACTAGACTGTGTTCTTCCGCGTCTTGCACAATCTTGGCATGCGAGTCTAACTCTTTCTGATAGTCGTCGTATTCACCTATTTTGTGTATGACAAAGCCCTTTTTGATATTGGTATTTGAAGTTAATGGAGTCATCTTGCCTTGTTTGCTGTCATTGGGTTTAGCTCCTCGGCTGCTGTACTTGACTGGACTGCCTGTCAGCTTTTTGCTTCTTTCACCAGGACTCTTGGGGTATGCAGGCTTAAGCTTTTGATTTTTGTTCATGCCTAGATTTCTTGGGGAAGTAGCCCATCCTTGGTCAGGCCGGGTGTTTCCATGCTTCTTTGGAGAATAAGATGTATTGTACTTTCCCTTTGGCGAGTATTGATAGCCATAACCTTGTTGTCCGTATGGGTAATAATTCTGGCCTGATTTGTTTGCTGGGTACTTATGGGATGGAGAGACTGGTGAGTAGTTAAACTGTGGGGGAGACATCAAGTTCATCTCAGAATTGTAGCCTTGGGCGTTTGGAGGCGGAGATGCCATCATTCCAGGGTGGTAAACAGGAGATTGGTAATAGTAGTAGTACTGCTGGGGTTGGTGCACAAAGTGCGGCTGCTGGGCCAAAGGGGGTGTTCTAAACTTTTCCTTCTTGTCATCTTTACGATGCTCTTCTTGATTGCTCATGGGCTTTTTGATGATGTTTTTTTTATAAAAAGGAAAAGAAACACGGATTTATGTATGGCTTGTGGTTTTTGTAAACGTATCTGTTTAGGACTTGTCCAATGTTTTTGTTTACAAAAAATTAACTTAAACTTAAAGAATAAATGTATTGTTATTTAAAAATTTGAATGTAAACATTGTATGGGGGAAATTGTATGTGTGTGTTCTCTTTTTTTTTTGTTGGTGATACGAGGATTAATTCGACCATTGACAAAAAAAAAATATACACAAAACAATCCATGCGTGAATATTGTTTAGTGCATGCCACGTGACCACGTGACAAAGCAGTCTCCACAACATCACTCTTCAATGACTACAACAAAATATCAAACTGCTAAACCAGCTATTAAATACACATTAACCTTTTTTGTTTTTAATTTTTTTTTACAACAAGATAAATAATAAAAATAATTGCAGAGTTGATCCTTCTCATCTTTAGCCTCTGTTTGCCTCCATGTACTGCTCAAGGAATCCAGAATCCGCTTCGTAACTGAATCCTTGAAATAGTAACTCTTGCTCGTCTAGGTTGAGATCCAGCAACTCCTCGACTCTTTTGGCAGACATCACTTCGTCAATGCTCTTTGCAGTAAACTCATCGTCAAAGTTTTCTGCCAGGTTTTTATCTGTGATTATGGGCACTATTGGACCAAAACTCTCTCTTTGGTACTCCGCTTTGGACAACTTGTCCCAGTTCAAATTTCTAAAAATGTTGTGCTGCTTGTAGTAAGTTGTCTTTTGGTCTGATTTACCTTTCTTTTTTTTCTTCTTTTTGTCGTTCTTCAGTCTTTGCATTTCTTCTCTGCTCAATGCTCGTTCATCCCAAAGCCTGTCCACATCCCATCTCAAGCTGGCATCTCTGTTTAGAAGACCAGACAAGAAATCCTTCATGTCGGTTGACAGATATGGCGCAAAATTAGGCCACAGTTTTTTCGGGTTTTTGTTAATCTTTTGCAGAATAGCTGCGGGATTGGTTCCCTCGTATGGAGGCTTAGAAGTCAGCATATCACACATAACACAACCGACACTGTACCAGTCAACTGACTTTGTGTACCCTGTGCTGTCCGGGGCTAGCAGCTCCGGAGCTGCGTATTCAGGTGTTCCACAGTAAGAATACAGTACGTCTGTTGTTGTGTTTTTGCTCAATCCAAAGTCTGTCAGTATCAAATGGCCTCTTTCATTCAATAAACAATTTTCAGGCTTCAGGTCCCTGTATACTATTCCCTTGTCATGCAGGAATTTGATAGCCAGTGATATTTCCAGAGTATAGAAGCTTGCTACTGATTCATTAAATTTGCTTAGTCTGTTGAGATGGAAAAACAGCTCTCCTCCAGGAACATATTGGAGAATCAAGTATAATTTATCTTGGTCATGGAAACTATAAAACAGCTTCACAATATTAGGGTGAGTTATCTCTGTTAGAATGTCTCTTTCAGAAAAGGTTCTTTCAACTTGCTTCATCTTGGGGCTGCTCGCAGATTTCTTCTTTTCATTCGGTTCATCAGACATAATCAGTATTTCTGCTTTGCGCATTTGCTTCATGGCAAAGATGTTGCTGTTTGCCTTCTCTTTCACCAGGAAAACCTGTCCATAAGCACCCTCCCCTAGCAGTTTAATAGGCTCAAAATCATTGAATTGCTTCTTTTGTCTCGTTTTTGTCGGTTCGTCACCAGACGATTTCAATACGGATCCTTCCTTGTTGATATCGTCGTAAACAAAAATCGTGCTGTGCTCGTCAAAATGATCGTCTATGTCCATCATTGAAACGTCTTCATCGATCTCCAGCATGTCGCTGTTCTCGTTATCCAGCTGAATGACTTTAAAAGAAGAAGCCGGTCTGCTCACTGGCATCTTGGACACAGATGACCTTCTCCTTGTGAAGCTATGTACATTGTAGGAGTTATTCTCTGGAGAAATGGACAGAACTGAGACAGTATTGGACCCGCTTTTGAATGCCGAGTAAGCAACCACACTGGAAATGCTCTTGTTGTCTATTGCTATCGTGGGGGTTGGGGCTGTGTGTGGCTTTTTGTCAGGGATAGGCTTTGGATCGATCGTCATCAGGTTCTTATGTTCATACTTGTAACCCTCAATGTACTCAAATTCACCATCTTCCTCGTCCTCGTCGCTGAACTCAATAGCAGATTTTGTCAATGAGTCTGAGTCGCCTTCAAACATCACTGTATTCTGGTTAATCGAGTATTTTGACAAAGTGCTTAGCTTTGGTTGGTTTGATATGAACTCATCTACCTCTACATGCTCTGTGTTCAATGCAGTTAGTGATTTCTTTTTGAAAAGAAAGTCTTTGCCTGAAGTTGGAAACATTATGCGCTTGAATTTTGGGTTATTATAACTTAATTCTTATATAAAATGACAACTAACAGTATAAGTTAGCCTATCCCGTACTATTAATTAAAAAGCTGCATATTTATAAAACATCAAAACAATGTTAAGGTAAAAGCGTAGAGAAAATAAGAACCATATTTTTTTTTTCTGTTTTTAAAAAATACGCGAATTTCATATTTTTTTTGTTAAATTGTTAAAAAGCAGTTAACGGCGTTACGTTGCAGTCCACGTGAGATCAACCTTAAATCATTATTGTATTGAAAGGCAATATCAGAAATTCTTTAGGGTAAAACATGAGACATAATGCAATGAGCAGCATGTGGCCATTGTCAATACAAAAACAAAGACTATTATTTTCCTATATAAAGTGAGGGTATTGAAACAGTATTGCAAACTCGGGAGCCAAAAGGTCATTTGGTGTTTCATATGAAAAAAGTAAATGTCTGATAAGCTGACAACTTCTTGCACATTGTTTATTTATTTTAAATTAGAACAACAGAGTCTAAAATCGGTCTTCTATGTTTGTCGCTGATGGCTCTTAAACCCCCAGTACTGTTTTCTTTAGCAAACCCTGGTGGTATTCAAATGATCAGACTTAGAATTTCATGAAAGAGCCCTTTTTCTTCTTGGTCTTTTCCTTCTTGGCTCTTCTATAGTTCAAATGTCTGGCACTACGCCATCCGGAGGTGCTGACCTTATTTTCTTCTTTAGGTTCTTCAGTTTCTTGGCCTTCAACTTCCATGTTTTCACCATCGGTGCTCTTTGGGCCCTTCTTCTTATACAAAGCTTCTGCTTGAGCCTTAAAGGTTTCTTTTAGTTCTTCTTCCGGAGTGGTTTCATCGCCTGCTTCTCTCGCAAGCTTGACCTTTTCATTTATGTAGTTTTCAATAGCCTTGTCAACGATTCTTCCAGCTCTTTCATCAACAACTGATTGGTATTCTAGGTTATGTCTTCTGAATCTCTTGGCTTTGTGAGATGATTTAGCTCTTAGTGATTTGGCCATTTGGGATGTATTTGTGTATTATATACTGTTTGAGTCGGTTTATTTATTTTATTTTCTTTTTGATTAAGAAATCTAATAAACGCCTTATGATTAAAATTAGTAAATCTACCCAAGTGAGATTGCTTATTTTTTGTTCTCTCTCTTTTTTTTTTTTGGTATGTTTGTTCACTTTTTATCAGTATTGCCATTTCAGGAAATAACCAAAACCAAAAAAAAAAAGAAATTTCACAAATACGATTTTTAAAAGTGTTACATTTTTTTTAAAAATTATTTACATATTTTGTTTTTTGATGTTGGTATTTTTTTAAGTGCGTGCAAAGTAAACATAGCGTGAAAATACAGGTACACAGAGAAAAACATTATTTCCCTTGCGTAAAAAAACTCATTTTTGCTTCAAAAAAAAAACGCATAGGCAATTTTTCCCGTCAAAAATTACTATTTACGGAAAGCACGGCAAAGGTTCTTACTGTATTGGGCAAGAAAACGCGGCTGCCTTAGTGGAAAAAGGAGTTTTCTAGTGCTTTTTTGCTGCAGTACATAATGAATTTTAACATACATTTTTTTTTTTGCTTATACAATTATGTGTGCGTTGAAAGCAAGGCTTAAAGTGATTTGTGTGCGGCTTTATCAAATTGGTAGAAACTTCAAAGATTGGTAAATGATATTCTTTACGCTAGCATTTTTTAATATTTTAGTGGGAAGATTTAGGCAGGGGGAGTTTGTTTAATCTCTGGTATTAATCTGCCTTTTTTTCCTACTACAGCTTTTTTTTTTCCCTGTTTGCCTCTCTAATTTTTTTTTTTTGCAAATTTGTTGTTCTCTTTGGCTTCGTCTTTTTTTTCCTCTTTCTATTTTCTGATACATCGTTAGGAAGGAATGTGTGGTTTCTTAGTTAATTTATGGTGTTTAATGAATCATGAAATTGAAGATTATTACAAGAGAATAACTATAAACCACCAAAATAACATAGGGAAAAATGTATGTAATACGAACTATACATTGAAGCAATACAACCAATGCCAAACCATCTAATCTGTGGTATTCACGATACTTGACAATTCAACATAAGCAAAAGATCAATGCCAGTTTACAATAAGAGAAACTAAGTTAAAATAAAGAAGCAAATATGGGAAACAATTTAACCAGAGTATTATTAATTGTGGACTAATTGCTTAGCAATAGGATTATTATAAGAGCTACCTTTTTAAGCCGACCATGTCGTGTACATTTGTATAAAGACATTATAAAGATTTACAAGAGTCACTAAGAGAAGATTGTATTCATACACATGGAGTTTATAGACATTTGAGTAGAGTTAAAGAATATCTGATTAATAGAATGTGAGATTTATCAATAAAGATGATAAATAGTCGCCATTAGGCATATTTCAGTTATTTCACAGCAAACGAGACCATTCTTATTGCATATCATTGATATTGTTTTTACTTGCTCATAGTCTTATTATTACTTATCATGGCAGGAAGTTCTTTAAAGAATTTGGTAAATTATAAGCAATAAAAATAGCATTAAACCGGTTCAAGAAGTTTCTCTATACCTATTAGTATTTTGAACTTATTGTTGCAGCATGAATTTGAGCAGAAATATCAAGGATTTTGTTGAAGTTTACGCAGATAAGATATTGATTTGGAAAACATTGGAATGTTTTGTACTTTAGATTATTGCTAGGTAATTTCTTTTTTTATAAAGGAATATTTCCAGCATTCTCAAACCGAAAGCTCAATCAAACATTAAAGTTTACTAACAATTACCATTATTATTTTTTTCATTTTTTCAAAAAAATACACACAATATTAACAAACTAACATTTTTAAACAGGGCTACTTTAAGAACTCAAAAGAGACTTGCTGCTGCTGTCGCTGGTGTTGGTAAGAGAAAAATCTGGATGGACCCATCCAGTGTTTCCGAAATCAAGGAAGCCTCTTCCAGACAAGCTATCAGAAAATTAATCAAGAACAGTGTTATCGTCAAGAAGGCTGAAACCGTTCACTCCAGATCCAGAACTAGAGCTATGAAGGAATCTAAGCAAAACGGTAGACACACTGGTTTCGGTAAGAGAAAAGGTACAGCTGAAGCTAGATTACCATCTCAAGTTGTTTGGATCAGAAGATTAAGAGTTTTGAGAAGATTGTTGGCCAAATACAGAGACTCTGGTAAGATCGACAGACACTTATACCACTCTTTATACAAGGCTGCCAAGGGTAACGCTTTCAAGCACAAGAGAGCTTTAGTTGAACACATTATCCAAGCCAAGGCTGATGCTTCTAGAGAAAACGCTTTGAAGGAAGAAGCCGAAGCTAGAAGAATCAAGAACAGAGCTTTAAGAGAAAGAAGATCTCAAAGACAAGCTGAAAAGCAAGAAGCTTTATTAAAGGAATAAACTAGTTTTTTTAGCATATAAATAATACCATTTCTATATATAAATCAACTTCACCTTAATTAAGAAAATAAATCTTTGAATATAAAAAAAATAAATAAATAAACAAGCAATTTGATGTTTTCTTCTTTTTTTTTTTTGGTTTTAAATTGGAAATTCTTTCAATGCTGAAATTGAATATATGTTATTAGTATCATTATGGAGAAATAAAGTGGGAATAGCCAGTCCAGCTGTAGCTATCTCAAAACCCCATATTCCCTGTGTTTCTTGATGGAGTCGTGATATCTGGGTATGAAGTTTCTGCTCAAAGGGTTGAATTCGCATAGCCGTATGCATGGGAACAAATTACAAACAGGATTTGCAACCTGAGATATTGTTTGATTGCATATACATCCTTCTGTATCACAGCTTTGGTGTTTAAGAGCAGTCATCATAGAGGAAGTAACATAAATACGTATATAGTTGAACAGAGGCTGTGATGTGGTTTAAAGGAGGTGTGTATTGAAAGAGCGTTGATGCCTGGTTACTTCCACTTGCAATGGTTGTATAGAGCTTTTGTCTTCTTCGTCGATTATTTTAATTTTTTTTTGGGTAGATGAATATTGCTTTTGAACCCGCCGTTTTTGAAAAGGTCTTTTTCGGCTTCAAATGCGGCATGAGACTATCACGTGCACTTCAAGCAGCAGCAATAATAAAAGGATTCGTAATAAGGCCTATGAAGAAACATGGCAAAATTGAATATAACTTTTTAAATGTTTTTATAGCAAAGGAAATATATATATAACAGTCTTAGAACAAACCATCAACAACACCATCTTCATCGATGTCAACCTTTAAGTAACCTGGGGCTGTTGGAAGACCTGGGATGGTTTGGATGTCACCAGCTAAAGCGTATAAGTATCCAGCACCAATAGAAGCTCTAACATCTCTTATTGGGAATTTGAAACCAGTTGGAACACCCTTCAATAAAGGATCGTGGGACAAAGAGTACTGGGTCTTGGCAATACAGATTGGCAGGTTACCGAACCCTTGCTTCTTGTACATGTCAATTTTTTGTTTGGCTAGTTCGGATAGTTCAATCTCAGCACCTCCGTACATCTTTTGGACAATAGTGGTTAGCTTTTCTTCAACAGTGGACTCAACATCGTACAACAGCTTGAAGTCCTTAGGTTGCTTACAGGCTTCAATAACAGCCTTGGACAGTTCAACAGAACCAGCACCACCCTTGGCCCATGGGTCGGAGGTGACGGCATCAAAGGCACCGGCTTCGATGGAGGCCTTTCTAATGGCTTCTAGTTCAGCATCAGTGTCGCTTGCGTACTTGTTGATAGCAACAACAACTGGAACACCAAACTGCTTGGCATTGGCAATTTGCTTTTGTAGGTTGCAAACACCCTTTTCAACAAAGCCAACGTTTTCTTCTTGGTATTCAATAGGCAGCTGTTGACCAGGCTTACACTCAGGAGCACCACCGTGAGACTTCATAGCCTTGACAGTGGAAACAATAACAACACAGTCAGGAGACAAACCAGAGTTTCTACACTTGATGTTCATGAATCTTTCACCACCCATGGTAAAGTCAAACCCAGCTTCAGTGACAACGTAACCGGAGTCTTCTTGGTTTTCAGCAGACTTGTGTGGACCAACTAATCTTAAACCAATTCTGTCAGCAATAATGGATGAGGCACCGATGGAGATGTTGGCAAACGGACCAGCATGGACCATGACAGGAGTACCCTCGAGGGTTTGCATTAGGTTAGGCTTGATGGCATCGGCTAGCAAGGAGGTGACGGCACCGGCAACCCCGATGTCTTCAGCAGTAATGGCAACACCCTCAGTGTTGAAACCAATGACCATTCTCCCAATTCTCATTCTCATGTCAGTCAAGTCAGTGGACAAGGCCAAAATGGCCATCAGCTCGGAGGCAACAGCAATGTCAAATCCGGTTGTTCTTGACAGACCCTTTTCGGTCTTGGATTGTCCAATGGTGATTTCTCTCAACATTCTGTCGTTAACATCAACAACTCTCTTGATGGTAATAGTGTCTGGGTTGATGTTCAACTTGGCGAATTGGGAGATCTCAGCATCAGAAAGATCATCAGGGTTGGTCTTCTTGATGCCCAATTTTTCCAATCTCTTCAACTGGGACTTTGTGAACTTTCTCTCACCATTCTTGGCTGGTACTAATCTCTTGAAGAAGGTCTTGTCGTTCTTGGTGGTGGTTTCATGGAACATTCTGGTATCAATGGCGGCAGCTAGCAAGTTGTTGGCAATGGAGATGGAGTGGATGTCGGTTAATTCCAAGGTAAACGTATCGACTGGAACAACTAAGGATCTACCGGCACCGGAAGCAGTACCCTTGACACCGAAAGATGGCCCTAGAGATGGCTGTCTGACGTTGGCAATTGTAGGCTTGTTTAAGTGGGCATATAGGGAGGAGGCCAGAGAGATACAGATGGTAGACTTACCTTCCCCAAAGGCAGTAGGAGTAACACCACCAACCAAGACATACTTACCAGTGTTTCTGTTTTTTTCAAGTCTGTCTAAGATCTTAGGGTTTATTTTAGCCAAGTGATGGCCGTGGTATTCGACTTCTGAGCTGTGTAGGTTTAGTTCATTGGCGATGGCACTGATTGGCTTTGGAGTATGTCTTCTAGAAATCTCGATGTCAGAAGGAACAGGGAAGCTGGTATCGATCTTGACAGGGTGAATTTCCGGTAGTTTGGTTTCATCGTTGAAGGCCTTCAAGGCAGCTTGGTAGACGTTGGAAGTTAACATTCCGATGGTCATTGGACCCACACCACCTGGGACAGGAGTTATGAATGATGCCTTGTCTTTACAGGACTCAAAGTCAACATCACCAACAAGCTTCTTTCCGGATTTCTTTTCTGGAGCTGGAATGTAGTTGATACCAACATCAATGACAACAGCACCTTCCTTCAACCACTCACCCTTGACAAACTGCGGAACACCACAAGCAGCAACAACAATGTCGGCTTGCTTGATCAATTGCGGAACGTTTTCAGAGTTTCTGTGGATCATTGTGACTGTACAGTCAGCCTTCTTCAGAAGGGAAGAGACAGGAGTACCAACGATGTCTGATCTACCAATGACAACTGCATTTTTACCCTTCAATGGGATGTTGGTTTCCTTCAAAAGTTTCATGACACCGTTTGGAGTACATGGGATGAAGTAAGGCTGGCCACCTCTCTTGGATAGCTCACCAACGTTGTATCTGTGGAAACCGTCAACGTCTTTTTTGGCCAAAACAGCATTGGTTATTAAAGTTTCGTCCAAATGCTTTGGAAGAGGAAGCTGGATCAAAATACCGTGGATGGAGTCGTCGTTGTTGAACTTTTCAATTTTAGACAAAAGTTCTGTTTCGTTGATGTCTTCAGGCAATTTTTCAACGTCACAAGAGACACCTGATTTGGTGGAAGCAGACAGCTTGGCTTTGACATAGGTGGATGAGTCGGATCTTGAGCCGATTTGCAAGATCTTCAACTTTGGGTCGAAGTCTGGGTGTTGTAACTTTATGGCTTTGATTTTCTCAGCCAATTCATTTCTCATGCCTTCTGACAAGGTTTTACCAGAAAGAACATGGTATAAGGAGGCAAGTTGAACGCTTTTGAAGTTGCTTTTCAAGCTTGCTGATTTAAAAGAGCTTAAAAGCATGCTGTGTGCAATTGAATGTGTTTGTTCTTGGGTTTTGACCTAATATAACAAAACAGCAGGAATAAAGAATATATGATAATACGAATATGTACTTGTTGAAGATATTGCTGCACAAATAGCAACAGTTTTAAGTAGATGACTAAGAAATTCCACAATGTGATTAAGATTTTTTTTTTTTGAAAATAAAAATTGCCAAAAAGAGAAAAAAAAGCCAAAAGTGGTGGCAAGCGCGTTTTAAAAGTACAAATTCATGGGTGTAAGAAAACGCTGAACAGAAGTTTGTTTATAAGAGTGAAAAATAACAAAAAAAGACTGCAGAGCTAAAGTGCTCTGAGGACCATGTGACTAAGCCATTTCACTTCTGTCAATACTCCATCAAAAAACAGAAAGAAGTTTTGATAAAAAAAAATGGTAAAAAGAAAAGTTTGTAACTTCTTTCTCAATGGCCCATGTTGCAGCATCGGTGTTAAAAATCATATAAGATGAGAAAAGCACACACTTTTGTTGTTTCCATTTTTATTATTATTCTTGAAGAATCAAACACACGTGACTGCTGTTTTATATCCGCTGTGACAAGCTTAGCCACACTCTGTTCCTCCTTGGATTTCTATATATATTTTTTTCTGTTAACTGGAATTTCCCCTTTGGGCGATATTCTCATCTTACTTTTTCATTTTTTGTTTTTTTTTTTTTTTTTTGCTTTTTCTTTTTTTTTTGTTTTTGCTGTTTTGCCGCCTGCTTCTTTTCCCCAAGAACCAGATTAAAAAAATTTTCTTTCGTCGTCTTGTTCTTCTTTTTTTCAGTCTAATTGGTTCCTTGCTAAAAATTACTTCTTCTAATATAATATGATATTGTGGCAGTAATTTCAAAATAAAATAAAGAAATTTTATCAAAAACCACTATAAAGAATCCTTTAAACAACCTATCGTATAAATATTACAGAAATGGGAGGTGTCAGAGAAAAGAAAGTTGAATACTTTGCTAAATTAAAAGAATTATTAGAAGAATACAAGTCTGTCTTCGTCGTTGGTGTTGACAATGTCTCTTCTCAACAAATGCATCAAGTCAGAAAGTCTTTGAGAAACAAGGCTGTTGTCTTAATGGGTAAGAACACCATGGTCAGAAGAGCCATCAGAGGTTTCGTTGCCGAAAACCCTCAATTCGAAAAGTTAGTTCCTTTCGTCAGAGGTAACGTTGGTTTCATCTTCACCAACGAATCCTTGTCTGAAATCAAGGACGTCATCTTAGACAACAAGGTTGCTGCTCCAGCCAAGGCCGGTGCCGTTGCCCCAGAAGACATTTGGGTCCAAGCCGTCAACACCGGTATGGAACCAGGTAAAACCTCTTTCTTCCAAGCCTTAGGTGTCCCAACCAAGATTGCCAGAGGTACCATTGAAATTGTTTCCGATGTCAAGGTTGTTGATGCCGGTAACAAGGTCGGTGCTTCCGAAGCTGCCTTATTGAACTTGTTAAACATTTCTCCATTCACTTTCGGTCTAACCATTGTCCAAGTCTACGACAACGGTCAAACCTTCGGTGCTGAAATCTTAGAAATCACTGATGACGAATTGGTTGCTCACTTCACTGCTGCCATTTCCACCATCACCGCTGTTTCTTTGGCTGCTGGTTACCCAACCATCCCAGCTGTTGGTCACCAAGTTGTCAACGCTTACAAGGACTTGTTAGCCGTTGCCGTTGCTGCTGAATACACCTACCCAGAAATCGAAGAATTAGTTGAAATCTTAAACGACCCAACTAAGTTAGCTGCTTTACAATCCGCTGCTCCAGCCGCCTCTGCTGCTTCCACCGAAGCTGCTGCTGAAGAAAAGGAAGAATCCGAAGCTGAAGAATCCGATGACGACATGGGTTTCGGTTTATTCGATTAAACTGAGTTAGCTTTAATAAACGTGAATGTATAAACAAAAATATTAAAATAAGGTGAATTAGGATTTTTTCTTCCTGCCTAGCCTTTTGTATATATGTTTCATTTTTTTATCTATCTAATAATCATCAACAATAAGTGTTTTATATTGTTTTATCTGCATTGTATTGTCAATTGGGTTGTAATTGATCTTTTATAGTCGGAGATAGACCTTTTTAATTGAGTAATCACGTGTATATATCAAAAAGCCTAAGTGGGGTTTTAATCAATTCAGAAAATGACAATATTAAATATGTTTGTCACGTGACTAACAGAACATATATTCTTCTAAAAAAAAAAAATGCTAATAATCTTTTTCTGTTGTGGGGAAATCAGGCTTTGTGATTAAGTGATGGTAGCATCCTTTCACAATCTATTACAAATCTGGTAAATAAATAGAAATCTGCTGTGTGTTCGTTTTCTTTTTTATCATCTCTTTATATACACATATTTATACTAATAACAAAGAAATAAAGTTTCTTGCCCAAACAACACTAACACCATCCCAGAAAATACACCATGTTAGCCCAACAAAATTACTGGAATCACTCCCAGTTTGACATAAGCAATTGCAGCATCCATTTTTCATCTTTTTTGGATCATACGCACACTGTCGCTACAAACCAAAAACCACAGAAGAGACTCACTGGGCTGAAACTCAACACAACTCCGCCCCTTGCACAGTATGAACAACTCAATAACCTATTCAACGATTCCTTAATCAATCAGAGTCTTTCCAGCATCAGAAAACTTGATGTGATGAGCGAAAATGTGGAATTGACAGATCTTGGCGAGTCTTCGATCTTGAAGTTCCTCAACGACGTGACCGGAAAAAACCACCATCGCAGAAACCCAATCACAGACATGACGATCAACCCGATGATTGAAGAATTAGAGGAGAACCCTGGAAATGAGGATTTTGAGGCTTACAGCTCTGAAATCATAAACTCATTGACGCATTCGTTAAGAGCTGGCATTATAGTGGTCAAAAAGGAAGAACCTGTTTTTCCAGCAGAAAATGATGATTCAGTGTTCTACAAAGACTTTAATGTAGAGGACAGAAGCAACATGGTGTTGGCTAATGTTGTTAAAAGCATTTTTGATGATATCACCAATTACAACAGCAGAATGAGTCAACTAAATGCTGGCGATATTACTATGAACGATGAAATTGTATTCATGGTGAACATGTATGTCAAGTTCAAAAAAGTAAACAGATTGGCCAGGTTTATCAACAGCAATTATAAAAGAGTTGTTGACTTTGATGATGTTGCTAAAGAAGTTCATCAGAAAGCATCTTCAGTGCTCTCTAAATTTTTATTAGCACCAAAAAATCTAAATTATTTGTCATTAAACAAGTACAACGCAAGACTAAAAAGATGTCACCAATTGCAAAAAAGTTACAATTTTTATAAGCGCTACAACAAGTCGTGTATAAGTTTCATTGAGAGCTTAGACCCACCTGAAACAGACCCGCTAATCCAAAACATAAACTACACTGTTGATGTAATACTTGATAGTGATAATTCTGCCGAAAATAACAGCATATCTGTGAACGAGGCTGAAAAAGAGTTCAAATACCTCGGTATAAACCACGTCGTTACCAATAGCTTTTACCTTGAGATTTTGAATATTTTTGAAAATTTAGTGGCGCTTGATGGTATCAGTAGAAATAACGGCATTCAATACAACTATGAAGAAAATTCAAAAGAAAAGGAGCTTTTCATGTGTGAAAACACTTCGTTGCTATTCACCTTTTTAAAAGTTGCTGAAGTTCTTAAAAACCATGAGTTTGTCATTAAGCTACATTCTGCCTTTATCAGCCTCTTGCAGGCTTCTATCACCAACAACACTTTTGAATTGTTTTCGTTTCTAGTCAAGTCCCAAATAACCAACTACCACAAGAGACTCAATAGAATCCCGACAGCTGACCGATCCATGACTCCATTAGACAAATTGGAAAACAACGTGTGGGGTAAGTATACAGTATCCAAGCTCTGCGTTGATGAATTTGAAAAGCTGATAGCTCTAGTAACTAACAACAAATGCATAGAGTACACGGAAAACAGACCCGTGTCTTGTGCGTGGAGGAATGACAGCAATGTACATTCGGATGAAATCAATTACACTGTTTTCTTGGAGAGGAACGATGACCAGCCATACACACAGTGGTTGCTGAAGTACCACCAAACAGTTTCCAGTGGAAAACCACCACAGAAAAAAAAGCATAGGTTTGATTTCTTACGGAGACTAAGGGACAAGTGGCATGGAATAAGAGAAGAACATGCAGCAAAAGACATTAACCATCACCGAAGCGGCGACAACAAGCAGCAGTCGGTACTTGAGGTATTTGGAATACATAACATAAATAATGGAAACAAGTACCAGTCCTTGCATATACTAGCCCATCAAACCAGAGCATAGTCACTCATTTCTATGGAATCATCCCCTTCTAAAAACAAATAAAAAATGTGTAGATAAGAGATCTGATAGTTTAGTCTTTTCAATTTTTTTTTTCAAACGATATGCGGATCGATGCTTATAAAAAGGGGAGGGGAAAAAAGGCCATACCCAAAGAATTAAAAAAAAAAAAAATTTTGATAAACAAAAATACTTGGTTAACATTTTAAACTCTTTGAAGCATCATCACTGCAAGAACCATACTCGAAAACAATTATATAACAATATTATGAATGTTGCTACCAGATCTCTGAGACACAGATCTCTTTTGTACAGCTTCACCAAACAATCTTTATCTCCAAAGACTTTCTTCTCCACATCATCATATGTTCTGAACAGCAAATCAAACCAAGTGGACATCGAATGCAACGACAAGGAGCTGGAAGCTGGATCAGGCCCACTGTATGTGAACCACAACAACAACTACAAGTCAAGCTACCAAACGGGCATGTATGGGTCCACCGAGGTCTTGAACAAGGACCTAGTGTCCGATGACTTGCCCACAATTGACTTGGCCTATGAGGCTGTTTTGTACGACAACAAGCCAAACACCAAGGACCCACCAATGATTGTTCTGCATGGGCTATTTGGCTCAAGAACATCGAACAGATCAATGGTCAAGTACCTGTCTCAGTCTCTGAAAAGGGACATCTACCTGTTAGATATGAGAAACCACGGTCTTTCCCAGCACATATCCAGACACGACTATTGCTCGATGGCTGCTGATGTTGAGAGGTGGGTGAACAAGATGAACTTTGAAACCAGAAAGCCGATCATCGTGGGCCACTCTATGGGGGCCAAAGTAGCCATGGCCTCGGTTTTAAGAAAACCATCCTTGTACTCCTTGCTCTGCTCCATAGATAACGTTCCCGTAGCAACCTTCCCATTGGCCTCTTTCCCAAAGTATGCAACCTATCTGCTGAAGATAGTCAATGACCCCAACATCAGCACACAAAAGCAGTGTTTGGAGGTTTTGAAGCCTATAGAAAAAAGACATGCCGTCCAGCAGTTCTTACTGACAACTCTTGCTAAGTACAAAGACGAGGAAACAGGCAAGTACAGATACAAGTCCAAGATTCCTCTGGGCATTCTGCGCGACTCGCTGGTCAAGGGAAACATCACCAACTGGGAGTACAACTCCTGGGTGTTCAAAGCCAACATCCCGTCCTTGTTCATCAAGGGAAGCACTTCTGACTACATGTCCGATGAGTACTGCGCTGAGATCGGCAGATTCTTCCCGAACTTTGAGTTGCGCACTGTTGAGGGAACACACTGGGTCAACTCCGAAAACCCGGAAGGATGTGCTGATGTGATCACTGAGTTCGTTGAGAGAAAAGAAGACAAGTGATTTGTAAGATATAGAGGCGCGTTTGTTTGATAATTTATGAGTGGAAATGCTTGTTTATGTAATATCTCTGTTATATCATTTATGTGACTACTGCTTTATTTTATTTTTTTTTTGGGCGTCGTAGCTTTATCAAAGTCTCAGATGGTCTTATAGTCATGTATGCTGTTTTATATGTCATACCAAAAAGGCAACTAAATATAAGTTTTCATGAGTCAGTTTCAAATAAAACAATGATCTCCATCTACTGAAGAAGCCTTCCCTTTCATTATCTCTTTCTCTTCACCCATTGTTTTATTTGAAATTCACTAGTTAAAATTTTTGTTGTTTACTTTTTTTTTCCCCTCTCTTTATTTTTTTTTTTGATTCTACGATTATTATGAAAAAATTAGCTTCAATGTTCTATACCCTTCTATGATCTCTTCCAAAAAACCAAAACCCATCAACGAACTTCGAAGTATATCCTGTGTAATCTCTGATACATTGAAATAGAATGAAAGTGAATATCTTATCTATTGTTTCTACTCTTTTCAGAAGAATCAAAACAGATATCCCTTTGATTTTCACTTGTGGATTGCTCTTTTATTACTTATTCAAAAATGAGCTAGATATGCTTAATACATTTGCTGAAAACGAACTGCTTCCTCACATCACCAACGATTTTTCTCTGGAAATTCCATTTGTGGAAACTGAGCTAGGAGAAGGTGAAAAAATCCCTGCGTCAAGCAACATTCATATCGATAGCACAATCAAGAACGAAGACATTGAGGGTAAAAAACCATCTGTTGATCTACCTGAAGAAAAGAACGACTTCAATACCCCTGACTTGATGGACTACGACGTTCTTCTAGAAAAAAATAGGTTCTTTCCGGTATTACAAAACAATATGGATACAAATGATGCATTCAACAGCCTGAGCATTACCCCTTCTAAGAACATTGGGTCCTTAAAAGACTTGAGCAGAAGGCTAAAAAACCAGCTTGTGGACCATTTCACCTGGAAAAACACATACAGGTACATTTCGGAGGAGTATCCAAACATCCAAGCAAAGAAGTTTCTGGATAACGGGTTTGCAATCAACAAGAAGCAGACTGAGATCAAAGACATATTTGTAGAAACATTCAACTTATACTCAAAAATTTTGGATTCAGAAATCATCGATGAGATAAAACCCTTGTCTAAAGCTAAGCACAACAACGGAAATGGCTTTGGAAGGTCTTTGATTGGGTCTTTGGATATGTTCTATTTGCTGGACATGGAAGACGAGCTTCAGGCTGTGATAAACAAGCTCACCACTGATCAGACATTGGTAACTGAAAAAAATCTACTAAACACAAACGAGAACTTTATAACAATTATATCATCCTTGATATCCGGTTACGAGCTATCCAATGAGAAGGACGGAATTTTATTGGCGGTAGCAAAAAGTGTGTCCAAAATTGCCCTGAAGGCATATGACACACCTGTAAACGGATTGCCTACCTCAGAGTTCCCTTTCAAATCATTAATACAGAATAGATTTCCATTTAGAGAGACTTCTGTTTTTGATGTTTTCGGCAATCTGCTTGAACTCATCAAACTGTCATCGATCACAAAGGAGAATGTTTATATCTCCACTGGTATGAATGTCTTCAATAAAATGTTTGAGTCCGCTGTTGGTGTTTTTAACCTTGACTATCTATTCCCAACAGTTGTTGACCCTAGTGGCTGCCAAATAATTAAACGGACTCAGGACCACAAAACGGTTCCAAACTCCAAAGGATTCATGAAGAGTATCTTCAGCGGAAACTATGTAAACTGTTTACAAAGAGATACAGTTATTTCAGTTAATGACGAGTATAATTTTGATTACGACATCAACAAACTGAAAGACGAACACATTGACCTGATCAACAAAGACGGAAATGTCAACTACTTGTTCAGTTTTTTGAAGAGCTATCACTTGATGAACGGGAATGTTGATTTCATTGAATTGAAAAACTACTTTGAAGCCGCGTTTGACTTTATCAACAAATTCATGTTCTACAGACCAGTATTGCCACCATCCATGAAGGACAAGTTCAACAACATGGAGTATGTGTTTTTTACTCCATTGAATGTTAAAAAAGGGGGTTTGCATAAAGAACAGCATGTGCAGGAAATTTTAATTCAACAGTCATTGGCTTTCAAAGCTCAGCATTGCCAACTGGGTGGTATGTTTTTATATGCATCGAATTTACTGAAAAACGATACATACAAGAAAGTTGGTGAGCAGCTCATAAACGGATGCACTATACTGCCTGAATTAGTGGGTCTTGATGTAATTCCTGAAAGCGTGACCTTTGACAAGTGTCTTCAACTGGATAATTGCTACACCTTTGATTCAGAAGAGAAACTCAATAGTCTAAGAGATGGCTCTGCTTTTAAAGATGTTTTTACTGTTGTGGATGAAGAAGCGTTCTTTGAAGGTTCAAAAAACACATTGATTCACCAGGATACAGTCAAAAGAGAACTTGTTGAAGACTTTGAAGAGGTCATTGATGAAAAGTCAGATATGCTGTCTCAAATCTACAGAAAACAAGAAGAATCTAAAGCCAAGGTTCCTTATACCAAAATGTACAAGCTTGCCACTTCAAAGGCAGCCTTAAAAAACAAACAGTTTATTTCTGAAAAGCAGTTGTGGCTAAATGAGGTTTACCCATTGCACATCAATTCCATGGATACCCAGTTTTTAATGAGACCTGAGTTTATTGAGTCACTGTTTTATGCTTATAGAATCACAGGTGATTCTAAATATAGAAAAATAGCCAGTGACAGCTTTGACAAGATGCTCAGCCATGTGAAGCAAATACACAACAAACATGTGGAAATCTCAGCCATTGAGGACTTGTACACTGACAAAGAACTAGATGTACTGCCATACTATTGGTTCACAAGAACTTTGAAGTACTACTACTTGATTTTTTCTGATGTGTCTACCTTCTCGCTGGATGATTACATCCTCAATGGTGATGGACATATCTTTAAAAAAAACTATGAAGTTTCAATAAAATAATAATGTCATTCAAATATATATGTTTATTCGCTTTCACTATCATCAAGATATTTAGCATAGTCATCGGCAGAGGCAAAGGTAGGCAATTGTTTGAAAGCCTTTCTCTTCTTCTTCTTTTCAGCCTTTTCTTTTTCGGCTTCAGTAAGCTCTTCATCAACCTCGTCGTGTTTTCTCTTCTTAGAAACAGCAGTTTCTTCTTCTTCATCATCTTCTTCGGATTCTTGAGCAGATTGGAAGTCGTCTTCGGAATCAGATGAGCCTTCACCGGATAGTAAGGCCTTGATATCCAAACCGTCATCATCGGAGTCATCATCGGCATTTTCTTCTTCTTCAGAGTTCATGTCAACTTCGACTTCGCTGTCATCAGAGTCCATGCCTTCTAGTTCTGCAATGGCAGCAGCATCCAGCAATGGACCTTCTTCGCCAGCAGCTTCGTCACCCGAAACTTCTTCTTCTTCATCATCGTCGTCAGACATAGAGAAGTCCTCCTCATCGAACATGTCTTCTTCTGAGTTTTCGTCTTCGTCTTCAACATCTGGTCTGGATTTAACCAAGGCGGACCAGACTTCGTCTTCGTCCAATTCATCAGCATCGTCATCCATGTCTTCGGATTTCTTTTCCATTTTCTTGATGCTTGATTGTTTACTGGTGAAGTACTCGAAGAAGAACTTTTCATCTGGCTTGATATTCTCGGCTCTCTTGGTCAACCAGTTTTCAGTGTTGGCAGGCATTTCATTCCATACCTTGTCAGAAGCCTTGACCAGTAAAGAACCTGTGTGAGCACCACCCAAAGGTTGCATGATCGAAGAACCTCTGGTGGTGGACTTGTGCTTGAAGTTTCTGTAGACAAATCTGTCCAAGAAATGGGCTAGGGTGTATAGACCCAAATCAGGCTTACCCAAAGCATCGGCTGGGTTGCCTTCTTCTTCTTCATCATCTTCAGCAAGTTCATCTTTGGTTGGAGCTGTTTTGGCAAATGCACTGGCGTATGTTTTGATTGTTGGATTGAAATGGTTTTCAAAGTTGATCAACTCCCACAAGGAAGAGAACTCAGCATTAGAGAACTTTGGATCTCTCTTTCTGGCGTCGTATGGTTTAAATTCTTGTTTGGTTTCGCCTTCTTCCTCGTCTTCATCTTGGTTCTTGTAATCAACTGGAGTGTTGATCAACAAATTCTTGATTTCTGGAATGGTATCTTGTAGCTTCATCAACAAGTAGATCATACCGGCAACAGATCCGATATTCAACCAATGGGAAACAATTTGTAGAATTCTCTTGACAAATGACTGAACTCTTGGAATGTTTCTATCATTGGTCAAGGACTTGTATAACAAATTCAGATAAATACCTTGTTTGGAAGAGTTAGCCAATCTTTCATCCAGCAAGGACTCGTAAAGGGTTCTATAGTATCTGTCATCGTTAACTTTACCTTTATTCTTGGAAATGACCTGGAAAATTAAAGTCAAGGCTTGGATGGAGGTGTTGAAGTTTGAAGAGTGGGTAATCTTGAATAAGGTGTCCAATCTTTGGTCGTATACTTCAGCTGGCAAGTTGGAGAATGGGAAGGCTCTGTTCATACCGGTCAAAATGGCACTGAACAACTTTGAGTTCTTTTCTTCAATGACATCCTGCTCAGTCTTGACTTCTTGTTTAACGGAAACACCACCCTTCTTACCTTTCTTGGCGTTTTTCTTTCTTTTGCTCTTTTCGTAAGATTTCTTAGTGGTGAACTCTTTATCTTCGGTTTCTTTAGTTTTGGATATTTCAGATTCAACTAAGAACTTTTCAAATAATGTAAAGTATACCTTCAATAGGTTATTGGCAATCTGGTACTCAGAGTTTTTCAAAATAGTTTGATTCAGGGTTTGGACTGAGTAGTAAATGGTGTGGTAGCCTTCATTTTGTTTCAAACAAATATCAACAATGGCATCAATGATGATGGCCTTCATATTTGGATGTTGGTTTTCTAGTTTCAATAGTTGATATGATGCCTTAGAGGAAACCTTGTTATCAATATCACCTAACTTGTTAACAGCCAGTCTCAAAAGATTATATTCTTGCTCAGACTTAGCAGCTAGCAAATCAACAACATGTGTCAAAACATTCATTCTGATGTGAATAATTGGGTCGTGGGATAGCTTTTCCAAGACTTCCAAGACCTTGAAGTAGTAGTTCTTCATGAAATCTTCAAAGTACCAGATAGCCAGAGTCTTCTTGTTAAGCATCATTGATAAGTTTTGATTTTTGAAGTATTTCAATTTTCTGTCTGGGATTAAGCCACCATTCAGGAACATATCCTTCAAAGCTGCTAAAGTGGCCAATATGGAGTTTCTGGACTTTTTGTTGCAGTAGCCTAGCAATGTTTCCAAGGACTTCAGATTATGTATAGGAGATTCTTGAATCAATAGTGTCAATGCACTGATTTTATCATTCAGGGTACCGTCTTGCAAGATATCGGACATGAACTTCTTTTGAGAGTTATTTTTGGTGAATTCCTCGTAGAAGATTTCATTATCTTGTTCCAAGGCCATCTTCCCCCTTTCGTACAGCTTAGCAATTTGATCCTTTGATAGCTGTTCTTGTTGATATTGGGTTTCTGGATCCAATGGGACGTGGTGCCATAGGGTGTTGGTTGGAATCAACAGTCTATCGGACACAACAAGATTTGTTTCTGAAATAAATCCGTCTTTGTTATTTACTTCTTGTTGAGTTTCTGTTTTTTCCTCTTTGGTTGAACTAAGTTCTTCTTCGGCATCTTCAGCTTCTTCAGCTGATTCTTCTTCGATTGGTTCTTCTTCAGCTTGCTCTTCAACTGGTTCTTCTTCTTCAGATTCAACCTCGTCAGCTTGCTCAACTTCATCGTCATCAATAACCAAATTTGGAATGTCTTTGGCATTGAATCCCATTTGTTTCATGATATCTTGCAGGCCGCCTTTCAGTTCTTCTTCGTTTTCATTACCGTTGTCGTTGAATTCTTGTTCACTAGCTTCGCCATCGGACTGGTTCAAAACCAAGTTGATTTCCTCTTCAGTAGCACCCAGTTCCAGGGCTTCTTTCTTCATAAGTTGATCTTTTTCAGATAGCTTTTTGCTCAATTTGATTTTATCATTTTTAGCCTTCTTGTTGTTGCTGACTTTGATTTTGCTTTCAATTTTCTCTTTCAAAGATCCTAGGTTAAGAGACATGTTGCGATGGTATTTGGGGGACTTACTTGAAGTTCTTTTATTATTAATACAGACTTAATGCCTTAATGAAGTAAACAAATGCAATTTGAAGGCTTTGTTAAAAAAAAAGAAAAGAACTCTAAGCTGGAAAAAAATAATAGTGAGTTAGAAGAGGCACAGGCGTTGGGATTTCTTAATTAGGAAGTACTCTGCTTTTTTCTTTTGCAGGATTTGTATAGAGTTTTTTTCAAGAACAAAAAAAAGCAATTTAATCACGTGCATGTGTTATCGCAGCAACTGTTCAATAAAAAAAAAACAACGAAGCTTTAATCAATAACCAAAAAAACAAAACTGACTATGAACCTGGGCAGTGAATACAGCATTCAAGCATTAAAACAGTAAAGTAAAAAAAGGTGGTATTGTGTTAAACGTACAAAGTGCTGTAAAAGTTTATACTAAAGTATTGTTTTCATATAACAAAACAGTGTTTTGGTAAAATATAAATGTAAACTATAAATTTTTTTTTTTGGAATTTTTAATGGCAATTTAACTTATATTTGGTCATAACTTCAAATACAAAAAAAGACCATTACAGATTAACTTTCTTTTATTTAAAGTTATTAACATCATCTCTAACAACAAACCTAATTTAAATGCTCAAAACACACACTTTCCAAAAACATATTACTATTTTTTTTTTCCTTTTTCATGATTTTTTTTTTTTTTTTTGGTTGCTGAATTTAATAGCCGCCTTTAAGGAGATAACGATGCCTGCATACAGAATTACCACTTTTGCAATTTGTTTAAAAACCAAAAACACACTGACATGAACAGCACCGTATGCCTTGATGGCTGGGAGTTTTACCAAGAAGGTGATTCCATTGAATGGAGAGCTTCTTCGGACATACCAAATGCTTCCAATCAGTATGCTGACTATGATAAGATTCTCATAATCAACTCCACGAAGGCAGGAAAGCAAACTGAAGAGCACTCATTGCTGAAGGAGAAATACGCCAATTTGTACAGTGTCTTTCTATCAAAGTTAAACTCTAGCACAGCATTTATCAAAACTGAGCATTCTGGTGATATCCGAAACATAGCCCACGACCAGCTGTCAGCACTTTCTGGACAGAAGGTCATGGTTGTCATTTTGTCTGGTGATACCTCGATCAAAGAGCTGATAGAAGGAATGCCTGCACACGACGTATTATTGGATATTTTGCATGTTCCGTTTGGCACAGCAAATGCGTTGTTTTGGGACATTTTTAAGATCGATAAGAACACAGATGCAACCAGCGAGGGATACCTGGGCTTCAGTGATATTTTGATCAGACAGTTTTTCCAATTTGCCAGAGGCACGGAGTTGAAGAAAAGGGATATCCCTATATATTCAATAAATTCAACGAAACCAGGAACAGAACAACTAGCAAAGTGCTTTTTACTGGTCACAACTGGGTTCCATGCAACTTTGCTGAAAGTTGCTTCTGCTCCAGAGTACGCGCACTTAGGAGATGAGCGTTTTCTGAAGGCGTCAAGCGACTTGACAGGGGACAAGTACCATTACAACAACTACATTGAGATTGTTAACAAGAACGTCAAAAGCGATGTCCTTTTTGAAAAACAGGAAAGTTCATACTTTGGAATCTTCAACCAAGGAAGACTCGAAAGAGGTTATGACATATCTCCTAGCTCCGACTTCAAGCACAGGTACTTGTTGTCCATAAAAGAGGAAAAGGGAAAGAAAACTGAGTTTTTTAATAAAATATTGGCAGGTTACGGGCCAGATTCAAATGATTTGATTAAGATGTATAAAGATGATCCTTTGATCGAGTATAGGGAGCTAGATACAAATACTGATTTGATAATGCGGATATACCCGAACACAGCAAGGAGTGATGTGAAATACGAAAAGAATGTTTGCATTGACGGCTACTTAGTGCCTGAAAATGCAATGTCAAATGGTGATTGCCTAGAGATATCCATTGACAAGATCAAGGGGGATGCCGTCAGGTTGTTTGGGTTATAGAAAAGACAGTGACAGATGAATTTGCCCGGCTATGTCGTAAATGCCTTTTTGCGGACACTATTCCGGCTCAAGAAAAAATTATATAAAAATTTTTTTTTTCTGTGGGAAAAAAAAAGCTTCTGGCAGAGAAACAACGTCTGAGTTATTTATTCTTTTTGATCAAGTGGCGAATTTCATGGTGGGTTTTTTTTGACATCTTTTTGGTAACAGAAGATAAAATTTGATCAAACACCAAAGAGAAACTTCCAAATTTTTTTTACAAAAGACATATATACTTATAATTACTTATTAGCTTTACCTAATCTTGAAAATTTTACTCCAAAACATTCACGATAAACATCTACAGTTAATACTTTAATAGGAATTATAATACTAAAAAAAACACGAAAGCTATCGACCTTATAATACAAAACATACCACAGAAATGTCATTAAAAAGACTTACCAAAGAATTGAAAGACTTGGAAAACGATCCACCAACCTACTGCTCTGCCGGACCAGTTGGTGATGATTTATACCACTGGCAAGCTTCCATAATGGGCCCTCCAGACTCCCCATTCGCCGGTGGTGTTTTCTTCTTATCCATAACCTTCCCTCCAGACTACCCATTCAAGCCACCTAAAGTAACCTTTGAAACAAAGATCTACCACCCAAATATCAGTGACAACGGTGCCATCTGTTTGGACATCTTGAAGGGCCAATGGTCTCCTGCCTTGACCATCGCCAAGGTCCTATTGTCTGTTTGCTCCTTGTTGACAGATGCCAACCCTGACGATCCTTTGGTTCCTGCCATCGCCAACATATACAAGACCAACAGAGAACAGTACGATGCCACCGCCAAGGAATGGACCAAGAAGTTTGCAGTATAAGCAAGTGGGCTTAAAGTTCCCTAGATTTTATGAGTACAGCCATGGAGAAGCATGTTTTTTTTCCACTTTTGCCATTAAATACTTGAAACAAAAAAAAAAAGCCAACTTTGGCATTTGTATATATCTTAAGATCTATAATCTGAACAGTTATAAGTGTTTTTACTCAATTGCATTTTGATTTTATTTTATTGTTTGTGGTGATTTGCGTAAGATTACTTTAACGGAGTTTTTTCCTCAAATGTTGTTAGAAATGTAGTGGATTATATACAAAGAAGACATAAAATTTCAAATCTTTGATTGCACATGAATGGTATTTGAACATCACATAATTTGAAGATCTATCTACATGTATTAACTCCTTTAGTACACAATCGTGAGCTTGTGATTGCACATGATACTTACCCTGACCGAAAATAAAACTACCCGAATAGGCAAATGCTGCCTTCTGTTTTTACGCGCGTTTTCGTGCTGAAAAATTTTCGAAGGTATTCTTCTTTTTTTTCCTTTAAAAGCCTTTGTTTACTTCTGGGTTAAATGTGAAGTCATCATAAACTCACCCTAAAACCAAACCTAATACACGTTTTTTAAGTTAATTAGAGCCTGACAGTGTTTATTTGTACATCTGAACACCATCAAACTTTATTCCACTCAATAAAACACTTGTTTAATTGGATTTCAGGACAAGTTCACATTCATTTTTTTTTTTGATAACAGAAAAATTGAATTTTTCCAGGACATATACATTTTTTTTTTGTTACCCCAACTGAAATATTGGATTATCCTTTGAAACTAAAAGTTTAAAAAGAAAAACCTACAATATATCCACAATAAACAAATAGTCTAGACCAGAAGATGCAAAACCAGAATATTGTATCCCATTATTATACAACAGACTACAAGGCACTCCTTAGGACAACGGAGGAGCTGTTCAAAGACAGACAAATCCAGTCGTATTTGACAAGTGAACAAAACATCATCCTGTATGAGCTACTAAAGATAGAAAATCCCGAAGTGAAACTTAGACACTGGACCGAGTTGCTTGACGGGAAGCTGAAGCTACAGTCGGAGCTCATAGAAAACGAATCAAATGGCACCGATGAGGCTGATAAAAACGAGGAAATTGATGAGTTTGTTAAAATGGATCTTCAGAATCTTCAGGAAAGATTGTCAAGCGATGGGTTCATATCAGCTCTTTCATTGAAAGTTAGGTACTGTTTATGGGAGAAGCCTTTGAAGATGTGGTTGCAAAATGATATGAGAGACTATAAGCTACTGAAAGTCTACAGCGAATATAAAAACTCACTGATGGATGGCGAGGACAATGAAAACGACGACAACGAAGACATCATCGACAATATCAAGTATATTGTGATGGATCCGACTTTGGAAACACAAGAACAGACAGCTGAGGTTGTGGCTGAGCCTACAAAAGACAAAAACGACGATTATGATGAGGATGACTATGACATGGAAGGTGAAGACGAGAACAACAAGGTTTCAGCAAAACAAACTCAAGACTCTGGAGAGTATTTGAAAATTAACATATCCCACGAAACCTTGTCGCTTCTCGGCGCCACTGACATTAACACAGATAGAAATAAAATAGCATTCAGGTTCAACGAGATATACCACACCATAGAAGACGACAAAACAACTGTTATGGGGAAGCTTCATTTGGAAGAAGCCGAAAAGAGAATGGAGTTTAAAGAAAGAAAAAGAAAAAGAGATGACTCTGACCTAGAGTCGGACGAGGACGAAGAAGATGACAGCAATAATGGTGACGAAGACAAGCAAGATAATTCAGAAAACAAAGCATCTTCCAGCGACAACCCTGAGAACACACTCACGGAAACCAATGACAATGCCAATCCTCTAGCGCCTACCAACGGCGAACCTTCAAACGCAGACAAAGACATTGCTATCATTAAAGAAAACAATATCAAAGCCACCACAAACAAGAAGAAGAAAAAAATGAAAGCTGATGACAAGGGAAATGGAGCTGAAGTAGACATTACCCACCTGCTAAATACCATTGAGGAAAGCAGATCCAAGCTGAAGCTCACAGACCAGGAATTGAGAAAGCTAATCAGGGACGTTCAAAAGACGGGATCCAAATGGGCCTCCGATGCAAAAATCGGGCAGGAGGAGTTGTATGAGGCTTTAGAAAAGGTTTTGAATCAGCTAAGATCCTATGGGTCCTACTGCCAGCCGTTTTTAAACAAGGTATCCAAAAGAGAGGCCCCGAACTACTACGACATAGTCAAGACTCCAATGGATTTGAACACCATGCTAAGAAAGTTGAGAAACTTTAGATACCAATCAAAACAGGAGTTTGTTGATGATCTGAACCTAATTTGGAAGAATTGCCTGACATACAACACAGACACAAAGCTGCTGATCAGAAGAAACTGCTCCATGATGCAAAAGAAGGCAGCCAGTTTAATCCCTATCATTCCGGATATAACCATCAGAGACCGTAAGGATGTCGAGGCTGAGCTGTATGATGACGAGATTGCTAAACCTAGTGAAGAAGCCACCGGGAAACCCGAGGTTGGTGGGAAGAACGCAAAAAGCGGCAAAACCACAGGCTCCAAGATGAACTCCTCTATTTCATTGAATAAAACCAGCGAAGAGGCTGCTCCACAGACAGAAGAGAAGAAAGCCATTGACGAACCACAGCCCAAGCCTGAGGAAAAGAAAGTTGAGGAGGAAGATAACCTTGCAAAAAGTGTATCTGACAACGAAGACGACGATATGATTGATGACGAAGACGATGTCCAGGACACAGGGTACCTGCAGATGCTGAATGCCGAGCAGCTTGCGTTCATTGATGATGCTGAGCTGACAACATGGAAAAATATGACCTCCAGTGCTCGGTCTGACCTACTCGTGTCCAGATCGAAGTTGTTTATTGGTAACAGATTGAACCCAAATGCGGATGCTTTGTTGAGAAACAACAAAAAGATGAAGCAAGAGTCGCAGTGGCTGGATGACTACGACAATGAGATTAAAGTTCTTCAACAGAAAAATCAATCCAATGGTACTGCTAACGGAAGTAATACTTACAATAACAAATACAATAAAAACAAGACTGACAAGAATCTGCTGAATTCAGATGACGAAAACGAAGAAGATTTAGACGATGTCAAGATAGGAACAGACAACCTGCTCTTTTTGAGCGAATACAACATCTCCAGTAACTTGCCTGAGCTTCCAACAACCAGCATTGACAATGCTGTATTAGACAAGGTTGAGAACTTCATTGTGAAGCAGAATTTGCTGAAGATGCAGAATGAACAAAGCGACGCTGCTAGCAAGCCACAGTCTGAGTTTACCAAGTATTCAGACAAGGGCATGTCCCAAAAATTGAATACGAATGTCCATTTGATTCAAGAAATCAGACACATATGTCACAAAATATCGTTGATCCGTGACTTGCAAAACAGACAAGCTGCTTTGATTGCGCAGGCAAACAACCCGTTTGCCAAGAACATGCTGAATGTCAAGAACAAGGTTTTCAAGCCGTCGATTTTCCGTAAGATGGAAATCGACAGCAACATGGACCTTGGATTCATGTCCCAACTGCCTACGAGGGAAAGTGCGATGGACAAGGACATTGTGGAGTCTTTTATGTTCAAAATCACATCCAAGCTGTGCATGGACGCTGGGTTTGAGTCCACGGAAAGAGTTGCTGTTTCCACAATCAACGAGATAGCTGGTCTGCACATGAACAACCTGATCAAGACCATTAAATTGCACATGGAAACCAACTCTGAAAACAAACTGTCCAGTGTCAACGAGCTAATTGAGGTCTCGTTACTGCAAAATGGCATCAACAGACCGGAGATGCTTTATAGTTACTACGAGAAGAACTTTTTGAAGAAGCAGAAGAAACTCAAGGAGATCAGGTTCAAGCTGAATACTTTTTTGAAAATGTTGTTGAGACCATCTTTGAAGGACTTGAGTGAACGTAATTTTGACGATGAAAGCAGCTCTTACCTGACTGGTGACTTCTCTAATGAGCTGACTGGTGATGATTTCTTTGGGTTCAAGGAACTTGGGTTGGACAAGGAATTTAATCTGATGAACAAGTCCATTCCTCTGCACCTGTTAGCTGTTCAAATGGGCGACCTGACAGCAAGCAACATAACCAAGAGCATTAAGCTGGAGGAGAAGGAAATGAAGATGGAATTCAACGAACACACCTACGGTGATTTGTCTGGCAATGGCAAGGGCAAAATCATAGGATTGATGAAACCCTGTTTGGATGACCAATGGGCTCTGAACATGAAGACCTTGGTTATAAAGAGCGATGTGTTTGAGAAAATGAGTCCAGAGGAGCAGAACAACTTTGTCATCAAGCCAGACGATGACCTTCCTTTGAAGCTGAAGGCTGTGAGACTGGCTACTAATGGTAGAATCTCCATTATGAAGAAGAGACACATCAGCGATACTATATTTTTGCCTGAAGAAGAAGAAGACAGCAAGAAGAAGGATGGAAGCCAATCGTTGGCTGGCAGTGTCAGCCTGGACAAGTCTGTTGAGGCCGAAGAAAAAAGAGATGACTTTTTAATTCTGCCAACTGTCTCTAACAACGACACCAAAAGACCTGAGGGGCTGGTTGTTCCGAAAAAGTAATAGTTTTTTTTTTTAGTTTTATATAAATGCAGCAGTGAACTATTTGCTAGAGAAAATGTTAATATTAGTATTTCTTTTTTTTTTTTTTTTCACAATTGCTGTATATAATTGTCGTTCTCTTCTGTTTCCTGAGTCTCATCGTCAGAATGGCGAACATGATTATTCAGATTTTGCAATTCGCTTACTCTGTTATTGGTGACACTGTACTTACCGAAGCTTTCCACCTGCAAGGTTGCTATGTACTTCCCAGCCAAGTCAAAAACCTCTATGTAAAAGTTATACACATCGTTGTTTAAATTATCAATTTCGTGGAATGTGTTCCCATTTCTCATCACGATTGTCATGTACTTGTCAGAAATCAGGAAGTCAAATACCGAGAGATCAATGTCTTCCCAGGAATCAACTATGTTGGTGTACACCATGTAATCACTGACATTTTGTGAAGGGTGTTCCATGAGCACAAACTCCCTGCCTATGTGCAAAGCCTTAAACTCGTCGTTGTACACCTTTTTGAATGTGTATTCTGAATTAGAATCAGCCTCTGGCTCTTCTGAAGAATCACAAAATACCGTATAGTCATGGAATCTGTCGCTTTCTTTGCTTATGGCAACGTTGTGTTCGTTGTTCAGAAGCTCCAGTCCACACAAAGAAGGCACACCAATCAACATCTGGTAATTGCATATGTACGGCTCATTAACCCACAGTATACGTGCTGCAATATTCTCGTACTCAGAAATATTGTATTCTGAGGAGTAAAGAACACTGTTGGATGCAAAAAAATCTTTGTCGCATACAAATTGGAGCTCCGTTTGTCTGGGCAATCCAGTGGCATCGCACAGATCTCCGTCGCCATACACTAAACTTACGTAATACCCGTCTTGGTGGTATTTTAGCTTTGCGGTCTTGTCGTCCACAATGGATCCTTTGGCGCTAGAAGCCTTCCCCAACAAATACGAAGGCAAAGAAGAGGAGGTTTGCTTGACCTGCAATTTGAGGTCAACCTCGTAGCTCCAGAACAGCTGGCCCGCATACTGCAAGCGCCTGATAAAGGCATCTACTGGGGTTCTTTTGATAGTGCTGTCTATAAAGTTGACAAACTCAGCAAAATTCAAGTAAACATAGGAGGAAACAGTATCTATAAGGTTTGTCTGCACAACGTTTGGTGTCATTTTGCTGAAGTTTTCAGGGGCCGTGATGTTATCGGTGTTCGCCACTCTTTCTATAATCTCAAGCGCTTTGGCAAGAGTATTATCAAGGACGTATTGGTCAATTGTAAACTTGCTTTGATTGTACTCGTAGATAGTACAATTGCCGTATTTGTTGGACATTGAGTAGTTTGAGTACTTCAAGGAGTATTTTTCAGTGTCCAAGTCGTCCAGTGTGCTAATGAACCGAAAGTGATTCTTCTTGAATGGATCTGGTAAGTCCAAAACAGGTGTTTGCTCTTTGTGTATTGCAAATGCAGCATTACAAGCAATAAACACAACTGTCCATATGTAGGAGAGGGAAATCATTGGGGGATCAAGTCTTTGGCTTATATGATTTCTGCTGAGATAAAGGGTAAACACGGTGTCGGATAACAAAAAAAAAAAATAAAGTCAAGAATATGTGTAGCGCTGTTTTATGCGTTTCTTTTTTTTTTTTTTTCCTTGTACTCTTTTTCATGCAGTCTGAGGCAAGCAGTTTTTATCTCCGAATGATGGACTTATCAAAGAAAAAAAATAAAATAAAAGAGAAGGAGATATATCCGCAGCTCGGTCATAAGAAGTCAAAAATGCGCGTAGTGGGCTAAAACAGATATTTGGAGTTCGCTGCAGCATTAGGTCACGGCCATCGGTAGCTTATTAGAGTTTTTTTTGATACTAAGAAAAAAAATGATAACAGTCCAATTTACACCTTTACTCTAAGAAGTTCAGAATAAAACAACCAAGTACTAATTTATAAAAATTTATGGTAAGTAAAGCCAGATACAGTCACAGACATCTTCTTTAATAAAAATACCTTTTTCCCACATGTACTGGATAAATTGATTGGACCATCTTTTCTAGATCGAAATGAGGGTCTGGTGGCTTAAAAATAGCTTAAACTTTATAAGGGGGGAGTCATTCACTTGGCTTTTTAGTTCGGTGTGCATTCTTAGCCAGGTGTGAACTCCCAACATCCACCCACAAAAATTGCTACCTGATATAATTCTATTCAAAAATTCCTCAGTGTTAAATGGAACTATCAGTAATCACAGCTGGATTGCGGTTTGTTGACAATTTCCCAAGCCATTTTTTTTTTTCTTCCATGTCCCATCTCAAAAAAAAAAAAAAAAACAACAAAAAACTTACGTCAGTTGCTCGTATGTTGAGGTCTTTTTACCCTTTTTGGAGAAACAAGCGCTTTTGTTTATTTTTGGCAGCCCTCATTAGGGGTTGTTTTTTTTTTTTTTGCCGCCATGCAGTTCTCAAAAGTAATTATACCCGGCTAATACGTGTTTTTTCTTTGGCTCTCTGGGACAAAAAAAGGTTAAGGTTTGTTAAAAAACACAGTCCAAACAAGAATGCAAAATTGCCACCCCAAAAATAGCTGACTTTCTTGTCAACTCATCAGGAATGCGCACAGAAAAACAACATTCTTGTTTTTTTAAAGGCTTATCCTCACACCATCTGTCTTGCTTATTTTTAAAAAAAAGGCTTGAGCACGAATGTAGAAACAAAAGACAGAGGCAGACTCTGGAGTAGTACCATTGAGCAGAGGCCCTTTGAGACCATCCATAGCAATCCAAGCATGTGAGAAACGATTGATTAAAAATCAATGAAAAAAATATTCAAAAAAAAAAAAAAAACTCGGACCCACAAAGTGCATTCTCAACTGACTTCTGGCGCAGTTAGAACTTCTTTATTTAGAATTCATCCTTGAGCCAATATTTTCAAGGAGCTTCATTTTCTTTCTATATTCATGCATTTATGCTCAGCAAACAAAAAAAAAAAGGACAAAACTTCAAAAAAAACTAATAGTGGTATGAAATCGCTCGGCGTTTTAGTGAGCTTTCAACGACTTGGCCATTGAAGCTACAATTAAAAAAAAATAAATAATATTTAGCATATATGTACTGTGTTCCTACTTTTCATCGTGTCTCTTTCTGTGTCTCACCATGTTCTGCTTGGCATTAAAGCACTTATCGCAAACTTCGCATTTGAACGGCTTCAAGCCAAGGTGTATGTTCATATGCGTTTGCAAAGCATCCTGTCTGTGGAAGCGTTTGTCACACTGTGTGCACGGAAACTTTAGTGGACGTGTGCATGGCTTTCTTTTTCTGCTTACCAAAGCCTTCGTATTCATTTTTTTAGTATCTACAGACGATCCGTTTATCGTTTGCTTCAATTCTTTTAGGGAAGGCAACTTGGGCATTGCGCTAATTACGTTATTGGCCATACCATCCACTTCCTCGGGGCCTTCTCCAAGCTTCTTCCTCAGAGCCGGCAGCTTGTAGTGCAGCTTGGGCAAGTCGTTTTGGTATAGCAAGGTTGTTGACTGTGTTCTTGGCTCTGGATTAAAGATGGTTTGTACTGGCGAGCTGTTCAGAAGCGTTTGGTTGCTACCATCTCTTCTAAACATCAAGCTGCTCGACAGTGCTTTATTGTCAGGCTGGATAAAAGTTGTATTGGCAAGCGGGTCCTGTATGGACTTGTGGCTCAACGGGCTTACTACTCCGCTGTTCTGCGGCATTGCCATGTTCTCAGGTTGTGGATGGCCACTCACCAATTGGTACATGTTTCCGTCTGGACCCATATATATCATTGGTTGGTAGTTTCTGTACGGCACATACTGGCTGTTTTCTTTGAAATACGGCATAGACTGGTTCATGGGTAGCATGTTTCCTTGCGGCACCATTGGATAGTATTGGCTCATCATGTTGGGGTTTACGGCTGCTTGGGCATTCACATTTGGGTACTGCATATTGGAAGAGTACATCTCCGGAGACTTCATCATTGGCTGCAGATACGCATTTGTGTTGTAGGCGTAGTTCTGTGGTACGTTGGCAAAGGGGTGCTGTGGACTCTGTGCATTATTCGTGACTATTCCGGGATTCATGTACTGTTTTTGATTAAACATGTTCATTGCGCTTTCGTTGCTGATGGGTGGGTAAAACATTGGATAGAAAGATGAGGGGTTATTGTTGTTCTTTTGAGCAGATTGATTGGAAGTAGGGTTCTGAGTCTTCCTATCTTTCATGTTATAAATTGCTCTTTAATCTGTGTGAGTGTTTTTTTTACTAAAAAAAAAAAAGTTAAAATTTTAAAAAAATGAGCTACTTTTTTTTTTTTTTTCCTTGTCGTTAAAAAAATTCCCCTTACTTTGATAATTGGCTTATATTGTAGTCACCCTTAGACAATTATGAGTACTCTGTATTTATTTATACTTTTTTTGTAGGAATGCAAAACAACTAAAATAATAACGTAATTTAATATTACTCCTGTTTTTTTATCAATTGGACTTGTATTGTTCTCAATTGTGTGTGTTTTTAATTTAAGTTAATTTTTAATGGTGTTAATATAACGAACTTGAGTTATTTAAAATTAAATTCTTATTTGTATTGACCCAAATATAGTGACGAAGAGAATTTAATTCTTGTTTTTATTTTCAAAAAATTGTTTAGTTGTCAGTTTGGTTATTGAGAAGTCTAGTTATTAATTTTTTTTTTTTTTGAAGAATGTATTTCTTATAAATGCAGTTTAAAAGTAGTGCTGAAGTGAAGAAACAAAAGACTCAATGTGTTTTTTTATTGAGAAAAAAAACGGTAATTCTAATGATTTGATGAATTCTTGTTTTTTTCTTATATAGTGAGAAAAAACAAAAAAAAAAACAAAACTTGAAATGAAATAAATGAAAAGTCAACTGTTTTCTTTTAATAGTTAATGAATTGGTGTTAGAAAACGTTGAATAGAGAGGGGTTTTGAGGAATGTCTACCAAAAGACATTCAAGCGACTTGGCTAATTTTTTGTTGGTGTTTTATTGGATTTAACACTTGTTGTTTGGTTTAAGAATTTTACCTTTTAATATTATAGTTTTTTTTATAAAAGATATGAGCGACTCTTTCTTTTGATTATATATGTAACCTCTTTATTTTTTTTTTCTTAAAAATATTATGTTCGGATGAAAAAAAAAAAACAGTGTGCAATATGATTTATCACGTTTGATTGAAATAACGATCTAAATTACAAATTTTCCTCCACAAAAAAAATAAATAATTGCTTATACTTCAATTCAAATGCTGATCTTGTATTTTTCTTTTGGGAGTCAATGGATGCTTATATATTCACTTATTTTTTGTTGTTTCATAATTTTTTTTTTAAATAATAGAAAATTTTTGAAATGAAAAATTGCTTTTTTTTTTAGACAAACTGCGTGTAACCATGCAGCTCTGCAGCTCTTTTATTTCCCAGCCGCTTATTTTTATATGAATTAATTTAAAAACAGACACATTAAACAAGCGATAAACAGCGAAAGTGGATGAAGGAAGGCTGCAACTGAAAAGAAAATACTGGAACAGTTAGCCTTTTTTTGTCTTGTTGGAGACAAAAATGCTGAAGAAGGAGGAGTGGTTACGATTTACTTGAGGGTATGGGGGTTATTTTTAATTTTTGATTTTTTTTAATGATTTTCAAGGAGTACCCACTCATACCCAAAAAAAAAAGGGAGGGATTTGTTCGCTTATTGCCGTGGCTGTCACATTCAAATCACTCTTACGTTATATGACTAAATGACATCATTAGTGATCTACGAATAGACATCAAAACAGTGCCGTTTAAGCGAGACCCTTAATCAAAAAATTTTGTGACCCTTCAATGACGTTATACGGCGTGTGTTTCTCCCACAGCAAGCGCAAACCTGTCCACAGACAAACCATAAAGCCTCACAGTATTTTTTTTGGTTATTGGTTTTGTTCGCGCAAAAAAAAAAGTGACACGTCGACATGTGACAAGCGACAAAGCAAAAACAATAGAATGTGGGCGCTTGGGCGAGTTTGCAAGTGCCTTCTTGGTTTGCGTGGCTTTTTTTTTCAGACAAAGGGCAGGAATGATTTATATTTAGATCTTTTGTCATGACACATATTTTTAGATGGAATAATTAACGTTTTAGATTGCTGCATGCTGATTATTTGTGTTTCTTGGCTTGTTTTGCTATGCGTCGCCTTTTAATCGCAAATTAGCTTAAACAATATAAATCTATATATATTTTTTTGATGGAAGTTCATGACTTGTAGAAACCAATACTACCAAAATCTGTGTAAACAGCACAGTGCCTTCAATCAACTTCGGGAGTTAATGCGCAGCTTTTTTACCTCCGTTGGGCTGTGAACATCAAAAAAAAAGAAATTGTTTTATATGAAAAGGCATATCACATCCTAATCATACATTTTAATGCCAACAGTAACGTTCGAATGGCCCCATTGCTTCTTGCTTTCACCATCCTTTTTTGAGAAGTAATGTTTGCCTTGACTCCCAGACTTTTTTACTCTTTGGTTGCCTGGGCAGAGTTGTGTGCCTATTAGGGAGAAAATGTATTGTTTTAAAAGATAAAACATAAGATATATGCCACGTATTGTTGCGCCTGCGCACAGCTGCCCTGTCTTTTGCCCGTGCCTTTTGTTTTTGCCACTGGGTTTTATCAAGGCGGCTGCAAAAATTGCTGCTTAACAAGAGGGAATGTCGATCGCACCAAGGTTTTGCGCACAGCCCCAAAAATAAAATAATCCCGTATGCGTGTTATAACTGCGACAGTGATTTAACTCCTGGGATACTCGCCTTTGGTTTTGTCTCTCTTTTTGATTGCCAAAACAAAAGCAAAAAATAACAATTTCCTTTGGCATATACCAGCAGGAAGGCAGCAGATAACTCCCTGGGTATTACTCCCTTACTCCGATTTTTATTGCCATTTTGAATTGACAACTGGAAAAAATGGTTCTAGTTCGTTTTACTCTTGTTATTGGTCTTCTTTCGTACTCTTGAGTTTTTATTCAGTAAACAATAGCGTTGCTTTCTAGCCTCTCATTAGCACTATTAGTATTCAAAACTGCAGATCTTTGACATGAAAAAAAAATTGGCTGCATTAGGAATGTCTTGAGTGATATAATCGCTTTTTAGCGACAAAAAAAAAACAATAAAAAACAATGTCATCATTTTTGCATGGAAATATCGTATCTTAGTGGTATATATTTTCCAAGAAATTCACTCAGATATAGATTTCTGCATTCCGCGCTGACGTGTGCGCAGTTTGATTTATCTGCGCCTTTGTTCTTCTGTCAGTGTTTCAAAAATCCAAAACATGAAGAATGCACACAACCATTTGGGCTTGAAAATCAGAATATTCTAGCAAACTTCGCTTTATGCAGCCTTTTTCAAATCCACCCAAATTGTTTTGAAACCATGAAAACACCACGCTGCAGATACGAGAGCTGTTGAAAAAAGAAAAAGAAAAAAATGAAACAAACAATAAAACATTCAAGTAGCTCACCAAAAACGTGGACGCAAATGCAATTTGTATCGAAAATTCATTGTGATTGCTTGTGAAAAAAAAATAATCACACAGTCATTTGCTCTGTTCGTTTATTAGATTTGGACTTTGTTACCTCAAGACTGAATATATCTTGCAAGCTTTTCTTAAATCCATGAAGATCGTGCTATCGGCTAAATTAAGTTATTACAAGTTGAAAACCTCGCTATCAAGAAGAATACGAATCATCAGCCCATGTTCTGAAAAAAACCCCCAAAAAAATGCATAACAATAAAAATACTACGTATTACTTGGAGAATGCAAGGCGATAAATATGCTTGTAAAAACAAATTGATTTACGGTGGTTTTTTTTTTGTTTTGTTTTTTTTTTTTTTTGATGGCAGGTGAAAAAAGGCGTTGCTTGCTTTTTGCGATAGCTTTTTATTCAACTAAAAAATTGAAGTCCTTGAGCATATGCAGTGTTAGCAGATGCATAAGTGTTGTCATTCTAGATCAGCATGCAGCTGCATTAGAAGTCTTGACTGATCAATCAGCGAGCAACGTTAACGGAGTTGTTTCTGCGATAATGATTGATTCCTATGTATCAGTTTGCCTTCGTTTGTAATATTGAAAAACACCGTGTGCTTTCAACTTCGTTCTGTTTTATCACCATGAACAAGAACTATCCTCTGGCCCAGCTATTTGCTCACCTCCTTTTTAAGAAAAAATGTAATTCACCAGTTTTTCTCCAACGGGATTGAGGTTTGCAGCATTGACGTGTATTTTCACTGCAGATTTTTTATTCTCGTAAAAAAATTCAACGTTGGTGACGTCAACCCAAAAATTTGTATTTTTTCAAAAAAATCAAAAATTAACAGCATTAGTTCATCAGTTTAAAAGGGCCCATTACAAATGAAGGGGTTAACATAATAGCAACGCATAAGAATTTGCTTGGGCGTAATGACCTCATATGAATCCAAAGGCTGCATTTGTTCAAATAGCTCATCTTGCCCAGATCATTTTTTTTTTGAAAACAAGAAATAAAACGTAATCCTGATCAAAAAAATCGGAGCCTTAACTCCTAAAATATTGTTGGATCACCATGACACCACCATTTTTAAATTCATGGACATCATCAATAATCGTGACTTATTTTGCATAAAATTTTTAACACGTGAAGCATCCATGGAATGAAAATAAAAAACCTCATCTTTTCTTTTTTTTTTTCTCTTAATACATCTTTTCCCAAACGGGAAACGTCTGCAAAAAGGGGCGCGAAGAAGTGAAAAAAATCATCATCAGCTTTCCCCGCAGATTATTTTAAATCCTTATTTATATTTGGACAAAACGCTATGATTTATCTGCTACCTGCGTAGAGGTTTTCCTAGACAACTCTGCAAATTCCTGCAGGGATTGCAACAAATCAAAAAAGTGATGTGATCGAAATCAGGAGGGATTTGGCCTTCAGTTATAGAAAAAAGGAAGTTAGTGGCTGCATCTGAAATGGAGAAAGTGTCACCAGGTTTTTCCTGATACGCAGTAACCCTTTGACGGTCATAAAAAACTGAAAAATTATCTATAGGGCCCTCCTATTTCGAGACACTAAATAACCAAAAATATGTAGAGGGATTCTGTTATAGCCATGACGACAGTCAAAACTGGAGGGGTGCTGGTATGCGGAATTACTCAGCAGCATACAGCCCTAAGACGACACATGCAGAGGGATACGGCGAATGGTTTGACATGTGTCTTGGTCATGGTATCTCTCTTTTTTTGGTGGTGATTTTCAACAATGGCTAACATTCCGGGGTTCTTGGCAATTGAAATTAATTGATCAAGGATATGCTTGTTGGATGAATCAGCCCTTGGAAGACAATGTTCCAAACTTTAAAACATGTGATATAATAGGCGCAATGCGGGGTACTTTTGGACTGGCATGGATAATTTTTGTTTTTCTCTATTTATTGTGGCTGCCACAGCGTAATTTTGCTATTAAAAGTGAGTAATTAGGATTATATTTTGACGTAAACTTTTAAAATATAGACATTAAATTTGAAAAAAAAAAAAAAAATCAACACTGTGCAGTTGATTACTCAAGCCGAGCACTTTATTTCGCTTCTAGGGAAAAAAAAATAACTACACTACTAGAGATATCCCCTAATTTTTTTAATCATCTCGAAGAAATGTCACTAAAACAGCTAGCAAAATAAAATAAAAAAAGAATATTTTGTCTTTAATTAGTGTTGGTATGGCATACGTCAGCAAGCTATGTAAATATCAGCTGTTTTACATGATTTATTAGGAGAACTTCTCTTTTTTTCAAATTGCTTTTAATTGGGGGGCTTGTCTCACATCAATTAAAAGCCTTACTTTGGTCATTTCCAAATTGTATATAAGGACGACTTTGTGCAAAGATCTTAATTTTTTAAAATTTTATAATTTATATGTTTTGTCAGTTAATGAATATTATAAATAATTAAAAAATTTAAAATATAAGAAGACCAGTCAATAATAATTAAATAGTTAACTTTTATCTAATTACTTATTTTTTTTAATAAATAACAAATATAAATGCCTAATAATTTAGAAAATCAAACTTTTAGCTCTAGTGCTAGAGTTTCAAAAGAGGAAACGTATTCCCACAGCGAAAATGATGAAAACCATCCATTGGGTCTTCACAAGACCATGACTTCTGAAAAGGAACTTGAGGCTGAAGCCGCCGAAGCTGCTGACTTGTTAAAGAAGCCTTTGTCTGAAAGAGTCGGCATTATTTTGATCTGTTTCTGTTTGGCCTTTGGTGGTTTTGTTTTCGGTTTTGATACTGGTACCATTGGTGGTTTCATTAACATGAGTGACTTCAAAAGAAGATTTGGACAAACAAGAACTGCTGCTGGCTCCAATACTGTTGAGCATTACTTCACCGATGTTAGAACTGGTTTAATCGTTTCCTTGTTTAACGTTGGTTGTGCCTTTGGTTGTTTGGTTTTAGCTAAGTCCATGGATATGTTTGGTAGAAAACTAGCCATTGCCGGTGCAGCTATCATTTACATTGTCGGTATCTTGATTCAAATCTGTTCCTTTGACAAGTTCTACCAAATCTTCATTGGAAGATTAATCACTGGTTCTGCTGTTGGTCTTTTGTCTGTTGTTTGTATTGCATTCATTGGTGAATTGTCTCCTCCAGATATCAGATCATTGACAGTTGCTTTGTACCAATTAATGGTTACCTTTGGTATCTTCTTAGGTTACTTGATCAACTTTGGAACTAACAAGAACTACCATAACTCTGCCCAATGGAGAATTCCATTAGGTTTATGTTTCTTATGGGCTCTTATGTTAGTTGGTGCCTTATTCTTTGTTCCTGAATCTTCAAGATACTACGTTGAAAAGAACAGAATTGAAGAAGCCAGAAAATCCTTAGCTGTTTGTAACAAGATGTCTGAAGACGATCCAGCCATTCAAAAGGAATTGGACGTCATCATTGCCTCTGTTGAAAACGAAAGACTTGCCGGTAATGCCTCTTTCAGAGAATTGTTCCAAACCAAGAACAAGGTCTTTCAAAGATTGCTAATGGGTGTTGTCATCATGTCTTTGCAACAATTGTCCGGTGATAACTACTTCTTCTACTACGGTACCACTGTTTTCCAAGCTGTTTTGAAGAACTTCAACGGTTTCCAGTGTTCCATCATTATTGGTATGGTTAACTTTGTTTCCACCTTGCCAGCCTTGTATATTGTTTCCAGATTTGGTAGAAGAAACTGTTTGCTAGCTGGTTCCTTGGGTATGATTGGCTGTTTAGTTGTCTACTCTTCTGTCGGTGTTAAGAGATTATGGCCAGATGGTTACTCTGACAACAACCCAGTTACTTCCAAAGGTGCTGGTAACTGTATGATTGTCTTTACCTGTTTCTACATCTTCTGCTTCGCTACCACTTGGGCTTCTTTGGCTTACACCTTGTGTTCTGAAACCTACCCATTAAGAGTCAAGGCCAAATGTATGGGTATTGCCACTGCTTCCAACTGGATCTGGGGTTTCTTGATCTCATTCTTCACTCCATTCATTACCTCCGCCATTAGATTTGCTTACGGTTATGTCTTCATGGGCTGTTTGATCTTCTCATTCTTCTTTGTCTTCTTCTATGTTCCAGAAACCAAGGACTTGAGTTTGGAAGAAGTCAATGAGTTATGGATGGAAGGTGTCTTACCATGGAAGAGTACTTCTTATGTTCCAAAGGACAGAAGAACAGCTGATTACGATGCTACTTTAGCAACCACTGATGACAGAAAGGGTTTCAAGAGATTCTTCTAAAGCTAATGATATGATAATGATAGGAAGTAACAAGCTTCTAATATAATATAGTAATAAGTATAAATAATTATCAACATAAGGATTTGTGGATATCGTGGTTCTTAACAGGACACATCCCTTCTTTATTTTATATATCTTCTGAAGACATATAATGGTATTATCTAATGATAACAAAAAATAACATGTTTATCTTTAACTCCTTTTGTGCTTTACACTCGGAATGGTTGCCGCTTTTTTAATTAAAACATCCATTTTTTGGGAAAGTGACGCGGCTAATACGCACTTTGGGTTTCAAATTACGTAAACGGAGATTTCCTTATCTTTCGAGAATCACAAAAAAAAAAAAAAAGGACTGGCATCTAGGGTGTGATTTTAGATTTTTGCTAGTAAAAATTACCTTTTTAGGAAGCCTGATTGATCAGCACATGGAAAGGTACGGAATACTAATGCAAAAAAAAAAAAAAAGAACAAGAAAAAGGTGTGGAGAAATGATAACGTAAGAGTAGTTTCGTATTTTATGATCTTCTTTGATGATCTGAGGCTTTTTTTTTTTTTTTTTCTGGCAGCAGTATATAAGAAAACAGTTTTTACATAATATAATTTGAATCTAATTTAACAATATTGAAGATTTTAGAATTCTATAACCCAACCCTAAACTCAGTATACTACTTATACACAAATTAACTATAATGTCACAAGTTATCAACAATACCTCCCATAGCTTTTTCACCAATAACCCTAGCCACATTGAAATCAGTTCCATTGAAGGATACAACTCTTTTATTAAGAAACAGGAAAGTCTAGGTAACAATATTCTAACCAGAGTTTCCAATGACAAGTCGCATATCGAAATCATTGACGAGTCCGGTGCCACCATCGCCATTGTTATGGACGATGCCATGCAGTACTTACTAAGCTGCATCTAATGAACTATTATATGACAACTACTGAATCATGATTCTTATGTATTTTACCTCTTCTTTTAACAAATAATATATACCTCCTTCTTTATATACTTCAGTAGATTTTTTTTACGGAAATTAATTCTCTTTTTATGAATGAAAAATAGAGATTTTGAAACTACACATTTAAGCCATCTATATATAAGCAGTGAAAAGAATAAAACCGTTATCATTCTACAGCGTTTTTGGATGAGGTTTCGGGTTTTGTATGCAAAGTCAACGGCGTGGTCAATAGATGGCCCATTTTTTCAATTTTGGTTCTTAGATATGACTCAATTTCTTTACTTTTGATACCATGGTGTTTGCCGTGGTCTTCAACTTTAACTTCGTTTAAGGCTTCTTGTGATTCTGACCATGAGATAGGGACCATCGGAATTCTAGAAACACATCTCAATTTGTTTTCAATCTCAATAGCCTTGACTTTGTCTGGATTATTTGTAAGCAGATCAACCTGTGTTAGCTGAAGATCTAGCAAAATAGAGCTGGCAATAGAAAAATCTCTTCCGTCTGCAGGATGGTTAAGAAGAAGGTTGGCCTCAACGGTATCCTTCCCCAAATCTTGTAAATTGTAAGCCTTTAGCTTCTCACTAAGGCCAATACCTCTTCCTTCCTGTCTCAGATATACTATAACACCATGTTTTTCATTGCTGCGACTGCTTGGGCCATGTTTCAAGATGTAGTCACCAGCCAAATCAAATTGTTCACCGCAATCACATCTGGCTGACCAAGCAGTTTCACCTGTGAAACACTCGGAGTGGATTCGGACTGGGAGCTCTTTGTTATAGGTAGTTGTTTCAAAGTTGGGGATCAGTTCACCTGTTTCCTCGTCAAACTCCAACTTCTCGCCTTTATACTCATCGGCCTCTTGTCTGTTCGGCTCAAGTTTTCCTATGTATGCCCCTCTTATAAGTCTTTCGTATTGAGTTTCGTTTTTATGTTTTCTCTTGAATAAACTTTTGGATCTTATGTCTTCTCCAAAGACAATGGCCAGGTGCTCCTTGTTGTCCTTATTGTTCTTGTACAAGTGCAAGAAAATTTCAGGGTATGTGTGTTCTTTCTGATCTATAGTTGTTGGAATTCTTGCTCTTGCAATGCATTCAACGATTGGGAGTTCTTTATTCATTATAGTATTTTATGTATTAGTTATTTATTTGTGGTTTCCAGAAACAGCAAAATAAGGATTGTCTTTTATTTAACAGTAAAATTTGATGCTTTATTATAATAATTGGTTATTTTTCAAGGCGTTCCTTATATTTGTCTAAAATTGGGTAGTCTTTATTATTCCCAAAATTTTTTCATTAACGCCTGTGGAGGAATTACTAATCGAAGCGAGAAAATTTAGTATTAGCTAAAAGGAAAAAAAAAAAATTATATATATGTACACACACAATTTGTCACTTGACCTTTAGCGCCTTTAGCCGATTTTAGTGTGACTATTTAGCTAATTTGTCATTTTATTTTTTTGAACCCACCGGTGACGGAGTTAAATGGCCTTTTGGCTAAGATTGTCAGGTGTTCAGAACACTTTGCTGCGGATATAAAAAAAAAATGAAGAACAACCACATATCCAATGGGTCACGCTTTTTTTTATTATTTCTCCATTTCAGGTGCTCCCACCCAAATAGGAAGCTGATTCTCATTAAATTCCACAAAAACAGAATACTAAGAGCGATGCTTTGCCGCGTTTTTTCTTTAACCTTGTAAATTTTAATAGTAATATCACGTGCCGCAGACCTGCATCAAAAAAGCTGTATACCAAATTGTTCTTTTTTTCTCCTCTCGTGAAACCAATTTTGTTTACACTTCAACTCTTCGTTTTTTGTTATTTTTTTTTTTGTTTTTAAAAAATTCACAAAACATCATCTGTGCAAAGAGCTAAATCTACTAACTGAAACCGAATTAAAACTTAACACTTTACTTTTATTATTGCACTTAGCTAATGAATAGCTTTGACAATATCTGTTTTGAAGTTACTTCAAACGAATCACAGCTTTCACTCGAAGAAAAGCTATATAAACTCAATGAGTTGAAAAAACATATAAAAAAGGACTCTGTGAACGTCAATCTCATCAATGAGTATTTCAGCCTAATATTCACAATACTAAATCAAAAGTCTTTGAAGTTTGAGAAGTTTATTAACACTGCTTACTCCATACTTTGCTATTTGATCAAGCGAATATACATCCAGGACAAAGCTAAATTGGTCTACAAACCACACCTTGAGTATTTGAATGATTGTTTGATTTGGTTGTCTATTAAATGCGATACAGACAATAATAGTAAAAAAGCACTTTTTTGCTTGTACTCCATGCAAGAAGAAGACACATTTGTGAAATTATTATGTAACAATGTCAATAAGTTTATAAACATAAAGAATATACTCAGGTTTGTGTTTGAGACCACAATAGAAAATTATAGTGTTACGGACCATCCAAAGGTCTTTGCCAAATATGAAGTATTTTTTAATATGTTAGATAGAGAAGCAAAAGAATATGTACAGAAATCGAAGACAGATTTAAACCTCAGCAGCCATCAGAAAAGCTCTAATTCAGTCAAGGATTTCATGCTTCTTATGAAATCATCTGAGCTCCAAAACCATACTGTTGACAGTAACTTGTCTAAAGAAAGGCAATTTACCAGCACTCCTACCTTCAACAGATACATGAAAAATACATTTGATCAAAGTCTATTTGACACCAAAGAATCGGAAAATAACTGGAAACAAAGATTGAACTATCTAACCAGTTTAATTGTTAATATACAAAAATTCAAAGACGAATTTGTAGTAACAGATGAAGTGCTGATGAATGTATTGAAGTGCTCTACATCTTTGAGAACGTCATTGACTTTGCATGCTTTGAAGTTTATGAGTTTAATTTTTGAAAGTAATAATAATGTAATAATAGGCGAAAACATAATGATACAGATAATGATGCAGATGTATCAGTTGATTCAGACAAACAAAAAAATCTTGTTTACCGCTGAAAATGATGTTTTTTGCAAATCCATAGTTTACTATGTCAAATCCAAATACAACAGTATGAAGTTGTTCAAGATAATCAATTCCCTTTGCTCAGATAAAAACATCTTATGTGTGGCATGCTCAGCGGATTATCTAACGTTAATATATCTATGTATTGATGAATACATAAGGGGATCAAACAAGCCTTTTAAAAGAGACCAATTATACTATGAAAAGTTGAGCTATGAAGATATTGACAATTATCAAATTTTTATGAGCGACATTGAATTAAATAAAGTAAAAGTGCCCATTGGAATTTATTTATTCAAAAAGCTCTTGAATAACTCTTCGGGACAAGTGAAGGCCAAACTAAGAAAAAACTTTTGGGAACACTTGAGTCCTGGAATAAGAAATATTTATTTCACTGAGCATTTGGATAGCATGGAACTCAAAAAGGTGAGTATTGGTTATGAGCACGAATTGATCAAGTTGAACGAATTAAATAAAAAAAGTGCTGGCAACAATGTTGATCATTTTAACAATAGGATTGATTTAAGAGCTACAAAACCAGCACATGACATGGAATCAGCTGCTAAAAAGACTAAGAGAAATGACGAAAATGACTTATACTTAGACGACCTAGAGCTTTTGGATATAGATATTCTTCCTCAGTACGAGATGACCATGATTCCATTCAAAAAGAGAAAGACTTTGTTTGAAAAAGAAAGCGATAATATAGACACCAGAGTGTCATCTGGTGAAACATGTGTTACTAAAGCGGATCACGAAGACATTGAATTGAACTGCCAAGACATCAATAACATCAACTCCACAGGTTTTGCAGCTTTTGAGCAAAAGTGTGTTGAATATTTAGTAGGAACATTATCATCAACCAAATACGAGAGACAAAACAGATGGAGTCATTTCTTAAACAGTCAGGAAATCAAGCTATCCTTCAAGTTGGTAATATTATTGAACGATGCGATTCAGTATAACGAACAGATTGAAGCATTTATCAAAAGCAGCTTTAAGGTAATGGCAAGCAACGCCGACAAGCAAATAGATACATTGCCCGAGATGCTTCTCGTGTCAAAACTCTGTAAGAAGCATGACTTAAACCCATCTGACTATATTCAAGATCGGTACCTATATAAATTCATATTGGTTTAATTCTGAGATGCGCGTTAGCCCTTGGCTGGAAACACGACGCGTTAAATCACCGCAAATTTTTCTTTTTAATGTTTTTTTTGGCTTCAGATTACCGCGTTTTTAACTGAATCTTTTTTTGTTAATTTTGCAAAGTAGAATTAGTAACTACAGATGGAAACGATTGCCAATTAAACCAGAGACCAAAAAGAAAAAAATAATAATGAGCTACACAGCTGAAGAAGTATCTAGCAAAATTGGTGTGTCCACTATCAAGATTGATAGCAGGACTTTAGAAACTGTGAATGAGATATCAAACAAATATTCGACCAAAATCTTCAATTTGGATATGCTGGATGCCAAGTGGAAGACTTTCACTTTCAGAAACAAAATCAAAAACATGAACAACATCACCCCAAACCACTTGATTAACTTTTTTAAGCAAATCGATGATCAGTGCAAGCAGCAACAAATCAGCATGATCATTGATGATGATGCAGCCTTGGACAAACCATTTTTGGCGAGCAAACAAGAAGAAATTGGTGATAAGCGCTCTATGGAGGCAACTACAGCCACAGATGAACACAGTTTGAAAAAAATCAAAATTGACGCTGAGAACAAAGAAATCAATCAGTACCAAGGCAAACTAATCAAAGAAGAGGAGGACACCGAGCTACTACAAAAAGATAAGATATTATTTAATGCTAATTTTAAAAATAAACTAAGTGAAAATGCCGTCACAAAAGATGTTTTGAGCAGTGAAAACAAAGTAATCAAACAGTTGAATTACAAAATAAACAAACTAACCCACGTTCAAAATGACTCAATCAAAGTTATCAAAGCGCTGAAAGGGAACGGTAGCTTCAAAATCTTTAGAGAGTCAACTACGACATTGTCCAAGCATTTGGATGCTCAACTATCCAGTAAAGAGCATTTATATGAAGAATACAAAATATCAGACCCAACAATACAATCCCAATCTGCAATTTACTGCATTGGGAGAATTGTCAATGATTCAGTAACTGAATTAGAACCAACTTTTGAAAAAAGCAATCTGGCTTTGGAAACATCCAGAAAAGTAGGTATAGGAAGAAGAATCAAAATAGACGTAGGAAACTTGCAAAAAGGAGACTTGTTTCTGGGACAAGTACTTTTGTGTAAAGGTAGAAACGTTACTGGTGAAGAATTTATCATTGATGAGATAGTCAAGACTGAAAAAAATACAAGCACCGAAGATGAAATGGATGTAGAAGAAACAGAAACCAATGATTTTAAAATCTGTTCCATTAATGGGCCTTTATGCAGTGACAGCTCACTTGATCACACGGTCTTTTCCCAGTTTATTGAGAAACTTAATACCAACATCAAACCTGACTATTTGATAATCAACGGACCACTTCTTGATATAACCAATAAGTGTATCAGCTCAGGCATAATTCCACCAATTATCACGAAGCTAGCAGACGGCAGTGAAATCATAGAAAATGTCGAGACCCTTGATGACGTTTTTAAAAAGCTGATCATTCCTTTGCTAAAAAAGATTTCTCCTTCAATCAAAATTGTCCTTATACCACATGCCACAGACACAGTATCTGTGTACACATCATATCCACAACCAGCATACAATGCAAAGATATTTGAAGGATTGGGAAATGTTCATCTACTCGAAAACCCTGGTTTTGTTGAAATAAACGGCTTAAACATAATTATCAACAACATAGACATTTTCAAAAACACCAAGACCATTGACATCGAGAACGATACCAAGAAAAACAAGTTTAAGTTGGTCAGTGATCTGATGGTTGACAATGAGAATGTGTATCCTTTATACCCAACTGTTCCCACTCTGAATGAAAAAATGAGCAGCAATAAGAGATTCAAGGATATGTTCGACATTCCTGAAACTGCAGGCCTCAAACAAACTAATCAAGAAGAGTTAGTAGGCTTACTGGGGTGCAACAAACAAAGAATAAACAAAAACATCAATACACAAGTACAAACAGCCATTCCCGAAGCTTTCAAAGGAAAGGTTCACTTGGTCATTCACAATTCTGGGTTCGTTCCACACCTGGAAGCAATGAACGGGCAAGGGTGCACCATGAACACAAACGGCTTTTACAACGCTGATAGGCTAGGATACTACAGCGAAATTGCTGTATCCAAGGGAGATGTTGATGTCAAGATCATCAAACTGTGATAAACGTGTTTTTTTGTTTTGTTTTTTTTGAATGTTACTGTATTTGCAGTTAATGATGACTATATATACACAATGGTCTAAATCTTCAAACCAAAAATTTTCTTTTTTTTCTTCTTGTCCTTCAACTTGCTCAGCATGCTTTCATCAGAGTTTCTCTTTTTCAGAGTTTTGCTTAAGTCAATTCTTTTGCTAGCATTGCTTACAGTTTTATCCATGCGATGAGCATGTGGATCAGCACCAACTTTCTTGACAATATGTTTACTTTGACGGACTCCGTCTTCAGATGAATGCTTCAAAGCAGCGTCAGCAGCCCGCAAAGGAGATATTTTAGGAACAGTATCTTTCAAAACAGGATGTTTAGGACTACTATCACTGATAACCACTGGTGTAATTTGGGGTTCAACCTTTACTGGCTTTTTGGCAGTTTGTTCAGTGGACTCCACAGGATCTTGGATTGGGGAATGAGACATCGGCAAAACTTCAGGCAAGGTTGCTCCATTGGATAAATCGGCATCATCTCCAGTGACATCAGCCAGTATATCACCTGGGATCAGGTTTTTGTATTCTACAGGCTTGACTGGTTTTACGTTAATGGCGGTCTTGGCATCAGGCACGGCAGTTTCAGGAACTTTGGCAACATTAGCAGCCGGTTCTGGAGTTTTTTCTTTAGTTACATGCTCAGATTTAGTGGTTTGAGCTTTCATCTGTTTTGGCTCAAAAGATGTGGTAATAGCTGAGTCCTTCTCTTTTTCAGAGTGTTCTTCAACTTCTTTTGGTTTAGCATTAGAATGTTTGAACAATTTGGTAACACATAGCTTCTTGACAATCTTATCCAAACCAAAGCACAAGTGTTCAATGGTAAATGCAACTGCAATGATCAAACTGTAGTCAATATTGATAGGTGATGATTTGTACCAAACTTTAGAATCATTGTGGGTTAACCCGATTCCAGGAACACTGGAGTATCTGTACATTAAAATCAAAGCTGGTTGAACCAAAGAAGACAATATAGTAAACAAATTCATGATCTGGTACATTGTCTTGACTAAAGTGTTGAACTCATCACTATAAGTGTTGGTAAATTTACCCTTCTTTATCTTGTATTCATCAATGTATAGGTTAATCAAAGTGAACAACAAGGATATGATTGGACTTACTGACCAAAGATTAGAGAAAACTACGACAAAACCAAAGTTCATTATGTATTTCAAGTAACCCAAACTCAAATCTAAAGGCTCAATGTATTTCAAATCTTTATTCAAAACCTTAGGCAAGATGTTGTCCAAAGCCAAACCAACTAATTGATTTGTTATGATGAAGTATTTGTATTGGTCCATTGATCTCAAGTTGTTGATTTTGAATTCATCGGTGACAACATTCATTTTGCTGCTGTAGAAGTAAGACTTCTCCACTTTTTCTTGGATACTCAAAAGATGATTGTCAAAGTTCAACTTGTAACCGAATGGTAAGTAGATGAACAAGGTCAACAACAATGGAGTAAAAGATGTCCAGATTGTGATGATGAAGTTAATCTTTGGGTCAATTGCCTTATCGAATACAAATGTGATGATCTTCACCAAAACAGTGGTAACTATGGTTGGAATCAATGAAATGACAGTTTTCAAAACAAAGTTGTCAATTTCAATAATTTGGGTTAGGACAACTTCCAAAAGCAAGGTTGCCAGTTGACCAATGAGTAATACAAGAAGAATAATAGGGATGGTAACTACATTTTTGAAGTATTGCTTTTTATTTTTGATCTGTCTTTCATTGTGATTAACAGAAATCATTGATGGCAGTTTAAAGTTGAACCAATAGTTTTTGACTAAGATCCCCCAAAAGACCAAATATAAAGTATAAAATACATTGAATTGGTCCTTTGCTAAGAATATCCCGAACAAAGACACAGGAACCAATGCGACAGAATAAGTCTTGGCAAATTGAGTGTAGATCTTGACTTGACTGGTCATTTTATTTTGGTGTTTGAACTTATCTATATATTTTTCTAAATTCTTATATAACTTTTTCTTCTTTTTTACATATATAAATCACTAGCAGTAGATTAAGGTTCATATTTTTTTTTTTCAGGTAAAAAAATAATTAAAGGGAAAATCGGGTGCTGTTATTGAGTTCAGCGGCTGTTTCTATTTTAGGGAATGTCCAAAAAATTCGGGTAGAGTGGCCCGGTGATATATCCGTGCCGAAGACTCATTCCAAACGATAAAATCTCAACTTTTATACGTTCAATATCTGATTGATTAACCAAACAACACATATACACAAATACAACCAATGTCATCTAATATTATCAACAACTACAACAGAATATTGAGCAAGATCAACAACTCCAGTGTTCTTTTGCTGCCTGTTTCCAAGTTCAAGCCATCCTCTGACATCCTTGTTCTTTACAACACCGGTGTTAAACAGTTTGGTGAAAACTATGTGCAAGAACTTGTCCAAAAACAAGCTGAATTGCCAAAGGACATCAAGTGGTTCTTTATAGGCCAATTGCAATCAAATAAATGCAAGGACTTAGCATACTTGTCAAACTTAAATACCATTGAGAGCATAAACTCCTTAAAGCAATTGAAGAAAATTGAACAACACAGAAGCGAGTACTACAGCTCCAGTCAAGATTTATTCAATGGATCTGCTGAAAACGCCGTTATAAACATAAAAATTCAAATTAATACTTCAAAAGAAGTCCAAAAAGGTGGTTTGAACTCATTTGAAGATATCATCCCACTGCTTGATTTCTTAACCAAGGAAGCCAAGTTCTTGAGATTCGATGGGTTGATGACCATTGGTTCATTCAGCAACTCTGTCAATGACGAAGAAATCAACGAGGACTTTGAAGGCTTGAGCCAATTTAAGTTGAGAGTCCACGAAGATTACAAGATTCCTCTGGAAAACATCAAATTGTCCATGGGTATGAGTCATGACTTTGAGAAGGCTATTAAACAAGGAAGTAATGAAATCAGAATAGGTACCGATATCTTTGGATCAAGATATTGAGATTATATATTTTGGAATAAATCTATAAAGCTTTTGTTTACAGCTTCGCTAACTGCGGCATCCGTAGCGTTATTACACACTTCCACATCCCAGTTAAGTTGATTATTTAGTTTCATTACACTTAGAATGTCAATCTGTTTCAAGTCTATTGCTTGCAAAGAAGCCTTGACATAGAAGGACCCATTGCTTTCTTCAAGCACTTGGAGATTATACTTTTTTAGCTTGTTCAAGTGAATGACAAATTTATCATAACTTGTGTCAATTTTTTGAGCTGATTTAATAGCTTGGCTTTTCCACTCCTGTTCAAAAGATTCTGCTGAAAGACCAGCAGTTTTGGTAAATAGTTTGTTCAAGTATAAGTAAAAATCAACATCAAAAACATACTTTTTTCCGCTCTCCATCAATATCTTGAATCTCAAAGCCGTCTTCCCGTTCAAGTACTTGGTCCAATCCTGTATTCTCAGTATTTTCACACTATTCACATCCATTGTGTGCAGTAAGCCTGAGTCATCCCAGCACGAAAAGTCCTGCATTTCCTTGTCAATAAAGTCATCGTCGTGCTTGTACTTGACTATGAAACTGATAGTCTTTGCTAGGTCATTAATGAGGTACTTTATATCAAACAGTTCGGTTGTCAGCAGCATACCCATGTTGTGCACAACAAGTCTTTTTCTCAGCTCCTTTGTCAAAGAAAATACTTTGATATTAGAAATGTTGGTATTGGCTGATATCTGCTTTTTGAATTTGGTAAAAATGTAGTGGTCAAACTCGTTTTGAAACTTTTGTTCAGCATTGATGGCTATATCAGTGTTGTTGTTCACCCATTGAAGAAAGTTTTCGTCATCAGATACAGAAAGTTTTTTTAGTATTTCTGTAACCCATAACGGCGACCACAAAGTACAGTCAGGTTCAATGTAGCTGTTATCACTCAATTTCTGCAATTCGTTCTTCTTAATTTCATCTTGGATACTAGAAATCTCACTAACGATTAAACCAACTAATTTGTTCAAACTTGTTTTACTGGTTTGCTTGTTGCTATCCAGGTAATTTTCTAAAGAAGTCTTTAAAAGCGATAGACCATTTACAATATTGCTCTGGAATATATTATTTTGTTTTAGATAGGTTAGCATTTCTAATATGGCAGTTAATCTTTTAAAGTTAATGCGCTTTATGAGATCGTTGTTAAACCATAAGATATGGTTTACTATTCTGTTTTCAATCACGCTTCTGGTTATCAGATTTTCAAAAATACTATCGATCATGGATTGCACCAAAAACTTAAATTTATTAAGATCAAAAAGGCTGTCATCGCATAAAAGAGCGTTCTCTTTTACAAAGTCTCTGATGACATTGCTTTTGTCACATTTGGCTTCTAAAATAAGTTTCAAAGCTGGCTTGACTGCATTTTGATCAATCATAATTTTTATAAGCTCATCAACCAATTTCTTATTTAATTTCATCTGCTCTGACAGATCCTCGTCATCACTGTTATTCTCAAAAGCAAAGATCTTGGCATTTATGTAAACACAGTTAAACACAAGCTCATTAACTGCATCGGTTGCCAACAATCTGATCAGAATCGAAACAATGCCATTGATGTCTTTATAGTAATCGTAGTCCTTTTGGTCTAAAGAAAACTTTCTTATCAGCTGTGCATTAAGCATCTTGAACATCAAAGCGCTGTCTGAATGTGAAAATGTGTGCTTCTTGGCTTTATTTAGCAAGTTGCCAGACGAGTTATTTTTCAGTTTGTACATTGTACTTTTGGAAGAATCACCTTCGCTTTCTAGCATTATATTAAACAAGAAAACCAGCTGCTGTAACACCGCATCGTAGTAGTATATGATTGGAGATACTTGGTCATAAGCATCAAACTGAAACAACAACTTCATAGCATTTTGATAGGGTTTTTTACTTACACTTGGCAGTTGATCTGTTTGCTTGGCGATGGCTTTTATCAGATCGTTTCTTATGAATGGTATTTTTTTCATTGCATTGATGTAGTCAGTGCTCAAAAACGACTGAAGGTCATCCAAAAACCTTTCATTGCTCATTGTTTTGGTGTTTGATCAACTTTTATTGTAACAAAATAGTTTGCCCGCCTGTGCTTTGATATGTTTTTTCAGTGCGAACTTTTTGCTTCTTGTATTTTTTTTTTTGATTTTTAACGCGTCTTTTTTTTTGCCATTATGTCAATTCAAAAGTATTAAAAAGAAACATAAACTCATACACCAAATCAAAAAAAGAAAGCAAAACATATATCCATCATGTCTTACTTGTGGGTTGATAAATACAGACCTAAGAGTCTTAATGATTTGAATCATACACCAGAGCTGACTGAAAAGCTATCCAACTTGTCTGCCGACCAGAACATAAATAACATTCCCAACATTCTGATGTATGGACCGAATGGAGCAGGTAAGAAAACCAGGGTAATGGCTTTGTTGAATAGAATATACTGCAACGACTCCAACCAGGTCTTCAAACTAAAAATTGATGTCAGAGAGTTCAAGGTCAACTCGAGAAACCTTGAAATCAACGTGATCTCATCTCCATACCATATAGAAATAACCCCTTCTGACTTGGGATACAGCTACGACAAGATTGCCATCCAGCAAATCATTAAAGAACTAGGGTCTGTAGCCCACCAATTTGTGGTTCCAAACACCAAGAACATTGTCAAGTTCAAGACAATCATAATCAACGATGCAAATAAGCTGTCCAAGGATGCGCAGCATGCACTAAGAAGAACCATTGAAAAGTACTCTAAGAACATCAGAATTGTGATGATCTGCGAGACTTTGTCGAATATCATTGATCCAATAAGATCCAGAATGCTGAACATAAGACTTTCTGCGCCGTTAAGGGATGAATTTGATGGCATCATCACCAATGTCTGCACAAAGGAGAATGTCTCCTACAACGACAAGTTCCTGAACAAGCTGGATACCATTTGCAAGAAGAACATCAGATTGGGACTGTTGACCCTGGAAAACATGGCTATTTTGAAGAACTTTGACCTGTCTGCTAGTGACGTCAATGTTCTGAAGCCAGACTGGCTGATGTGCATTGATAAGATATGCTTGCTGGCTGTGAAGAACAGCACTGTTGAGACTATACTGACCATCAGAGGTATTTTCTACGACTTGATTGCGCATTGCATACCAGCGGACTTGATTCTACAGAGAATAATCATGTGGGTGCTGGAAAACGGTGACTTCATGAACATCAAGCCGAACTCAATCATAAAGATCATGGAGTATGCCAGTGTGTACGACGAGAGAATGAAGCTAGGTTCGAAAGATATTTTCCACTTGGAAGGTTTCATAACAAAAATGGTTTTGGAAACAAGCACTTAGGTTATATATCTGTATGCATTAAGCTAATTCTTCACATTGTTTATGAAGATTACCACAGTTTTTTTTTTTTATTCAGTTATGAAAATTAATAACAAGATATTACTATTATTTATATATACACGAGGAACAGCTTATCTACGTGTTTGGAAGATACTGTAAACAGAGCTTTCAGCCAGTTTTCTACACTCATACTTTCTCCAAGTTTTGTTGTTGACAATGCTCTTGACATCGATTTCCTCTCTGGTCAACTTGAACGACTCAGGCAAACCTAGAGGGACTTTTTGACCTGGAATCTGCTTAGTCAATACTTCTGTTGTGGATATTCTTGGAAGGTATTTGCCCTTTTCGATGATTTCCCAGTTACCAGGCAATATGTGGTTGATGTGGGTTAGGTAGCCGTTTGCTGTTACTTCATGGGCGTTTTTGAGTTCCAGCAGAACTCTACCGGTAGGGACTCTGACCATCCAATGGGAGAAACTACCTTTACCCTTACCCATTCTTGTGTGGTTACCTTTCTGGTAGACAGGGACGTTTGTGCTTATTCTATACACAGTTTCTATACCGTTCAGTCTCTTGTATCTCATGGCCATTCTGTCGATGGTCTTGAAGTGCTTGTCTTCCAGTCTCAGACCTTGGGACTTCAATCTCAAACCAAATTCACCAGTGGTCAATGTGGACCCAATGATGGAACCACCATGTCTTAGTGGAACTCTACCCTTCTGGGCCTTTTCTCTATTACCGTGCTTTTTGTCGTATCTACCCATGTATCTGTATGTTTGAAGGGATGTGAACAAGTTGTTTTTGAACAGGTTGTTCTTAAACAGGCCTGACTTGGCAAATAATGTGTTCATGATGTATTGTGTGTGGTTATAGATTATATATTTCTAGTAATGTTGTTTACTGTTCATAGACTCTTCTCAGTAATCACCAATGAAATTCTCCAACGCTAAAAAAAAAAAAAGAAAAAGACGAAGTAAAAAAAAATTTTTCACTGAATTTGAATATACTGGATTTTGTTAGAAGTCTTATATCCGATAAGTACTCTTATAGAGTATAATAAAACTACAAGTTAATATATATATGTAATTTGATAGATTCAGTAATACTGTATTTTATACTTAGTAAGTAGCAAATATTATATATCTGTGTACTAGTTATTGTCTTTTAGTAATTAACACTACTCACACGTGTACTCTTTCTTACTATTAGTTTTTTTCCTTTCTTAACATTATCCTTCTTGCTTTTTTTTTTTAACCAAAAATTTAAAATATAGATTCTTATTTTATGTACATACTCTCCAACACAACCATAGCAATGAAAGCTGGTATTAATAATATCTTGAAGGCCTCTTCAAGTACAGCTATTTTGAAAAAAAATTACCCAAAGTCAGATATCACTAATGTTACACAGAATATCATCAAGCACATAGGCTTGAATCTACACAACAACAGAAACAGCCCCATCTATACTATCAGAGAACTTATAGAAAGGGCCTTGGACTCTTCATCGTACAGACCATTTGATAAATACAACAACTTTGACCCAGTCGTCACTGTCAAGAAGAACTTTGATGATCTTGGCTTTCCAGAGGACCACGTAGGTAGAAGCAAAAGCGACACCTACTACATAAACGACAAGTTGCTGTTGAGAACCCACACATCAGCCCATGAAGTTGAGTGTTTCAAGGCCTTGACAAAGTCCCAGGACCACCAAGACCAGAAAACTAGCAGTCTGGTAAAGGGCCACGGATACCTGATTTCAGCTGATGTTTACAGACGTGATGAAATCGACAAGACCCACTACCCAGTCTTTCACCAGATGGAAGGCACCAAAACATGGACCAGAATGAATGATACAACCAAGGCTGAAATGGAAAGAGAAATAAAATCCATGAACGATTTGATGTTGGAAAAATTCCCCTCATTGGTTGTTGAAGACGTTGACTACATCAAAGATGACTTGAAACACGAAAACTCCAAACAGGACTACATGACTGAGCTGGAAACCGATTTGGCTGTCAAGCACATGAAAAAGTCGCTTGAACTGGTTGTTGCCACTCTTTTGAAGCACAGATACGACCACGATGCCCTGAAAGATAAGAAGTTCAAGAACCCAGAAATTAAAATGAGATGGATTGAGGCATACTTCCCATGGACCAAGCCATCTTTCGAACTGGAAATCTATTACAACAACGAGTGGCTAGAGGTTCTTGGCTGCGGTTTGACCAAAAATTCTGTCTTTAACAACGCCGACATGAACTCTGAAAAGCAAATTGGCTGGGCCTTTGGTATTGGTCTTGATAGATTGGCCATGCTGTTGTACAACATCAAGGATATCAGATTGCTGTGGTCCCAGGATCCTAGATTTACTTCTCAGTTTGAAGGCAGAGATGGTGAAATCTTTGAGTTTGAACCATACAGCTCTTATGGTATCACCTCCAGAGACATTTCCTTCTTCTTGACCAAGGACTTGAATCCTAACGATGTTATGGAAATCGTAAGAGACGAAGCCAACTCATGGTGCTACTCATGCGAGCTTGTTGACCAGTTCTTCAACAAGAAAACCAACAAGACATCCCAAACCTACAGAATCTCATACCAGAACTTGGAAAGAAACATTACCACAGAGGAGATCAACTCAATCAACGACAAGGTTGTTGAGAGATTGGTTGATGAGTTTGCTGTTGAGCCAAGAAAATAATAGAGATCACGTGTATATAGTTCAATAATAATGAATCTCGCAATTTTCACAATTGGGGTTTTTCTCCGCTCCGCTTTTTTTTGCTTTCTTTGATTTTTGATGATTCCTAGCACGATTATTTCAGACTAATACTACTGCAAACACCAAACATGGCTGATACACTTTTGCTGTATGGCTCTGAGTCAGGCATGACTGAGGACATTGCTGATCAAGTCTCATACAAGCTTCTGCACTACAAAGTCGACCACACCATTTCTTCTTTTGAAGATTTCAATATGAGCAAATACATTCCACTGTTGGAAAGTGGTTCAATCAAAAACATCATTGTCGTCTCAAGTACTGCGGGCCAGGGAGAACTACCTTTAAACATAAGGACATCGGATCTTTGGGCATACTTCAAAACAACCCAGCTGGACTTATCCTCCACAAACTTTTTCTTCTTGGGAATTGGCGATTCGTTATACTTGAAGTTCCAGCATGCAATTAGACTTTTGAAGCTGAGAATATGCGATAGATTCAATGGTATCTTTAAGTTCAAGATGGAAATTGACGTCACTGGGATGAAGGGAGATGGAAGCACCGACCAGGTATTGCCGGTCTTCATCCAGAACCTTGTCAAGGAATTGTCCACTTCGGGCGATTATGTTGACGATAAAGTTTACATCTCAAAGGGCAAAGTCCTTGAGAAAAGGAACTCTGGGGAAAGTCAGCACATATCAAAAATACATGAACCAAAGCCTCATTGGTTCGAAAGTGAAGTACTGGTCAATAATCGAATCACCAACGAAAACTACTTTTCGGATATAAGACAGTTGGTTTTTGAAAATACCAACAACATCACATATGCCCCTGGAGATACCATCTCAATAAGACCACAGAACGACGATGCAAGCATAGAGAAGTTTTTTGAGCTTCAGCCACATCTAGAGCAGTATAGACACGAGAAGGTAATTATTCGTGATGAAAGTGGTGTGTGTGAAGAATTATTTGAAGACATTCTCCGTTATGAGATAGATTTCAAAGGAGTCCCAAAAAGAAACTTTTTCATGAAATTGTGGAACTTCCAATCATTGGGCACAGACGAGGTGGACATTGACGTTATTCGCGACATGGAAACGACCGCACCCTTGGTGGAAAAGCCTTCAGGGGATGTCACGCAAAATGGAGATGTGCAGACCTTGGAGTCACATAAAACCAAGTTGTTCGAGTTTGGTAATTCCGTGGATGCATACGACTTTATAGAGTATGTTGTCCAGGCGCGCCGTAACATACTGGAGATACTGTTTGATTTTGATTATATCAAAATACCGTTTGAGTTCATGCTGCAAATTCTGCCAACAATAAAGGAACGTCAATACTCCATTTCGTCGAGTGATTTGACTACAGAGAATTTTGAAATCACTGCCAAAGTACTGGAGTACGAGACTGTGATGCTTGAAAAGAGAAGAGGTCTTTGCTCGAACTACATCAAAAAACTGCTTCCAGGTGACAAAATCTTGATTAAGTTGAATGCCCTGAACTTATGGGACAAACTGGAGGAGCCAATCATGCAAGGCACAGAGTCCATAATCCTGATAGGTCCGGGTGTTGGCATTGCCCCAATTAAAAGCTTTTGTGACAATGAAGACTACAGGAGCTTTGAAAAGTACGTGTACTTTGGTAACAGAAAGAGAGAAATGGATTATTTGTACCCACAATTCTGGGAAAACAAAAAAAGATCTGATATGACTGTAAGAACGTGCTTTTCAAGAGACGGCAAGAAGGAGAGATACGTCCAGGATATGTTATGGAACGACAAGGATTTGATACACGATCTTGTTGTGAACAAGAACGCCATCGTCTACATATGTGGGTCCTCAGGGCAGATGCCCACACAAGTCAAGTTGACGTTCATTGAAATAATCAAATCTGTTGGTGATAATGAGAACGCTGAGGAATACGTCAATGAAATGATCAAGTCTAACAGATACATCCAAGAAACTTGGTAATAGCCAAAACATATATAATTCTTTTTTTGTTTAAACACTGTCCTCGAGATGCTTTATGTGTTTTTTCAGCAGTTTGTTTTCTTTTGTATACTTTTTGGCCAGCTCCTCAACATCGCCAAATCTCTTGACAATGCTCTCATTGAACAGGTCTCGGAAACCATCTTCAAATTTGATCATTTCATCTATGTTGTCAAATCCATTCAACTTGTCAATGTCTGCCTTCAGTGTGAGCTCCTCATTTCTTGGCAGCAGAATCGTGGAACTCATCATGCTTGATTGCTGACTCTTCAAGCCCTTCACTCTGTTGATCTGCATCTTGTCAATGTCCAGCAGTAAACCAATTTTTTCAAGCAAGGAGATATCCTTGAATACCAAGTTCTTCATCCTCTCATGCAAGTTTGTGTTGTCTTTTTCCATCTGTTCCATTTGCAGTTTCAAACCTTCATTTTCCTTTATCAGCTCTGCATTCATTTTGCTGGCTATGTTGAAGTCCTGTTTGAAAGTCAGAACAGTCTCGTTCAGCTTTTGTTCCATGAAGACATTCTTTTCCGTAGATGTTTTCAGTTGTTCGTTCAGCAGCTTGATCGTTTTGTTTTCTTCATGCTTGCTCACTGTTTCTGGGGCGTGCTCGTTTTTTATTGTCAGCTCAGACATTTCCACAGGCCAATCGTCCTCGTTAATCAAGTCCTGGAGAATCAACTTGGCCTTTAGATCTCCTATTTCATTTTCCAAGGTCTCGATCTTGGATGCATTCATTTCAAACCCGACTTCAGAGTTGTTCAGCAGTTCTCCCTTCATATCCTCAAAGCTGGATATCAGTTCTCTTGACAAGTTTGCATAGTGGTTGTGCTCCAGAAAGTCACAGTAAGATAAAAAGTTTCTGGACTCAACATCTAATTCATCGTCGACAGCGGTGTTGTCGTCGAATTCGCCCAATGTGATATATTTTTGCAGCTTCTTCAAATCAGAAAATGTGCTTTTGATCTGGAATTTGTTGTTGAACACTTTTTTATTCAAAAATGAAAGACTCTCAAGCTCTTCAAGATTGCTCAAGTAATTGTTTCTGATGTCGTATTCAGTCTTCAAATCCTCTTCAAGCCAATCGTTGTTGGATACAACCAAAGAACTGAACTTTATGTAGTACTTTGTCTTAAATATGATCTTTCTCCGCACACTCTCAAGAAGATTCATCCCGTATATCAGCGGAAGATCAAACTCTATGTACTTCAAAGCATTGTATCTTTGCGCCAAAAGACTCATGTTTTCGTTGAAGTCAGAATCGACAGTTTTTTTAAAGCTTACCATTTTCTGCAATATGCTGCTGTAATCAATGTTCAAGATTTCCATCTGTATGTTTCTCTTCATTATTAAGATTTCTGTGCTTTTGATAAACAAACTGTTGGCTATGGTGTAAAGGTTATCGATTTGAGATGTGAACAGGTTGCCGGACTTGTGCTCTATAAGCGTACTGAACTTTTCAAACATCAGCGAATCAATATCAAAGTCAAGGTTCTTATCAAAACTTTGGTCAAACTTTGTTATGAGCTGCTTAATGAAGAAGTCAAAACTATTCAAAGCATTGATGATTTTGTCAAAATCTTTTACAAGGATGTTCTGCTTGAAAGTGTAAATTTTCTGCTTTAAGTCCTTGAACTTGAAATAATACTGCTCAAATGAGTTATAGTCAACGATATCAAGCAATGAGTAGTTGTGGTCTATTTCTATGTTTTTCAAGTTTGTTCTGACTTCCTGAATATCAAACTGAAAATCACTCAAGTTGTCATGTCTTATCATATCCTCATCCACAAACTTTTCTTTGCAATATCCAATCACAAAGTTCATCAAGCTCCGAAGACCCTGCTTGTAGAAGTCAAACTCAGTGTCGTGGAATTGTTTTATTATGGAGAAATACGACTGGACATCCATTTCTAGAGCAACAGCCCAACTTTCAAGAAGCACTTTTGAGTTCAGAGAAGGTTTGACAGGTTTGATCAGGGTGGGAAGCGGATCCACCACATGGTTCAAGTAATCGTCTATGTTCACGCTTCCACGAGTTGAAAAAAACACACTCTTGTTAAAAGCGTAGAGTCTTGTGTTTGGGATGATGTGGAGTCTGGAGAACAGGGATGTTGTCAGCAGCTCGCCGTTCTGATTTATGATTAATATGTCTGTTTGGCAGCAGGAGTCATCACTAAAGTTGAAGCTCTCAGAATCTTTGCTGCGGAAAAGTTGTCTCTGGAAGCTTGGTTCTTGAGATAGTAAGTAGTCTATGAGTGTGTCCAGAGAAGAAAAGTCTAAGACATTTTTGGATATGGTCTTCCCAGAAATGGGGTTTATTAGTGGTACTTGGCTAACAGGCATTGCTTTTTGATTTATTTGTTCTATATTTAAAATATCATAATAACTCCTTGTTTTAGAGTAATATTTGATATGTTTATTGGATCTTGTTTAACTTTTGGTATTGATGTTGTTTATTGCTATTACTATTTCTTATCATGATTGTAAATTTAAGGAGAAATATCATCTGATGGATCATTAAAAAAAAAAATAAGGAAGACGTTTAACGGGATTTTTATTGATGCAAACTTCCGTTATCGGAGATAGAGCAAATGCTCTAACTAGGAAAGCTTTATAAAAATCAGGGTAACCATTTTTTTCTTTGTTTTTGCTTTTTTTTTTCCGCTTTCGACACTAAAATAACCGACAAAATATCTGAATGAAAGCAAGAATTTGCCTTTCTTCATCATCAACTTGAGACTAGAAACATTGCTCATACACCAAAAAGTAACACAGAATGCTGCACGTACTGTCTGCTGACCAAATCAAAACAATAGAAACAAAATACTCCACTCATAACCTCAAGGAAACACTCACAAAGTCCAATGAAGAGTTTGTTCAAGACAAAAAAGACATAATCAGACTCATAGACGACAACCTGTCCGAGCCCTACTCCTCGTACGTGTACATATACTTTCTGAACAATTTTCCCGAGATCTGCTACTACTTGAAGGAAGGCAACGCAATCGTGGGGTGCATTATTGGGAAGTATGACGTGCACAAGTCCTCCAGACTGCGTGGGTACATAGGCATGCTTGTTGTGTGCAAGGAGAAACGAGGCGAGCAACTGGGCAAGTACCTGATTCTGAAAGAGCTGGAGCATTTCAGGGACCAGACGAAGTGTGACGAGGTGGTGCTGGAGACACAGTGCAGCAACACAGTCGCATTGAACCTGTACAAGAAGTTTGGGTTCATATGCCTAAAGAGATACAAGCACTTCTACAACGAAAACCAGGATGGGAAAGACGCATTCATGCTGATTCTGGGGTTCAGTGACAAAAGTGGGCAAAGGGGAGTGTTCCTCCAACAATCGATGATGGAGTCCTTAATAATATAAAATGGTGTTTTTTTCAAACAGCTTGAAAACCACATGAATGATGATTTCTTTTGAATAAAGTCGTTTTTCTTTTCTTTTTTTTTTTATCTTTTACTTTAATGTATATAGCAATTACCTACTGTTACATGTTTTCATCGTCGTCGTCGTATTTAGGAGCCAAGTAGAAACCGACACCACCACCTTTTTCCATCTTGAACTCGAACAAGGCTGGGGTATCATCGGAGAACTTCAAGAAGATTTTGTTAGAAATGGAAGCGGCCTTGATGATATCCAACAGGTACTTACTGGCAAATGACAAGTCAATGGTCTTGCTCATGGATATGGATAGGTTGTTGGACTCGTCTGCAAGGTCTTCTCTTGGCTGCAATAGAACCTTACCCTGGGCGGTGTCACCCTGGACGGAGAAGACAATACCGTCCTTGGTGACTGAGACGGTGAAGGAATCCGATAATTGGGTCAAATCTCTGACGGTTTTGGTGAACTCAACAGAAGACATTTCAACAGTGACATCACTCTTCATGTCAGAGTCAACTTCCAACATATCAGCAGTGATATCAACCAGCTTTAGTTTGTATTCCATAGACTTTTGGTTCTTAGGTTCTTCAAACAGCAGTAGCAATTCATCTGGTTTGTCAGCAACGTATAGAGTCAGGGAGGAGTTAGTGTTTGCGGACTTCAAAAGCTTGGCTAGAGAAGCTAGGTAGACACCGATGGTGGTAGGTCTGTCACATCTGTATGATTCAAAACAGCTTGGTGGAATGGAAACGGTAACTAGCAGGACTCTGGAGTCGTCGATGGCTTGGGCTTCAATACCAGACTCAGAGCACACAAAGTTGATTTGGGTTACTGAGTCCTTGAAGGAGTCAATGATTTTTTTGAATATGGTGGAGTCGTCAAATTTAGCTTCTAGGACCATTATGTGTTTTTTATAGTAAGTGTTTTGGGATTGTGGTTTAAGTATGCAATTTTTTTTAAACTATGATAATAATTAACATATATGAATTGCATTTAGAATACTTTTTATTGTTTTAAACTCAAAAAAGTAAAAAAAACTTCAAGACACGAAAAAATAAATTATTTAAAAAAAAAAATGGCTGGTTACGAATAAACTTTGGTGTGTGTTGAGTGTCGTTGTGCTTTTTTTTTTTTAAATTGAAAAAAGAAAGTGATAGCTTTTCGTGTATTCACGCGGTACTTTTCCTAATTGGGTAACTGGCGCCTTTGGATAATGGTTTAACGCGTGTGTCACGTGTATCAACATTACTAAGTAGGTCACATGTAGTAAACAATAACATCACGTGTCTGTCAAAGTATAAACTCAACCACACACACAGTCAATCAAAACAGCTAATAAGCTCTTTCACATAACAACAAAGTACAAACATCATAGCCAAATTCATTCAAACGCCATAACCAACCATCGCAACTACATACAAAACAAACTTATAAAAAGAAAAACAAAAAATTTAAAGCAACGTAAAAACTACAAATAAAAATACATATTTGGAAATACATTTTCAAAACATACTGCCAATGAAACATGCTCTGTTTTCTATTTTCATCTTCTTTCTTTTATTTCTTTTACTTCTTCTTTTTCTTCTTTTTTTTTTTTTAATCTAAATAACCTAATGAGAATAGTATTGATTAAATTCCCAGCACACAGCTTGAGTTTTCCTCTTTCAATTATAAAATTTTTTTATTTGGGATTTAAAAAGCAAAGAGCCGCTTAGGAATCAATCATTTTGAAGCAATCAATTATTTGGTGGCTAAGTACAAAGCCTTTTCACTTTCGTATCTCTTCTTTTCAACTTCAGCCAAGTCCTTGTATTTTTGCTTTTGTTCTTCGGTCAAGGCCTTCCATTCTTCACCTAGCTTCTTACCAACTTGGCCGAAGGTAATACCTTCGTTTTCGGCTCTGACTCTATCTCTGTTTTCGTTAGCATAGATCATGTAGGCAGACAAACCTCTCTTTGGGGCGTTTGGGTCTTTTTTCTTCTTTTGTTTTAATTTCTTAACCTTGACTGGTTGGGCAGTAGGGATTTTATCTTCAGACATATTATATAAGTGTACAATTATTGGTCTTTCAGTGTGTTTTTTAATTGATTAATTTTAAAAAATATATATTCTTTTTTTTTTTTCTTAAACAATTGATTAAAGAATAAATGGCTACTAAGAAAATGGCCTAACAGTAAAAAAACTAGAGTACTACACGCGTTGTGAATACCACCCACCATGAACACTAGTGCAAAATATTAACTAAGAATAACACTCAAAAAACACTAAGAAAATTAACTTTGCACACCAAAAACATCTTTAAATACCTGTGTTTTCTTCACAGCCTTTTTTTTTTTTCCCCCTACGCAAAAAAAACAACAAACAACAAAAACAACAAGGGGGGAAAAAATTTTCATAGGCATATAAAAAAAAACCATATACACACACAAATTAATACTCGATTTTACCCTAATTAGGCAATTTTTACTAGTATAAACATTAAGTGCTTTGCCTTTTTCTTGAGCCATACTAAGAAACAAAAAATATACACACACACATCATACTCGTACGCTATTTACACTCCATTTTTACCTATTTAGGCAAAAATACACACTTATATATACTTATCACTCCATCTTGGACTGAAGCTTTTTATTATCTATGCACGCATCGTAGTGCTTCAGAATATTCTTTGGGGTGAACTGGTAGTAGTACCTGTCTCTCATGAACGCGCCTATGTACTTGTTCACAGTCAAAAACTTGGCCGTGCATCTCCCAATGCACACATTTTCCCCCTTTGTAAGGTCGCCCTCGTTGTACTGCTGTCTGTCAATGCACTTGTTGTAGCACTCGTCCAGGATGCTGTTGAACTGCACATTGAGCACATCAAACTGTATGCTGGCTCTTTCAATCTTGACTGGGTCCACAGTCTCCGTGCTGAAGGCGTTCTGTCCGTTGTTGATGAAGAATGACATCGTGGGTATTAATCTCAGGTTCTTTGATTATGTTTTCTTTTGGAGGTTTTTTTTTCCGAAAGAAACAGAAATAAAATGAATTCAAAGCGGAGATCTTTTCTGGGAAAACAGAAGAAAAAAAATACAGACAGATTACTGTGGGAACATCTTATATCCGAACAATGTACCGTGCTTGTTATTATGATAATTCACAACGGTTTTCTCTGCAAATGTACTAACCGAACAGATAATGGTACCTTCCAGTAAACAGTTATTGTCTATAGCATCTTAATATCTTATAGTACTACATATTGTTACCAACAGCTACTTCAAAACCAAGAATAACACCGTATTTAGCCTCTGGAGATAATATTCACTCAAAAGTCCACGGGGATAAACCAAAAAATATACCACCGTTTTCTGGAGGCTTTAAAAAAAAAAAAAGAAATCACGTAAAAATGTCACTTAAACCATTTCTGCTCTTTTTTTTTCCAATTCGACTCTTAGGTAATAATAACCAAAGAGCTTATCCTACACAGAACCAGACACTGTAACATTCTTTCATAAATGGCTATAGTAATCACTAACGATGACGGTCCTTTAGATACCATACACTCCCAGTACATCTCTCCGTTTATCAACCACTATCTGTCCAACTACTCTCCCTCATCTACGTACTACTCTGAAAAGTTGCTGCTGAGTGTTCCTTCTGAGCAGAAATCATGGATATCCAAAGCACACTTTGCAAACAAGGACATCACCATTCAGTTTTTATACTCCAGCTCTAAAGCCCCTTACGACAACGAAAACAAAATTGGTCCTTTCCAAAAACCTCTGCCAGTGAACCTCCATCCCGGTATCCAAAAGACAAAGTTCTCCTCGTGCTCTGAAGAGGAGCTTCAAAAAGTCATCAATGATCAAAACCCACACAAACTAAGTGTATCTGAATACAAGGACTACTACGACATCGAATGGGTCTTGGTTTCCGGAACTCCAGCAACAGCCACTGACATCGGGATCCACCACCTGCTGAACACTGCTGCTGTGAAGCATGTCATCAGCGGGCCCAATGTCGGCAGAAACGTCTCGCGCCCATACATAACCTCCTCCGGAACAATCGGGGCAACCATGGAGAGCTTCATCTCCTCCGGCGGGAAGATCAACGGGGTTGGTCTTTCCTGGGCATACTTCAACAATCTGAAGAACGTGAACACTGCTGGTTTGTCGAGTGCGAGTGCGTGGAGCTGGAAGGTGATCTTTGAGCTGTCTAAGAACGGTCTTGGCGCGGAGTGCTACTCGGTCAATGTGCCGATCCTGGACGATGGCCTGGGTGAGGATACCAAAGTCGTGCTGGCACCAATCCAGGACAATACCTGGAAGAGTCTGTATGAAGACTGCGAAGAACATGACAACGATGGCATAGTGTTCAAGTGGAACCCGGACTTTGACTGTAACAGAAAAAAGATGGTCAAGGGCATGCTGGAAAACCAACAGAATGACGGGAGCTTGATAGAAGCCAAGAACATTACTATCACTCCACTGCTGGCCTCCTTTGCGGTGAAACTCGGCGAAGAAGACTACGGCAGGGAGTTTGAACTTTCGAATGAAATCAAGAATCTGCACATGGAAATAGCAGCTGCCAAGGCTGCCATCATTCTGAACAACGAGGTTCCATATGTCAATGAATTATGGAAGTCTTTGCTGAGCAAGTACACTGATAAGATTGACATTTACCAATCCTTACAACAACTGGAAGACTCTGGTAAAAATTACGAAAAAGTCTTCCACATTGCGGAATATGAGGAGTTGTTGCACTCAAAGACTTCGGAACACACAGGGGAATACTTCCAAAACAGTTTCACCTTCAGAAAGTCCCTTATCAGAAAACACTACCTATTGAAGACAATCCAGTATTACGTCGCCAAGCACCCAGACAGCATCTTGAAGACGAACTTCCCTGAATCCTTCCACTTGGACCTTGACTACGCCGAGTTTTTGGAAGAGGCTCTGGACGACAACTGGGACCTGCGTCAGGAACTTGAAGCCTCCGAGGCCTCTCCGCAGTGGTGGATAATGAAACCCTCGATGTCCGACAAGGGACAGGGAATAAGACTGTTCAAGGACATCAGCCAGCTGCAGGCCATCTTCGACTACTTCGACGAGGACGAGGACGGCGAAGGATACAACGGCATCATCATCAACCAACTGAGACACTTCATCATCCAAAAGCTGCTGATGAACCCACTGATCATAGACAACAGGAAGTTCCACATCAGGTGCTATGTTGTGTGTGTTGGGGACCTGCAGGTGTTTGTGTTTGACCGGATGCTGTGTTTGTTTTCGCAAACTGAGTACAAGCCTCCTGTGGGAGACGACCTGAACGACCCAGACTTCCTGAGCCAGCACTTGACCAATACTTGTCAGCAAGCTTCGATTTCGTCCGAAACTGTGAGGGAGCTGAAACAGGTGTTTGCCGAAGAAGAGAGAAACACAATCACAAAGGGAATTCATGAGATTGTCAAAGACCTGTTCGAGGCTGCCAAGCAGGACAACTTCAACTTCCAGGCGGTTGCCAATGCTTATGAGATATTCGGGTTGGACTTCCTGGTTGATGAGGACCACCAGCCGCATCTCCTAGAGGTCAACGCTTATCCTGACTTCAAACAAACCGGTGACGAACTGAGTGGTTTGATCAGCGAGCTCTTTGAAGATGTCATGAACGTGTCTGTACTGCCCTCCTTGATCAACGAAGGGAAGCCAAACGTCAACAGCAACTTGAAGAAAGTGCTTGAACTCCAAGAAGAAAGCCGAAACTGGTAGTAGCTTTAAAAAAAAAGTAATTTATATATACACCTCATTGAATTGTTATATCTGTTTGTTTACTCCTCGTCGTCGTTGTCCTCGCCGCTCTCGCCACTACCATCCTGGCCCTGTCCGGACACACTCGCCCTGTTGGTGCTGGCGCTGATCAATCCTCTTTTCACGGCTGTCAGAACATTCGGGACCTCCACGTCGTCCTCAGGAATCCCGGAGTACTCGTACCCCCACTTGACCAATCTCTCTCTGATCCTTTCAATCTTGAAGAAATGCTGTCTGATGGCAATCATGTTCTTGATGAACTCCTGGTTCCTCTGCAGTAAGATCTGTGTCAGCTGACGGGAAAATGTTATTTGCTGGGTGGAATCAGGGTCGTACTCGGATAGATAGAACAGTCTCTGGTTGAGCGTGGTCTTTTCGTACTCAGGTAGTCCGAAGAATGGGTCGCTTTCGTCCTCGTCGTCAGAGTTGAACACAGAAGCAGTGGTGTTAACTGGGTTGGAATCTGCTGAGTGGTGGGAATCTGCCAAAGGGTGGGGATCTGCTGATGGGTCTTCAGCACCGTTCTCGGCTTGTTTTATGTTCTCCTCTTCAACGGGCTTTGCTTCAGCAATAGCGTTATCTGTGACTTCTGGAGCACTTGGCGTATTTTCAGCAACAGCATTACCTGCGACTTCTGGAGCAGTTACTATATTTTCAGCACCGTTGTCAACTTTTTCCTGCTGTTCCATAACTTGTGGAGCTATAATATCGTCAGTTTTTTCTATAATCACGTGCATATCGTTACTGTCAGCGTCGTCACCATCAGCTTCCGGCACAGATTCTGGAGCAATGTCTTTAATGACGGTTGCAACTTCTTCTTTTGGCTCCACAATGTCTTCCTTCTTTTCAACAGCTGCGTCTTCTATTGGTTCCACGATGTCTTCCTTCTTTTCAACAGCTGCTTCTTCTTGTGGTTTCACAATGTCTTCGTTGTTTTCAATAACAGCAACTTCTTCTGGTGCCACAATACTTTCCTTGTTTTCAGCAACTACATCATTTTCTGGCGCCAAAATAATTTCCTTCTTTTCAATAACTTCATCTTCTTTTGGTGGCACAATAGCTTCCTTGTTTTCAGCAATTACATCTTCCTTTGGTGGCACACCATTCTCCTTGTTCTCAACAACTGCATCCTCTTTTGGTTCAACAATATTCTCCTTGTTCTCAACAGCTGCAACTGTTTCAGGCTTTGTCTCTACAACTGCTTCTTCATTAACATTGTCTACTGGTTCATTCTCAGCTTCTTCAGTAGCATTAAATATCTTACCACTCAGTTCATTCAATCCTTCCTGGAACTCAGCATCCTCCTCTCTCTCCTCTTCCATCTCTTCGTCGCTGCTGGAAATGTCTTTGCCATTTTCTCTCAAAACATCCTCCAAATCCAAGTATATCTTATCGTTGGAGTCATTTTTTTCAAAGTTTATATGGTGGTCATACTCCGGCAGTTTTATCTTATCCTCCAAGTAGGCTGTTGGGTCATCGCCCAAAAACACGCTGACGTAATCATTCAAAGTCTCTGACTCCAGCTTAGCCTTCTCAATCATCAACGCTGTCTGCATTTCCAAATCATTGAATATTTTATCATTCAAGAAGGTTTTCTTTATGGTTGGATGGGTGACGATGTCTTTCAATGATGATATTGGCTTGAGAATATCCTCAGCGTATGCGACTGCATTCAAATCAAACTCATTGTCATCCAGCTTACGCTTCTTGTGAGCATTCTCCTCAAAGGCGTTAAACTTGCTTTTCTTCCTGCTCAATAGCTTGTGCTCAACACCGTTGTAGAAAACCCTGTTTTCGTAGAGCATGTTGTTCATCTTGTTTCTGCTGACCCATTCAGACCCCTGCAGAAGCTTCTTGTTCCGGTTGGTGTTTTCGTTAGAGCTTATAATGTCATATATGACAGACGGCTTTTCGTGCTTGGAGTCATACTTCCTCTTCAGCTCAGGAAAGTTTCCTGATCTTTGTTTGATTATGTGTCTTAGGAAATTTGACTCCACCTCAGCTTCATTCATCTGGGTGTCTTTGTCGTCTTGAACTTTTGTCAGTGGTGTTATTTCAGGCTTTATGGATGATTTAGTGTTTGAAATGCCAGGGCTGTCAGAATTTTCATCATTGTCGCTCAAAACAGCAGACTCTAAGTTAGGCTGGCTTGGATCAGATATAGCTTGGGCTTGTTCGTTGCTTATTAGTGCAGGTTGTTTGTTTTGTTGTTCTATTGGTTCCGCAACATATGGAACGTAATCGTTTTCCATCTTTGTCTGTGATCTAAAAAACTGGTTTAATTTGTTTGGTTTTTTGATTGTTTTGGAACTAACTGAAGTACCCTTTACTGTAGTGTGAATATGTTGTTTTTCTTTTTTATTTATTTTTTTTTTTTTCCTTATTAACTTTGTTCATGCGGATTGGCAAGGATTTTTTCTCCCCCATTATCGCAGTGCTTACTCAAATCGGATATAAAAAAACTCAGCCAGAAATAGTGCGGGTAGCTTTGATCACATGACTCACAGCCAACACCAGCTTTAATTAATGCAAAACCCATAGAAAGAATATATCCATCCAAAATTTTAGTTAAAAAGTATAAAAACTGACTGGCTATTATGTAATACAAAACATCACCCTTATTAAATACGTTTTGTTAACTGTTTTATATATAAATGTTGGCTTTGATTTTTTTAAACTCCTCAACTTCTTTGAATAGCAACTTCGTTAAATCATTCATGCTTGTTACATGCTGTTCATACTCAAAGTCAAATGCACCATACGGGCACACGCTTTCTTCTTTTTCATTTCTGACGTCTTTAAAAAACTCATGTCTTAGTATTTCATCGCATGTCAATCTGGCGTCTGGATCCCACTTTAACATTCTCTCAATCAAATCCAAACCTGTGTCACTAGCAAATGAGTAAATGGCCTTCCAAGGCATTTTTCCGTATTGTGTCTTTGGTACGCTAAATATCTCAACAGCAACTGAAGACCCATATTTGATAACTGTCTCCGTTGGCGGTGTGCCCAATACTTTTAGAATCTCTACTATTTGATGCATTTGGTCATTGCCCATGAATAGAGGCTTTCTGCCGTAAAACTCAGCTAGTATACAACCACAAGCCCATATGTCAATGGCCTTGCTGTACTTTTTTCTACACAACATTAACTCAGGTGCTCTGTACCATCTAGTGGCAACGTAAGACGTAATGTGGGATGGTTTTCCGGTTTCTGATTTTATCTTTTCAAACAAGTCTTCATTGATTCCTCTGGCCAATCCAAAGTCACATATTTTTAGAGTTCCCTGTATAGAGCATAAAATATTACCAGGTTTCAAGTCCCTGTGAATGACGTCCGCAGAGTGTATGTATTTCAACCCAGAGATGATCTGGTAAAAAAAGTGTTGGATGTGGAACTCCGATAGCTGGACTGAAGAATGGATGACTCTTGCAAGGTCATAATCAATCATTTCCTGATAACAATACAACCCCTCGTACCCTTTGTCAAAGACAATCTCCAAATCCAACAAGTTAACAATGTTCTTATGGCCTTTGAAATATCTCATGAACTTTAACTCTCTAATGGCTCTTTTCAACAATATGTCTCTTGTAAAAATATTAGTCACCCTTTTAATAGCAACTTGAGCACCATACGTAGACTCAACCGCTGCTGCAACAGTCCCGTAAGATCCCTTTCCTATGACTTCTTTAATGTGGTAATTGGGAGAGACTTTAAATCCGTATTTAGGGTACAACTTCATTTCTTTTGAGTTTTTAGAAGCAGCTGATGAGTTAGCAGCAGTTTTCTTTTTTTTGTTGTTTGGAGCTGAGATGGATTTGTTTAAAACATAATCTAAATTGTTCTCGCTATCAACATAATCCAGATCATCGGATATGATCTTCTTCTTTTTAAAGTTTGAAGTTGAACTTTGTTTCTTTGGCTGGTTTACAGACACATTGCTGTTGTCAACGTTAGTGCTGCCATTTTTTTGAAAAACATTGGATACTTTATTGTTGCTATTGTAACTAACCATCCTATTTGTTGTTGAAAATAATATATTGGTTTTGGTAGTGATTCCTCTTCATCTTTTTTTATGTAATCAGGACCATGACTGTATTACCTTATTGTAAGAAAAAAAAAATAAGAAAGACATCTGTGTATATAGCAAATTTCAAAGTTATTTGATGCAATTTTCAAGCAGTGTTTGGAGACCACTTATGAGTATTCCTTTTGTTCAATTATTGCTCTCTTTTTTTTTTTTTTAATTAAAACTTTTGTAAAATATTGAACTCATTCACGGGTACGGTGAATTCCCCATATAGTTTTTTCTTTACAAATTGCTACCAAAAGTAAATATACGTATCAAAATGATGTTTATAGTAAATATTACAGTATTCGAGTTAGATTTGATGTGTATAAATTAAATCAAAATGCTGTATGTCTACTGGTTATCTGCACATATAATCGGTTTGATTGTTACGTGTGTTTTTCCTCTAAACAAAACATTTCCTGAAGCGCTCCCAAAATTGCAGATTTCCTTCCCTTATCTATTTATCCTGAAAAAAAAAGGCTAACATAGTTCCAAAAAACAAAGCATAACACAAAACACTTAGCTGAACAAATCAGCCATTGAACTCTAAGCCCAAACAAATAATACCTATTATAATCTTCAGAGAATATTGAAGAAAAAATGGGTCAGAAGCTGTCTATATTGGCGCAAACCACACCTTTCATAGACATATCAGCATACATCGATTTATTTGATGATATACAATTTGTAAAAAACTTGAACAACAATTCCAAGTTTATTTCTACCAACCAATGCATGACTCTAGACGAGGATGTTTTGATTACAAAGGTTTTTATCAAGTCAAGCTTGATTATGAATGAGATAAACGCAACACAAGAAGGAGAATTCATTGCAGAAGACAATAAAATTGACATGAATGTTCCCCTGATTATGCAAAATTTGAATCAAGAGATTGAAAAACTTAAGGATGTTCCTAATGCCATACCATATTCTTATGTGCTTGATACAGAAAATGCAGCATATTTGTTTAGACCTTTCGTTTATGAAACACTTAAAGAAAAAACAATCGAGAACAAACAGTATGAGTATGAAACTATCAGAACGATGACCTTGTTCCAAATTTTCCAAATGTTAAAAATAGTCAGCGATGTACATGATAGGGACTTGATCCATGGAAACATAAATATGAACAACTTTCTTGTGGATTCTTTAGACATAATCAAGTTGACGGACTTCAGCATGCATCTGAAGCCGTTTTATCTAAGAGAAGATATGCCCAATGAGATTGATTTTTATTTCGGTAAAAATAACCAAAACATTGTGAAGCCTAACAACTTTCACAAATCAAAAGATTCAAAACGTGAGGTCAATAAACAAAAGTACAATAAGAGGGGCTTTTATCTCTCTCCTGAAAGACTGAACACACAAAAAAGAAATCACAAGGTGGATAAAATAACGGAAGAAATTAAAAAAAGTGATGTGTTCAGTCTAGGTTGTGTTTTTTATGAGATGTTTGTTGCTTTATCAACTCAGAACAACAACAGAAACATGAGTCTTTTTAACAACCAAGATGTATTCAAGTTCAAAAATGGTGACTGCTCCGAGTATGAAAAGAATTTGAGTTTTTTGGAAGAAATCTTTGGTGATGATGAAAGTTTAGAAATTCAACTTATAAGGGACTGTACTGTGCTTGATGTTGGAAAGAGGCTTTCAGTTGAAGAGATCCTGAAAAAATATAGAAAAAACGGATTATTCCCAGACGTGTTTTTCAGCTCAATGTATAAAGACATCTGTACTAGTTTGAATGATATAGAACTTTTAGAATTCAAGTTTTCTGAATTTGCGAATAATATTAGGGAAACTGTGGTTAACATGGGATTTGAATTAGAGACTTTTGGTGATGAATCGTATGAAGAAAACAAAGTTTATGAAAGCAACCAATTGATTACATTAGCAAGCGAAAATAATATCTTTGAATCTGATGTATACAAGTATCTGCAGTATTCAGAATTATTAGATAAGTATGAACCCAGTTTATTAAAACAAAACTTAGTAATTTCATACATTCACATTTTGGGAAAGCTGTTATCAACAGTTTTTACTAATTCAAATGATGTAATTTTGTGCATCGACACTATTACTCTTCTTTCTCAATATTGTGAAGACTCTTTGAAGCTGGATATTTGTATTCCCTACTTGTTTGATTATTTCAATACATGTTCCAACAAACAGTGTACAGAACATTTATTTGCCAAGATATTGTTAATATTGAGTAAAGTAGATAAGGACAAAGAAAACTTGCATGATACTATCAACTACTATATCTTCCCAACATTAAAAAAGAACATGAAATCATACAATAAAGAAAACATAAAAATTGTATTAAAAGGGATACCACACTTACTAAAGTTGACTGTTGACACTAAGTATTCAAAGAAGGCTTTAATATCCATCATCACTTATGTTTTAACAGATCAAACAGTTAGCAATATAACTTTGAGAGTAGAGCTGTTGAAACAAATACCCAAGTTTTTAGACATTTTAGGGGATCAAGTCATTAACGATTTGATTTTAGTCCACGCAATTACATATTTGAACGAAAACTCAAAAGACTTAAAGATACAGCTGATAAAGTGTCTGTGTAAAATTGGAGAATATTTAGGGGTTATTAGCTTCAAAGAAATTATTTATCCGCTGCTGATACAAAACCTATATTTGTACAGAGATGATGAATGTGTTATGTTGGTTGTTTTGCAAAACTTAAAAGAGATCATCATGAAGTTTAGCCACTATAATACTCAAAGTTCAAAAAGAGATGATGTTTTTAAGACAACTTATAGCAGTAAATTGCTAGACAAGTATGATATTTTGGAGTTGATTGAGCAGCATCTACTAAACTTTTTGCTGCTTCCTTACAAATCTTGTAAAACTGAAGTAATTGCAATTTTGAAGCATGTTCTATTACACGGAATTGAGCTAAGCGAGTTGTATTGCTTGTATTATCCATTAATAAAGCCTTACTATCACATGAACATGGAAATTAACCAAGGTTTGCTGGATGATTCATGTAGAGGTAGCATATCGTCTGATCAATATGACTATTTGCTATTATGGTTTATGAAAATAGACAACACCTTTTTTTGGAAAGAAAGTAGAAGAAACAATGATACAATTGAGTTTGAGTATACAAACTACTCTGACAAGAATGATTTCAGTGAAAGTTTGTCAATGGAAGACAAATTATATTTCAATAACTTGAAAAAGCACTACGATTTAGATTCAAGACATTTATGGAAACTAGCCAAGTTAAGGAGTTATATTAAAAAGGTAAGCTCTGTTTTAACAACAGGTTTCAAGACCAAATTCTACAGTAAAATGGAACAAAACAAGTCTGGCAAAGGTCATAACTCAAATTTGATAAAAGCACAATATGACAAGAACATGATAGTGTTGAAAAATATCAGTATAAATACTTTAGATTACCAAATCAATTTTAATGATATTGATCCATCAAGCAGAAAAAGATCTTCAAATGGATACAGCTCGCGCAGAAACAGCAATAAACTAATACCACAAAAGCTGCTAAATGACGCGTTGCAGAATATCAACAATGAATCTTTATCAGCAATTGAAAGCAATGATAATTTGGAATCTGATGATACTGATATATTGTTGGTAGAGTTCAAAAAAAGCGAGTACACCATCAGCAAGAGCATAAGGAATGTAGGCATAAAGGATAAAAATGTCTTGGATTATGCTGAAGGAATACAAGTCTTGCCTAAATTAAAGGACTTGAAAGAGTTTGCCTTTGAGGACAAAGAAAAGGTGGATATTGTTGTCAATGAAGGAAATCAATACAAAACAGTTTTGTCAAACTTTACTAAGATAAACAATAACTACGGCAAAAAAATTAAGATCTTTGAAAGCAATGACAAATTTATTATTATTGTCAACGAAGAACTGATGATAGAAAACAGCAGCAAATTAGAAATTGAGATTTATGATCTGATAAAGTTTGATAATTCAAACATTTTGGACAAATCCAAATTTATGAAGAAGTTTGATCTCGGGATGTTATTTGATAATACTGAAAAGGTTGCAGTGGTGTCTTTGAAGTTTTGGATAAACGATATTTTCATAGTAAGTCTTTCCAATGGTGAAAATATTTTATTAAAGCTTCACTATACAACAACACTGTGCATCTCTATATTAAAATCATTTAAACTTTCAAGTTCAGAATTCCTAGTGAACGTAAAGTTTGCTGGTGATTTCATTTATGGAATGAGCAACCACAGCAATTTCTACAAATACGATTATGTCAAGAGTGAATTAAAGAAGATCTATGAGTATAGATCCAAGGTTATGGAAGAGAAGTATGATAACATGGATATCGGTGACGACACCTTTGACTATGAAGTCTGTAAGGATTTTACTGTTTACAAAAGTGTTATTTTTATTATCACTACAATGAACAATGTATACACAATCAATACAGATTTCAAGGTAGTCATAGATGTTTATAGTTTATATGAGAAAACTTCCTTGAACAAGAAGAAAACTGATGGTATTATCAAATCATTTGACAGTATAAATGCCTATGAGAATGATAAGCTGGTTCTTACCGGAGGTTATTCTTTAAGTTTGCTGATGATATTTGAAATAAAAGATTTCTTTGAAGAAACGAAGAACAACTTTGTAATAAGTAAAGAGGTAATACTGAAGAATGCAGTAAGCTACTACAATGACGACTTATACGACAAGTTTATTTTGAAAAAGATCTTGAACAATAAAGACTTTTTGAGTATGAAGAATGTCCTTGGAGAAGAAAATGGAAAAACTGTAAAATATAAATGGATGAACGATAAGAAGCTTATGTTTATAGATAAAGAATGCAATGACCTGGCTTTGATGAACATAGAGAATGGACGTAACGAAATTGTTTTCGATAACAACAATCGAAATGAGACCTACAGGAAATACAGCATGAACAACCAACTAAGGTTATATTATAGAAACATAGATACCAGCAAAAATAAGATGAAAATAGATCATTTCAGCTACATAAAAGTTGATGAAGATAGCAGTGTGCTATTTATATTAGATGTTGACAGCAACCTGTTCGTTTACAACTTATATAAAAATTAATGCTCAATATGATTACATTTATTTAACCTTAATTTTGTTATACAATTTGAAAGTAATATAACTATTACCTCTTTTTAATTAAATAATCATTTGTAAACATTTTAACAAAATTGGTTTTAAATCCGATCTATTAAAAAAAAATTAGTTAGCACTAATTGAGAACTATCACTACCAGATCACGATTCCAAAAAAAAAAAAAATAAAGGAAGTGAAAAATAAACAAAAAAACAGATACACCAGAGATACAAGAAAAATAACACCCAAAGACTAAAAATGGATGATCTATACAGCCAATTGACTAATTACAAGAATAGATATAAAATTAGTACTAGCAGCAATCCTATACCTTTATCTTTAAAGCTTTTAGATACTTCATCCATAGGTTTAAACCATAGCTTGAATGACATATTACACCAGAATGATGCTATAAATACTCAATTCAAACAATACATCTTGGAGAACGAAGACAATGTTATAGAATTGAACGACAATTTGAATGACTATATAAAAGTATTTGTCAAGTACATCAATACCAAGAACGTTGACTTTGTCGATAGTGAAGTGGCTAGCTTTAACACAAACAACATAAAGACCTTGAACGACAAGTTCACTAAGAACTCACACATTCTTAAATTGTTGAGCTTGATTGAGGTTATTATTAACAAACAAAAAGAAGTTGATGCTAAGGTCAGCGAACTGGCTGTAAACAACGACAACCTTGATTTGAATGTCTTGAAGTCTTTGATTAACCAATTTAATTACTTAGATGGGTTAATCAACGACAATAAGCTATACTTGTTAAAAGATTACAATATTATTAGCAATAATCTTAAGTTTAAAGGCAGATTGAATGAATTGATCGAAATGTTTATCATCAAGATAGTGTTTGATAAAAACAGTGTGTATACTGTGAATGAAGTAAAGATCATTTTGTCAGAGCTGATAGAATTGGTTGATAACAATGAATTGATACACAACATAATAACAAATATTGAGAAAAACAATGCCTTTGATAAAATTCTAATTAAAGAGATCAACTATTTGAAATATGAGAACATGCAAAAGTACGAAGTGATAAAAAAGTACAAAATGAAAAGCTTGAAGGATATTTTGAATGACAACAGCGAGGCTAATGTCAATGAAATCATAAGAAAAAACGAATACGACATTATATTGTACGAGTTTTTTGAGACATTCTTTACAAACCTTGAATCAAAGTATGAGAAGCTGCTAATATTGTCCAAACTGGTTGATGGTAAAACAGAAGATAATGTTAATACTCAAAAAGTCGTGCAACAAATAGAAACTTTTATTATCAAAGTTATGAAAATGTACTTAATACCTTCATTGAACATTAAGGCTAGTAACATTACTAAACACCATAAAAATAAGCTCTTTAACATTGATAAATCTTTGATTACGAGTAACAGTGTTAGTGTGGTTACAACTGATACAAATGATTTATTGATTGTACAGCCAAACGTGCTAAATCTAAAATTTATTTTGCCAAACCTAATACCAATACTAAAGCTGTCACCGGATAGTAAATTTTTGAATGCATTTTTGAATCATCAGTACCACAACGAGCTAATTATGAACTTCAACACATTCAAGGTTTTGAAAAACAATAACATATCCACAATTCAACAATTGATATCAAACTTCATAGTATTTTACAACAAAATATTTACCTTGTTCAAAGGATTAGAGTTTCAGTACAATAACAACTTGCTAACCACAATTATTAACAATATTGAAGGCTTTATAAATGAGCTAATGGAATTTATAACCAGTTACTTTAAACAGTTTGAAATCAACAACAGAAGTGAAAGACAGTTTGATGTGAATCATTTTGAAAACGTCAAGAATGACATTGATCATTGGATGGTTAACAATGTTGATATTGATGTAATAAATCAAAGCTTTGATTTGTATGAAAAACTAAAGGATTTGGTTCATTGGCATGAAAACAATATAATTTTCAACGTAATAGAGGAGGATAAAGACGACAACATCATTGAAAAATGGATTCTCAATGATGAAGAAATTATTAACAACAATGATTCTGTTTTTGGAGATTTGACATATCTACCAAACATTAATGGAATGCAAATTCTGGCAAGTTTGAATAACAACATATCCTCATTCATGAAGGTAAAGTTTGCTAACATTTTCATTGATGATTATTACTACACCAAAGTAAAGTATTTCAGCTTGTATCTGGTTAACAAGACAATCAAAAATATTTTGCTCAACAATGATTCCAACAGTAATGTGTACTTGAGAGAAGATTTGAGTGTTAATGATAACATCTCCAAGATCAATACAATTGTCATGAAACTGTCTAAGGAGCATGAATTTATAAACGCCTTTATCAACTTCTGCGTGATAAGTAACTTTATGAAAATGAAGAACTTCAACAACTCAAAGTACATCATCATGAATTTGTTGAAGTTGAATCATGTTGACTGCAACAATACAATTAACATTTTGAAGCTTTACCAGCTGAACGTCAACGATATTATAGACATATACAACAATAACAACATTGATGTTGATGTTAACGTAATCAAACACTTGATCAGACTGAAGATTGTTGAGGAGAGTGATGGTAATCAAAACATTTTGAATATTAGATTAAACGATCTGTACAAGAAGATAGCTCAGTAAGCTAGCAAAGTATATATACATTTTTTTAATTTTTGGATTATGAAGCTTCTGAAAACACGTTACGCGTTAATAATTTCCATTTTTTTTTTTTTTCATTTAAACATAAATTATGAAAAGCAAAAACACACCAAAAACTTTAAACATCTACAATTTCTATAGAAAAGTTTAATACAGAGAAGGGAGAGTTTACTATGGTGATAGTTTTGTCAGATACGAGCGACTTGGAAATTATAGATACAAACATCCCTGCAGCACCAAGAGCAAATACAAGCCGTGATGAGATACGTATAATTGAACTGAGTATAACAGATGACTCCAGTGACAATCAGCAAGAACCTGAGGATAGTGCTAACGAAGATTTTTTGAGTGAACAGGTGAGAATAGAAACACCAGTGTCTAAAAGAAAACTAAAAAACGTTAACAATAATCATTCGGAATTATTATTAAAAAGTCCAGATCAAGATATTGTAAAACTCAATGAAAATGATAAAGAGAAGTTGTTCTTGAATAGCGATCGTGAAGAAACAGAAGCTTTTGAAGAGCATTCTGTTGGCAAAAGAAGTAATTGTTTTGTGCCAAATGACCAGAACGAAGATAAATTAAATCTTAAAAAACAAAAGATTTCACCACATAACAGTATTAACATAAAGCTGACCAATGATAGTGTATTTGGAAGTAATCTTGAAGCTCCTAGTCCAAAAAGAATAGAGAACAAGCCGACAGAAATAGTAGTTCTAGAGCTATCTGATTCATCTGCTGAAGAGATTACTCCTGATGTTGGCAATTTACCAGACAACGACAAATTGCAGAAGTCACCAAAAGCCATAACCCCAAGCAAAGCGGATCATTTGGTGGATGGCTTCTTTGATGATCTTAACAACAATGATTTGGCAGTGTCACAAGGGAATCAGACTGAAAATTCTATAATGCTGAAAGTTCAAGAAGTCATATCCGACTTTGACGATAGCACTGAACACGTTGCAAATACCAAACCTGAAGTGCCCAGAGCCAGCACAGAAACAAGCAATTGGGAGATCAAACCACACGTGGATTACCTAGCCACCATACAGCTCAATGCCACGGACTTAGATTTGCAATTACAAGAAATACACAAGAACAAGCTGTCTAAACAGAGATATACCCAGTCAAACAAAGTCAATCGTGTTTTTAAACAAGATATAGTGGAGAAAGAACTCTTGATGACAACCAACATGGATCTGGCGATGAAGAGCAACCAGCAAGATTGCTATTACTTACAAAACGGTGATTTGTTCATTAAGAAAAGGGACCAAGAGTTATTGAAGAGAGACATAAAAGAATTGAGCAGGCTGATACCTGATTTGAAATATACTACTTTTACAAGAAGACTAACATCGGTATATGAACTGAACTCTGACATATTTTTGCCTATAGCAGATTTATTAAAAATAGGCAATGTTTTAAAGAACAATGAAAGAAAAATAGACTTTGTTGATGTAGACATGTCCGAGAGTTTGTTCTTGATCAATATACAGCGGCTGTATGAAATTTTTTATTTTAAGGAATATACGAATGTTAAAAAGAAGTTTGAGGACTATTTGCTCAAAAACAAGAAGATCACTTTAATCCTGACAAGCTTCAACAAGTTTAAAGCCAAGATGGTTAGATGGGAGAATTCGAAGCAGTTGCAACAATTTCAAAGTCTGCACCAAGCAAACACCAAAAAACCAAAGAAAAGCACTATACCTGAGGAATATATGGACTGTTCATTAAGTGATATTAACGAGTTTGTACTGCGCCTGCAAATGACATATCCCACTCACGTGCATTGCCAGATCATTGAAACTGAATTAACTTTTATCAATGATTGGATGCTGAATTACCTGAAGACGATTCTACGAAGAAGATATGCAGAAAGGAAAGGAAACTTAATTTTAAAGAGCACATCATTCGCAGCAACTCCTAACCCATTTGAGAATTTTCTGCTGGGCCTATCAGGAATCACACAGAACAATGTAGCCAAAATATCCACGACCCTTGGAGGGAGCTACCAAAGCTTGGAAGCAAACATCGAAAAGTTGAGTGAGATGAGCGAGTACAAGGGAACAGAAAAGAAAATTATAACAGTGCTGCACAAGTTTATAAAAAGTAAAGATAAAGATGAGTTACTATGATAAATAAGATACCAACAGATTGTAGTCGTCTTGGTTGAGTCTGTCCCAACAGCTTGGTATTTGCTTCAGCACGGACAGCTGGTTGACTAGAGATGCTTTATATTCCGGCAAAATATTGGTGATGAATTTCTTTTCAATGAGTGTGTTCAATAGTCTTATGGAGTTGTCCAGCACGTATATCTTGTTGTTTTTTTCATCAAACTTCAAAAGCTTCAGAATATTGGTAGGTAGATCCATTTCCATCCAGAACTTCATGATAGTAGGCTCGTTGACGTCACTAACAGTCAATAAGGACTGCAGCAGGGAACTCAACTTTAGTTTGATTGATGAGTTCAAGTCGTCTATGACCATGAAAAGCTCATTGATGATTTTGATAGACTGGGTATTGGTGAAGAACATGCCACCCCACTTTGGATTGTGTCTGACCAAATTGGATAAGCCATACAGACTCTTGCTTATGACCATCTGAGCTTCATTCAGATTGTCGCCTTGCTTTAAGTATTCTAAAAGGTTTGCAATTATCTCAACCATCAAGTCAGCGACATTGACTTGCTTGTGTTCTTCGTTGGTGGTAACAAACTTCATGAAGTCCTCTTGCAGAGGTTCGTTGTTCTGACAAGAAGAACCAACAATTTCAACAATGTTGGCCATGAACTGCCAGTTCCCATACTCAAGCTCTTGCTTGAAGTTCTTCAGTATACTCAAGATTTCATCGATCAGCTTCATGTAGCTTAAAACAGAACTGTTATCAATGTTTTCGATCAAAAACAAGAAATTTTCGGATGCTTGGATTCTGTTTTGGAATGCTTCTTCGGAGACTTCGTTTTTGTTGATGGTGATGGCCATGATCTGCATGTTCAGCTTCATCAAAGTAGGGTCATCGTATGTTTGTTCATTGTGTTCTTTCAACAGCATCTGTTTCAGTAGAATTTGTTGTTCATAAGTCAAGGAAGACATGTCGACGTCCTCACCATTAGCAATTTTAGTGCTCCAAGCTAGTAATTTATCCATTATGTTGTGATATAGTTTTTTGGTTTCTGTTTGGGATATCAAATTATGTTTATTTGTCGATGAGCAATTTACCCCAAAGTTATATAGATTCACACCAATGTTAGGTAAAGAAAAAAAATGACGAAAAAAGCAAAAAAAAAAAAAAACCACCTAGGTAAACATTACCCGATTGGGAAAGCCGTGAGTTCACGTGTTTTCTACCGCATTCCAGAATATTCTATACATTTATATAGTCGTTGGCAAACATGAAGTCGTCCAATACAAAGTAGAAGTTCAACCCAAATGATTCATAGTAGTCGTCAAAGTACATCTTCACGACGTCCTCGTGCCTCTTCTTGTCTATGTCTTTGCCATACTTCTTTGCAAACTCATCAACCAGAATGTCTTGGACGAATTTCTTGAGCTGGATGTCGTTGGCTTTGCCAAACATCTCGTAGTACAGCTTCATGACCTGTTTGAGGTACTCCAGGATCATCAAGACCTGTTGCACAGCAAGCATTGGAGTATAGTTTTTGATTCTGATCGTATTGTTAAATTTTTCCATACGGTTTGTGAAAAAGAGGTACTGGAGATCCAAAGTTGAGTCGATGCTCTTCAGCTGTTCAATGGACTGCTTGATTTTGTGGTCATTGTCCGTCTCACTAAGGATTATGTCTTTGAGAAGCATTTCGTACTTGCTCTTCAAGATGTCATCGTGCATGTTGTCCCTCACCAAGTCGTATATCTCGTCGTATTGTTTTCTTTGCAGCAGCAGTTGATACTGGCCATTCATGTTTCTGTCTACTATCTCGAGACTGGATTTTCTGCTGTTTGCTCTGTGGGAGCTTTGGAACTGCTGATCCCAGATGTCAGGGGAAGATGAGGCTGAGTTTAGTCTAGGTGTTGTTGGCTGTGATATTGTTCCAATAAAAGATGTGACCCTTGGTTTGTTGTAGCTGCTCAGTCTTCTGCTGTTGCTCTTTGAAGTGGAGACTATGGACAAAGATGGTTTTTTGGCATGGGTTACCGGTTTTTTGCTTGATAAGTACTTGCTTAAGGATTGTATTTTTTTATCTAGCTTGGTGATATCCTGCTCCATGATCTTGTTTTCTTTGAGGACATTGTTGATTTGGTTCAAAAACCCGTTTAAAATGTTTTCATTAAGCTCAGTGTTCAAAGATTTGTTTTCATCTTTGATTTTGTTTGATAGTTGGTCTATAATGGTTGTGAACATGCTCAGAGTTTCCGTTTTTGATCTACCTTTGTTGAGCAGAAGCTTGTTTAATACGCTGTTGTAGTCAAAATTTTCAGAGTCCAAGTAGGACATTACTAAAGAGTCGTTCAAGACAACATCCTGGGGCAAGTTGTGCTCGGGTAGGGCATGGTTGTTGATATCCTTCAGTGATTGCTCCAGTGTTTGGTTGTTGTTGTGATGAAAAGATAGTCTTCTTTTCATCTTGACGTTAGTCTTATGGGTTCTTTGAGAGTCATCCATGTTGTTATTTGTTTAGTATGTATGTATGTTTAGTTATTAATGTTGTTAAATATCTGTGTTTTGGGTATTATATGAGGTTTTTATGTGTATATATACATCAAGAATTTGTATATATAAATATATTCAACATATTTTATAGGGTTAAAAAATAAACACTGTTTATCTTCATATATCAAAAAAAGAAAACAAAAAAATAGAAAATCATCACGTGCAATTGTTTTGCTTTATCTCCGATACTTTTTATAAAGAAAAAGAACAGCAGTATAATATTACTTGTGTATGATCTTTTTTTGGTTAATAGTTTAAATCCGAATGGGTGTGTACATATACAAAAAATGAAAATATATACAATTATATCCTGGTAGGGTAAACTTTAGTAAAAAAAACTCCCCATACTATTACCCTGCAACATATCTTACCCACATTAGGAAAGAACCTTTCTTTTTTCTTTTTTTGGCTTCAAGTAAAATTTTTTTTAATGTTTTTTTTTTTTTGATTTCAGCTTTAAGCAAAAATAACAACAGTGTAGCACTCAACCAATACTGAATCTTCACAAAAAAATACAGAAAAGCAAAAAAAAAAAAAGAAGCAGATTATTAACTTATAGTGGAATTCTAAAAAAAAAAAAAACAAATAAACATAAACAAAAACAAATAAACATAAACAAAAACAACAACATTATAATCAACATATACTCTACATCAATAGGCGGTCTTTCTCTTTTCTTAGTACTATCCTTATTATCTCAATAGATTCATAATATTTAAATGCTATAATAACCAAAACACCATTAGTAAACTGTATCCAATTAATCAAACAAAGCTAAACACACCATTAGCAAAAACAAAATGAGCATCAATTCACTCGAAGTAAATAACCTTATACTCCAATACCTTAAAGAAAACAACCTTCTTCTTAGCTACAACGCAATAAAGTATGAGCTCAATGAAAAATACAACATAAACATAAACAACAACAACGTTCCTTATGGCATGTTGATCAACCTAATACAGAAGGGGATGTTCTACTCCCAACTGGAGTCGCTGAAGACAAACTCCAACACAAGATTTATCAACGACAACATCTACACTCTGCAGCAGCTCTACGAAGACAACAAGGACAAGCTGCTTTATGCCAATGACTCCAACAACAACAAGGGCACCAAAAAGAGAAAATACAATGAAGATGAAGAAGATGCTGATTCCAGTGTAGTGGTGTCTCTTAATGAAACAACAAATGAGACATATGGCGACATCGAGCTTGAATACAAAAACAAGTTTCAAAAGGCCTTTGAAGTATTTGAGAGGAACTTTGTCAACAAAGAGTCGACAAGCGACCTGTCTATGGAGACATCCAAGCAGGAAAAGACCATCATGAACATTGAGCCTGTTGTTGAGTACAATACAACATACTACTCAGCTCTATCGAACAACTCCTTGATATCAACTATAAAAGAGCCCTCACGAGAAAAGGGCTTTTTGACATCTATAGACTTTGATAACCTCACAAGCGGTGATGACAAGCAGATCGGCAGCATCAAGATGAGCAAGGTGATAAAGAAGAAGCAGCAAGTGTCTGAGGCAGAAAACAAAGATAGTGCAGCAGCAAACTCAATATCGCTTTCTTCTTTGAGCAACAAGGATTTGCTGTACTATCATCTACAAAACAGCACCAATGCGAACAACACTGTGTCCGAGGGATCTGTTAAGGAAGAAGAAATTGTGCTCTTCAACCAGCCAAAGTCGACCATGATTCAGTTCAGCAAAGACAAGACTCTGTTTGCTGTTGCCTTAGACGACGGCACAGTGCTTCTGTACAGCTCGCCAGAAAACAAGCTGTTGACAAAGCTCACAATGCACAAAAAAAACATTCTCCACCTGAACTTCAACGACAACAATACCTTGTTGATTTCCATGGACACTGAGGGGAACACCATTGTGTGGGATCTTCTCCAGTACGAGATAGTAAAGATCATTGAAAACCCAGCAATCCCTGGATTCGACAGCATCTTCATAAACAACACCAAGTTCATGGTTCCTGTGCGGGAGGACAGCAGCACTAGCATTGGGATCTACGAGGTATCTGAGAGTTTGAAGACCAAGCAGATCGGCAAGCTGAAGAACGCGAACTCATCTGTTCTTTCGATGGAGATGTTCTCCAAGCACAACCTGCTGTTGACTCTGAACGACGACAACACAATAAGAATATACAAGGGGAAGAACACATCAACCCCAACTTTCACGCATGTGCTGGCGAGCGAGAACGACAACATCCTCGAGGTCTTTGTGAACCCATTAGCAGAGAACATGTTCCTGATCACAGGAGTGAGCATCCAGGCCAGACTCACAAACGTTGTCATCAGCATCAGCGACGACAGGTGTGCGATCACGCAGCTGAACGCCAACGCCTCGTTGCTTGTGGATGTTGACGAGGAGCCAGTTGTTGTTTCTGAGCTGTTTGAAAAGAGACTGCTGGTTTTGGGCCAGGTCAGCGGGAGTGTCCATGTTTTTGATGTTTCTGGGCTGTTTGACAGCAGCGAGGAAGAGGAAAAGGTTGTTTTGAAAAGCCATTATCTGGAGCTGAACAGCGACACACACCTGACATCTCTGAATGTCTTCCGTGCTGGAGACAAGACCTTTTTGAATGCTGGGTATGATAAGGGGTGCAGCAAAATATTTAGTATTTAGATGAACTTTTTGTTTTTTGTTTTTATTGTTAATTTTGACAAGTGATGGTATTCACTGAGGTTTTTGTATATTTCTTTACCTGATTGTTTTTTTTTTTCCGTTCTTTTTTTTTTTTTTAGCCAAATGGTTATTTGAGAAAAAATAACACACCAGACCATAGCCTCTAGCAAACACCTCTAGCCAATGGATAATATCATCGACAACAGAAACATATACAGTCTCAACTCGGACATCAACACGCTGAACAACGACAAGCTTCTCCTTCATGACGACAACTCCTCGCTGCTGATTCTCATCATCGATTTGCAGAACTTCCTTCTGTTTGAAGACGACATATCGAAAATCCTCAAGAACGTCATCATCTTCATCAATACCCACCTGGCTTACTCGTCAAGCAACAAGGTGTGCTGCATTGTGAATGACGAGAAGGAAGGCACACAGTTCCTGTACCCGAATGAGGACGACTCCGAAGAGCAGAAGGAGTACATGAACGAGGACACCTACCAAGAGTTCAAGAAGATCGACGAGAGCATTTTGAACAAACTGAACCAGATCATTGCAAACAACAAGCCGACCCAGCTGGCCAAGCAGAGATCAAACATCGCTGGGTCCATGAGCTGTGGGCTGACCTACATCCACCGTGTGCTTAAGGAGTCCATTTCCCTGAAGGCGCGTATGCTGGTGATCACCGGGGAGTCGCAGAACAGCAACATCGTCCAGAGCCACCAGTACATCCCGATCATGAACTGCATCTTCACATCCCAGAAGCTGAAGTGTCCGATTGATGTGCTGAAGGTGAACGATACAGGGCTGGCCAACAACGAAAACTCAAACTCGTTCCTGCAGCAGGCCACGGACGCAACCAATGGGATTTACTTGGAGATCAACGGGGCTGGTGGGATGATCCAGTACCTCACGACTATATTTTATTTGAACACAGTGATTACCTCTACTTCGATAGACACGAACCTGAAAATAAACAACTCCTTGGACAACCTTGGTGAGGGTGATGCTGCGGACACTGAGGCGCAGGTGAAGATGCACGACGACATTCTGGTGAAGCCGTCCACGACGCAGGTCGACTTCAGAACATCGTGTTTTCTCACGGGGAAGATTGTTGCCGTTGGGTTCGTGTGCAATGTGTGTTTGGTTGTGCTTTCGTACATCCCAGCCACGCTGCGGGACTGCCCGTGCTGCGGGTCCGCGTTCGATGTGAAGAGCCTGAAGAAGCTGAAGTACTGGCAGATGCAGCAGAACAGCAACAGAAAGAAGGGTTTCATTAAGAGAGTGGCCAAGGTGGCTGGTGGCAGTGCTGACAAGCCGATTGAGCTGTAAGGCTGTGGCTGTTAACCATCCCACACTTTTTTGTCAATAAGACCTGTGATAGCTGGCGGTGTTTAAACTCCCAGCGCTTAATGGCGGATGGAAAAAAAAGCGGTGGATGGGTTTTAGGCGAAGAACTTTGGAGGCCACAGCAACTTCTGCTGCTTTTTTTTTCGCTCTCTCTGATTTTCTTTTTTTATTCTGAATTTTTCAATAACTCTAATTATATATACAACAAAACCAATAAACAACTTTCTATTATACACCACCATGTCTGATGAACTAATTGCTCCGCAGCTGATCGATGTTCCAACTGAACCATCCACCGCCATCTCCATCCTGTCTGGGTGCTTTGGTGGTATAGCCCAGGTCATCACCGGGCAGCCGTTTGACTGTGTCAAGGTCCGTTTGCAGACAGCTCCGGCTGGAACAAACCCAACTTTGCCTTCAGTGGTCAAGGACATCATCCGCAAAGAAGGTTACGCAGCATTCTACAAGGGAACCACAACCCCACTGCTGGGGATCGGTGCTTGTGTGAGTGTCCAGTTCGGATGCAATGAGTACATGAAGAATTACTTCACCAGAAAGAACAACGGCGCCAGCATGTTGCTTGGCCAGTACTTCCAGTCGGGTGTTGCTGCGGGGATTGCCAATGCCCCGCTGGCCTCCGTGATCGAGCACGTGAGAATCAGACAGCAAATCAACAAGGAAAAGAACGCTCCGGGTCCGGTCCAGATTTTCAGGGCTCTCCAGAAGAACAACGCGCTGTGGCGAGGCCTGCTGACCACCTCGATGAGAGATGGGTTTGGCTTGGGGTGCTACTTCACATTCTACGAGTACCTGATCAACGGCCAGCTGAAGAACAACTTGAAGTATGCAAACGACAGAAAAAACATCGAGTCGTGGAAGCTGTGCACATTCGGTGGGCTGTCCGGTATAGTCCTGTGGCTGTGCATCTACCCGGTTGATATTGTGAAGTCGATCAAGCAGACTGGACCGCTTGACAAGAAGCCTGCTGGGATCATTTCCATTTTCCAGGGCCTGTACAAGGTCGGTGGTGTTTCTGGCTTCTTCAAGGGCATAGGCCCAGCCCTGATCAGATCGTTCCCGGTCAATGCTGCAACCTTCCTGGCCTTTGAGGCATCCATGAGAGCGTTGTCGTAATATGTATAAACTCCGTTATCGCTTATCTACGCGAGGATTATCTCACGCGGGATGATTGAGTCACCGCGCAAATTTTTTTTTTTTAAAGATATTCATTTTTTGTTTTTGGTGCTGCTAAAAAAAAAACGTGTGTGTAAAGATTGCAACAGTCAGAAACACTTGCAGAAAAGATTGCAGAAACAACCAATTACAACACCAAATACCACCCATGAACTTTTTGAACCCTGAATCTGTCTACAAACTGGACAACATCAGAGAGGAGCTGGTCCAGATGGAGGACTTCATCATCTTCCAGCTGATCAAGAGATCCGACTACCCAATCTCCCCCATCCTGTACTCATCCGACCCGAAGATGAGACCCCAGCTGCCTGATGCTGCGTTCAAGGGCTCCTTTTTGGACTACATGCACCGTGAGCTTGAGATTCTTCAATCCAAGTTGAGAAGATTTGACAGCCCTGATGAGAAGCCGTTCTTCCCAAACGACATCCATCCAAGCCTGCTGGAGAAGATCGACTACCCAAAACTGCTGGCCAACACGCACAAGATCAACTACACAGGCAAGATCCGTGATCTTTACGTGAACCAATTGCTGGACTTGATTGCTGTTGAGGCCCCGGACACTGAGTTGATCAACCAGCAACTGGGCTCGATCACTGTTATAGACATAGAGCTTCTGCAGAACCTGAGCAGAAGAATCCACTTTGGTTTGTTTGTGGCCGAGAGCAAGTTCAGAAGCGATGTGGCTGGGTTCACGAAGCTGATTGAGAACAAGGACTACGACGGGATCTACGAGGCGATCACAAACAATGCGGTTGAGGAAAAGATCCTGCAGAGACTGGAGGACAAGGGTGACTCGTACATCTACAAGTCATCGAAGAACAAGAAGATCACCTCGAAGTACTTGGTCACGATCTACAAGGAGTTCATTATTCCAATGACGAAGGAGGTTGAGGTAGAGTACCTGATGAACAGGCTGAGCGACGACATCGATGTCACTGGCATGTGTCCAGTTGAGGGTAAATAAGCGTTATTGAACCATTTTGTTATATATATATAATTGTAATTTCTAGTCAACAATTGTAGATGACGATAATGCTGCTGTTTAGGCAAAGTGCGACTCTAGGGGGATTATTATGTCTATGTAACAGGCTAGTAAACCGACTGAGCAGGATAGCATGTCAATCAAGGCAGTGTCACCTGCTCCAGAATCCTGCTCTTGGAGGAATAGGTACCAGTAGATCACAAGGGATGCCCAAGCAATAACCTTGTTTCTTAAGAATAAAGACACCATGGGAAGAAGCTTTGTGATTGGGCCTCTGTATGACTGGTTGTTCAGTGAGAGGTGCTTGTTCTGGACATGTCTGTGTGTGTACTTGACAGCAAGGGACTCGTCTCTCAACGGGTCAAAGGATGGTTTACTGGAAGACATCGTAATGTATGTATATGGGAGTTGTATGGTTGTATTACGGTAATATACTAAATTACTTATATATTATTTATATTATTGAATTGTGTTGGAAAAAATTTATGTGCCAATGATTTTATCTCCCATATATTTTATGTTGTTGTTTTTTTCAAAATGTGTAAAAGGAAAGAAGAAAAAAGGCAGATATGAATAATAACAGCACGTGTTGTATGTTGTAAACACGTGATTAATATAAATACACACACGTGATGTACTTACACTACACGTGATTTACCTACACTACGCGTGACTACCACTTATATCATTCTCTGTTTTGTGCAATCATCGTATGTCCTATCACGTGCTGTCTCGTATTTTCCACTGGCGCATATTTTTGTGTTTTTGTTTTTTCCTGCATATGGGTTTATCTAACAAATATACATCCTATTATTTCCCAAATGGGAGGGGATCAAAAAAATAAGGAGGAGGTTATCCATAAAAAAAAAGAAATACAATGAATCCCACATAGTGCGCTATTTTTTCCAAACACAGCAAATTCAAAAATAGAAAAAAAGAAAAGAAAAGAAAAATATTAGCAGCGTTTATGTTTTTTTTATTTTTTATACTCTTTTTTTTTTTTAATTATGACATACTAAGCAGCTATCTTTTGTTTGATGATTCGTATCCTGTTTTTCATTGTCTTTTTTTTTTTGGTAAGAGTACTTTTGTTTATTGTAGGAATGTCATTGTATGTACGAGAATATAGAATACCCCAAAAAACAATCCATACCGAATACGTTTTTCTTTTAAAAAACTTTATTGCCATAACACCATATGGAGACTGCAAACAAAGATACACAGGCTGCTGAGGACTCAGCCAAAAAGGAGACCTTCAAAGCTAACATTGTAAGAGCAACCCCGGACATGAAGGTCCCAGACGTCCCTCCACCAGCAAACATCAAAATACCAAAGAGACTCGAGTCCAAAAACTCCAGTGGAAAGATCAGAAGACCGCGTAATGCATTCATCATCTTCAGATCCCACCAGCACAAGGTCTTTGTGGAGTCCTTTGTCAAGGACAACAAGCCAGTCCCGCACAACTCCGAGATCAGCAAGATGATCGGGGCCCAGTGGAAGTCGCTTGGGGCTGATGAGAAGCAGGTCTGGCTGGATGCCGCTGAGAAGGAGAGATCAGACCACCTTGCCAAGCACCCAGACTACAAGTACCAGCCTGTTCGGAGAAAGGCTAAGAAGGAGCTGAAGGAGAAGGAAAAGACCCTCAAGAAGAGCAAATTGAAGGTCTACAGCGAGCAGGCCCCTGCTGCTGACGAAAACAGCTACCAGTACTTGGCCCAACAAAGAGCCAAGACTCCAAAAGCAGACCCCAAAGAACAGAAGGACGAGAACTTCAACAGAGGTTTCAGCAATCTTTATGAAATGAACCAGGCGGTCCACCAGACAAGCATGCGCGAGAACAGCAACGGCAGTGCGCCGTTCAACTACGTCCCCCAGGCGAATGGATCAAGCAACATGGCCATCGACAGGTTCCAGATGGAGCAGTACCAGCAGTTGAAGCAGCTTGAGCAGCTCAAGCAGATGGAGCAGATCAGGTACATGCAGCAGCAACAGCAGCAGTACATGATGATGCAACAGCAGATGATGCAGCAGAGCAATGCGCACGACCCAAACACAGTCAACAATACCAAGAACAGCTCCAACAACGAGGCCTACGAGCCCATGCAGAACATGCCCGAGTACTACCAGCGAGTCGCTGCCCAGCCGCCATACCCGGGTGTTGTTGTTGACAGACGAGCTGCTGAGGACGATAATACCCAGTTTGAGGAACCCCAGCCACCGATGGGGAACGCATACTTGCAGCAGCAACAGCAACAGCAGCAGTACTACATGTACATGCAGGAGCAGCAGGCCAACAAGAACTACGGCCAGGACGTTGGGTACGAGTACTACTACCCGCAGAACGAGCCTGTGCAGCCATACAACAACTTTGTGGGGTACCAGAACTACCCGCAGACAGAGGGCACTCCGCCAAAGCAGCCACAGAATACCCAGTACATCCCGCAGCAGTACAGCCAGTACTACTCTGGGAACGTCCCGCAGCAGGGCTACTACTACGGGAACGAGTACAGCGGCTAGTCACGTGCAAGATGTTTGTTTCGGATATAAAGGCGTACTAAATAGCAGCCAAGTGGCCAATTTGGCTTAGAGCGGCCCCCGATGGGTGTGTTTTTTTTTGGGCCCAAAGGGTAAAATTTTTCATTCTAATTTTTAGTCTAATTTTTTTTTTTAAATCTTCCCACCTCTCCGTAATTCACACTTGGTGTTATTCCACTGATTTTTTTTTATCTACATAGAAGAAGGAATTGTTAAAACCAACCAAATACATCTGTTACTACTTCTTTCATTATGAACCCTCTAGTTTCCAACATCGGTGTCATGTTGCTGTCCAACTACATCTGCAAAAGACTGGACATGACTGACCCTAAGATCATCGACTACCTAAGAATCTTCTACGTCACATTCAATGCTTTGACCTACCTGATCTACACCTACATCAAGGTCCAGATCAAGAAGACCAACAACCTGAAGACCATCAAGTACAAGAACCAGAAGTCCCCTATGGAGATGCTCTTCAAGGGCTCTGAGGAAGGCGCCCCTGCTGATGCCGAGATTGTCAAGACCGTTGTTGAGTACGACTTGGAGCAGGTCGACTCCTTGCTGAAGGGCTTCTACACCTCATGGTTGATGATGGCCGGTATGCATCTGTACATGAAATACACCCAGCCTTTGGTCCAGCAGGGTATCTCCCCAATCAAGGCCTGTGTCGAGCATGACCTGTTCAAGGCCTACATCCTGGGCCAGGAAGTCCAGAGACCATTTGGCCAGCCACAGCCAGAGGCCAAGAAGGACGAAAAGCCAAAGAAGAAGCTACCTGCCGTCAAGAAGGACTGATCCGCAAATTTGAAAGTGTGTATATATGTATATATTGAGACTCCGAGATATTGACTATGTCGGTGTTGAATGTCGTTCTGCATTTTGTTGATAAAAAAAATTTGTTTGTTTTTTTTCGGTGTTGGTTGGTCACGTTTCTGGGATGATACCTTTTTTTTTTTTCCGGCATTATTACCTCATATTCGTTTTTTTTTCTATCATTTTAACGTGATGATGCTAAACCACACAACTATAACCCCAAAAAACACCGATGTACTTCAGAAACATACTCGCCAGACGATACAACTCCCAGCTGCTCCAGGCTGTCCGTGTGTCTCCGCCCTCGAAACACGCTCTTTCCTTCACCCCAGCCGCCGTCAAGAGACTGTCCGCGCTGGCTCAGATGGGCGACTCGCTCAAGATCAAAGTCAGCAGCGGGGGGTGCCATGGGTACCAGTACGACCTGCATCTTCTCAAGCTTACCGAGCAGCTCCGCTTGATGGCCACTCCTTCTGATGAGGAGCCCATGGTGTTCTTCTCGCTCCCGTTCATGAAACCATCCGCTGAGGATATGCGTTCCCTGGCGCGCTCCCTGAAGACCCCCGAGGAAAAGCCAGTGGTGAGTGAGGATATCCCAGAGGTTGTGGTGAGCATTGATGAGCTGTCCCTGGAGCTGCTCGACAAAACTGCACTTGACTTCAAGCAGGAGCTGATTGGGTCGCAGTTCAAGATCGTCGGGGGAAACATGAAGAGCAGCTGCGGCTGCGGGTCGAGCTTCGATATATAGTGCTATATACTGAGAAACTGTAAAAAGAAAGAAAAAAAGTGATATTTATTGAAAGAGAGAATGGGGGGTTTTTTTTGGAAGGGGTGCTTACTCATCGACAGAGAATAAATGCACAGAAGTTATATGTGGTTATATACAGATGTAATCATACCGCAGCGTGCGGGTTGTACTTTTCAAATGGGTTTTCGTCTGTGCTGATGGCAGATGGCTTCGCAGGCTTGGGTGGCGCTGTCAGACTACTTGGTTTAGCAGGTTTTGGCGGTGGGGCACTAACCCCAGTTGGCTTGGCAGGCTTTGGTGGTGGGGTATTGAACGCAGTTGGTTTAGCAGGCTTTGGCGGTGGGGTATTGAACGCAGTTGGTTTAGCAGGTTTTGGTGGTGGTGACAAGCCAACTGGTTTCACTGGCTTTGGCGGTGGCGCATTATCCCCAGTTGGCTTCACTGGCTTTGGGGGTGGTGCATTGAAATCAGTTGGCTTCACTGGCTTTGGGGGTGGGGCATTGACCGCAGTTGGCCTTGGAGCTTGCTCCACACGTGTCTCCAATGCTACCGGCTGTGGTCTCGACAGCGACACATCTGGCTCTGGCTGGAGAACGTGCAGCTTCCGTTGCTCGTTCATGTAGCGCACGTTTCTATCCGTTGATATCCGCGAGCGCTCGTTCTTCTGCGCAATGAACTCCATGTCTCTTTCGGATCTCTTCGCGGAGGGCGGTGGGGCAAAGTCAACCGTCTTGTTGTAGTCGTAGCTGCCGAGGACCTTTGGCTTTTCAACCGTCTCGGCTGGCTGCGACGTACGTGTATAAACGGGTGGTCTAGTGCTTGCTGGCTGCGGCGTGCGTGTGGAAACCGGAGGTCTGGTGTTCGCAGTCTGCTTCGTGCTGGGGATGTTGTAGTTCTTGGTCGAAGTTTGTCTTGCCGGTGCAGGTGGTGGTCTATTGTCATTACCACCAGCCTTCACATGTCTTCTGCTCTCGGACTCCTGCTTCATCTGCGCCAATCTAGCTGACGGCGAGACAAAGCCCTCGGGAACACTGGCCCTTGGAGGTGGCTGGAACTCCGGTTTTGGCGAGTAATCGTACTTCCCCAGCACAGCAGCGGTTGGCTTCTCTTCCTTCTGCTGCTGTGGCTCCTTCTCCTCCGCAGCAGTCTTCCGCGGCTTTGGCTGGGGCTTCTGGCTGCTGGAGCTGGAGTCAGAGCTCGTTGGGGTCACACCCTTGATCTTTTCGTCCACAATCTCGCTGAACTTCTTTTCGACCTTCTGCCCACGGCCAGCGTGCACGGGCGGCGGCGCGGTCTTGCTCACGTCGATCTTGTTGTCAATCACCAAGCGGGTGTTCTTCTCACGCTCCTCCGAGGAGATGTACTGGTACGGCGTGACCTCAAACTTCTGGCTGCTCTCTGTTGATGTAGGTGACATTGGGGATGCTTGAATGTTGTCATTCGGCAGGGGGACCGCAGCGCGCGGTGCTACCACGGGAGCAGGGGTGTTGACAGCCGGTCTTGGAGATACAGGAGGCGCAGAGCTGCCAGCAGAGGCCTGCTTTGGTATGTACCCAATGATCTGGCCCTCGGCGTTGTACAGCGGCTGCAGAGAGTCGGCGGGTATGGCCTGCTGGTAGCTAGCAGAGCTGTCTTCTCTTTGCGGCGGTGGAGGGGCTTGTCTTGTTGCTACTGGGACCTGTCTTGCTGCCATGGTTTGCGGCACTGGGGATGGATTTGTGGCCACAGGTTGCGACACACTCACATAGGAGGCCTGTCTGGCGAGTGGCTGGTCGCCTGCAGCGACTGTGTTCCCGCCCTTCTGGTACTGCATCTGGCCAGGCTTCAGCGGCGGTGGTGCAAAGTGGTCCACAGGTCTGAGAGACTCGACTGGTGTGAATGAAGTAGGCGATGTGCTCTTCTCGCTGGTCTCAGAGGCCTCCTGGCGCCTGCCCTTCTGATTGTTGTAGTGGGTCTTTCCGGCTGAGTAGGCGGACTTGCCGACGAACTTGCCTGCTTTGTATGTAGTGGATAGTGCTGTTCCGGTGGCGCTCATAATCCCAGGGCCGTTTTTTGCCCAAAAACCATCGCCACTAGATGTTTGCGTGCTTTTGCTGTTGCTCATACCGTGTATCGTGTTTGGTTTAAATCAAAACAAAATAAATCCCTTGTTAAGAATTTAAAAAAACAGTAAAAAAAATACCACGGAGTGCGGGATTAACCCGGGTAAAGGATTTGCACGTGCGGCCATGGCCGTTTCAATGATTCGTCAATTCGATAAATATAGATCAAAGCAGTGGGGGGGGTTAATGCTTTACGGTGTTTGGTTATATAAATGATGTTTTCGGTTCTATAATAAAGATGTCTTTCTTTATAACATATACACTTTTCTCAAAGATACATTGAATATTCATATAGCATTTATTCGTCCAAAGCTGCGGACACACACTGAAAACTAACCTCCTTAACAAACCATTTCTTCTCTCTTCTGATGTATATTATCACTTACAAACAATATATACACATATATATAAGCTATATGAAAAAACACACACACTTATATTATTTTATTTATTTATTTATTTACTTAGGATCTCGGCGAATTGCTCGATGTTGATCTGGCCTTGGCCATCGGCAACCTCCTTCAGAATCTCGTCAACCTCGGCATCGGACAGCTTTTCACCGATGGAGGTCAGGACGTGCTTCAACTCAGCAGAGCTTATGTAGCCATCGCCGTTTTTATCGAATACCTTGAAAGCCTCCAAAAGCTCCATTTCGGAGTCGTTCTGCTTCAGCTGTCTGCTCATCAAGGTCAAGAACTCTGAGAACTCTATGCTCTTGTTGCCGTTGAGGTCGATCTCGTTCATGAGGTCAGTGACTTCCTGCTCGCTTGGGGACAGGCCGAGGGATCTCATGACTGTTGACAGTTCCTGTTTGGAGATGGTTCCGTTGTTGTCCTTGTCGAATAGGGTGAAAGCTTCTTTGAACTCCTGGATCTGGTCTTCGGTCAAGTTGTTAGACATTGTTGTTATGTATTAGGGGTGTGTATGGCTATATAGTATTATTCTAACAAGAGTGATAATAAGAGTGTTATTTATTCATATCATTAAGAAGAAAAAAAAGGAAACCAAAGAAAAATACACACACTCGAAAAAAACAGTGCTCTTTTTTTGGTTCCTACTGCAAAAAAAAAAACACAGACACCAAAAAAAAAAAATATCATAGATCCAGAAACAAACACTTGGGGGAAAAATACAAGATAATATATATAAAACATATACTATATACACACATACCAATATAACATGAAAACAGGTGACTATGTTCTGATTGTGTCGTCACTCATCGTGGCTGCTATCCCAGTCTTCTTCTACATAACACTGCCCTTCATCAAGGATGCCAAGAACAAAAGCGTGTTCAGAAAGAAGGCATGTGTCGTTGTCATTGGGCCCTTGGTGAGATCCCCAAGAATGATGAACCACATAAAGGCCTTTTTGGTTAGTGGATACGACGTTGAGGTGATCAGCCAGGCCACCAAAAACGAACTGCAGGAGCTTCACAGCAAGTACTCAGCAATCATTGCAGAGAGATTCAATACTACCCAAGAGGAAGATATCTCAGAGGATATTCCATCTGTCAACTTCCACCTGCTCGAGAGCGAAAAGTACAAAGACAAGTCATACATCATGAAGGCCATCTCCCAGATGTTTGCCCTTGTGAGCATGATATGGTCCGTCAGATCATGTGACTTTGTTCTGGTCCAGAACCCGCCATCCATTCCAATCTTGCCCATGCTGATTTGCTCAAAGCTGGTTTTCAGCTGGAAGGTCATCATTGACTGGCACAACTTTGGCTACTCCATCTTCATGCTGAAGGGCACCAGCGCCAAGATCAAGGCCTTGGGCAGCCTGTACTTCAAGATTGAAATGTACTTCGGCAGACTCGCTGACCACCATTTAGTCGTCACCAAGATGATGGCTGATATTTTGATAAAGACATGGAAGTGGGATACCAACAAACAAGGTGTGGATGGAATGTTCACAAGCGACAAGATTACGGTATGCTACGATTACCCAGACACCCAGTTCCAGCCGGATCTGAACAAAGTTGAAAAGAGATTGGAATTGGTCAAGAACATCCCTGATATGGCTGATATTCCTACAGAAAACTTACAAAACTATACCATTGGTGTGACCTCAACTTCTTTTACTCCTGACGAGGACTTGCAGCTATTGCTGGACAGTCTGAAGGACTTGGACGCCACACTGGCCAAGAAAGACAAGAAGTTTTTGCTGATCATCACAGGCAAGGGTCCTTTGAAGGAGTTCTTTGTCAAGGCCTTTGAAGAACAAAAATTCAGCAACATCGACCACAGATTCTACTACCTAAGACTTGAAGACTACCCGAAGATCCTCCAGCTATGCGACTTTGGTATTTCCCTGCACAGCTCCTCCTCTGGCTGGGACCTTCCTATGAAGGTCTGGGACATGATTGGGTGCGGGCTGCCATGTGTGGCCTACTCGTTCCCTGCTCTGGACAAGGAGCTCGTCCATGCCGACAAGACTGGTCTTTTGTTCAGAAACAAGGCCGAGCTGGTTGCCTCCCTTGAGAGGATTATCACAGTCGATCTGCTGAGGTCTGCGTTGACTGCCAACTCCCTGGACAACTTGAACAGAATGGACAGGTGGGTTGAGGGCTGGAACAAGTCTGTCAAGAGGTATCTAGAGCCTGGCCATTGATTAACGCGCTTAAAAAAAAAAACAATCAGAAAATTTTTTTATTATTGTTTTTTTGGTGTGTTTTTTTTCTTACTGAATTAATAAACTTCTCAAAAAACCAATACACCACTACATACACTTATATACATGTCAAAGTCAGCAAGGTTCAACGAGACCCTTGAGAAAGCCATATCCTTTTTACTCGACTACAAGCCAGACTTCGTCCACCCGGTCACCAACATAAACAACCTGTGCAAGCTCCTGTACCTTGATTTCTTCCAGGACACCATCCAGGACGAGGCAGGGAGCGAAGACTCCGCTGGCCTCAAGTACCAGCGTCTGTCGATTGCCGGCAAGATCCTTGTGCTCGATATAGACTACAAAACTGACCTCAGCAGCCAGCGGGAGGAGATCACGAATGTGATGCTTGTGCTGGCCTCGAACTTTGACCAGTTCAACTACAAGAACCAGCACAACGAGAACATATTCCTGAACAACCTGACCAAAGAGAAGACTCTGAAGAAGTTCTACCAGAACCTGAAGATCATGAAGGACATGGACGACTGCACGGACATCGACGACAGCTCAGCGGACTGTTTCCAGTACTACAACACAACCATGAGAGCCTTGTACACCTACTGCACGGACACGCTGCACATAAGCCCGGACCACCTCAGCACCAACAAGCACGACGAGCTGAATCTTGTGTTCAGCATCGATGGCGTCGACATCCTGCACATATCGCCTGTCTTCCACACCGCAAGCCCCGAAACCCCCATCACATGTCTCGAGTGGAGCGACACGTGGGCGGAAACCCCGATAACAGCCCAGAAGTTCCTGGCCTTCAAGATAACGTTCCCAACGGACATACAGTTCAACGAGAGGATGTCGTCGATCCTCGGCCCGAACAACTTCCAGAACAACAAGTCCCTGAACTTCTACGACCTGAAGGTGGATGGCCTCGTTGTGAGTGCTGAGCTGATGAACAAGCATTTTTTCACACTGTGGAAGTGGGTGTACTGGTACGTCCTGGTGCTTGAGAAGAACACGAGCCTGACCGACGACGGCGAGAGCATCATGAAGAACGGCCAGCTGCTCAAGTTCGAGAACGAGATCGGCACATGGACGTTTTAACAGGAAAGTATAACTTTTATTTATCGCAGATATATACAAATTCATGTTTAGTTGTTTTCTCTTTTTTTGTAGCTGTTTACCTTGCTGGCTCAATCACACTTCCAGTCCATCATCAGCTGGCTGTTGACGACGAACCCATCGATGATCCCGGCCACTCTTGCGTCGAGCGCATAGCCCTCTCTGTCGAGCTTCTCAATGGTCTTCTCCAACTCAGCCAGCTCGACCGCGAACACCTCAATGAACTCCCCGTCCTCCAGCTTTGGCTGCACATCGATGTTCTCAGGCTTGCTCAGGTCAACCTCACACGTCAACACCACACACGTGGCATCAGTGATCCCTGGGTCCGCATACATGACGGGGCTCTGCTTGATGAGCTTCGTGATCGTGTATCCGGTCTCCTCCTTCATTTCCCTCTCTGCAGCCTTCATCAGCGACTCGTCTGTCTCGTCGACAAGACCAGCAGGAAACTCAATGCATACTTTACCAACAGCAGGTCTGAACTGCTTCAGCAGAAGGATCTTCGTTGGGAGGTTTGGCGACTTGAGCAACGGAACAACAGTCACCGCATCGATGCCGTTGGTCTTCGAGGTGGTCTGGCGGGTCACCTTCTCGTATGTTCTCACGGCCCCGTTCGGGTCGGCGTACTGCAGGGTTTGGAGCGTGATCCACTTGTAGCTCTCCAGCGGCTCGCTGCCGCTCACGGAGATGATCTTGGACAGTTCTGGCGATCCCTTGGACATTTTGTGTATGGTTCTGGCGATTGTGTTCATTTTCTCAAGCAAACTTAAGGGTGTGGGTGTTTTATGTCGCTTTTTTTTTTTATCAACCATCCGCTACGTGTTTAATAAATTTTTTTTTTTTTTGTTTTTTTTTTTTGATGTTGATATTTAACCAAACCAAAGCATGAGCAACATACCGACTGAAATCAACAACATCCTCTCCGACACGAACGCCTACGAACTCATTGAGGCAAAGGTCTACAACAAACTCCTCACGGACTCGAAGGTCATCCAGAACCTCAAACAGACCATCGCAGACGCACTCATGACAGACGAGTCGCTCAGCATAGACGGACTCGTCAAACAGCTCGACATCCAGGACATCGACTCGCTCCTCGCCTTCGACAACAGCGGCGACAAGGCAGCCACAAAGCAGAAAATCAGGGAAGTCATCATCAAGGAGCTCGAAAACATCCTGTACTGATCGCCAATATATACAAACCCCAAGAAGTTAATAAAAAGTCTTTTTTTCTTGTTTTTTTTTTCTCATCTTATACGTTAAATAATAATATAAATGGGCATCGTTCGTATATATCCTAGTCGTCGTAGTTGTCGTCGTCATCCATGTTCCTCATCACTACCTGGACACTTGTGTGGATCTGGTTGGGAAGCTCCTTGACCTCGTCGTCTTCAGCATCAAGCGCTTTGCTTTCCTCAGACAACAAAGGCTTCTCCTCAGTGATGGCTGGAGACGGCATCTTTGCTTGCGCCTCAGGCTCGGCAATAGGAACAACAGGTTCTTCCTTACTAGAGGACTTGTTACCATCGTCAGCAGCTTCCTCCTTACCAGAGGACTTGTTAGCATCCTCAGCAGGTTCTTCCTTACCAGAAGTCTTGTTAGCCTCTTCGACAGCTTCCTCCTTGGCAGGAATCTTGTCGCTGTTTTCAACGGCATTCACAAGATTTAGCAACGGGTTGGATACCTTGTCTTTTTGCTTTTGCTGCTGCTCAGAAACAGCAGCAAGGTCCGCCAAGTTGATCTTCACACCCTTGCCAGCGCTGCCAATGACCTTTGGCGCCTTTGGAACACCACTAGAAAGCGGCTGCGTAACATTCTTGTTGCTCACAGAATTAAAAACAGGTAGCCTGTCTTTTCCGTAAGCCGCGCCTGGACCAGAGGATGCTGGCTTCGCAGGAATCCCAATGCTGCTGGGCATGTTGCCAATGTTCACAGTGACTGGCGACGTCAGGGTAGGGAATCTGGCTGCAGCATTGCCTATCAGTGGGTTCACAGATGTTCTCACACTGTCATTGTCCCCTTTTGGAATGCCATTCTGCAGCAAAGTGGCCCCTATTTGCTCATTCTTGGTGGTGGCCAATGGAGGGTTGGCAGCTGATGCGCTTGGCCCTGGAACAGGGGTCTGGACCTTGTTCTTTCTGCCAAGCGGTCTGCCCCTCTTTTTAATTCCAGCTGGTGGCTGCGTGCTGCCTTCGTCGTTGCTGCTGACACTTCCAGTGTTGGTAACAGACATGGAGGTGTTTGCAGAGGTGGCGTTCTTGGGTTTTCTGCCTCTCTTCTTTGGACCTGCTGGTAGTGCGCTGCTGGTGGCACTGCCTGCAGAAGCAGCTGTCTGGTTGCTGGAAGTTGCGTTTGCTTCGTAACCAGGCTTTGCTGGGTGGCTCATAGCAGCCGCAGCTACCAACGACTCTAAGCCCTTGTTTACCATAGGGTTGGACATCTGCTGCATGGTACTGATAGGCTGTTGCATGTTGTATTGGTTCATTTGCTGTTCTTGGGAGACAGGCTCGTTGTTCACAGCTTCACTTTGTTGCTGGGATTGCTGGCCAACGGAAACATTCAGCGGGTTCATCTCACCTGTTTCTGAGTTCATGGCATTTGGTTGCTGGAAAGGCAATTCCGGTTCGATCCACTTTGGCAGTTGAATATTGGCAATATTCTTTTCGTCATTGACCAGGATCTTCAACTTCATTTCAATCGATGGGTTCCCTGGTTTCAATCTATCGGCCTGGGTAAAGGCATCAATGGCATCCTTCAGTTGCTGCTCATCATCGCCGCAGGACTCGTAAAGAATACCCAAGTCGTACCAGACCTCCCATAGGTAAGGATTCAATCTTATGGCTCTTGAGTAAGCATCCAAGGCATCGTGGAATTGGCCAATGGCATAGTACAGAATACCTATGGAACACCAGAAGTTGCCGTTGTTTGGATCTTTATTAATACAGTTTTGGTAGTACTCATAGGATACCTGGTAGTCCTTCAAAAGCAGGTAGGCTCTACCGGAGTAGTACCACGACATCAAGTCAGCTGAGTCTATGTTGGTGTGGTTGTTCAAACACTGCAAGGCCATGGTGGTATCTTCGTAAAATGCGTCTTTGTTTTGTTGGATCTCGGAGTTGACGTCGATGTTCTGCTCGGCCATTTTGTTGATTTTGTTTTCTTGCAGAATCAAATAAATTACAGCTAAACAACTCCAGGCCTTGTGGTGGTTGTTGTTCAACAAACAACACTCTGTGTATGCAAGCTTGGCGTTTTCGTAATCCTTCATCAACTCACAAACCTGGCCCAACTGGAACCATATGTCGCATTCCTTCAAAGGGGCTGGTGGGTTGTAGATAATAAATCTGAAGCACTCCAATGATTGGTGGTACTTCAGCTGGTGCTTGTAGATTATCCCCAATCTAAAGTAGATTTCGTTTTGGTCCTCTTTCAAGGTTGTATCGTTGAAGTTTTCAATCTCCAAGACTTTGGCAAAAGCCTCTTCTGCATAGTCCAAAGAGCCGTATCTGTCGTAAAGAATACCAATGCCCTTCCAAAGCTTGCTGCACTTGACGTTAGGCAGGATATACAAGGCCTTTTGGTAGGTCAGGTAGGCGTTTGGCAAGTCCTCGATCATCAAGTAGCAGTGCCCAAGAGAGGCCCAGACCTCCGAGATGATCAAGTCATCCTGGTCCTGGTCCTCCGAGTCCAATTGGATGAGCTGCAAGTCGTGTAGTGAGATGTCCTGCTTCATGAACTCATCGAAGGGATCTTCGTACTTGATCTTGGACTCGTTGGCGTCTAGGTATTCTTTAAGCAAGTTGCATGCCAAGTGGTAGAGGTCTTTTTGCTGGTAGATCTTGCTCAAGTTCCAGATGACCTGGAACGGCTTGTAGTTCAAATTGTTGATCAAGTATAGGTAGTTGTTTATCAAGATGTCAGTGGACACGATGGAGTTGTATTGCTGTATTTTCAGGTGTGATTTGCACAGTTGGAGAATGGTTAGGATCTCATGTTTTTTGTTTAGCTGGGAAATGATTCTTAGCTGGTTGTTGCTTTGCAATTCCTCAGCGGATGTCATAGCGTGCATTTTGTTGATTATGGGTGTGTTATTGTTGAATCGGCACCTCAGTTGTTGTCAATAATTAGTGAATTAAATATCAGAGTGTAATAATGTAAATTCAAAAGTAGTGCTTGATGGCTATTACTGCTTTTTTCTGTATTCTTTTTTTTTGTGTGTGTATTTGTTATTAATTAGTTATAATGGAATAAACAAAATGATGTGCTTATTTTTTTTTTCTATATTCTTTGATTAATTCAGGGATACTACAAAATAAAAATATGAAATGTATCTGTTTAGTTGTTATTCTATGAGAGTATTATTTTTACTGAATTAATGGGAGAATAATTAAACTAATTGAAGATGTGTAACCAATACTGTGTGTATAGAAGTAAATAGCAACAGTGGTTGGGTGTGTTCTTTTTTTATTAATATTTTTTTTGGTAGTACACAAAGAGTGTTGTTGTTTTTTGGTGTTTTTTTTATATATTAATATTATTATAATTAGTAGTATAAACAAGTGATATATGAAATAATAAATTGAATAAACTGTATTTTATCATAATGTTTTTTGTGTAACCTTCCATTAGAAAAAAAATCTATCAAAAAAAATTTAGTTGATATTCCTAACCAAAATAATAAATAAAAAAAAATAAATAATTTAATATAAAAAAAATTTTTTCCATTTAAAAAAAATAATATTAAAAATAAAATAGAAAAAAAAGGCTAAACTGATCTCAAAACGGTAAAATACCCATATTATTTAAGAAAAAAAAAACAGTTGGATTTTACACACAGGGTAGAGGACATATTTTGTCCTTATTAACACATTACTATTATATATTATATTTTAATATATTTATATAAATGGTATATTTATTTTAATATGTAATATTTTTATTATATACAACACACACGTAATTACTCCTTCTTTACCCCTTGGTCACTCTTTACCTCTGGCTTGTTCTCAGGAGTTATGAACTTGTGCTTTACTGTATGTGGCTTGTTGATTATCTTACCATTCATTCGCACAATGCCCTTCTCCTTGTCTATCTGGATCTCTCGTTTGTGTTTATTGTCAGTGCTCATCTTCGATGTTGAATTTATATGTTATGTGGTATAGTAAATGTGTTTTTTTTGTTTTAAAACCATTGTAAAGATACTAAACATCAAAGTACCATTAAGTATTAATATTCATAATGATAAAAAAAACAGGGGAGAGAAAAAGAGGGGGGGCTAAAAAAAGAAGACACACACTCTGATTATTTCCATTTTTCTTTTTCTTTTTTCTTAGAGCATGTGACCCATCGCTCCTTTCCTAATTCCAATGGTTATAGTGGACTTAGGCTATATCCGACAAACAACAAATAAATTAAAACTCATCTCGTATAGAACAATGCGGAGATAAGGAGAAAAACACACACACCCTATATCATTATGCCATTTTTGCTTCTTTGGTAAGTACCGGATTTAAGAAGACACACTACTCATAATATCATACCTCTTGCTGTAGTCAAAGTGGCACATCTGCACCAGGTCACTGCTCATCTCTAGTCCCAATCCAAACACATAGTCAACCATAAACTGCTTTTTCTGAATATCATCACCAAAGTACTTTGTTGCTGGGTTGTCGTTGTTGTTGAACATGTATACCCACGCCATCGAGGTCTTCCCCATCGGGAAATCCCTTTGGAGCGGACACCCAAAGATCTGGTGTATGCTTGACAACAAGCTAATATCCGAGCCCGTGCACATCACTTGCCTTCCACCATGCTCGACAAGGTATCCACCGTCCTCTATGAGTGATGGGATCTCCACCACTTTTGCCCCTGGGACGTGTCTTGCATGGGGCTCCTCAAGTTTTTGCTCATTGAAACGCGTACACACAGCAGAAATCCGCGCTTCAACAGACATCCCCGCACAGGTGTCATACACATCAGCAGGGAAGACATAAGCGCTTATGAACGGAACACACAATTGATGCATCACAACCATCAGCGACCAGGTGTCCAGGCGGTAGTCGTAGTCCTTGATGCCCACGAGAGCCTCCAGGGGCTTGTACACGGACGTGCCCACATCAGTGACCCCGTCGGGCTGGAGCAACTCCGATGAGTGGGTGAAGCCAGTGGAGATCCCAAAGTCAATCAACAGAAACAAGTCCGTGTGGGCGTCGTAGAGGATGTTTTCTGGTTTGATGTCCCTGTGCATGATGCCGTGAGTGGCCAGGTGCTTCAGACCAGCAGTGATGTGTTTCCACACCTTGTTGATGAGGTGTTGCGGTGTTTTGTTCACCAGAAAGTGGCTCTCCCTCAAAAGAAACTCTGTCTTGCCAGTCTCCGGCGCCTCAATTTCTGAAGTTGACTTGGAAAGCCCCGGAAATAGCAGATTGTCCAAGTACTTCTTCTTTTTCTTCTGCGGGGCGTGCCACTCCCAGTGCTCAAGCATGATCTGCTTCAGGTCCTGTCTGTAGTAAGGAAAGGTCATGTTCCAGTTGTCAATGTCTTTCCACACAGAAGCGAACTTGATGATGTTGTCGTGCGGGTGCTCGTCTCGGAACATCCGCAGGATCTCCACCTCTCGTGCAGGGGAGTGTGGCTTTGGAGGGTTTCTGGTGGTGGTCTTCAGACATAGAGTGCTGTTGTCAGCAGGGTTAGTGAGCAGCAGAATCTCAGACACGAGAGATGCGTGGATGAGTGTGCGCTGTGTGTAAGTAGATAGATCCGGTTTGTTGCCAGCAGTCATTTTTCCAAGTGTGGTTTATGGGATTTAGAGGTTGAAAGATGTTATGGCTGTGTGTGTACACCAAAATCTACACCCACAAACGGATAACACCAAAAAAAGTGAAAAAAAAAATAGAAGCTGGATGGCTAATCACTATCTAAAAAAAAATACATCGATCCATAATAGTCAAATATAAAAGACGATAGTATATAAATATATCTAGCTAGCAATTTGTTTTACATGAAACACGCACTGTACTGAAAACATCCAGATATGTGACATGTCTCCTTTGTGTTCTTATATTTTCTTTCATTCAAGTTTTCATTAAATAACCTAGTTCTTCTTGGTCTTCTTGTTGTACTTTTCCTCAGTACCGTAGACTCTGTCGTCGGAATCACCTTCAACAACCTTCTTGATGGCTTCCATCTTGACGACTTGCTCCTCCCAGGTCTTGGTGCTCTTCTTCAAGGACTTGTTGAAAAGCTCCAAATCAGGTTCTCTGTAGGTACCACCTAATCTGTCCCACAAAGTAGTGAACTGTCCGTAGTTATAGTTGAAGTATAAGTGGTGGACTGTGTGGCAAGCAGCACCATTGACAACTGGGTCATTGGCCAAGTACTCACCGTCGTGGATCATAACGGTCCAGATGTTGACAAAGGTGAACAGCAGCAAGTACGAGATCTTGTGCAGTGGGAACATGATTGGGTATATGTGGTATGGCAAGGACTGGAAGTATCCGTCGACTGGGTGGAATGAGTGGGAGGCGTATGGGGTGGTGACCAACCACTTGTGGTGAGGCTTGTGCAGCAACTTGTAAACAGTAGGCCAGTGCAACCATCTGTGGGCTAGGTAGATCCCGCAATCAGTGAACATGATGAAGTAAACGTACTCCATCAAGAAGTCTCTTATACCATGGCCAGAGAAGTCGATTTTGGAGTACAAGGAGGACCAGCCGTGCAGTTCCATCAAAAACCAAGGAACAGTCAATATAACCATGACTGGAATGGAGGAAATAGCCAGGGCAATCTCCAGAGACATCTGGTTCTTCAAGTATCTTGGGTGGTTGAAAACAGCCTTGTCAAAAATGAAGGTGTATGAGAAGGTTGCAATGGCTAGGTAAAGGGCCCAGCCGAAGACAGTGGTAATAACGGTCAAAGACAAAAACTGTCTGATGACGTTGTTTCTCAACAGCAAGGAGTTCATAGTGTTTTCACCAAAGTCAAACAAAAAGGCTTCTTTGCCGTAGTAGTCGCCATTGGCTTCCAACAGGTACTTGGCCTTGCTCCACAAGTTCATGTTTTCAAAGACGCTCAAGTCAGCGTTTTTCAATCTGTTCAAAGCTGATAGACCAGAGTTCACAGTGGCATTGTTCATCAAACCATCAACCAAGAAGTTGTCTGAGGCCAGAGATAGAGTGTTCAACCCTAGCTTCTTGACTAGAGATGGGGACACACTGTCCTTCATGGAGATAGGCAAAACCTTGGCGTATAGGTCATCTAGGATGTAAGAGTCAGCAGCTTCTAAAACTAAATCCATGTTGTTTTTTTGTTATTAGAAGTTATTGTTTGGTTTCTAAGAAGTATACTCTACTGATAAATATGTCGTTACTGATCTGATAAGATATCAAAGCTGACAGCCCTATATATATGAATGTGAATATCAAATTTTGTATTGAAAAAACAAATTAAAATGGCTTGAAAATGAGGTGAGAGTTTTTTTTTTTTACCTGAGGAAAACATTTCCCAATGATTTTGTCCATATCAGCGTTGTTTTGCTGCCTATCGAACGTTTCGTTTATAAAAAAAAAATGAATAAAAATTTTCGTTCTGCAGAAAAAAAAAGAGCACCAATGGCGCTCTGGGCAACGGGTGCCGTTATTTCCCTTTTTGGAGAAAAGCAGCCAAAGGATTTGCTAATCTGTGAACTTATACGACGACTGTATATACGACAGCTAAAAAAAAAAAAGCAACTGTTTTTTTATATCGGTCCAGAGTCCTTTTTTTTTGTAGCGTTACTCACAAAAAAATACGATGTTATTAATGTCACATTCGCTTATTAGAAAGATTGTTATCTATTATTGCTGTTTATATAAGAACATGAGATTAACGATGATTTGGTAAGGTTGTGGATCACTTGACTGGATGGTTTCTTGTTTTTTGCAAAAAAAAATCCTGTAGATCGCAAAAGTAATAGGCTGATTCTAGACTTCAATGTTAATTAAAAGTACAACTGTATTTTTTATACGTTACTGTGAGCGTTAACTCCGATATTTGATGGGTGGGAAAAAAAGCATCCCATCTTCCCATCGTCTAAACACGTGACTCATAATTAGAGCAGTCTGTTTGATTATATCCGGTGACGTTTGTTTTTCATCCCACAAGGATTATCAGCCAACTCTCCCTTAAAAAAAACAAAAGGGTACTATTTGACAAACTCCCCATCTGGTTCATTCCTTTCCCTCACTCATTTTTTTTAACCCTAAGCAGGAATGACACGTTCATCTATGTCATTGTTTCGTCATCTTTCATTCAACATTCGTCATGATTGTAGCTAATAATCAGCTAATATATCTTTAATTATTTTTTTTTGGTTAATGTTGCGGTATTTAAGAGAATGGGACATTTCTCAAAAGTGTTTATCAATATTTCAAACAAACAAATCTAAACCATACACAAACTATAACAACTACTATACACATAATCACAAAATGGCTTTAACTTGTACAGATATCTTCAAATTCATCGGGGCAGTAATATTCCCACCCCTTGGTGTTTTCATGGAAACCGGCTGTGGCACTTCCTTACTGATCTGTTGTCTATTGACAATTCTTGGTTTCATTCCTGGTGTCATATACGCCATATACATCATCACAAGATACTAAAAAAAACTCCTACTTACTCTCTGAGAACGTATATATTCTTTAATATGTAAAAAAAAAAAAATCTTTAAATGAATTTCAAATAAGTAATCATTAATTTCTTTTATTTTGTATATAACCGAAAAGTCCGGCTGTCTATTTCTTTGTGTCCTTTGCTTTCTTTTCATCCTCAATCTCCTTTCTCTTCAAGTAGATGCTATTCAAGGTTTCATTTGGACACTCGTTGATACCGAATCTCTTGAAGTCCTTCAGGGTATTCATGAAGGACAACTCATCTTGGGTGTTCATGATGGAAACCATGGTCTTGAATACTTCTTGGTAGTAGGCTTCACTTAAAACAAACTTCTTTTCCTTTTCCAGAACATCAAAGGTATTGACAGTGAATCTATCCTTCAAGTTGGAGTCAAAGCCTTCGCCCTTCTTCAAAGGAACATACTCACCCTTCATGTACTTGAAGAACCCGGTCTTGTAGGCCTTGACCTGGTCGTTGCCAGCCTTCTTCAACCAGTAGCTGTAGACGTAGTTCTTGTACTGGTCGATGTTGAATCTCTTGATCCCGTTCATGCCCAGCATGGCCATGTACTTGTTCAAGGCCAGTTGGTTTTCCTTTTGGTGGTCGCCTTCTTTGAAGTACTTAGAGTAGTAGAAGAATGGATTGAAAGATGGCGGGTTGATCATTCCTACCTTCAAGAAGAATGTGATCACAAAAACTTTCAAAATATGAAGGACATAGATCCCCCACAACAAAATCATTGAGGAGTCATTGTTCAAACTGTTGACTTCAATCATGTCTTTTTCTATAAGATCAGCAACATAGTCGACTTCCAAGTACTTGAAAACCTTGAAGAAGAACAGGTTCAACAAATAGGTCAGGTTCATGTTCTTCCATGGGTTGATGTACTGAGGAATATCGGATATTAGCCAAACAGTCATGATACCTATGTATGAAAACATGACAAAGTAGTCAAGGTCCCATTTCGGTAGTATCAGCTGGTGAGGCCATAGTTGGTCCTCAACAGACTTGTTCAGGTCTAATGGCTGCAGATAACGTTTTTCATCGGCATCATAGTCGTACACAATGGATGAACCTTCTCTTACAAGCAAACCCGGGTGGCATGACTTGTTGATAACTGATAAGGAGTTTTTGTGGAAAATTGTTGGCTTCAAAACAATCTTGAATTCCTTGATAAGTCTGGAGTTCCCCAAGTTCAAAAGCTCATTGGTGAATACACCTGTGTTTTTCAAAGGAGTCTTCTTAGGCAATGTAACTAAGTAGTCCTTTTCGTTATCACCTTTTAATCTTAAGTATACTTCCATAGAGTCTACGGAGGTGTCTTCGTTTGAAGGTGTTTCTTTATCTTTGAGACCGCTCATTTTTTTTATTATACAGGTTATTTATTTTTATTTTATGTTTTTAAAAACTGGTGTTTTACCATTACTCTTATTTTGTACAAAAGACAGATGATGTCCACCCCACACGCAGTTTAAATAGTTGGAAAATACATCGAAGTGTGTCAAAGAAGTGGAAATCAATATTTTCCTTTTTTTTTCCACTCATGAAAATTTAACGTGTGATTACCTGTTACCCCATCTTTTTTGCTGTTGTTTTTTTTTAACACCTGTCCGCCTGTACGCCTTTCCATGAGTGTGGAGAAATACCCAGCAGGGCGCCCAAATAGGAAGGCAATCCCTGCTGGAAATGGCCCCTCTTACCTAAGCAGAAAAAAAAGGAAAGAAAACAACGGAACCACAAGAAATTGCCACAGTGTCATGTGACGTACATCTATAACATTTGCAAACAAAGAATAACAAACATTGCTCTGCTTTTTTTTAAAAATATAACGGACTTACTGCAATATATAGAGAAAAAGAAACATCACCTAGTCTTTCTTTTCGTTGTTCAAAGCACTCTCCAAAGCCTCATTGGCAGTAGAAACATTCTTCAACTCAGCCTTGCTGGCGTATCTGTAGTTGTCGAAGTCAGCCTCAACAGCCTTGATCTTTTCCTTCAAGTTCTTTATGTACCCACAGGCGGCATTCAAGATCTCAGACTTGGAGAAGTGGATGTGGCCAGTAGCACTATGAGGGAAGCCAGACTTGTTGACCTGGATCAGGTACTCGCCACAAAGGTCCTTCAACTCGTTGATGGCAACGTTGATGGTTTCTCTTCTTCTTCTTTCGACTTCTTTATGTGACTCTTTTCTTTGTGTTAGCTTAGGTTCAGCGACTTCACTCTTGTCAACTGGAGCAGCAATCACGTCTTCCTTCTCCTCAGCGCCTTCTTCTTTCTTTTGCTTCTTGGCAGCTGGCTCCTCGCCTGAGTCGTTCTTGTCAATGATGTCCTTGATCAAGGCCTGTTCAGCAGCTGACTTGGTGTCGTCCTCCTTCTCAGCTTCCTTGTCCTCAACCTCGTCTAGATTCTTCTTGCCAGTGGTCTTCTTGGCTTCGCTCTCGGTCTTGTCATCGGTATTGTTGGCAACTTCAACAGCAGCATCTATAACATCAACAGGGTTGCCACTTGGCTGTAATTCTATGTCAATGTTAGCGTCTTCAGTAATCTTTTCGGTCATTGTAATGATTGTAATGTGGATTGGTTATGTTTTTCAATTGATTAAATGCTTTCTTTTTTTTTCCTGTTTGATTTAAAAAAAAATTAACTTGTAGTTATTTATCAAAAACGTGATAACCTTTTTTATTTCTTATAATAAACAAACAAAACTTGGAACGTCGACCATGTGATTCGTTTTCAAGAAAAATAGCAAAAAATAAAATAAAAAACGAGAAAAGCTGAATTGACACCAGCAAAACGTGATAATTAAAAAAAAAAAAAGAAAAGAAAAACAAAGACAGAAAAAAAAAACACGGGGATAAAAAAATTATTTATACTTTTTGCCTAAATAGGTAAAAATGTTAGTAAATTGTATTAACCGCTTTTCACCAAATAAATGCCATCGTAATATCATAGTTTACATATAATAAAAAAACTTTAATCAAAGCTACTATGTTGATTGCTTTAACTAACCTAAAACATTCTTTGCCTTTGCTCCAAAATATACTTGTTTTTTACATTTGTAAAAAACTTTTATAATATTAAAACTATATAATTTCTTCTAGCAACCACGTGTTGTTCAGCAACTCGATACTGTTGGGCCTTCTTTGGAAGTCCAAAACCAAACACTTTGACAGGAACACTCTTCCTTTGTTAGATAAGTCCGTTATCTTATTGTGTTTGTATCTACTGGCATGCAGCTTCTTTTCGTTCTCAAATTCCGCCTGGGTTTGCAGCTTAGGAACAACATTCGTTCCTATTTTGAACAGGGCCTGCATTTGGGAGTACTCAGGGAAAGGGTGCTTGGCCGTGCACATTTCTATAATCACACAGCCAATAGACCAGATATCAGCCTTTGATGTGATGGTTACTTGCTTGACGACCTCAGGGGCCATCCAATAGACAGACCCTTGGAGCGATGCCTTACGTTCGTTGCTTTCGCTTTCATCTTGGTTCTTCTTCATCCACTGGTTTCTCACCTTTGTGGAAAGCTTTGTAGAAATACCGAAATCTGTGATCTTAACAATACCCTGTGTGTCTATCAAGATGTTGGCACCCTTAATGTCTCTATGAATGACATTTTTTCTGTGCAAATATGAGATACCAACCAATATTTGCTTGACAAACGATCTTATCAATGATTCCTCCAAAGGACCGTATGAGGACAGCATCTGTGAAATTGAGCCACCGGGAACGTACTCCAGGAAAATGTTCAAGAAGCCATCTTCATTTGAAGAACCTATGTATTCAACGATATTGTCATGTTTCAAATTCTGCAGGAGCTCAATCTCCTTGGTCAATGCCTCAACCATCTTCACACCAATCTTCTTCTTGTCGTTGCTCTTCTTTTGTTTTTCTTCATCAGAGCCAGTTTCCTCGGTTTTTGACTCATCTTCGCTAAGAGTTGTAGGTTCTTGTTCTGGGAGGTCTTGGATGTATGGGACTTGCTTGACAGCCATCAGCATACCGTTTTTGCTGTTCAGTCCTAAAAACACATTCCCATAACTACCTGCACCCAACTTGGATCCCTTTATCCAGTTGCCCTCAATGTCCAAGTCCAGAACCTCTTCAGGGTACTGCTCAAGCTCGTCATCGTCAATACCAGTCAGCGATGCACACAGAGATTGTCTGGATAGAGTACTGTTCTTGTCAAAGTCGGGATCCTTGAGTATCTCCTTCTCCAGCTTTTCAGACTCATTCAAAAAGATAGAACCAATGTTCTGGAGGTTTTTCTTCTGTCCGTTGTAATCCCTGGGGTTGTGCAGTGACTTTTGGTAGGACTGCTTCAAAGAGGTAATCATGGTGGACTTCAACTTATTCTGCGAGGTTTTTGGGAAGTACGACTTCAGGTTGTTTGAAATGAAGTTCTGTGCTGGTCTTTGGTTCACATCACTCAGTGGAGATTTTATCATTTCCCTGTTGACATCCTCCATGCTGTGTAGGTATGCCTTCATCATCTTCATCAGATCCTTGTTGTTTATGTTTGCATTTTCCAGCTGGCTTATTGATGACATGATCTTTTTGCATCTCCACAGAGCAGTTTTGGACGGAGACTCCCACTTAGGGACATATATCAGTCTCTTTCTCAAGTACTTGTCAGAAGAGTGGGATATGGTCACCAATTCGACATCATACAGAAGTATCAGCTTGAAGTCCAAGTCATTGGTGTTGGCCTCTAAATAAAAGACATCAAACTGGCTGGTATCCATTGGGTATTTGTACTTTTCGTGGTCTATGTTCTTAAGCAACTGCAGCTTGATGGAGTCTGCTGTAAAGCAGCCCTGTATGTTTATGGTATTGACAGATCCATCATTCAGGATAAAGTTTATGGTTGTTTTATCTGATAGATGGTAGTCCACTGGACTGCTGTTTGCGAATGAGTCGGATATTTCCTTGATCCAGTCATCCTTTGCATCTTTGAGCTTGTTGTCTTGCTTTTTAATTTCATTAAGAACCAAAATTCTATCACCAATTTTATTTATACCCAAGAGCTTCAGCACTTCTTTATCAAGGTACGGAAACTTGTCTTTAGTAATTTGATTAATACTATCAATGTCTTCGTCGTCGACATTAATTTTCAAAAGGTTTATCAGTTCACCTAGATGACTGACTTCACTTGTCATTTTGAATTATAAATCAGATATACAGATAGTGTGTCTATGGTGTGCAATTGAGCGTTTAATCATTTATTTGATTAGTAAATCATTAAAATATGAAACTTTAAATACTTTATATAGGCTATTTTTTCTATTCTTCCCCCGTATATTTAGGTGACCTATAAATACTCCTAGTACAGTGTGTGTGCTTTCCGCTACACAAAATAACAAGAAGTCCTATATCCGAAAATTGATTCGATTACATACTAATCACATTTTCTGTTATTTTTTCATTCTAAACAAAAAAAAAAATACACAATATACAAATATTAATATAAGTATACTGATTGAAAGTTTAAGCATCATTAATATCAGCTTAACGTCTTTGTTAAACCCAATCACACAAAACAAACAGCAGTAAAACTTGAAAAAGCTTTGTAATAATACATATCGGTGAAAAAAACAAATCATACCCACTTTAATTCATAGAATCAAGTATCAAATTAGATGTCAACCGAAACTGAAAAAATTGGTGTAACCAACGATGCCCCCATTGAAGAAGGAAATGAGGACATCAGTCTTATACAGGACGATCCCTCAGATCAAAATTTAGAAGACGCGAAAAACGGAAATGAAAATATAGAAACAGAAAAGACGTCACCTGAACAAGAAATCTACTCCTTACATACATCCTTGCTCCATGCATCCATGATCGCTGAAAAATACAGTTTCACTCCCAAAATAGCCATAACAACATCTGGATCAGGTATAAACTCCTTGAGCTTAACCAAGCACTACAAATACCTTTTTCTAGGGGGCGATGACGGGTTTCTGCGTAAGTACAACTTCATCAAGAGTTTGAAAGGTGAAACTCCCTTAACCATCCAACAGAAACATTTTGTTGTTGATGGGGTCATGAACAATGGTTATATTTCCTCATACACACCTAACGAAATTCTACAAAAGAAGTCTGCAATTAAGTTTCCAAGCCAGACCAATCAAGAAGAGTACTACCCCTTGAAGAGCAAAGTATTGGGGATGGATGTTCACAGCGAATGTGACTTTTCCTTGGTTGGCCAGGAAAACGGAGATGTTCTGTTGCAAGGGTGTAGATATAGAGAAGGTAAGCTGTATCATTTGTTCAGAGAGAAGGATAATGTGGGCATGAACAATTTTATAAAGTTGAACGAAAACGAAGACTGTTTCTACTCGGTAGGGTTTTTTGATAAAAGATTGAGAAAGTATGATCTGAATACAGGCAACTTGATTCTGAATACGGTTATTGGTGACTCTCAGCTGAGCAGTGTTGAGTTCAGACCTTTGCATGGTGATCCAATTGCGGAGAAGTCTCATGAGAGCGATATAGACATGTTGTTTGAGGACGAAGATGAAGAAAATGACAACGAAAGCATAAATCAAGGAGACAGAAAAATATACGACAACTACATAAATACCACGAACCTAAGAATGAAGTTCGACGAAAACGTATTGCTCACTTCTCAACTGAACGGAAAGACATTCATATATGACACAAGAGTAAACACCAGCCCTACAGTGAACCAGCCAGTGCTTTCCCTGGAAAGAGGAAACGAAACCCCTCCATGGTCCTTAAGTGCATGCTGGGACTACACAGGGAATAAAGTGCTAGTTGGAAGAAGAAACGCAAGCTTTGAGATATTTGATATAAGAAACCCATCGGCACCCGAAAAGATTGTAAGACTACCCAAGAAGTCAGGCGAGGTGACCTGTATCAAATCAATGCCAAACAACAAACAAGTCATATGTGGATCCATAGATAACATAAGAGTGTACGATCTTGAGCAAGATAAATTCAACATTATACCTGGCCATCATGGTGGTTATATCTCCAACATTGTGATTGATCCTACCTCGAGATTCATGTTTACTACCTCAGGTAACAGAGGTGTTTTAAACAATCAAAATTACTCAACGGACCTGACGTTTGTTTACAATATAGATAACCAATAAAGAAAATGCTATATATACTCAAGGTTAGGATGCCTTTAATTTAGTTTTCTTTGCGTGTAATACTTTATAAGTCTGTGGAGGTTGTTTATGGTCAATACTGTTCCGGTGAATGTATAAGGACTGGCAACATCATGTCTCATTTTTTTCAGCATGACCAAATTCACAGCAATGAGTAATGTGTTTTTCAAAATTGTTTTCTCTCGTTTGTAATCAAAGTTTATCAGCAAACCCTTGTTTTCAAAAGAGTATTTAAAGATGTTTTGGATCTTCGGAGAAGCCAAGTCGTCCAAAGATTCTTTCAACAGCTTTTCCAAAACATTCAAATCAATTGTATCCAGCTCATTAGTGATCAATGTATTGATGAGTGATTGAATAATTAAAGGATCATTTTCTGAGTCATCGTTATTCAGAACTTGTTTCTCGACCTTAGCTTTATAGTAAGATACCAGCTTTGCATAAAACACCAGAATGAAAGCTATGTTTTGAGATTTGAGCAGACTTGATATAATCTTCACCCTGATACCAAAATTTCGAAGGTTTAAGTTGTGTGTGAATAATGTTATGATGTTTGCTATTGATCCATAAAATGGCTTGTCTTTGAAGATTTGATAATTGTATACATTGTATTTCTTCATGATTTTCGGTATAAACTTCAAATATATCATGGCATTATTCAAATCCTTTGTCAAAAAATCTTTTAGGAAGTGGTCTGAAAATCCAATGATGTATGACAACAACTGATCTTTGCTAGAGGTTTTGAATTGAATTGTGTCTTTTTCAACAAAGCTGAGTTGATAAATGAAAAATGCCACGATATCATGATAACCTTGATAATAAAACCAATGTGGGTTCAGTTCAAATACGGATTTTAATATATTCTCTAGTAAGCTTTTGTACAGTATTTTATCTGCTGGATTCTCAATAAAGTTGAACGATCTTTCAACATCTAATTTGATCTGGTTAAGTGTGTTGAGCGCAACTGTGCCCTTATTTTTATTATCAATATCAGCATTTTTGCTCAAATGGCCAAGAGATTTCAGTATATAATCAGATTGTTTATTTGACTCAGACTCCAGCTTAGGAGATGAAGCATTAGCACTCATTGTAAGTATGTCTGGCGCTATGGTGTTTATTATTTGATTTAGATGATGAAGAGTATCTCCGAAATGCGAACATGGGTCACGCTTAATACTTTTTTTTTTTAAAAATGTGTTCTGAACTGACATGTCCCAACAAGGTAATTTTTGTTATTTTTAATTAATAGATTATTTCGGCGTTTTCTTATTTCGCAAATAACAAAGAACAGACCATGCTATTGTCCCATATGCTCATCTTCAAAAACATTAACCGTTTTATATAAATACAAAGTTGTATTTTTATGTTTTTATCTAATTAGAGGTATCAAACATTTTGGAAACACATTTCAATTTTGTAAAGCTCAACATATGATGTTGCAACTGTACAAGACCAAAAAAAACCAGCCTTGAAACAACCCCAAAATAATGAGCTCATCAAATGTGCCTGAACAATTGGTTCCTGATTACTTCAACTCCACATTTAATCCTTCCAACATCGTTTTGACTTATGAAAGTGCTTTTTCTTTGGAAACCACAATCACATTCGGCCAACTGCAACAATGGGTAGAAAGCAAACTTAAATATGCCATTATTTATGGAACCAGAATTGGTGCTTCTGGTGTAGCCTTGCTAATTTTGCTTATTGTCACCAAAAACAAAAAGTCTCCTATTTTTGTTATCAACATATTTTCATTGCTATTTATCATTTTACATTCTGGTGTCTATTTGAAATATTTGAAATCTAATTATTCATCCATCACTTACTCTTTCACTTACTTTGAACAAATTGTTAAAAGATCTGATATTTACACTTCTGGTGCTGCCAACATGTTAGAAGTTTTTTTGGTCTTCTTTGTTGAATTATCTTTGGTATTCCAAGTTTATACTATCTTCAAGAGCACAAGTAACAAGAGACTAGGTCAAATTTGGATTACATTGTCGTCTGGAATTGGTCTTGCCACTGTCGGTCTGTATTTTGCTTCTGCTGTTAAGACAATGAAAGCTGTTTATAACAACAGTCAATATGCCGGAGACACCAAAATCTACAACGCTGCCATTATTTGTTTGGCTTCTTCCATCAACTTTATGACTTTGTTATTAGTTTATAAGTTGGCCCATGCCATCAAGTCAAGAAGATTCTTGGGTTTGAAACAGTTTGACAGTTTCCACATTTTGTTAATTATGTCTTCTCAATCTTTGGTAATTCCATCCATTCTGTATATTTTAGCATATGGCCTACCAGCATCTGATGGTACTCAATCACTGCAAGCGATTGCAACTTTAATTGTTGTACTATCACTTCCGCTGTCTTCAATGTGGGCTGGTGCCTCAAACTCTCACACTGTTATTAATACCATGAATCCAAACTTCACAACTGGATCCCAATATGATCAACAATCTTTCTACTCACAAGGTTTAAGCTCAGCCATCCATTCCAGAAGAAACAATAACAGCAGTAGAAAAGTAGGGTTCCAAGATTTTGATGATGTGATGATTGATAAAGATTTGGCTGAATATGATCAAGATTACTTTAACCAACAAATCGAAACACCTGTTGACATCGCCAACAACCCTGCTTTACATACAGCTGTTCCTATTGAAGACCAAAAAGATGAATTCTCCGATCTGATGATGGGTCACAATGATGATTCAACTTCAGATCAAGTCTTGCATACAACCACAATTTCCAAAAATGAGAATTGAACAAAACAAAAATAGTAATAACTAAAATTTGAGATTTATATATATAATAGTTTAATATACCCTGTTCGTTATTTTTTTTTAAACAAATAGAAATTTATTACTAAAGCAACATCATGATCAAGGAGCATGATAGTAGATTAAAGATGTGATAGATGAAATAAGTATTTCTGACACCAAAGAAGAAACTGAAGAATATCAAGTAACAAAGAGTAACCATAGCGACTCTTGAAAAAATGCTTTTTTCCCTATTGATCATCAATCCAGATTGTAATGCAAATTCTAATCCAATTATAGGCAAAACAGCTAAAAAGTTGTGGTGAGATCTGAAAGGTGTTTTCCAGTTGACTGCAAAATTGTGGAAAAAGACCACAATAATAGGAACACTTATAGGAACAATCAAAAGCATCAATAATAAAATGCTCTTGTTGAACTCCAATCTTGAAGAGCCAGTGCTCTCAGTAAAGAACAGTTTGACTGCGTACAAGATATGCGAAATGGCCAATACTACGTATATCATGTTGTATGGAACATACATGACAACCGCAATGACCATAAGAATTAGCTTAATGACTCTGCTCAATGTGATCAAGCTCTTGAAAACTTGCAATTTGTTTTGGGAATTTTCTGGACTTTTTTCCTTTATGGATGTATACTCAGCTTTTGGTGTTCTTTTAACTTTACCTACAAACCACTCTATTCCATTAATCAAGGAGGCAACTAGGAGCACAACAGCCAATGACAGTAGCAAGATTATGTAATCTATGAACAAGACATCAAGGCCTATGCCCCTATTACCCAAAAACTCATTTTTTTGATTGTGCAGGTATGCTTTATTGAACAGGTTGTCGTTTACCTTGATGAAATCCAACCAGTTTTCTAGAATATACCTACTTCCTGGAACAATCCCCAAAGCCTCAATCAAGAAACATAGACCAACTCCGTAGTAGGTAACATAGTTCATCAAACTTTGGGATGTTTTGACTAATGAGGGATATTCGCCTGTTTCCATGTATTGTCTTGTTTGGTACAAGAATATGACAGCAGCTAATCCAGCTGGGATAGAGGCAAACGCCAAACGATAAGTTTTAACTAACAATTTGAAAGTTAGCCCAAAGTCAATTGATAGGGTCATAGACTTTATTACATGGCCAGTGTTATCTAATTTCAAGTTAAAAATGGCATGATCATCCTTGTGGACACTTCTCGTTGGTATGAATGGAGGGTTACTGGCTGAAGTCAGAGAAATGTGTTTTGATGACAGAGCTTCAAGTGAGTACCATTTACTTTCAAAAGGCTGATACAAAGACTGCTTGATGTATGAGCCAAGTCTCATTTTATTACTTGTCGTCTTTATTGTAAGTTTCAAAGCTAAACTGGATGTTAGTTTTGACAATAAATTAAATTGCTGAATGTTGATATTTGGGTTTATTTTCAACCTTTGACCAAAGAGCAACTTCAAGAAAGACATTTTTACATCCTTGTTTGTAACATATCTGTTGAAAGAAATGTTATTGCTGCTATCATCAGCTTTTATCAATACATTCAAACTCTTGAACTGTGTTAAAGCTGTATTTTGAAGTTCAAGATTGACAAACTTTTGGCCTTCTCCTGATGCAGCTACTGGGATAGCTTTAAACAAGTTGTTTATAATTGTACATTCATCATTAAATTCACACAGATAGATATCCGTTTTACTCAAGGCAGCTTTATTGATTTTTATATCTAAGTTGAAATTTTCATTGTTATCAAATGTTCTTAAATCAATATTGTAGAGACCTTTTTTGATGAATGAGTCTTGTAATATACCGTCGCCGGTAAACTTCAAGTTAACGTTATAATCTGAGATGTTCTCATCAACTTTATATTCCTCAGTCATATTGTTGCTCAGCTTATAGTTTTCGTATTCGCCATTATCCAAATAAATGCTTCTGAAAAAGTTCATTCTGTTTTTCAGATCGATAGTCTTGGTAGTGGATGATTTGTCAACAATGCTCAAAATGCTTCTGGCAACAACCTTTCTCAGCTGGTCACACCAAACAACCGCCAAGTGGTCAATTGTCGTCCACACATTTTCAATTCCTGAGGAGTAAACAGTGAATCCATTATGCATTGGTGATTCTGAATTCAACAAAGGTTCTATAAGCGTGTAATCAGAGGGTAGAATGTCGTCTGCTATACCACCTGTGATTGAGATAAGAGATACGTTATTATAGTAAAAGCTGTTTTCGTCGTTCATCTCCTTTATCCAGAAATCATTGATCATCTTATAGATTTTTAATAACTCACCGTCAAAAGTCAATGGAGATGTACCATGCGGCGATGATAATGTGATTATTGTATTGACAGAGTTTGGAATATAATTTTTCAATACAGGAATAGTTCTGCTGACAATACCACCCATAGAATGGCCAACAATGATCACAGACTCCGGCAAGGGACCATATTCTTTATTGTTTTTCAAAGATTTATTTTGTTTATACAATCCTAAAATGTAGTCAATGCAGTCATTGACAAATTCGGCCTGATCCAGCATGGTTTGACCGTGGAAGGCAGTAAAGTCTTCATTGAAGTCCAAGGTAAAAAAATCAACGTTCTTGTATCTTGCTTTGCGATCCTTACCACTGAAGAAATAGTCATACAACGATCTCTTTGAATTCGTAGAGTTCATCGAGTTGTCATAGTGCATGTATTCATATTCCTTGTTAATGTCTTCAAAACTGAAATTCTCCTTTTCATAGTAATAATTGGACAGCTGGGCTGCTATGGATCTTCCTTGTTTGTAAGAGCCTGCGTTTCCGGGAATAAACAACACAGGAATTCCATCGATTTGAATTTCATCTTTGTTGTTCATAGGATCTTTGTCCAAACCCTGTTCTCTATACAGGTACAGGTGATATTTATCAGCAAATCTTGTTTCCTTATGTGAATTTATTCCGTTCAGCTTTGCATATGATGGATACATGTAAATGGCATCGCAGCTTTGCTTGTCTGCGTTCTCAAAGTTTATAAATAAAAGTGAATACGCAAGATATAAGACCGTTGCTATAAGTAAGTATAATGGCTTTTTGGACTCATGTTTAAGAGAGAAAGAAGACCATCGCATCCTTCTCAATGATCTAACCATAAAACTTATTCCAAATCTCATTATTTCAAAATGGGGTATGTGATGTTCATTGGTTTGTTTATGAAAATATATCAATAAATCTAAATTTTTTTTACCCCATATGTGATTTAACGAAATAATATATATTTTTTTTTACTCCTGAGGTAAACCCAATTTAAAGGAATCAGATTTATTAAAAACATGATTCCATCACTCATAAAAAAGGTTGTCTTTGTATGCAACATGCGCATTAAATGTATCTAAAAAAATCAATTATATAAAATTTCACTTATGAAGCTTCCTGTTTCTTGGTTCTAGTAACTGGTCCTGTCGTTTGCTTGTCAGTGTTGTTTTTCTTTGCAGGTTTTGATTTCTTTTTGGCATTGTCATTTGTAGTTTCATCATTGTCATTATCATTAGTAGGCGTAGCAGCATTGCCAGCCGGTTTCTGCAGAGCCTTTTGTTTCATTTGCAGCTGCAGCATTTGTTTTTGTTTCTTCTTCATTTGCTCAACAAATCTTTGTCTTTTGATTTGATCCTTCTTCACCTTAGCTACTAAATCTCTTCTGTATTGGTGCTGTGTTTCTTTCATCTTGTCGTAAGATTTTGTTCCCAACATAGTACTGAATCTCACAACTTGTGTTTCCTTTGAGATGTTATTTAGTGTTGATGATGATTCAAGCAAGGTTGGTGCATGGATGTAGTGGTCTATGTCAAACTTCCATCTATCTGTCATTCTTAAATAACTATCTTTTTGGGACTCGTAAACATCAATGACTTCATTGACCTGAATGTCATTGTTAGTCTTCCCAACAGGAACTATTGCATTCTCTTGTTTTTCAATTTCATTGAAATCAAAGAACTCATCCAAAACATCTGTGTGTTTGTTTTCGACTTGATCCATGTGATTATATTGCTTATCAATAAAAGTCTCATTGAATCTGTTGACTCTTTTTCTATTCAAGAAAGGCAACTCCTTCGTGTACTGCTTATCAAAAGAGCCACTTCTGCCTGGTTGTTCTTGGAATGAGCTTGGTTTCATTTCTGAATCAAGTTGGTATGTCTCTGGCATGATATAGTCATCGAAATTATCAACCTTGATGTTCTTGCTTTCGTTTTCTTTCAAGAACTCATCCAAGTCATTGTCAAACAAAGTCATTGATGAATCGCTTCTGGCCTTAGCTTTACTCTTCAATATCTCACCATCAGTGGTTATGACCTTAACATTGCTTTTAAGAGCATCTTTGTTGTAGTACCTGAACAGTTCAGGGTTGTAAGAATTGCCAATTTTTGGATCTTTGGTACAGTCAAATATTGGGTTGTAACTCAAGTTGAAAATATCAAAATCAGTAGTTGACAAACTTGACGAAATAGCAGGACATCCAAATTCATTCAGCATTCCAGATGGAATGTTGAAATCAAAGCTTGGGTTCATTGTGCTATTGGTAAAGTTGACGAACTTGTTATTGCTGTCTTCCAAGAATCTCTTTTGCATTGCATCTTCAAAGAACTTCTTATTTTGTTGTTGCTTGGCATTTAGCAGGGTATCGACATTTCTGAGTTCATGTTCCGGAATGGTATTGTTTCTTGCCTCAGTATAAACAGAACTCTTCATTCTTTGTTGATTTAGCAACTGTTGTTGAGATAAACTTCCTGAGCCCAAAGAATTTGGATCCAAGTCTTTGAGCACCTTTGATTTTTTGTCAGTGACAAAGGAACTTCCTGATCCAACAGCGTTGCCTTTTCCAGTTTTTCTCTTTTTATTTTGCTTCTCATCTTCTGCTTTAAGCTGTCTTTTCTTTGCTCTTTCTTGTTGAGACTTTTTCTTTAGAGCTTGTGCTTGAATTTGTTTCTTTTCAATCTTTACCTTCAACTCTTCAATGTTGTTTTCTTTAACGAAGTTCTTTTCTTCCAACTTTATGTTCAACATTTGTCTTATTTTGAAATCCACACTTCCTAGTAAGCTATCGCTAGTTTCACCAGTGCTATTTACATATAACTTTTTCTTAGGTTGTGTGTTCAGATTAACTTCATCAATAATCAAACTCTTGGCTTGATCAGGAGTAAGCTTAATGGCTTGTTTTCTGATGGCCTTTCTCTGTTGGTATATCTTTTCCCAAGACTCAAAGGCCTCATTTTTGATGACTTCTCTTTTGGTAACATCAGTCATAATATCTTTAGTTCTTTTTAATTGTTCCAGTAAAATATGTAATTTTTGAGAATTGATTTTGTCCATTTTTCTAGTCTTTCTGACTTGTCTGATTTCTCTTCTTCTGAAACAGATGTATGGATCATTATCGTTTTTCTCTCCGTTTTTTTCAAATCTTAAATGTGGTCTTATAGTATCTCCATGTCTCTCCAGTTTTCTAGCTTTCCAGTGATCGTATATTTGATTACCATGTTGTTTCCAAAGCTTAACAACTTCATTTTCCGATTGTTGTGAAAGTGTTTTATTTGTAACATCAGATTCCCAAATAAGCTTTATGTATTTTGGTATATTCAATGATTGTATAAGGTTTTTTTTCAACACCATATTGATTCCCTTTTCCTCATTTGTTGTTGTTGAGCATAAATTGGATTTGATCAGAGGGTAATTGTCTTTTAGTCTGCTTTGAAAGATATTGCTACATTCATCAAATTCAAGAATAGAACTAGGTTCAACAGTTAAGAAAGGTTGATGCTCATTGACAATTTCTTCAAAGATCTGGCATATCAATTCAAACTGATCTTCAGACATCTTACTATTCAGCTTGGTTTTTTTCAAGAACTCTTCATCAGTTTCATCCATCAAATACTCAATACCATAGCAATCTTCCAATGTTGCTGTGCTTATGATATAATGGTTGGGGCTATCAAAGGGTTTGATTTTTACGTTGTCATATTGTGTCCAAACTTTGGAAGCATCTGGAGTAGGGATATATTCATGTTTTGTGTTTGTTGTATTCTGCAAGATTTTTTTCAAATGTTCTTCTTTTTCTTCATGTTTTTCAACACCAGTTTCTACTGATAAAACATCTTTGTGATCACCATTGACAGTAGGCTGTTCTATAATCGACTTTGGAGGCTGTTGTCCAAACTCTTTTCCAAATGAACTTTTCCATTGGACGGATGTCATGATGTTCATTTTTGTATTTATAGCAACTTTCTTCTGTCTCATAGATCTACTACCGATAGATTCTGCCAGCAGAGACTCATGTTGATCTTGAGCAGGTTTTGGTGTACCATTGTTGCTGCTATTTGGTGGTGGGGAAGGCGACGTGGCCTTTTTCCTTCTGTTGGCTGCACTTCTCTGTTTTCTGGTAGCTGCCATTATAATTTATATGATCTGATATTTTAAAAAAAAAAGAAAATACTCACAAATAAAATTAAAAGCTATGTATTAATTAAAAGTGTCGGATATTTTTTTCAAAAGGAGGTCACGTTCTATTTGATTTTTCTTTTGCTGTGAAAAAAGTGGACGAAAACCTTTAAAATCCGAGTGTTAAAAAAATCAAAGCTTGTGTGGGTGGGTGTTTTTCTATTTTTTTTAGAAGGAAAGTTTTTGTGTAATTTTAAGGGTAATTCAACAAGGAGCCTTACTTGGGAGTGGACAGTTGCCGAGTGTGATACACTATATGTGTGCTGTTGAAGTGTACTGGTTTACAGCTGTAACCTCAAGAAGTGTGTGTGGTGAGTTATCTTATTGGTTTCAACTTACCCTGTTACAAGACAAGATGTCAACACACAAAAAATTTTTTTTTCCCCTTGTTCGCTTACCATGTTTTTTTTTGCCACCCTTTCAAAAATAGCGCCAAACAACAGCTCCAAAGCGTGAATGTTTTTCGTTGTTGTTTTGGGTAAAAAAAAAATTTTTCCTTTTTTTTTTTTCACCTTCTGTTTAGAGCGATGAAAAAAAGAAAAAAGAAACAGTTCAGCTTTGGAAAGCAATATGTCCGTTTTTGGGGGAAGGCGTTTTTGTATTTTGGAAAACCTCTAATGGCTTCAAATCGGATATAAGCTTCTAGCAAAAGCAAAAACAAAAAAAAGGTAAACACAGTTCCCAATGAGGAAATACACTCACAATGCTGAGAATACATTCACCCAGGTCATGTGCCTTCCCAAATAGCAGAAGACCCTTATTCTGCTATGTGAAATTCCTTACCAAAAAAAAAAATATGCAAAATTTAGCGAATTCTCCATCCAGATTTATTTACTAAAAAAAAATAGCATCGACTAAAAAATTTGTCAGGTTTACTATATTTTGTCGTAGTGGAATGTGCCTCTCTCTTTTTTTTTGCTGGTTTGTTTGCTCATGTCTTACGATGATGCGATTGTTTACTAATCCTTTTCAATTATTGTTGTTATTAACAAAACGTTAGGGTATTATTCATAAAAAAGCCTTCTTTAATTTTCAGCGTAAAACCAAAATAAAATAAACAACTATATTTTTGTTTGTTTATTACCATAAACTCGTGCTTTTGTGAACAATATGGATAATGATATTTTGACTTTTACAGAGTTAATGGAAAAAAGACAAAAAGATGGAGTTATAGAAAATATCAATGAAATCACTAAAACTAATGACGATACTAAATACCTGGTCGAACAAGAAGGTCTTTACAATGAGCTTCTGGAACAATTGACCTCTGAACTTGAAACCACTACCCAAAATGACTTTGTTCATCCTACTACATTGCCTGATGATGACGTTATCGATGATGGGAGAGTTGTTGGTGAGTTTATCATCAGCGAAAGTCACATATTCAGAAACATTGGAATGGACCTGTTTATACCAATGTCAACTGAAAAATGTACAACTTTCTTGAAAGACAGATTATCAACAATGATGGAAACAAAGTTCATACTGGAAAACAAATTGAACAATCTGGTAAGATATCTGAAAATCTCATATCCTATACTGGACCCCGATATGAAGGACTTGGCGGATGCCTGTATAGAACACAACGACTTGAAAAAAATGTTCAATGATGAACAGCTTATAGAAAAGAACCTGCATACCGGTGATCTAATGCCTGCTGGTGTAGTGACTGAAGTTGAAGAAGAGTATGTTTTTAATGATGAGTTTGGCTCCGACAATAATGACTTGAACGGAATTATGGAAATTGTTGAAGAGTTGGACGATAAAGGAAATACCATTGTTTCAAAGCTGGTTCAAGCCAACGAAAGCAAAGTGGAAACAAAATCCAATGAAGACACTGCTGGCCATGGGAAAAACTACAAGAAAAACAAAAAGAAAAGAGATAGATTGAAAGCTAAGAAGCAAAGACTAAGGGAAGAGCAACTAGCCATTGATGCTCAGCTACAAGCTGTCAAAGATATGAAATCAACAAACAAAGTTGAAGCTGAGCCACAGCCTGAACCTATACCTCACAAAGAAGAGCCAGAAGTCGATATACCAATCATCAAAGAGGTTGACTTGAAAGACATCAAAATCTTGGGTCCAAGAAAGAACATTGAAAGTGGAAATGTTGAAGTACCGGAATATTTAAAACATACTGATCCAAGTAAACCTGCTATTGCACAAGAAGATATTTTCCATATGAATGACTTAGTCAGTGCCCTTGAAGAGATGGAAGTTCTTGACGAGGAAGATGTGGTCAGCGACAACGAAGATGATGATAGAGTTGTTTCTGATATTACTGAAACTGAAATAATTTTACAGGACATTCACTATGACTATGATAAATTGAACAAGTACTTTGTTGAAGAAGAGGAAGACATTAATTTGAATTTCGATGAAGAAGACCTATACGACGAAGCTGACTTTGATGTTTCAAAGATGATCTCTGATTCTAAAACAGATGTTTTTGCTGATAGATTTGAAAAGCTGTTGTTAAACAACAGGATAAACAATGTTTTAGCTGATATAGACACCAAGTCTATTTTAAAGAGAACTTTAGGACCAACAGTTATCGACGCAAACAACGCAAACAAGAAGTCTGTTTCATTTGCTAGCTCCCTACAAATCAAAGAATTCGAAAACCATAAACTATTCAATAGAAAAAATACCTTCTCAAACATGGCTTATTACATGTACTTAGACCAGTCCATTGAAATAGAAATGGATGAAGTTACCATTTCTAACACAAACAAAAACAAACTAGTCAAGCACGCCGATGAAGAAACTGAAGAAGAACTAGTGACCGGAAGCTTAGACATTAACGATGTGGAAGACATACTTTCTGATACTGTTAAAAAGCTGACTGGTGACGATACTGTTGCTGTGAATGATATTGTAGTGGAAAAGGAAGTCCCTGAAGCTGTGGAAGAAGTTGTGCCTCAAAAGAAAAAGATGTCTCGATTCAGAAAAGAATCCAGAAGAGAAAAGAGAAACTCTTTGATATTCTCTGAAAATGCAGACTTCAATGTATTTGAGAACGGAATAACTGAAAACGCAGTTGAAGAAGTTGTTTTTGAAAAAGACATTGTCTTTGAACATTCTGATAGTGTTTTGGACAGCCCCCAGGATGAAGATGAAGGAGATGAGTCTTTTAATACACTGTATCAGAAGTCTTTACAAACATCTGGCAGCTACTTCACTGAAGAAGAGTTAGAAGAGGGAAGAGATTACGCTCAAAACATATACATTGAGCAGGAGGAGGACCATGATGAAGAAGAAGATCTTGGTCCTATCGATGAAGAAGAATATGAAGCTCACAAACAAAACAATGAGTTAATGAAGAAAAAAGAAGAAGAGGCCATGCAGGAACTGTTGAATAAACCTTATGAATTTCCGGAAGAACTGATTAAGGCCATTAATGAAGATAAGGACATTGAAGTTATTCAAGAACCAAAAGTAGACTACTCTCAACTCAGAACAATTGATGAAATGGCCGAGGCCTACAACATGGGGTTGTATGACGATGACAAAGATCAGTTCTCTAACAAAAATTACCAAAGAGTTGAGGGAATGGCCATCGATTATACTGATGACTCCCACAAGGGATTCATCATTGAAAAGCTGGATGATTTCAAAGGCTACAATGAACAAGTTGAGATACTAAAAGATGATATTGCCGAGTTTATTCATGATACCAGCGTAGGCAAGGGTGATTACGATAGTACAAATGACGATGAGGGAGACGATGTCATGGTTGACATTGTTGAACATGATATTGAATTCAGCAATGAACCTGAAAATTCCGACGAAGATGAACTAAACTACTTCCAGGTTGCCGATTTGAATGATGATTACAGATTAAACGAGGATGTTTTGAGGGAGGATATCTCCAAAGAGTATCAGAGATTGAAACAGAGAATTATCAAGTCCCAAAAATCAGAAGAATTGGAAGCTTTGAAAAAGCAAAATGAAGAAGCTGTCAACGACGTTCAGGAAAACGAAGACCCTAGACAGTTTGAACCTTTGGATGAGGTTGGTAATCCAATCAAGAAAAGCAGATTCAAGCAGCAAAGAATCAAAATGAACTTGTAGTTGTCCTTTGAAGTGTATTTAAAAGTTATTATAGATTTTGACTGCAAGTTATTTTTTTTTGTTTGTTTTCAAAATAAGATCATAGGATGTTTAATCAATGCATACTTTCCCTTTCTGGTAATTTTTTCATCTGCATAAAACTTAAAATGTTTTTCCGCTGTATGGGAATGAATCACCCACAGAAGAATAAAAAAACAAGGGTTTTTTAAGGTCTCATATTTTTGTGTTTGTCATACGATTAGATATATTTTCTTGCTGAATTTCCTTTGCCTATAAATATACAGATATTCTTAAATTTGATGAAATATACAACAACACCAAAAAAAAAAATAGTATACATACTCTTCTTTATTTCTGAGCTACTATTCTAATAATCCCCTATAGAAAACATTATATTGGAATTAAAGTGTCGTTAAATTTGCTTTACTTCAGATAACATCAAGTGAATACATAAAGATTACTAGCTTATATACATGAGTCAATCAGCTTGTATATTTTATGGTGATTCACCTACTTGTATATTTACATCTTGGAGAATAAGCTATACAAACATATCGGTTATAAACATTTCAAACAAAATCAGCAGTGATGGCATAATATCGTGGAAGTCGGATAAGCTAGGCTCAAATTTTTACACTCCAAATTTGTTCATAAAAGAAATATTTAACGACCCAAATGCTATACAATCCAAGTTGAACAATGAATTCAAGATTGATTATGTTTTTTTGTCATGCGATTCCATATATGAGCTTAACAAAGTTTGTGATTGTTTAAATTCAGTTTTGACAGAATCAACAATCATTTTTGTTGAAAGTAACTTTGCAGTGGACCTTGATCTATATGTTTACAACTATTGTCATACCAACTTTTCAAAGAGTATAGCAGTATTTAGTGTTCTTACAAACTTAGAAGGAAGAAAATTAACCTCTGGTTCTTACATATTGCTTTCAGATGATATCAGTTTCTACTTTGGTCTAAGCTATATGCAGAATATGAAGTCATTGGATGATGATTTTTTGTCGTATCTGAAAAAGATAAATAAGCAATTCAACAAAACAGAATCTAACCTTCATTTGTTTATTAATGCTATGAATGCCACTAAAGAAGCAATAATTCATTTACATACGGTACCTTTACACACAAATGAGTTGGCAATAAGAATATGGAACACCATCATACCAAGAATAATATTTAATATTATTTCCATCATCTATGAAGATACTGAATATGTTCATTTTATCAATAAAAACCAATCACTTGCAAGAGACTTAAGCCAAAACACCTTGAAAGAAATTATCAAAATTGCGTTTTTCCACTGCGACTGCAATTTTGAATTAATTAATCCTTCGAAAGGGAAAAAAGATATATTGGATTTTGATCTGCAGTTTTTACCTTTTGTGCCTAGCAGCCAAGAACTTGATACAAGTGATAAAAACTACGATGGTTTGGTTGATTTGATCTTAAATAAGTATAAAAAGCTAAATGCTGAGCAGCACAACAAAGATTCTGCCGAGTTTGTTACTTTTTCTTTTGAAGCTTATTGCTTTTATCATAAAATTGAGTTTCCAACATCGATTATGTTTTCCCAAATATTTGCTTTAAGCAAGATTTACTGTTTAGAATCCATGTGCTTGAAGTTTTTGAGTCAGTTTTATGAGAGGTTGTGTATTTTGGCTGGAATGCCAGTATACCTCAGTGATAATGACAAAAAAATTAATGGCTTGGAGTCAAATACAAATTCAAAGAAACAAAGTCTTATTTTTGGAAGATCCAATTTATCTGTAACTGGAAGAGTCAATGTTCATGAAGATGTGGAAAGAAACCCTAAACGAAAGTCTAAACAAAAGAAAAAAGAAAAAATCAAACTACCAAAAGCCAAAAAAAAGGTAGCTTCTCCAAAAAACAAATCAAAAAGTAGTGTGAATACTAGCTCTGATGACCATTTAGTTGACGACATAGCTGGTTTGTATCTTGATGCCCTTGATAATGTCGATATGCTACGGTCGTCTGCCCCAATTGTGCAGGAATCAGATCTTGAAACTACTAGCTCTGGAAGTTCGATTTACACATATAGGACAATAGACAGCTTAACTATGAGTGAAGGTTCATATTCAAGCAATGGTGTATCTGAAACTGAAACTGAGTCTGAGTGCTCTTTTGTAGCCATTGACATTGACAAAAATCAAAAAAGTGAGGGCAACAACAAAAAGAAAATGAAAAGAAACAAAAAAAAGCAATATGAAGTTCCTAAAAAAACAGGAGCATATGAATCCTTCCTCAGCTTAAAGGACTACTTTGACAAAAACAAAAGAGATGACAATAAGAAGTTCTCAAGTGTTTCCAAAGTTATGACGGTTGATGTTGAGTATGAGATGATGAAAAGACTATCTCACAATTATGAAGTGTATGACAAGTCCAGATACTCTGGGATATATGTAGACAACGAAATGCTAAAGAAGATGAAAAACAATGATAAGGCTGAAGATGCTAAGTCTGAAGCATCTGTTGAAGTTCAAACCAAAAGAAGGCTTCTTATGCAAGATATAAGCAGATTTAGAAGATTCAAAATTGAGCATAGTTTGAAAGAAGGCGGAATGGACTACATGAAAATGATGGAGACTAAACTAAACAATGGGCTAAATCAAAGCTCGACTAATAGATTTGCTAATACAGACAGTATTACCGAATTCAGTAAAAAGCGTATATCAGGAAAAGCTCAAAAGGCGATTGAATACAAGAAAAAAGAAGATGAAGAGCCAAAGTAGCTTCATAGCAAAACACCACATCAACTCTACCACTAAATTTGAGATGATTACTTATTCTTTTATTTAAAATAATAAAAAAAAATCATATTACTTAATAGTTATATATATCAAATTTATTCATATAAATCTTCATCTAATCTGGCAGCAGGGTTCTTTTCAATGAAGTCTAGAGAGACCTTATGACCTAGCAATTCTCTGATATTTTGGACTTTATACTTAATCATGGTTGGTCTTTCCAAAGACAAACCCCAACCCAAAACCTTTAAGCCTCTTGGAAGACCCATACTTTCCAGCATTTCAGGTCTGAACATACCAGAGTTACCGATTTCAACCCACTTCTTTAAACCTTCGTGCCATGAGAAAATTTCCATGGATGGTTCTGTGTAAGGGTTGTAGGTAGGCTTGAACTTCAAGTTCTCAACACCCATTTTGCTGAAGAAGTCTTCCATGAACTTGATTAGGGAGCCCAGGGTAATGTCGTAGTCGGCAAGAACACCTTCGACTTGGTGGAACTCAGCCAAGTGAGTGGCATCGACGGCTTCGTTTCTGAAGACTCTTTCGATGGAGAACAATCTGGCTGGTTTTTGATCCTTGGCCAATTGGTGCAACATGGCAGCGGAAATGGAAGTGGTGTGGGTTCTCAAAACTAGCTTCTTGGCTTCTTCTTCCTTCCAGTTGTATCTGTAACCTATAGAGTCAAAGGCACCTTGTTCGTGAACAGCCTTAATATTCTTGATATATTCTTTATCTTCAGGTAGGTCAGAAGTCAATGGGTTCTTCAAGTAGAAGGTATCTTGCAAGTCTCTGGCAGGATGTTGTTGCGGAACGTACAAGGCATCGAAGTTCCAGAAAGAGGACTCAACGTATTGGTTTGAAGGCATTTCAGTGAAACCCATGTTGAAGAAAATTTGTCTGAACTCTTGCTTGATCTTATTAAGTGGATGCAAAGCACCTGATTCCGGTAAAGCACCTTGAGAGTTGAAGTTCAAAGGCTTGAACTTAAGATCTTTATAAGAACCTGAAGAGATCATTTCAGAGGTTATTTCAGTTTCAGGCTTGATCAAATCAGCAGAGAAGTCAGTACCCTTGGAGACCTTGTAGGAAACAGTCTTCTTTTGGGTGATCAACTTTCTCTTCTTTAAGTCTTGTAGAGTCTTGTTATCAATGGTTTCAAGGTCGTTCTTTTCAATCAATTGCAATTGATCCCTGGTAACATCAGATAATTCACTTTTGTCAGTGCCTTCCTTGATGACTAAGTCACCTTCGCTGTTCTTGCTGATCCATCCGTTTCTGAAAGCCTTAGCTTGACCCAACTTAATTTCGTTAGAGGTCATTTCTTCAGTCTTGAAGTTTTTGTCCTTCAAAGATAAGGAACCAATTGCAGACAACAAATTGATTAATCTCAATTCATAAGAACCTTTTTTTAAGATTTCTTGACCTTCTTGAGAAATTTCGTAATAGATGGTTTCTAAAGTATCGTACTTGATCTTATCGTAACTGACCAAAGAGTTCAAGTTAGCAATGACATCTTGGGAAGAAACATCTGGGTATTGAACCTTGGTGGATTCAATGACGTTCAAAGAGTTCAAATCATTTAAAATTTGTAATTGGAAAGTTTCACTAGACATGATTCTGTATACTATTTATTGTAATAAATTAAATGATGTATATACAATATCTGTTGATATAGCTGGTTTGTATTAATTTATGAATATAAACGGACAGGTTTGATTGATGATTCATTTAGCTGATGCTTTAAAAGCACTCAAACACCAAAAAAAAATGCTTACATTGCTTTGAGAAAAATATACGAAGAAAATTTTTCCACTTCTGGAAACAAGACCAAAAAAGAAGAGAAAATTTTTTTTTATGGCTGCGGCGCTTAAAACGCAGTCTGGGCTGTTATTTTTTTTTGTTCAATTATAACAATTCGCGTTACCCGAACATTTCATATATACCCATTTTTACTCAATGTATTCCTTTAATAGATTGATCATATCAACGTTGTTGTCATCTAGCCTACTTATGAGCTTCTCCACCAGAATGCCCTCAAGGTTCTTTATACATGCTTCTGAGTCAACTTCGCTGTCCTCATTGGGCTCTTTTTTGTCCACACTGATATCAAACAACTTGCTCATAAGGAGTTCTTTTAAATGATACAGTTTGGTGAATTCTTGATCAAGTTCTTTATATTCATTAGCCAATACCTTTTCGTTCTCGTTCTTCAAGAAGTCTTTGTAAGCCAGTAGTTCCTGGGTACTGTATTCATCAAGGTTTGCGTGTTGAATTTCTTTTTTCGCTAGCAAGGCATTGAGTGCTTGATCTTCATTAGACAAAACAGTCTTCAGGACCTTTAACTTCATGTGATTGAATTGATCGTCTGTTTTGATTTTGTTATCAGTGAGAACATTGTCGTACTCCAAGAAGTTGCACAGCATAGTGTTGTTTCTTATAAAAGTGTCATAGTTGGTGATGGGATTGCTACTTGTAGGCATTTGGTTGTGTGGTTATTGGTCTTGTTGCTTGTGTTAGAAAAAAGGCCTTCTTCCTCTTTTTTTTGCACTTTTGTCATTATCAGCAATTTATAGTAGTTACCCGAAGAGCGGTTAAACTTTCTCCTCTTTCGGAAACAATGAACACTTTACTCACTATGTATAAATAAATAAAAGCCTATATTACAATATGTCTTTGTTAATTAATATGATGAATCATACACACTGCAGTTTTAAAAGCTCATACTATAAAAAAGATTTACCCTTGTATATTTAATAGTTTATACACATTTTCAGTTTCTTCTTTTCTTTTCTTTTTTTACCGCATTTATACATTTCTTCGTTTTTTCCACTTGGGGAAAATCATCCCGTATGAAGAAAAAAATAATTTATATATTATCAATGAGATGTTCTCATTGCCAGTAAGACAAATAAAAAGAACCATAAAAACCCAACACATACCACAATGATAGATTTAGACAAAATTGATAACCTTTTTAACGAACTAGACACAATCAACCACTCTCTCAAAAAAGAAGATACACCGGAAGTAGAACATAACGACGATATTCTACACTTTGAAAATACAGTCACCAAACATGATAGATTCAAAGAAATCGAAGATAACTTGAAGAAGCTTCCTAAACTGAACAATACATTTGACAAGCTCTGCTACACCGAAAAGGATGAAAAGGACAACAAGGCTGTTCCAGTGACCATAAAAGATGATGTGCATCAAACAACTAGCACCAAAAAAACAAACGAATACGAAGTATTTTACGACAAGGAACTTAGAAGAAATCTATTACTACTAAAAAACAGACATGCACTGGATCCAAAGAGACATTACAAAAAGCTGAATATAAACCTGGACAATGCCAAGGACTACAAGGTCGGTACTGTTATAGGCGATATGTTTGACAATGGTAAAACCCATGGAGGTGTAATGAACAAAACCTACATAAACGGATCTATGACCAATAGTATGGTAAATAAGGTTGACAAGAACAAATCCATTTTGGGGAACTACTTGGACGACAAGGATACAGACAAGTACTTCAAAAGAAAGTACTTTGAAATTCAAGATAGCAAAACAAAGTATGGGAAGAGCAAGTATAAGTTCAAAAATAAGAAGTGAGCTTGAACAAAAAGTGCTTCCCAATTAGGAAGTGTTAAGTCCGGATAGACTTAATTGGGCTTCACGAGCAGAAAATGAACCAAGGAGAAAATCCCTTCAAAAAAAAAAAATGACTGTGTGTACTTTTTTTTTTTTTAAAGGCTGTCCCTTCAAACAAGGTTATTGGATAAGAATGACACACACACATTTGGCTATAAAAAAAAAAGAGAGAGACTAGAAAAATAATAATAATAGTAACACTCTACAAACAGAATAGTCATATACAAGGAGAAATAGGCTTATTAGTAACCATTACATTTATATAGACTCTCTTCGTTATCAATAATGCAAACCCCTAATCATAGTAGATCTAATTCTTCTATAAATATATTCAATGAACATATAAACGAAGGTATATCAAACACAATCAGAAACCTGGACCAGGATACAAATAACACACAACTCGCCAGGTCTAGATCTGCCAGCAGTGTTGCCAGTTCAGTCAATGATCTTTTCAAGAACAGAAGACTGTCGAGAATGAATTCAAGAGACAATACACCCCTTCTTCCTCAGCAACAATCCTTTGAATTGTTAAACAAGTCTATGTCCAGCAACAACAGCTCTATCAATGGGTTCAACAACCATCAAGACAATTATGACATTATAAATAAACAGAGCTACGAAGGAAACGGGTTCATAGGTCTTATACCTGACACAGATCTGATATTTCCAAACCAACAAAAGCCAAGCAGCAAAAGACTGAGTATATCCGAGAGTATGTTCAATGATCGAAACATAAGACCCCATTCAACTTCTTTTTCTAACTATGACATGAAGCCAGGGTTCTTTTTGAAAGACAATATGATCAACCAGCCAGCCTCAAAGAATGATTTCTTCGCAGATATGGATGTGCACAAAATAAGCAACCTGGATTTATTTCAGTATAACAAAAACAATAACAGCAACACAGCCATAGCTGATGAAGATGACGACTATGAGTCATTGGATTTGTTCCACGAAAATCAAAACCTGGATGGTTTGCAAAAAACCGGAAACGAAAACAGTCTTCAATACAACTTCAATGATCTCACAGAAATTTTCTCAGGCGTGTTGACCACCAAAGAGGGATCTTCTCGTAATGATCAAAATGGCTTTAATCCTAACAGCTTTAACTTTGATATAGATACGCCTTCGTCCATGAACAGCCAAACAAACTTCCACAACCAACACGCAGCTGCGGACTATGATATGATAAACAATAACGAGGTTGAGAGCTTGAAACAAGAAGAATGGCACTCTCTGCTGACAGATGTCAGTAAGCCAGGTCTGACAAACAAAAAATCCAAAGCCAACAGATCATCCAAAAACCTAGTGGATGAGGGGAACACTAAGAGTATACAAAAACCAAAATCTCGCAGATCTTCCAGTGTTAGCCACAATGCTAACAGAAACGAGTTCATGTACAAGTTTGACAATTCAGAAAACATAACACAGTTACTAAATGATACATCCAAGAAGCCCCCAAAGAAGAAATCGATTACCTCTGAAAACTATCTTTCTGAGGAGGTCTTTTTAGATGATGACGTTGCAGTCAACCCAAAGCCGAATGCCAATGTTCCAGGGTTCAATCCAAGTCATGCTGTTCCCGACTCCAAGCCCAAGAAAGCCAGACGAAAGTCAAACAACCCGGATCCCTCTGCACCGCCCGTTTCAAAGAAGAACGAAGTCACCACAGGACCATGTTCAAACTGTGGGACTGAAAAGACACCATTGTGGAGAAGATCCCTTGCAGGTGATCCTTTGTGCAATGCGTGTGGTTTGTTCTTCAAACTTCATGGTGTCAACAGGCCATTGAGTCTGAAAAAAGATGTGATACAAAGAAGAAACAGGGCCAGTGTAAGTAAAAACGATGAAAATGGTTCTAAAGACTAACGCACCCAAGTGGTGTAATCACAACCGTATTGTTTTCTTTGCCTTTTTTTTTTTTTTTAAAGTTTTTTTTATTCCTTATATATACATGAGTTGTTCGAATGCCGATTCAAACCGGTTCTTCAGCCTTTATGGTTGATTTTTTCTTCAATTTGTCAGATCCTATGTTATGATTATGTTTGTGTTTTGACTTCAGCGATGCGAAGTTTTCTTGATACTTCTTCAAAAGCCTGTCAACCAACTTTGGGTCATTGATGTTGAGTTTTTCCATTTGCTTTACGAAAACCTTGACCAAGTTCTGCATGCTCTTCAGCACAGCAGCCTCACTGACCAGGCCACTCTTGTATCCATAAGTAAACCAGGTTCGTAGGTACAAGTCAAAAGTGCTGATCAAAGAATCTGTGTCTGTTACAATGATATCTATGAAGTCTTCGTCCAAGTGCTTGATTCTCAAAGAGTTCACCAAAGCAGGGTTTTGTTCATTCATATAGGATAAATCAGCAAGCCACTTGTTGAAGACGAACTTGTTGTTACTGTTTCTCTTCAAAAACTCTGGAGACAAAATGTAGTCTTTCATGTACAGGTACAAGTTGTAGTTGTTTGTGGAAGCTGTCAACACAACATTGAATTGCTCAACCATTCTGGCACTCCAATAAAACGGTTCTGTTGATTGTTTTATTTGCTTGTAAAACACTTGCATGGATCTACACTTTTCAAAGTCCGGGTTTTCCTTTAATATCTGTTCCTTCATGGCTTTCAGTTCAAAGTGGACTTTGTCATTCAAAGGGGCCATGCAATCAGCAAAAATGAAATACAGAGTATTCATCAATTCTTTTTTCGTTTCTGGTTTTGTAATTTTCAAAAACATCTTGTTTTTCATGGTGGATATAATTTGCAACAAACACTTTTCGTTTATGGTTTCTTGAGTTTTCAAAATCATGTCTGTGTACTCGTAGAAGGCATTGTCAAGCAAAACAGTCGACAACGAGTCATTGTAAAGAGACTCGATCTTCATAGCGTACAATTCTGACTGGCTGCGTTCGGTTTTCATATCTCTTCCGTTGTAGTAATACTCCAGCTTACCTGTTTCCTCGTCGATGAAAGTGTTTTCACCATCTAAATCGTCATCATGCTCTTCTTTAGCTGACACCCCTGTTTTTTCCTTTTCCTCCAGTAACTTTTGAAGGATTGTTCTGGCTTGTGGACTCAATTCGTGATCTACTTCGTACAAGGCCGTGCCTAGGGATCTCCACAGCATTTCGTATAAGTTGTTTATGAACACATGTGCATATTTGGGAGCCGTTATTACGCCTATATTAGAAATCAACTTGTCCATCAATGAAGCTGTGGAGGCAAAGCTTAAGTTTCTGCTGCTGAATCTAAATGCATTGATCAAAACCTCTTCAAGACAATCTACGTTACTGGTGTGTGATGCAGATTTTCTGTTTTCCAAAGATCCAACAATATTATCTATGAGTGACAGATAGAAAGCTCTTTTGCTGTTGAATCTAAGATCTGAATATCTTTCTTCTTTTCTGACGTTCGGATTGATATAAAACATGATTCCATAAGAGACATCTGAAGGACGCCAGTTATCTTTTATAAGCTTCTTGTACATATACACAGCGCCATCATAATCATTCAATTCTTTGATGTAGTGCGACAGAAGCTTGTTACCATAAACAGTTTTGTCTATTCTTGTAGAAAGTCTTTTCAGCAGCAAAATATACTTGAAATACTGTTTTCTCTTCAAAAAGGCATCAAAAGTATCATTCATGATTATCGGGTTGGAAAGCTGATAGCCTGATATGCCCAGCATTTTATGTTCATATTGGGTGATATAATCCAAAGTCAGGTTCTTGTGATCAGTGTCCTGAATAAGCTTGTAGTATACTACAATATCCTTGAACTCAGTAGGTCCTATCTTGGTTTGCAACTCGTCTTCGGACAAATTGTTCAAAAAAGTAGTTACTTCATAACCGGGTTTACTGAAAAAAACACTAACGGTGTTGGGTAGTTTGCTCTTGACGTGGGTTGATGCAAACCTTTGATTTAAAATTCTGTGCCATCTAAGCATGGGTTTGTTTTGTAGTGTTGGTGGATGTGTGGTTGACTTAAAAATCTTTGTGTCAAAGAATAGCTGTTGATTTCAAACAGAGAAAATCCCAGATGGCTAAAACGTGAACAAATATTTCTGGAAAAAAAAAAAAAAGAAATTTCGTTCGGAGAAAAAGAAAGAATACGGTTGAAAAATAATGGCATTGGTAAGAGACTTACCCCGACAAGTCGGGGGTTACAAATTCCTTTTTTTAGAGACTATATGGTTGAATTCAATGAAACGGTATTACGAATATTGCACACTATGGTTAAAGGACTAAAGATTCTTAGTGGTCATATTAATACTGTCAGATTGATTTAAATCACCGTGTGCAATCTTACCAACCATGAAATAATTAAAATATCTGATACTTCATAAAAAGCGTAAGAACTGCCGATTGAGAATAATTAAAAACCTGCAGTGCTTTGAAAAACTTTGGTACTCAATGCAACAAACTTCTTCGAAACTGAATTTCCGTGTTGCATTACTGGCCAGTAATTAATACTCCATAGTGTTTTCACAAAAGTAAGCATGTTAATAGGTTTACATTTTGTATCTTTTTCCAAGCCTCACTTGGTATAACTGCATTGCTTTAAAAAAACTGCTAATTTATACTTATTGTGTGATGGCCATAATTACTTTTTACAATCTACATATATATCTGCAACAACGCAAGCAGGTTCTCAAAAAAAAAATAACACATTCTTCTTTCAAACCCTTGTTCAGCTCTCAAATTATTGATTATTGATTCTTTTGAGATTAACATAGGATCACTGTATTGAGAATTAACTGTACCTGTTAATTTTCATTCTGCATTTTTTTTACTTTTTGGTTTGCGCGTTTTTTTGCTTCTTTTTTATTTTTTTTTTCGTGTCTTGATCTTTGCCAAACACCAAAAAATCAATTTAAAAAAGGAGCTCTGATTGCAATAAAAGCACCAAACAATGACTACTACTAGAGGCAAATTAATTCTAATAGAAGGTTTGGACCGTACAGGAAAAACCACCCAGTGCACTCTCATCAGCAAAAACTTGAACTTTGACTACTACAAGTTTCCTAACAGAGAAACACCAATCGGAAAGATCATCAATGAGTACCTAACCCAAAACATGAAGCTTTCTGACCAAAGCATACATCTGCTGTTCAGCAGTAACAGATGGGAGCTCCAAAGTGAAATTAAAGCAAAATTAGACGCAGGCGTTGATTGCATCCTAGACAGATACGTCTATTCAGGTCTAGCATACAGTGCAGCAAAGAATGTACCAGGGATGGATTTGAAGTGGTGCATGCAACCTGATATTGGTTTGCTGAAGCCAGATCTGACCCTTTTCCTGACCAATGACTCCTTCAACAAAAACGAGGGCTTTGGAGATGAGATTTATGAAAATACAGCATTCCAAAATACCGTCAAGAACATTTTTGTTGACCAAATATTCACCCCAAGCTTTGAAGACGCTGAGTACTTAAAAGACCATTACAAAAACATCAATGTAACCGGTCTGAATATCGAAGAAGTAAACAAAATCATTGTTGATGTCATTGCAAACTTTAAAATCACAGACAACAAGTACTTGTATTACTAGAAAATTAACACAGTACGTGTTACTCTATATCCATTGATTCTACAATGTCATTTATAACCATGTTGTTCTTTATTATGTTTGACTCCGAACTGATATGATTGAACTTTAGGTCTATGTTCTCTACCAGCTTGTGAATGAGTATGTTGTACTTTGGCAGTATTGTCTCGGAGTCATATCCTATTATGAAGATTAAGTTAGCGTACTGTCTATATACAATATTCGATTTGAAAAAGTAATCAATTTTGAAGTCGGTGTTGAATGTGTTCTTTCGTTTTAAAATCTGCTGGTATATGTACATAACTTTGGGATTGTCCAGAAGAACTGTGTTTTCAGCTATATATGACTTTTGATATCTCACTATCCCTTTATCGTTGATAATTAACAAGAACTGTATCATGTTTTGGTTTGGTGATTTCTCAAAATCAACATTTTTTTTAAAAAAAAAAAAATATTAATATTATTTGTTTAACTTTTTTTTTTTTTTGAAAAAATCATTAAGGGCGTGAAAGATGATTAACCAGCACCCAGTGACAAGTAGTTCCTATGTCATTATCATTGAATCAGCTGCTACAAAATGCTAACACAGTTTCTGATTTTAATTTACTATTTGATGGATCTCAACGCAGCCTTGTGTCTCTGAATGAGTTTGCGGCTGACTTTGTGGACGATTTGAATATACTTATACAAGATTTATTCATATACACAACCCCTAATGGTATACTAAGTTGGGACGGTAGCATTAATACTAACCACAACAGAGGTAAGTTTACAATCATTGTCAATAATCAAGCATTATTTGACAATATTAAGGATAGCACAACTCTCCAGCTCTGCACATACCCCACAGAAGCATTTAGCAGTGTACAAAAATACAACTTGATGATTTACAATAAAGAGGATTTTGACTACATAAACAACAACCAAGAACTTTTCATTAATAGATTACCTGAGTTTAAAAGATTTATGGTCATGAACGAGCAAGACTTTGTTTATATGAACAACAAAAACATACAGTATACCTTGAAAGGCACTGGCACAGGTATTATCAAACTGACTTCAGATATAGAATTTCATATTGGTTATTCAAGTGGACAAGTAAAAGTTTACAATAGGATATTGGAAAATGTGGACAGCAGCTATGTGTGTGTTTCTGAATATTTGTACAGCTTGATGACTGAAAACACAACCTTATCCAAAGACAATGCCATTTTAGCAAACTTTAAGTTTGATAAAGTCAGAGCTCTGAAAGACTTGGATGATTTTCAAATTTGTGTGCATTACCTGAATCTTTTGGATAACCAACTACAGATTATTGGAACAAATGATGACGAATTTGAATTAAATTTTGATAATCCAATGGATTTAAAAACCGAAGACATTGAAAAGTACGAATTCTTGATCAGTAATATTATCATACAAAGCATAAATCTGAAGCCTGGCATTAACTTTTTGAATTTAAATAACAAAAAGGTGTATGAACTGCATAGATTGTGTTTTAATTATGCAGTGGCTGATCATAAAGTTATACTACTGGATATTCCATTCCTGCTGAACGCCATAAATGATAAAAAATTGAACATTATAGACATTGTGAATATTTACATTTTAGGTCGGAAACGAGAACTTAGAGAATTCAGTGAAGATAACAACAATATTTATGATTTGATGAAGGCATTCTTCTCAGAGATCAAAAAAATGCTGCCGAGAGTAAAGAAAAATGTCACAATAGTGTTTAAAAATTGTGATTACTTATTCAAAAATGATCTATTTAAAAAAGAAGAAAAAATCAACTCAAACTACTACAAATGGCAAGTATACTTTCTAGAGTTTAACAATTTTATAGAGGATATGGCCATCAACAGTAGCAATTGTATTCAGATACTCATGCAAAGTGAGGACTGTGACGATGACACTAAAATTCCAAGTTTCTTTGATGATTTGTATTTAATCAATAGCAAGATCACCACTTTGGATATGAAGTACCCTGATAACGTCAATGACTATAGAGACTATCTGAACCTTTCCAGGGTAAATGACGACTACGTTGAAATATCTAAAAGACCTTTGAATATCAGCGATTTGGCCTTGAAGGACAAAAACTCTTTGAGTAAACCGATCTATGGTATGTCCACAACGATGACTAAAATTAATGCGATTTTTGAGAAATCAGTGCTGTTCAAAAAGCTGTATCACGCCAAAAGCAGTCAAAACTTGAATATATTGATATACGGGTTTCCATCAATGGGTAAGACCTTGTTGATAAATCAACTAAGCGACTTGCTGACAGAGAAGTACAAGATCATTCCAAAAAACTCATACTTCAAGTACCACAACACTTTGTCTTTGATCAGCAAATATATTGGTGAATCTGAGAAGAACATACGTACGATTTTCTCCCAAGCTCGTGAACACATCAAGAATAACAACTCTCTGTACTTTATCATACTTGACAACATTGATACATTGTTGCCCAGAAGAGGAAACGACAACTCGAGCATCACTGACAAATTGGTGAATACATTCCTCACTGAACTTGACGGTATAGATTCGCTAATCTCAAACAAGAACCTGATAGTCGTTTGTGTTACCAATAGGCCAGACAAGGTTGACCCAGCTGTTCTGAGACCGGGGAGAATTGAAAATCACATAAAAGTTGAGTACAACGAAAACGACTATAGAGAAATCGTAGAGAGTTCTTTGAGGGACTACGAATTAGAAGGAGTGAACGTTGAGGAAATTGTGAAAATAAAAGATGCATTAACCGTTGGAGGACTACTCAAGACTTTCAATGAATGCAAGATGAACGGCAGTGAGCTAAAAATAGAAGATATGGCCAAAGAAAAAGAAATGATAGTAGAGTACAAGCGCTACTTCGACAAGTTTGAAAACAAAGTTGACGTAGAGGATGTTGACTCAAAGGAGAGCTACATTTAGAATCGTAAGCAGTAGAAGTGAAGAAAAAAAAAGCCCCTTTTTATTTTTTTTAATAATACGACATATATTGCCCCTTAATTTTCTTTTTCTATTCTTTGTTCGTTCTTTTTTAAAATTAGTTCCATGCCATATGCTTCACTGGCTCATGGTTTTTTTCAAAAAATAAGGATAAGCCTTGCTCATCATTTGCTAATGGGCAAAAAGTGGAAGACCACGTGTGGCATTCTATGACGGTTGCCCTTTGTTTTTTTTTCTTGGGTGAATATTTTTTAGTGGACTTTTTTAGGGCAACATCGACGGAGCAAGTTGCCTAAATGGGAAATTTTAGGGGTAAATGCTGCTACCCTAAAACGGAGATAAAGGTTTTACCAGTCTCCCATTTGGGAAGGTGCAACCGCGGCAGTTCTCCTTCCCCGTAAAATTTGGCTAATGGGAATAAAAAAATAACAAAAAAAAAAGAGGACAGTGATTACGAAATATTCCATTTTAAGGAAAACTAATCACTGATCACAATTGGAGAAGAAGCAATTAAGCAGCTGCTAAGTGTAACTGAAATAGAACCAAAACCAAAAACAAAACAAAAAACACCACTACACAGCACTCACAATGACAGACCCAACCAAAGAATTGTCCAAGGCCGCTACATCTATGTCCTTCGACGAAGAAAAAACTTCCAAGTCTCTCAAAAGAATATCACATTTCTTTAGCCACAAGAAAGAGGCCAGAAAAATGAAGGCAAGCCGCACCGCAGACAACCTGGATACCATGGCAATGAACAAAAGAAAGCAACAAAACTCAAACCCATTTCTGAACAACCTGGCCGGACTCCAAAAGGAAAAGCCTATGGTCTACAACCCATTTGGCACAATGACAAACCCACCTTCATTTTCGACAACTCCATCGCAAAACCCAAGCAGCTCAAATAACAACTCCAGGGAAACCACACAGGGCTCCCAGCAAAGCTCCTTAGGGTTCTACATGACCGAGGGGAAGCAAAATGTGTTGGCTCTGCCGATTATGGACCCCAATGAAAAGCTACCTTCAGTCTACAAGTCGCTTAACGACAACTTGTTTGATGACTTTGAACTCTTGAACAATGGGAAGACCATTGGCCAGGGTGGTTCCTCCGAGGTGAAGCTTGTGAAGAACAAGCCATTGAAGACCGTTTATGTTCTGAAGAAGTTCAAGCTCTTGTCAAAGGAAAGTGATGACCAATTCTACAGCAGAATTCTGAAAGAGTACTTGGTGTCCAAGTTATCCATGGGTAACATCAACATCATCAATACCTACCAGATTCTGAAAGTATCCACCACCTCCAACATGACCAGGGGATGGGGGTTCATCATGGAATACTGTCCACAAGGCGACTTATTCTCATTGATCACATCCAAACAATGGCATCTGTACAAGTTCGATGAGAAGCTTTGTTTGTTCAAGCAAATAGCCTCTGGTGTTAGACATCTTCACCACTTAGGCATAGCCCATAGAGATTTGAAACCGGAGAATGTGTTGATTCATGATAGTGGAGTTGTCAAAATAATCGACTTCGGTATCAGCATATGCAATTTCGACATTGAAAAGAAAATACTCGGCCTGGAGAGTGAGGCCACGGAGGAAACGGACTGCTACAGAAACTTTGTGGACACCATACACGCAATCAAAGAAGAAGACGGAAATAAGCCGATCATATGCTACACGTACGCGGGCTCAGCTCCGTATGTGTCTCCGGAGGTATACAAGTTCAATGACAAGCAGACTCTGCTCAATCCATTGAACATAAGGGACAAGGAACTCGGATACGATGCCAAGCTGTTTGATTCCTGGTCCCTTGGTATCTTGCTGTACACTATGCTAACAACAAAGAACCCGTTCAAGGAGCCTACAAAGCAAGATTTGATTTATAGAGAGTACAAGACCATCTATGAACAATGGGCGCAGTATACCAAGAACACCGAATACCCATTGGGCCCAAGTGTGGAGTCGAAGTTCTTCCATAGCTTCAAAAGCAGGGACTTGTCGAGAATATTCTGTAAGTTGGTAGCCATCAATGTCAGCGAAAGATACGACATCGATGCTTTGTTCAAGGACCCGTACTTTGATAAGATCAAGACGTGTGTTGACCTGGATGAACAGAGCGATAGCGTTTGTTCTGCTCTGTGTCACAAAAAAGAACCTCTGATGATCTCGAAGATGTTGCAGGACTCCCAGAGAGAAAGCAACAAGACCGAAGACGCGCGGATCGTGGACACCATATCGTCCTCGCCATTGGACTCAAACGGACATGTGGTCATACAGGATATCCTGGACATAATCGCTGAGTACAAAGAAACCCAGAGGAAAAACGATGAGGTGATCAAAGACATCTACCATCCAAAGATGCACTCGCACTACATGTAACCTGGCTCCTGTATTATATAACGCATAAATAAAAAGAAAATTTAAAAAATAAATAAACATATATGATTTTGCTGTGTTTTCAGGATATAGTTCGTAAAGGTCATTCAACCGTTATGCAGTTTTACATATATAACGTTATCTCATTTCACAAGTCGTTATAGGTATCCTCCAAGTACTCAATGGCCTTGAACACATTCTTCAGGCATACGTCTTTTTCATAAGGTCTGTTCTCTTCGAAGTACTCCTCATAAACGTGGTTCAGGAAGTATGGATCGATGTGGAAGTCGTACGCATTCCCCAGCTTGGCAATCTGGTCTCTGAAGTGCTCGCCCTTGGTCATCTTGTTCTTCAGCTCATGCTTCAACTCCGTGTATCGGTAATTCTTCTGGTCGAGCTGCGCGACCAGGTCCGAAATCACCAGCAGGTTGTTGAAGTTGTGTCCGTTGATGTCGCACATGTTCACCAAGAACAGCTCGCTCAGCTCCAGGTCCAAGTTGTTGATGCTCTCGTCGTTCAGGCTGATGCAGTTGTCCTTGTTCGTGTAGTCGTCGTCGTTCATGATCTTATGCGGAAGATTCAGGAAACTCGTCGCTGCCTGCTTGTCTATCCACGTCTTCAGCACGGGGAGGTACAGGTACTTCTGGAACTCAAGGAAGCCGTCATGGATGGTGTTCTCCCTGTTGATGTTCTTGTACTCTTTGGTCAATGCCCCGTAGTAATTCGTGGGCACAAAGACAGGTATTCTCTGGAAAAAGGTTGGTTTCAAAGACGTCAAGTCATCTGCTCTGGAGAAGTGCCTGTTTTTGCAAGTCACCAAGTCCATCTTCAGGTTCAGGTAGAATCTTTGCTGGTAGGTCAAGTCGTACAAGTACATGTGAATCAGGTCGTAGATCTTCTTGTCCTCCTCCGCAATATCGTCACCTGCTTTCGGGACTTGGTTCCATAATGATTGCTTTGCGGTTCTCTCCTTCGCGATGGCCTCTTTGCATCTACTCATCTTATCCTGTCTTTCCTTCTTGTCCGGAGTGGAGCTTCTTTGTAGTTTGTTCAAGTACACCTGCGTGTCGAGCTTGTCCATATCAGTGGTTGAGACATCAACGTAGTCCTCGGACTCCACCAGCCACTGGGGAACTTTCTTTTCATTGGTCTTGAAAAACTCAAACAGATTGTCATAGTCTCTATCAGCAACGACCTCTCCGTTGTAGCTCAGACCAGTGATGTCGATGTACAATCCAGTGTCCACATCGATCAAACGCGCATCGATGTTGTTCTTCCCATTCCCGTGGGTTCTGCCAAGCAAGTTGCCCACATTCAGGAAGTACTTCCCGTTTCCGTACCGAGGGTCCTGGAGAATGACTGTATTGTTGGCCAGCTCAGCCAGTTTGTGGAGGTCCTGGATGGGCATTTGGTAATCAACGTCCTCGTCCCATGGGAAGTTCTGGCCGTTGTAGGACCATGAGAGCAGGTTCCCGTGAGAAATCCAGCCCACTAAGCCCATCCCCTTGACAAGGTTTTCCAGGGTCAGGAGTAGGCTGTGGATGCTGGCTTGTTTCATCTGCAAGTTCTCCTCCAATCTCTGTGTGTGGAAGAACAGCGAGTCGTAGTGGTTCCCCTTGCCCCTGAACTGCAGAATTGAGGCCGGCTCGTCAAAGTGCTTCTCGGCCTGGGAGTAATGGACTTTGCTGTAGTACACCAACGAGTTGTAGTAATTTTGCTGGGATCTGGTCAGTGACTTCTGATTTTTTAACCTTTGCATGGTAGCTTTGATGTTGAACAGGAACTTGTCCTTTGAAAACTCAAACGGCTCCAATTGTTCGTGCTCGTTCATCTCAAATTCCAGGCTATTGAACTTCGACAACAGTGTGCCTTGGTCCAGGGATATGCGGTCTTTGTACTTGCCGTACACACCAAGAGTGTCGTAATTCACACCCATGAGTGGCTTCTGGTCTATTCTCTTCCGACTGTACTTCTTCGCAGCTATATCGTAATACTTCAGCCCGCTTGTGAAGCTACCCTGTTTATAGTCAAAGAACTTCAGCATTATCAGACCTAGCGGGTCTGGTTGGTTGTTGATTATGTGCGAGACCGCTTGCAGGCCATACACCTCAGGTCTCACGTTCGACTTCAATCCGACTTGTAGGAACGGAGAGAGATAGTAGTCAACATGAGCCAGGTTTTGCTTCGCCTCGTTGTGTTTCGGCTGTAGTTTGTGTGGCTGGTCTATGCACACCTGGTGGGGGTCGTACTGGCCGTTTTTGTTTTTGATCAAAAAACTCGAGGACGTGTATCTCCCCAGCATGTCCTTGATGAATAAACCTTTTGTTTTGAGTGTTTCTGGCACAGAGCCATTCAAGGGCAGGATCGGGTCGCCGTACATGTCCAGAAGTGGCTTTGGAAGACTCTTGAAGTTCACAGACTTGCAGGAAACCTGGGCGTTCATGTTGTGCATGTAGTGCACTCTCAAGAGGTTGTTGTATTGTTTGTTTTCCATTATATCGTACCACGAGAATGTAATATTCGACCCGTCCTGGACTTGCTCGAGCAGAATTGCCCAGTACAGGTTAGGATTCATGTCGTATGGGGTGTGGTTGTTGATTTGATCCAGCACAAGATCATTGTTGATGTCCCTGAATGGAATGAACTCATGGTTGAAAAGACTCTCGGTGAGTGTATGCGTTTTCAAGTTGTCTTTGTTCTTCGCCAAACCAAACACTATGTTGACTATGCTGTGATACTTGGAGCTCTGTGGGTGGTTGGCCAGAAATGGATTCTTGTGATAGTTGAACGTTAGCAGGGCTGTAACAAGAAGGATGATCCCAACTGATGATATGAAAAGCTTCCGCTTGATGCCTGGTCGGTGCAGCCCGCGGCCTAGCAGCTGGTACTTCATGAAGATAAGAGCAAATAAAGTGGGGTTGGGTGTATGTGGATTGGTTGTGGTTAGCAAAGGATGTGTTTTTTCACAATGTAATGTCCACAGTCTCGTTCTTGTTTTTTTTTTTTTCCGGTATGATGGCTATTTTTTTTTTCTGTCTCTCTGGCTATTTTTTTTTTTTCTGAATTAAAAAAATAACCTAATCATAGTTTGAAAGTTTTGGACAGGAACTTCATCAAGAATGAAGAGGTTAAAAAAAGACAATACAAATATTTTCACTTATGTTACACTGCTAACGAATTACAACTACTGGGTATATATATCGTGGCTATAGGACTTGTAGACATCCTTGGACTTTTTCTCGTCGCCTGGGATTATCCACACGTCCTTTCCAACAAAGTTGTAGTCTCCTAAGAACTCAACCTCCTTGAACTTGGCGTCCTCCAAGTTCTTCATGATTGGGAAGATGTGCGATCTGCAGATCTCAGTCATATCGTAGCCGTAGATCTCGTTGCCGTAGATCAACTCCAAATCCTTCAAGAACTCAAACGAGTCCTTGTACAGCTTGTTCTTCCCTTCGTTAACTCTGCCCATTTCGAACCCAACCATCTTTTCATAAAGGTCGGCGTACAATTGCTGGGTCTTCTTGATGTAATCCATGTTGATCACACTTCTATCCTTAGGGTTCATTTCATTCAACAAACTCAACTCTATGAATCTATACTGTGTTTGTGGGAACTGAGAGGCCCAGTTGGTTATGTCAACAACGGCGTTGAACTCCTCGATGGACAACGTTGACTTGTCGTCAAAGTCACACATGTTGAAGAGAACTATCTCTGTTTCCTCCAAGGACATCAACGACTTTCTCTCAATGTCCGAGGCAACCTTCAATAGCTTGACGCTGCCTTCGGTTTCCTCATCGATGTTGTAGAACCACGGCTTGTAGTGCTTCTTCTTCAATGCCTTCTGGACATAGTCAACCTTCATCCACGCATTCAAGTTCGGCTGGAACATGTACCCGTTGTATTCAAGATAGTCGTACTTGGCAGGAACGGTATACTCCTGGTGCAAAAGATCCATGTAGTTCACAGGCAAGATGATAGGACTCTGCTGGTAGAAGGTATTGATCAAGGTCTTGTAGTCCTCGACATTCACAAAGTGTCTGTTTCTGCAGGTGACAAGCTTGAGGCCCTTGTTGACGGCATATCTCTCGTGTGGTGTCATTTCCTTCAAGTATACAAGAACCTTGTTGAACTTTCTCTCGAATTCGTCTTTTTGGTCTTCTTTGACAGAGCCGAATTTCTTCTTTCCAGCCTTGATCATCTCTTTGCAGTCGTTTTCTTGCATCTCCAATGTTGTATTCAAAGCTTGCTCCATGACCATTGTCAGATTGGCATCGTCCTTGAAGTTGTCGTGGATGTATTTCTTGTACTCATCAAAAGACAATTCTTCTAGGTCGGACATGGATGTGTCCTTGTCCTTTTGGAAGAATGAGTAATCAAAGGTAGTCTTCTCCTCTCCTTCAAGCTTGACTTCTTTTATGTTTTCGTCCAAAAAATCAGCCAACTCGGCATACAATGAGGAGCTGATGATCTCACTGTTGAAACTCAAACCAGTGATGTCGATGTATAGACCAGTGTCCATATCAATCAATCTACCATCGATGTTGTTGTTACCGTTACCATGGGTTCTGCCACCCAAGTTCCCAAAGTCTAGGAAGTATCTTCCATTACCGAATCTTGGGTCCTGGATCAAAACAGACTGGTTCAAGTGCTCGGCTAGCAGGTGCATGTGCTTCAAAGGCATTTGGAAGTCAATGTCGTCGTCGTATGGGAACGGAAGGCCATTGTACATCCAGCCATACATGTTACCGTGGGACATCCACCCGGTGATACCCAAGGACTTCAAGGTGGCGGTGAAGGTCTTCAGCATCCCTTGCAAAACACCGGTCTTGAAGGTGGCCAAGTTGGCAGATACCTGTGAACGGAAGAATCTGTGGTCGTGGTGGTAGCCTTTACCATATGTGTTGATAACCTCGTTGGCCTCCATGAAGTACTTGTACTGAGCAGAGTAGTGGTTGTTGATGTTGTACTCCAAGGAGTCCAAGTATGTCTTTTGGTTTGGGGTTAAGGTGTCGATATTGCCCAGTAGTTCGTAGTACTTCTCTTTTAGGTTGAAGGTAAAATCGTCGTCTTGTAAATGGGTAAGGTTGTGTTCACCAGTAGTGTACATGTCATCAAGTTTTGTGAAGTCAAGACTCTCGAAATCTCTTACTAGCTTCTCAGTGTCGGTGACGTCTATGGAGTCCTTGAACTTTTCGAATAATCCAGTACTCAAAAAGTTTTCACCGATGGAGGTATCCAAGTTGTTTACATAAAGCTGCTTGAAGGTATTGTCCTTGATGTTGATCAACCCAATGGAAGTAGGTTTCCTTAGGGAGTTGAAGATTCTGTTCATTGATTGAAGATGGTAGACCTCTGGTCTGACTTGGTAGTTTACGTTTGTTTGAAGGACCTTTGGGTTGAATAAATTGTTGTCAAAGTCATCCTCGCTCAACAATCTGCACGAATTCCCCAGTAATTCTTTGTTGGCTTTTTTATTCTCGTGTTCTTTTATGAAATCCTCATGTGAGTATTGGTCAGCCATGTAGAAGAAAATAGGCTTGTTGAGTTTGTTGAAGAAGTTTACTTCAAAGATTTCATCGTTCAAAGTCGAGCAGCTGACGTAATCCCAGACTGAATTTGCCTCGTCGTGGAGGTTTCTCAAGAAGTTGTTGTACTCAACATTGTTGATGAAGTCGTACCAGGAGAACTCTATAAACTGGTTGTCTGGCTCTGCTTGTTCGATTTGTCTGATGATGAAGTTCCAGTATAAAGCCGGGTCCATGTCGTACGGCTTGTTCTCGGAGATATCCTTGAACGACTGGTTTTCAGATTCCTCAAAGGACTTGTAGTAAGGCTTGAAAGGGACATACTTGTGGTTCAAGATATCCTTTTCAATGACCTTGTCTGCCAGGTCGTAGTTGACCAATGACTCGATGTTTAGGTTATTTGAGTCCTGAGCAAGGCCCTCGTTTTCAGCCTTGTTCAAGTACGAGAAGATCTGTCTGATTTCTGTGGAGTACTTGCTGTCCAGAGGGTGCTTGTCGTTGAAGCTTTTGTAGTCGAAGGAGTAAGTTTCTTCTGATATTTCCGGCTCGTCCAGAAGTTCTTCTTCGTCTTCAGCGGTGTATATGTAGTCGTTTATGTACTGGGTGACTTGGTCCACTGACTTTGTTATGATTGTATCCCTGTTGTTTGACACATGGTTGTATACTATGGTCAGGAAGATGGCTATGGACAGTAAAACAGCAACAACTATGATACGGAATTTTCTTTTGAGTGAGAACCCTGTAGGAGCAATTGGCATTTTTTTGGGGAGTATATGTAAATCCTGTTCTGTTATATAAGGTGTGTGTTTGTACACTTGTTGGTTACTTTATCTTACTATGTGGAGTTTTTGCATACATATTTTTTTTTCTATATTTTTTTTTTTTACCATATAAGATATTTATAAACAGGTAAAAAAAACAAGGGGACCAGAAAACTCCAAATGGAGTAAATTTTGCAGTGCTGTTTTTTTGCACATTAGTAATAGCCAAACAGGGGAAAACACACACGTATCATGCAAGGAAAAAAAATAAAAAAAAAATAACAGCTCAAGAAAAACAACTCCCCAGATTTGGCTACAGATTATCATGGGAGTTTTTTTAATGATGAAAGTAGATGATAATTCATTGATTAAACAGCGAGTACTCAATCATTCACACATCGAAAGAAGAAAACAGCCAGGAATCTAACAAAAAAAAAATCAAACCACTGCAATCTAGACGATTAAGATAGCAAGACTTGTACATTATTTCTTTTTTTTTTTTTTGGAACATTTTTTTTTTCATTTATTTTTAAATATTGAATTAAATCACTGAAACTTTTTCTTCAATTTCAAAGTGAATAATCAAAGAGAAACCCTTCAGCAGCACAGATTATTTCATTTTAAGCCATTGAATTTGGAAAAAAAAACAAAAAATGCAACGGCGATTAAAAAAAAAAAAAACATATGTTTCATAAAATAATAAATAATAAATAAAAAGTGGCGTAACCAGCCACAGCTTACTACCATCACGCAGTAATCAGCCTGACACAGAACCAAAAAAAAAAAACAAAGAATAATAAGTGCGGAGAGGTGAGAATGCCCAAAAAAAATTAGATCTGGAACAGTTCAACAAGCGGTTAAAAAAAAACACACAAGACAAAGTTTGCTCTAGAACGTTTTTTTTTTAAAATAAAAAGTCTTGTTTGTTTATCATGTTTACCTATTTCCTGTTTGGGAGATGTATTTCTGTAAGCGGAGAAGAGAATTGAGAAGGGTACCCGACATGAAGTTTGTGTGTCTGGATTGGAAAAAAAAAAAAAATCGGAGTGAAGGACATAACATGTTAGTTACCCCGACAGAAACTTAAGCATGTCTGAAAATGGAAACATCGGAGTTAACAACACGGACACTATTTTCCTGACAGATTAAACTTTTTAAAAAACAAAAAAAGGATGTACTTTCCTCTTTCACTACATTTGTTTTTTTCACACCTTGATCATCTTTTTTTTTTTTTTGTAAACCTTTTAAAGTGCAACCACACAAGCCCACGTGATCTTCTTTTTTTTCTAATGATCTACACATAACACTTAGATATATCAACATGTGGCTCTAAGAAACAACTGCAGAAAGACATCTGCCGTAATACCATATTATCTCTCTTCTTGATTATTTTTCTTGTCCTCTCAATAAGACATTGTCTTCAAGTGTCGTAGAACACAGGCGTGACTTTGCTTTCTTTGTGGCTGATATGATCCATTGCTGACTTGTGCGGAAAACACATGTCCGATTTTTCTACCAAAAAATACCATTTTTCTTAGCAGTGACTACGTTTTTCTTTCCCTAAAAAAAAAAAAAATTTTCCTTAGCCAAACACACACTGTGAAGGGTGTTAGGTTTTCTTCTAGAAATTAATACGTGAACAAATCAAAAAATTGGGTTCTTTATATAAAAGAAACATCATTTAGTATTCTATTTGTCTTATATGTTGATATTGTTAAAATTAAGATTTTTTTTACAAAGAAAGTAAATAAAAACCCATATTAATAAACAAATACATATAACAAAAATGTCTGCTGTCAAGAAAGTCAAACAATCCGATTCCCTATCCCAACTAAAGAACACTGGTACCGTTGTCGTTGCTGACACTGGTGACTTCGAAAACATCAAGAAATACATGCCTCAAGATGCCACCACCAACCCATCTTTGATTCTAGCTGCTTCCAAGGAAGAAAAGTACGCCAAGTTGATTGGCATTGCTGTTGAAAGCACCAAGAAGCAATTCGCCGATGTTGAAGACAAAGAAAAGTTAACTGAAATCGCCATTGACAAGCTATTGGTTGAGTTCGGTAAGAACATCTTGAGCATTGTTCCAGGTAGAGTCTCTACTGAAGTCGATGCCAGATTGTCCTTCGACACCCAAAAGACCGTTGAAAAGGCTCTAGAAATCATTGACTTCTACAAGCAAGAAGGCATTGACAAGAGCAGAGTCCTAATCAAGATCGCCTCCACCTGGGAAGGTATCAAGGCTGCCCAAATCCTACAAAAAGAACACCAAATCAACTGTAACCTAACCCTTTTGTTCTCCAAGGTCCAAGCCGTTGCCTGTGCTGAAGCTGGCTCCTTCCTAATTTCCCCATTCGTTGGTAGAATCTTAGATTGGTTCAAGGCCAACACCAAGGACCAAGCCGTCATTGACTCCTACGTCGGTGACAAGGACCCAGGTGTGATCTCTGTCAAGGATATCTTCAACTACTACAAGAAGTTCAACTACGACACCATTGTCATGGGTGCCTCTTTCAGAAACGTTGATGAAATCAAGGCCCTAGCCGGTGTTGACTACCTAACCATCTCCCCAGGTTTGTTGGCCCAACTGCAAGACTCCCAAGACGACGTTCCAACTGTCTTGAATGCCGAAGACGCCAAGTCCCTGGACTTAGAAAAGGTCTCCTACATCAACGACGAAAACAAGTTCAGATACGACTTGAACAACGACCAAATGGCCACTGAAAAGCTATCTGACGGTATCAGAAAGTTCTCTGCTGACATTGTCACTTTGCACGAATTAGTTGCCTCCAAGTTCGCCTAAGTGCGCAGCTGTGTCCTTAATGATTTTCATATATAATGTCCATTTGGGATGATAAAACACATCAGTCCAAGATCACCTTCTTTTTTTTTTGATATAATGTAACCCCCCTTTTTCTTCCATGTATCGTTTTTTGCTGTGTGTTTAACCCCCGCGGCGGATGTTGGGCACCAATACCCGCTTGAATTTAACCGGATGAGGTAATTTCGGTAAAAAGCAAAAAAAAAAATAATTAATCGATAATCACTCAAAGTGGTTTATTTACGGAACCAGAGTTGTGTCTTTTTCCAGTAATATCACAAGCAAAAAGGAGAGATTGTGGCTAATCACAGGTCTTGATTATTCTCATTGGCTGCTTCCTTCAACCATCTCTTTTTTCTTTCTCATAACATTTGGTTTCTTGCAGTGATAATATATAACTCAAGGTTTTGTTTAAACTATCTTTCTTTTTTATTACTTGATTAATCGTATGTATATGTTTTTTTTTAATAAAAGGTTAACAAATGTGGCGTTTCCCCAGAAATCAATACATCAGCATGCTTTCGGAACGCAGCATGGAGAAAATCTCCAGCATCATCGAAAACAACAGACAGCCAAAGAAGAGAATATCCAAGGCCTGCATCAAATGCAAAAACTCCAAGAACAAGTGCATCAACATCGAAAAGGGTGTTTGCGAGCGGTGTGTGGAGTTGAATGAGATCTGCATCTACGACTACTCCCACGGCCACACCGAGGACGACTCCAAGGTCGTGATCAGCAAGGAGTACTTGACCCTCTTGCAGAACAAGTCCATGCTCACGGAGCTTATACTCAAGGCCCTCTTCAACGACTTCGACAAGCTTGTCAGCAGCGGCACGCTCCACATCGACCAGTCCAAGGGTCTGGATGCCGGCTTGAGCAAACAGCGCGACCTATGGACTCTTCTATGCAACAAGAACGCGCACTTCTGCAACCCAAAAGAAGTCAACACCAACTACAACCACATGACCACCAAGTACAAATCGAACCTCGAAATCAACCCCTTGATCCAGTTGATTCTTCCCAACGAGGTCTACTCCGCGGTGAACGCCATCAACGCCATTGGCAAGGGCTCCGTGAGCGACATGTTTGCCCAGGACATCGAGCAGAAGATGGACACCTCCACAGAAACCGTCAGCAGCAAGAGTGTATGCAGGAAAAGAAGACGCTCGCCCGGAGGTCCCAAGCAGTTGCCAGCTGCGAGCATAGCCGGGCTGCGGGATCTCAGTGAGGTCAAGCTCAAGCTCGCGGAGTTCGGGAGCAACCAATGGACCCAAAAAGCCTTCGATGCGAGTGAAACACCAAGGATGTGTAGTAAATCAAACACACTGGTGAACGACCTCGTGTACACCCACACATCATCTCCAAAGGACACAAGGGACTTCGAGGATAGCATAGAACAAAAGAGAAAGATCAGCGGACTCAACGGCCCGCAGGAGAACCAGAGCTGCAGAGTCAAGATGGACTTGAAGATGATCTTGAACGACTAAGACTGGTTTTTTGCGTTTTTTTTACTTGACGTCCTTGTTTGCTGAACGTGTTTTCCTCTACGAAGTACCTGTGAAATCTTGCCCAAATACAAAAATAATAGCAATTACATCCAAAAATCTATATACTGTCTGACTATGACCCCATTTTTTCTTCTATGAACCAAAAAAACATTGTCTGTTGCTAAAAGCAACCTACCTGGCCAGCAAGGCAACAAGCACAATGCACAGAATGGACAGAACAAGCCACAGCGCACAGTACAGACACGTGAACAGCTTGACTGTGTTCAGGAAGGTGCCCCACTCGCTGAGGCATGTGCGCAGAAACTCGCTCTTGATGTCCTCGCCCCTGAAGTTCACGTTGTTCAGGTAGTGCTTCAGTCTTGTGTAGTCCACGTCCACGCAGACGAGGTCTGTTGGGAAGTTGATCACCGAGTGTGTGTCTCTGAACCCGACCTTCTTCTCCCTTGGGGTCTCTGGGGCATTCGTGGCTTCTTTCTCAATCACATCCTTCTCGGCTGAGCTCGCTATCTCGTGCTCTAGCCACAGGGAGATGATCCCGAAGTACCCGATTTCACGGGTGCTGTATCCGTTGTGGAAGCCGTTTTTCGATCCCGAGTAGGGGTTCTCGTCGATGTAGTCAATCTCATGCAGTGTCTTTTCCTTGCAGATGCACAATTTCAGAAAAGTAGCATTGTCCAGGAACACCACCAGGATGGGGCCAAGAACAGGCACAAACGCACACAGCAGAACAAACCGCCAGCTTAGGTTGCCCCGCACAGACAGACCCAGCACGGACACAAGCCTGCTCTTCGACACATGGACCCCAGTGCGGGGGGCTGTGGCGGGAGCCCCGGGCTGCTGGTACTGGTACACAGACATGTGCTTTGTGTTTATGGCGTGGCCCTTCCGCGTCTTTCTCTGGTGCGAGGCCTTCTGGAGCTTCATCGACAGAAGCGGGTTTGTGCTGCTTGCTGAGTGCGCGCTTGAGCCCGAGTTCGAGTATGCCCTGAGTGGCTGTGGCTGCTGGATGTCTGGCTGGGTGAACTTGCCCTGCTCCAGAACGTTGGTGTTGGACAGGCTCTGCGGCGGGAGAGGCTCAGTGGCGTTGTAGTTCTTGTAGTACCCCACAAACATGTTTCCGTTTTCCTCGAAGAACTCCTTGTTCGACACAGGTTTTTTTCTGTTCTGGGAGCCCCCGCTTCCACTGCTGTTGTTCCCTGGTTTGCCCTTGTCCGAGGGGGTGGTGTGTGAGTCTGGCGAGTCAAACAGAATGTGTGTTGAGACTGTCATGTCGCTTGTTGACGAGTGGCTGTTGTGTTTCTGGCTTTGTTTTGAGTTGTTTCCGAAGTGTGAGAAGTTGCTTGTCGATGGAGTCTTTGCCTGGTAGTAGCTGAATCTGTGGTTGTTTGCACTGGACTTGTCCTGCGACGAGTCCACGGACATGAAGGTCTGGTTCCCCTTCTGCACGCTGTCGTATTGCGAGTCCCGCAGCTTGAGCTCGACCTGGGACGCACTGGGCGCCATGCCGTGTCTCCCGACCACATAGGCCAAGGCGGCGTTCCCCACTTCGACATTGTCAAACGCAACCATGGTGTCCAGACCTGTTGTCTTCACATTCGTGTCCATGTATGTTGTGTCCCCATTGCTCGCTGGCGATATGTAGTTGTGCGATACCTTTGTCATGTCCTCGTTGTTTTCTAAGTATTGGGTATTGTGGCTCTCCCTGAGTTCGTCTTCCATGTTGAAGTTGAAGCTGCTGTGTGATGAGTTGTCGTCCATTGTGAGAATGTTGTTGTTGGCTCTCTGCTGGGCGTATCGGTCTTGCCAGTCGCGTGAATCATCGTAGTTAGCACTGCCTGACATTGTTACAGTTAGAATTTTTTTTTTTTACAAATCAAAATGTTTCAAAAAGTAAAGTCTGATTCAGCAAATTAAAATTTTATAAAACAGGTAGTACGTTTTTATTCTTCGTATTTGTGTTTTGTTGGTACCTGCATGCAGTAATTATTTGATCTTGGTAATAGCACCTTAGACTCTAGTACTATTTTTGTGATGTTTCAGATATTTTTTTTTTTTAAAAAAAATAATCGTGTCTGAGAAGTAGAGTTACAGGCAGAGTATTGCAAAGTTGTTGTGAGAAATACGGTGGTTGGTGTTTTTTTGGTTTTTTTGCAAAGCAATAGATGCATGAAACAGCACTCAACATTTACTGCATATTGATTGTACAATAGAAACCCAGAAGTGTGCATGATACTCGATGTAAAGAGTATATCCAAAAATATATATTTTTAAAAATTTTTTTCCTTTCGCCAGAACCAATTCAGCCGTTTGAAGAAATTGCCAACTTGTCCAGTTCAGCAGTGCGCCTTTTTTTTTTTTGGGATCGTGAACAACCGGGAATTTCCCAATGCGGAAATATAATTGATGCGCAGCATGTTCAACAGAAAAGAAGCACGTGCACGTTAATGGAATACCTCATATGGGTACACCAACTACTGAAAACAATCACTTAGCCAGAACATAACATGCCTGAGCCTTTAATAGTAATAAAAAAAGACATACTACTTATAATGCATGATCTTGAATAAGAATTTTATATAAAACCTCCCTAGAACGGACCAGTGATCTCGTCGTACAGCATCTGCTTCAGAAACTCCATGAGCTCCTCGTTCTCCTCGGTCTGGTCCCACGACTGCATGTTGACGTCGCTGTCCATTCTCCAGAACTTGTCGCTGATGACATCGACTGGCGGGTACTCCGGCTCGTCGTTCTCGTCGTGGTATGCCTGCAGGAAGGGGTGCTTCAGCGCCTCTGCGGCCGATATTCTCTTGTGCGGGTTGAACGTCAACAATTTCTCTAGCAGGTCAATGGCGAGTGGGTCTGTGCCAGGGGGTAGGATGTCTGGCCAGTGAATCTTCTCGAACTTAGGCAGCGACAGCACATATGCCCGTGCCCTGTCTGACTTGATGATGTTGAAGTCCTCTTCTGAGGGGGTGCCCAGCTTCTCCAGTATCAGCAAAAGCTGGTTGTGGTAATCACGCCCTGGGAAGACAGCCTGTCCGTCGTTCAAAAGCTCTCCAAGAATACACCCACACGACCATATGTCAATGGCTGTGGAGTACTCCTGGAACGAGAGCATGATCTCAGGCGCTCTGTACCACCGGGTGGCCACGTACTCGGTCATGAACCCAACCATGTCCTTGTTGTTGCTCCCGCTGGACAGGATGCATCTTGAGAGCCCAAAGTCGCAGATCTTCAAGTCACAGTTCCCATTCAAAAGCACATTGCTTGGCTTCAGGTCTCTGTGGAGAACCTCTGCGGAGTGGATGGCCTTCAGAGCCCTGAGGATCTGGTAGGTGAAGTACTGGATGTGTTCTGAAGTCACTGTTCGGATGCCTGACTTCTGGAAGCTCTCCTTGGAGTTGCTGATCACCTTGGACAGGTCCGTGTCCATCAACTCCTGGACCAGGTAGACCTCGTCAAAGTTCTCGTACGTGTCCGGCTTGATGATGTCCAGTATGGTGATGATGTTCTCGTGGTCGTGGAAGAGCTTCAGCAGCTTCAGCTCCCGGAGCGTACGTGTGATTAGCAAAGGCTTCCCCATGGGCAATATCTTCTTGATGGCCACGGATGTCTGTATCTTCTCCTTTGTTTCGGGAACCATGTAGTTGTGTATGGCGGACACAACCACTCCGTAGGCACCTTCGCCAACGAGTTCTCGAAGCTGGTAGTATGGGGGTATGTTGAACTTGATTTTTTTTGTTCTTTGCTGGTGGTTCATTGATAACTAAGGGTTGGTAAAGGGATAGAAGAAGTAAAAGAAAAAAGGAGAGGTATAAATTGTTGGAAGTGAAAAGAAAGAAGTCAATGTGACTACCACGATGAGATAATGAAGAGGTGTTTGTGGATTCAGCCCAATGATATGTTGTAAGTATTCACAGAGAGTGGCTTTTTATACATCATTTTGTTCAAATAAAAAACGCACTTAGTAAGGAGGAAAAAAAAGAGACTAAAAATTTTTTTTATACAGCAAAAAAAAAAAAAAAGGACAAATCCAATGGAGATGGTACCGTTACAGGAGGAGAGGCTGGTCTACAAAGGTAGTGGGTATTCATGGTGGAGTATTAGCATGAGTGAGGAAGTCATCAAAGTGTTTAGGGTCCAGTGCTTTTTGTCAATGCTTTTTGTGTGAAAGTCTTCCATGCTGTTTGAAGTGAAGCAGCAACAAAAAAACAGGCATAAACCGTTACAATATATTTTTTTTGTTTGTTTACATTGAAAAATTGTATGTTGTTAAAAGTAAGTATTAATATTTAATACATTTATTTCAATAAAACTATTTAACATCAGTTACATCTTTATTATAACAAAATGTAAACAATTATTGCTTACCGCCATTTTCTTTTTAAAAAAAATCGTGACTCAACGGAAAAAAAAAACCTAAACAGATAGCCCTAGCGCTATCGGGATTTTCAGGCAGTTGATCTATATCTACACACTGTGTTTATACAACAGCAAGAAAACTACTGTAGAAACCACCCCCCACAATGAACGTACTAAAAAACAAAGTAAACGTATCCATTATTCAGCTTGCTGGCTCTAAGCCTGACAAGCTGTCAAACCTGAAGAGAGCCGAGGAGATGATCACCCAGGCCATGGCCAAATACCCTCAGACCCAGGTGGTTGTTCTTCCTGAGTGCTTCAATGCGCCTTACTCCGTGAAGCTATTCCGTAAGTATGCTGAGCCGATTGTGCTTGGCGACAAGGACAAGGCTCCGAGTGTTCACAAACTGTCTGAGCTAGCCAAGACCTTCAAGATCCTGCTGATCGGTGGGTCAATTCCCGAAATCGACTTGGAGACGAATAAGATCTACAACACGAGTTTGGTGTTTGACTGCGAGGGTTCGTTGATCGGCCAGCACAGAAAACTGCATCTGTTTGACATCTCGATCCCCAACGGAATCACCTTCCAGGAATCCAAGACCTTGTCTGCAGGCGACAAGCTGACAACCATCTCGGACCCCCACACGGGACTGAGCTTTGGGTTGGGGATCTGCTACGATATGAGATTCCCAGAGGGTGCCATGTACGCAGCAAGAAAAAAGAACGCGAGCTGCATGATATACCCATCAGCCTTCAACACCGTGACCGGACCACTGCACTGGCACAGTCTGGCCAAGGCAAGGAGTATCGACAACCAGATCTACACCATTTTGTGTTCGCCATCGAGAGCAGCCGAGGGTGTTGTGGATGAGTTTGGTGAGCCTGTGTATAAGGCATACGGACACTCCATCGTTGTTGATCCAAAGGGTGGCATTGTGTGCGAGGCTGGCGAGGACGAGGAGATCCTGAACTGTACTTTGGATGGCGAGTTTTTGGATGGTGTCAGACAGGCCATTCCAATTGGCTTCCAAAGAAGATTCGATGTCTACGAGGACGTGAAGTTAAAGGAATAAGTCTAATTGATTACTTAATAATTTGTTTATATATATATGTACATATACTTCAACGCTATTTTCCTTAAAAACATATATCTAGATGTCATAATATCCTTTTTTTCTTTTATTTTTACCCTTGCTTATCACGATATAGTCTGTGGACCTGAAATACCAGGGACTCTGATTCTCAGCTTGTGGGTCCAAGGGAGCTTTGGAATCACACCAATGCACACACAGGCAACGAAGTTTGATATGAACATGCCAAGAGAGAATCTCGAGTAGTGGGTGGAGACAAGGAAGAGCCCGATAGGGAAGAGGATCAGGAACTTTCTGGCTGGGGTGAACTGCTGGCCGTGGTCGATCTGCTCCCACATGGTGAGGTTGTCGAAGCAGCCACCGTTCAGGTCGAATGGGGAGCCCTTGATCATGTGGAACATGATGTACGAGCCGCAGCAGTAGAGCGTGTTTGTCAAGGTCCAAGACATTTCCGTGATTTGTGTATAGTTGTTAGATTTTAGAAGCAGAGAGGTGATCACCTTCAAGATGAGGATGATCAGGAAATGCACCAGCCAGGCGCCTCTCTGGTCGATCCACAGAACATTGGCGTTTATGGACAGCTGCTGGTCAGTCTCGTCCTCAATGGACTCAGGCTCGACGTGTGATATGATTGACGACGAGCGTCTTCTTCTGTGGTCCTTGACAGGCTTTATGCTTATGGATGATGATCTAGGTTTTTCAGAGTTGAATAGTCTTGAGGCATGGGTGGTGAGTGGGTTCTCAATGTCATCCGCTGGGAATGGGATTGACTCGGTGATTTTGTTGTCGTTGAATTCCGAGGATAGCGTGCTGCCCTCAGAGTGTACAGATTTTGTATCGGAGTTGTTCAATGCAGTAGACATGGTGGTGTGTTGGGGGGGGGAGCATTACTTGATAATACATCTGCTAAGATAAAGAAATGATGAGAGTGTACATGTGTGTGTATTTTTTTTCCCCTTCCCCCTTAAGCCAAAAGAGAAAAAAGAAAGAAAAAAAAAAAGGTTGAGTGGTTATATGTTTTTTTTGGGGGCAGAGGACGGATCAAGCTAGCGGAGATTGCGTAAGGAAATAAGCAAACAAGAATGATTGTTACAAGGTCTGGAACATTTGGAGGTGTCAAAGAATATGCATATTAAGGTTTGTTATAAGTATATATTTAGTAATAATGAAAAGAACACAATAAAGAGAGATGATGGCTGTTGAAAAACCGTAGAGTGACACAGCACATATGCTAATCTCCTTTCTGCAGCAATTTTTATCGTATGTGTGTGTTTTTAATCTATATTTAGATATGCAGTTGTGCTGTTAGAGTATTGTGTATATAAATATACAGTGACCGGAGATAACACTTAGAATAAGACGCACAGAGACAGAGAATCACCAGTCAATTCTTTATAGATTCACTCCAAAAAAAAAGAGAGAGAGGCTTTTCTTTTTTTTTCCCGGTTGAAAAAAAATTGTAGGAAAAAAAAAACTAGGTGCAGTGTATATATATGTTGTACAGGAGTTTCAATTTGTCTGCTCATTATTTAAACATAGTTGTCTAATGATCTATACAAATCATTATTATTTACACTAAAACTTTAATTCAAAAACCAAGGTTTTACACATTTACTTAACTAGCGTAATCAACAAACAATACAAACTATGGCCAAACAGATCTTAATCACCCCCTCTTCTCTGAAACCTGGGAAAAAAGCTAAAACAGCTGAGGAAAAGGAACAGAGAAGAGTTGAAAGAATCATGAGAAACAGAAAAGCTGCACACAAGTCCAGGGAAAGAAAGAGATTCTACCTGGACCTGTACCAGCAGAAGTCTGAAAAATACGACTTGCTGTTTGATATCTTGATCAAACACAAGGTACTTGAAAACAACAAAGACTTGGACTCTGACCCAATGTTTTTGTCCTTGAAGGAAAAAATCTGTGACTTACAATCCAAACAGAAGCTCTTTGAAATGGAAAACGGAACCGTTAACTCATCCATCCCATTGAGAGACGACGAGGATGAAAATCCTTCCCCAAAAAGAAGAAAGTTATCTCACGATGATGTTTCTCCTCACACAAAGGTCAACGAAGACATTCACTCCCCTGAATCTTCCACAACCACTTTGAAGGATTTCAAACTTGAAGACCAAGACTTAGACTACCTATTCAATAATAACAATCTGAACTTTGCTGGCAATCTCGACCTAGATCTAGAGCTCGGTATGCATTTCGATGGGGATGCCTTAGGCAAACAAAACCTGACATATCCCCAGTTCAATGAGAACGAATCATTAATCATGCAGCAGCGTTATCCAGCAGAGATAACAAGCAAACAACGTACACTTAGTTTTTTACTACGAGTGCAATGAGGGGGGAACAAAAAAAAAAATGGTTATTACCTACAAACCATTATTAAGAGGTGGAACAACAAAAAATTAAATAAAAGAATAAAACTGTTTGGCCATAGTTTGTCTTTTGTTTTTTTGTTGATTATCACTTCCCTGAAATGTGGGAATCACCTTCAGCACCTCTTAATGCCCCCTCCGTACAGTACGTTGTTTATTTTGAAAAAGAGAGCCAACTTTGCTGCTTTTTTTTTTCAATATTGCCTGCAGCGCAAGACAGCATGATGTTTTTGAAACACGATGATTTCCAAACATACTACAACGATACCGAGACTCTTGATCAATGATCAGGACATAACAGCAAAATATAAGAAAACAAAAGAAAAGAAAAATGTAACATAAGGATAAAATTAGGTTTAAAAAGGAAAAAGGAATAACAAAGTGGAGTTATTAACAAAAATTAAATATAAGAACTGGACTGACAACGAATAAGAGAAATAAACACATACATTTATCAATAGCAATGTGGCGCACACTCTGAAATCTCTCTTTGTACTCCAAAAGATGAGTTCATTATGCGACTGGCTGTGAAGAATATATATCTACTTTTTTTGACTATAATTGTTAGGTTCTGTTTATTTGATGAATCATGTGAGAAAGAGTCACGAGCACAGTGGTTCTTTTTTGATTACTAGCCAAGAAAATGTCTAAGCCGGTTTTTGGCCAAGCTGACTCAAAAAAAAAATGTCGTGTTTTGCGGTGATGTGTTTTTCCCCGTAATTAAAAATACCACTGCATCTTTTTCCAAAGGCACCACGACCCCTCCCCCTTAAAAAAAAAAATACATAGTGTGAGTGTTATCTTTCAGTAACACATATAAGTATCAGCAATGAATCACTCTGCAATGATTCTCTGAATAATATTATGGAAAGTGAATATATATTTGTAATTTATAATATAGTCTTAGTGGTGACTCAGAATAAACCAAAAACCACAAAAAAAAAATAACCACCACACAACTATAAAAAGAAAATGAACGCTGACTACGAAATCGACCAAAGTGACCTTTCTCTGAGCAACTTGGCCTCTAAGAACATGAAAAAACTACACCTAAACGCAAACTCACAAGACGACAACGTTTCAATGGCTTCTACTCCCTCTTTGCAAAACGTATTTGGCCAGCAGCCATCCATGATGACCAGAGCTCAATCAGGATCCACCTACAATACCCTGGCCCCTGTGAAGTTCCCAAACATGTTACCTATTGATGATGGTAACGAAAACTTGGTTTCTGACTCCACCTTGGAGGCCATGTACAACAAAACCAACCAGGTCATGACCCTGCAAAGCTACTACCACTCCTACAGAAACGTTTTGCAAAACGTCTACAAGGCCTTCTACTTACATCCTAGCAACGATGCCTACCAGTCATTCATCCTGGACAACAACTCCATATACGACATGCTGAAATTGAATGTGATCTCAAACAACGTCAACAACTCCTCGAACAACTCCAATGTGTTGGTGCTGTACACTGGTTTGAACAGTAACAAGTTCTTGCAGGCCTTTGAAAACAAGTCTGTTGATGTCATGTACTCCAACATCGGAACAAACCAGTTTGATCTAAACCAATTGAAGTTCCTGATCACCAACACCAAGTACAAGATCATCTGCTTTACCTACGTTGATGAGTCCATTGGTGTCAAAATCGCTGTTAAAGAAACCTATGACTTCATCAAGCAAAACTCCCCAGACTCCCTGCTGGTAATGGACTGTAACGGTGCCATTTCCTCCGAACCAATGCATCTGGGCTCCTACCCATTTGATCTGGTCTTTGATGACTCCAACGACTTAAACGGTCCCCAAGGTATGACCTTTGGGTGTATCTCAAACAAGTTCATCAACTACCTAAACATTTTGAATGATGTTGGTGACTTCCATGTATCCGAGCTGTCAAACTTGAGAAACTACGTCAAATCGTGGAAGCTCATTGAGTCCTACGACGAAGACTTTGATCTACAGAGCAACTTGAAGGTTGAGGGCAACGACCACATAGACAACGCCCTGGTGAAGGTTTCCAAGGTTCTGCTGCTTGGTTTCGAGGAGGCCTTGATCTCATTCATCAACACCAACTTGGACATCTACTACACCAAGTGCTATGAACTAAGTGAGTTCTTGAAGACTGGAATCCAAAGCGGCTTGAACTTGAATCTGGTAACTGACTACAAGGAGGGCGAGCACGCTTTGGTAAATGGTCTAACCTGCATTCAGTACTTGAACTCAGACCTGCTAGTCAACTACCTGTTCAACTCATACAACCTGTCCGTTTCAGAAGGTAAGATCACCAACATGAAGCTCAAGACCTCCTTGTCCAAGATTGACATCAAGTACTTCAGAATCAAGAACATCCAGCCAATCATTGTGAGAGACTTCATCAAGTTCGGCGGCAAGGCTGAGGACTACTCCGAGTACAAGATGTTGCTCTCCATCTTGAAGAAGAGCATTGAATCCGTTGACTACATGGCCGGAAAGAAGGGTTACTCCAGTGTCTCCATCGCTGAGACCATGTGAGTTGCTTTGCTGTGTATATTAATATGTATTGAGATATAATGAAAGTTAATGCCATTTTTATAATTTATTAAATAAAAGATTAAAAAGTTCAGCTGCACGTCACGTGTGTGCTCATCAAAAACAAGAAAATAACACTCAACCCGAACGTTTCTTTTTTTTTTTTTTCTTTCTCATTTTTTTTTCGGTTTCCCTCCAAGAAACTGAAAAACGTGAAAAATTTCCTAATGTGATACGCTCTTGTCATCTCACATATTTCCAAAAAACTATCATCAAACCAAAAAACACAAGTTATACACCCTACACAGACACGATGAATAAAGGCAATAAGGGGAAACACATACAGCTGCCAAAGTCTTTGATGACTGAGATATCCGGCATAAGCGAGAACAACGACAATGGAAGCTTGCCGTACTCAAGAAAGAGAAAGTATCAGAACAACGCCAAAGGAAGAATGACCAGAAAGGAGAGAAGAAAGAGCGAAAGAGTTGACAAAAAGAGAAAGCTGAACCACTCAAAGGGCAACAACAACAATAACAACCCGAATGCCAGAAAACCTATTCCGAAGGCTGCCCCAAAAATAGAAAAACCAAAGGAACTCGATATACCCACCGATGATTCCCTAGACTCTGATGATTTTGATGAGTTCGACGAGGACGATCTGACCAAGGAGGAGTGGAAGCAGCTGAAGGAGCTTGAAGGGGGTGAAGTCTCATCATCATCGTCCTCTGACTCATCCTCAGAAGAGGAAAGCGAGGAGGACACAGTCATAGAAGACCAAAACATACACCAGCAGCCAGTGAAGCTCAAGCCCGCCATCAAGCTCAAGCTGAACAAAAAGGTCATCACCAAAACCCAGAAGAAACACGTTTCGTTCAACAAGAAAATATATGAGAAGTTGATCCCCGCCAGGGAGAACTACGGCCACTACGACGTCTCCTCGGACGAGGACGAGTCGTACCTGGACGAGTTGGACTTATCGGACTCCAGCGACGACATGTCTGAGGAGTCAGACTCCATTGAAGAGGAAGATGATGAACTTGTGGAAGAAAACTCTGATTACAGTGAGAGCGACGAGGACAGGGAGATGACAGTTGAGGAGACGATGGCTGCTCTGAAGGCTGCCAAGGAAAACAAAAACAAAACTCCAGAGTCCAGTTCAGAGGACGAGTTCATGAGTGCTGAGGAGTACGCCTCCGACGACCAGGAGATGACAGTTGAGGAGACGATGGCTGCTCTGAAGGCTGCTAAGGAAAACAAAAACAAACCAGCCGAGTCAGAGTCAGAGTCAGACGACGACTTCATGAGCGCGGAGGAAGAGGTCTCTGAAGAAGAGCCAGAAATGACAGTTGAGGAGACCATGGCTGCTCTGAAGGCTGCCAAGGAGAAGAAGAACAAGGCTGTGAAACAGGACGTGTCTGAAGAAGTTGAATACCCGGAGCCAGACAGCGAAGATGACGACGACGAAAGAAACATGAAGTACTACGCCAAAAAGCTGAAGATGGGCTCGAAAAACAAGAAGCTGAAAGCCATGGACGAGTACGACGCCATTGGTGGATTGCTGGATGGTTTAGATTTCTTTGATGACTACGGAAAAGACTTGGAAGACTACGGTGATTTGGAGTTCAAAGACGAAAAGTCATCGGACTCCGAAAGTGAGGATTCCGAGAGTGAAGCCAGCGAAGAGTCTGAGGACTATGCCAACTCCGACGAGGAGGTTTATGATGACTTTGATGAAAATGACCTGACTCCAGAAGAATGGAAACAACTGAGAGAGTTGGAAGACAGCGAAGGCGACTACGAGGACTACTCTTCTGAGGAGGAAGAAGAAAAACCAAAAACTAAAAAGAAAACCTCCTCCAAAAAGAAACAAAACCTTTACGGATTAGACACTGAGTTGGACGAACAAGACAAGGAAATAATACAAAACTTGGAAAACGATGAAGAAATGGTTGATGAAAAGTTGGACAAAGACGTCAAGAGTCTATTCAACAAGCTATCTGAAACAAACATAAACAACATCATTGCTTCTTTGTTGGACTTGTTCAACACAAAATCCAGACAAGTCTGCATGAACACAATCATCAGAAGAATTATAATAGACTGTAACACCAACGAAAAACTCTTGGACCAATTCCTAATGAACTACATTGGTACAGTATACGCAATTTGGAAGTTCAAGGGTGTTGACTTTGGTGCTAACTTCATTCAAAAGCTGGTTGAGAAGATCATTTCCTTCTTGGACTCTGACACTAGCGATGACGACAGCATTGCCAAAAACGGCTCCAATTTGGTCACACTGCTAGCTTACTGTTTCAACTTCGGAATTATTACTAACAAGCTGATCTACAACTTACTGGACTTGTTTGCTGACGTATCCAATGAAACCAGCGTTGAGCTGATTTTGAAGATAATCTCAGTCTCAGGTGTTTTGTTGAGAGGGGAAAACCCAAAGGACTTAAACACAGTCATTAACAAATTGTTGGCTAACTTAGAAGAAAACACTGATGAGGACGATTCCAGACTGCAGTTTTTGGTCGATACCCTGAAAGACTTGAGATTGAACAAAATAGACAAGAACTTGACAGCTAAAACCAACCACAGCAACATGAAGAAGTCTATCACAAAGTCTTTGAAGATTGACTCAAAGACTTTGGGTAGCAACTCCTCTCAAGCCATCCAAGTGTCTTTGGATGACATTTTGAATATCGATTCCAAAGGTAAGTGGTGGTTGATCGGTGGTTCCTACAGAGGCAACATGTCTTCCAGCACCAATGGTGATGACTTTGCCGAAGACGAAAACATTGAACTGGAAAACGACATCGAATTTTCCGACATCGAGTTGAATGACGACTTCATCGATGAGTTGCCGGACTACAACCAATTAGCTGAACAAAACAAAATGTCTTCCCAACTGGCAAAGGCTGTTTTCGTAGGTATCTCATCCGCCCAAGACCCACTGGACTGTATCATGAGATTGGACAAGCTGAACATCAAAAAGAAGAACCATCAAGAGCTTTTGAGGGTTTTGATTCATGTTTCCAAATTAGATGCGCAATATAATCCATTTTACGAAATGGTCATTATAAGACTGAACAAGAACATGCCTGGGTTCAACAAAACCATTAAATTCCACTTCTGGGACACAATCAAAAACTTTGAATCAAACAATGAAGAGGATGATGTCGAAGGTATTTTGACAAGTTTGTACGGACCTTTCGGCGAACAAAGAGACTCCAAAATTATACAGGAAGCAAGATTGTTTGGTAGTTTGATTGCTCACAAGATTATTCCATTTGACGTCTTCAAACATGTGCCTATCTTAGATGGGTTGACTTCCGAAGGTGAATTGTTTGTCAACAGTTTGATTTACCAACTATTGATCAAAACCGCCAAGGAAAGTGAGCAAAAAGTGAAAGATAAGAACAACAAGAAAACAATCAAATACGACGAAGACAAGCTGCACGAAATTATCTTCAATACCATCCAGCAAGAAAACGAACTTGTCATATACAAGCAGCTGCAGTGGTACATTGAAAACAAGTTCGAGTATGAAGATTTCAAATTCACCACTGAATCCAAGAAAGAAGCCAGAAGATTTGAATGGGCATTGAAGGCATTTAAGAACGGCATTAACGAAAACATCAAGTACTTGGAATAACACTTCAATAAATTAAAAATTTCATTTATATATATTATTTCATATCGGCTTGTGCACTTTCTATAACTCTGATGATTTCGCTTGCATCTTCCTCAGTCTTGACATTCAACAGATGTGTTTCTATCTTCTTTGTGTCGTTGTTGAAAATCGGCATTTTGACAGTCTTCTTTCTTTGTGGGATCTGCTCATACTTGACTCCAGCTATGATGTAAGTATTCAGGATGATGTTACCCATTCCCTCGGTTCTCAGCAAGAATCTGTATTTCTTATGATCGTCCTTCGATTGCAGTATCTTGAACATACCAACACCCTTGGTTGTGTATGGACTTTCCTTGTTTTCAGGCTGGTATACTTTCAACTGGGCCTTTTGGGTGTACAGCAAGTTTTCGGTTTCTTCTTCGTTATTTTCCAATTTCAGTTGTTCTTGTTTTTCTTCGTCGTTATCAGCTGGAGCAGCAGTTTCGGCTGGCTTTTCAGCGCTTGCGCCTTGGGCAAATGGCAACGCAAACTTGAAGTTGGAGGTTGGTTGAGAGCTTTGAGCATCACTGGTATCTTCTTTCTTGCCAAAGGAAAAGCTGGTGGTGGCACCAAACCCAGTAGGCTTTTCAGCAGCTGGCTGTGGCTTTCCAAAGCTGAAAGTGGTTGTTGTTTCTGGGTTGGTTTCGGCTGGCTTACTGAATGAAAATGCAGCTGCTGGCTTTGATTCGTTTTCAGCTGGTTTTCCGAAGGAGAATGTGGCAGCTGGCTTGCTTTCAGCTGGTTTACCAAAGTTGAAAGATGGAACGACTTTAGGTTTATCATCCTTGGCACCAAAGCTGAATAAAGAAGTTGCTGCTGGTTTTTCCTCTGATTTCTTATTATCTAAGTCGAAGGTAAAAGCAGCAGGTTCACTAGCTTTGGTTTCATTGCTGTTGAAAATGGATGGTAGTTTGGTTTCTTGTTTACTTTCGCTATTTAGGCTGAAGCTGAAAGCAGGAGCTTTGTTGACTGGGGTTTCATTTGTCTTAGCAGGCAAGACAGCGGAAAAAGCTGGTTTAGATTCCTTAACCTCTGCTTTTTTTGCAATTTTGAAAACAGGATCTTCAACTTTTCCTCCGAAGGTGAAAGTAGGACCTTTAGGTTCTTCAGCAACATCAGAGTCATCTGAATCAATCTCAGCAGCTTGTTTTTTGGCTAAAGCTTCTCCGAAAACAAAAGCTGGTTTCTTGACTACAAGATTGCTGGATAAGGTGAACTGAGGACCCTTGATATCAGGCTTTTCTGCTTCCTCATCACTTGTTGGTAGTTCAGTAATGGAAGGTTTTTCAGAAGCAGGTTTAAGTTTTTTCAGCTGTTCAAAGGTATTGTTTGCAGTTGCAACCGGTTTTTGTAGTTGCGGTTTGAAGTTTTTAAATGGAGTTTCTTTGACTGGTAGAGCCTCTTTAGGTTCAGGAGTGCCGGAAGCTGTTAAAGCTTGTTTAGCATATTCCAAATATTTTTCACAAGCATTGGTCAAATTACATTGTGGATCTTCTTTGATGGACTCATTAATTTTTTGAGAAAAGTTAAAGTTGATGGCCTTAAACTTCGTCATCTTTTCAACTTCTTCACTTGGTTCTGGAAGCAAAACGGATGAGAACTTGTTGCTGTGTTTCATCAGATTGGCAAAAACATTTACTGCCGGTTGTGGTTGTGCAGGTTCTTCTGGCTTGTTCAAAGGCTTTCTTAGTTTGGCGATCTTTCTGCCTGCCATATTGGAAGATGATATTTGACTTGATGAGAATTTATCTTCTTGAGCCTTTCTGTCTAGTTCTTCTTCAATAGCCTTGTGACGGCCATCTCTGTCTAGTTGGAAATCAGCTCTTCTTTTGGACATATTTGATTGTATCTATAAAACTTAAAGTTTTTGGTTGTAGTGACCTTTGTGTGGAGTGATGGTTTATGTTGTTTATTGTTTTTTTTTTTGTTCAGATTTCGACGGTGGAAAAGATGTACGAAGTTGAAAGCAGAAAACATTAAACTGTCGGACATAATACAAGTCACATGTAAACCATTTAACAAAAGTTTTGTTTTAAAATTCAAAAACAAGAATATTTGTAGCAAAAAAGTGGATGACAAAAAAAACAAATACAAATTTGTATATATTTCTAAATCGGGAAATTACTTGTGGTTTAAAAAAAAGATTATCAGAAGAAAAAAATACATACCAAAACGGGAAATGTTGAAGGGGTTTTGCGCTTGGTATCTTCTTCTTTTTTTTTTCGTTAACTAACTTTTACGTTTTGGGAAATATTTAAAAAAAAAAAGAATATAGTGGATTTGAATTGGTGGAAATGTGTATGGAGTATCTTGAATTTATTTTCCTATAAGGTTCCTCCATATTCATTACTGACTTTTTGCTTACACAGCCGTTTTCTGTTAATATGTGAGAAATGTCTTTGTTAGGCAAAAAATCAAAATTTTTCTTTTCTTTCATTTGATATACACTCTTTCTGCCTTAGTTTTTTTCTTTTAATTTTTCGTTAGTAATTGGAACACTCATTATTAGTTAGGCTTAAAGAATATTTTAATTAGCAAATTTTAAGAAAATAGTTGATAGAAACCAAGCAACTCGTTTTAGTAATAGTATGTAATAAGACTAACCAAGACTATTTGATTAATGTGTCTCCAATGAAACACCTTCACTGATGAATGAACCAAGACATTACTTCTCAACAAACCCAAAGATCTTTTATGAAGACAGGAATTTGATTATACTTGACCAATGGATATGGCAATAATAGCAACCACAAATAAAAGTGTAATACATTGTATAGAAAACAACGAAAGGAAACATTCGAAGAAATTAAACAGCTTATAATACAAGCAGACAAAAATTGTGTTAAGTAAGATTGAAATGACAGAACAAGCACAAGTACACAGCAAAGACATATAAGTTTAAACGAGGCCTAAAGGGAATATGTTGCCAAAAGAACACGCACATACAAATATGGCAATGAAGTTATGAGCAGAAATTATAGAAGGTGTTTTTACTATGAGAATCCATTAATACAAATTAAGGTTAATGAGATGTTACAAGAATTCGTTTTTGGACGTGTCATTAACCCACAGCAAATTAAGAAAAAAGTCCAACCTTACTAACAATTAATCACATTTTGTATTTGTTGAAATAAAAATAAAACACAACCTAACATTAAAAACAGATTTATAATGGCTCCAAAGCAACAATTATCTAAAGCCCAAAAGGCTGCCGCTGCTATGGCCGGTGGTAAGAAATCTAAAAAGAAATGGTCCAAAAAATCTCACAAGGATAGAGCTCAACACGCTGTTATCTTAGATCAAGAAAAGTTAGACAGAATCTTAAAGGAAGTTCCATCTTACAAGTACGTTTCCATCTCTGTTTTAGTTGATAGATTAAAATTAGGTGGTTCTTTAGCCAGAATTGCTTTAAAGGATTTAGAAGCTAGAGGTATGATCAAGGCTGTTTCCAAGCACTCCACCCAACAAATCTACGTTAGAGCTTCTTCTTCTGATTAAATTTTATAAAAATAATATACATTTTTATATAAATCATAATAATCGGAACTCTCTTCTTTCAGGATGATGAATAAGAGAAAGTTATAACTAAACAACAATTAAGAAACCACATTACAGCTGCTTATTTGACTGCTTTTTTTACAATTTTTTTTTGAAAAGCGTTCTTGCGCCTTTCTCCTTGGAAGGTAATAGGCAAAACCACTGTATGTGCTTATAATATGTATGTCGAAACTATATATGTTCACAAATAAACCGTTGATACTTCATGAGTATTGACATTCCAAAAAATTAAATAAAAGCATTGTATGTTGTTTTTTTGTTAGTTATTGTTACTTGAATATCGCAGCGATCAGCAAGTACTAGTGAATTGATTAAAGCTTTTAGTCTGTAGATAGTATCTGTTAGCGCCTTTTTTGTGTGTCCATTTTGGGACATGAACAGTGGAAAGTAGTAAGTCCTTGAACCAGAGAAAAAATTTTTTATGACCAAAAAAAAAAATTCGTAGCTGGAAGTTTCTTTTTTTTGCTTTTTTTCGTGCCCTATATAAGCAGCGTTGAACTCTTCCTATATTTTTATTTTATTTACATTAAATACTACAATCATTTATAACAAATAAGAAAAATAGGTAAAAAAAACCAATAAACAATACATTAATTGATGTTGTTAGCTTTATTAACTGTGCAATGTTGGAGATAATTATTTCTTTAGGTTGAATACATAATTAAAATGATTATAACAATTGGATTACCCATCTTCTTTTTCTGCTTTTGTCTTTTAAGATAGGAGCAGGACTGGAAGGTATTATCCGCCTCTGAGGATGTATATGCAGGAATAAATTGTTGTAGGAATTCTTCGTTTATGATTTTGGTTATAGTATTTCCCATGGATATGAAATTATCTCCAGAATAATATGAGTTCATGTTATTAGGATTGTTATAAGGCCAATAATGCATATCAATGTATAGTTGCTTTAAAAAAAAACAAACAACATAACATGCTTTAATATTGATTTTTTATTATGATGAATGACAACCACTTTTGTCTTTAAACTTTTCCGATGATGGTTTCTTCTTTTAGTTACATGAGTCTATGGATTAACATGCATCACCATCTGAATATAATCAATACTACCATGTTTATGTTTTTTTGTTTCTATAAGTACAAAAGGAAACTAAAATTAATAATATAATTTCATTTTTTTTCATTTAGTGGTCACTATTGTTAATATGATGAACAACTTTTATCAGTTCTGCTTCTGAACCAAACTCAACAGGAAGATAATATAAAATACTTACCAAAACTGCTGATATTAACAAGTTTAAATGTGAACACTAATGGAAAATGAATTAAATTATTAATGATTATTGTTTTTGTATGTCTTTTTTTTTTGTTTAATATGTAGCTGTGTAACTGCTCTTCGGGATATACATGAACGTTTGTCAGTGTATAGGAATCTTGCAAATGTATAGTACAACCTTTTCTTGTAAGTAAATCACGTGATACATATTTTTATTAAAGCAATTATTTCTTTTTTTTTTCAATTATTTTTTACATATTTTTTGCTCTTCTTGAAGTACTGCTCATCTGACAATCCTCTTCCCATTAAAGCTCATATGGACACCCGATACAACTCCTGCTCTTAAATCATGGCCAACTCTAGATTTGAATATGTCAAAGAGTTTGAAACTCATATGAAGGTGTTGCCGGAAACATACATCGTCATAAGAATAGACGGGAAGAACTTCCACGAGTTTTCTGATTACTACGAATTCCAAAAGCCCAATGATATCCGTGCAATCAACTTGATGAATGCCTGTGCCAAGAACTTGGTCTTGAAGTACAAATCGGAGATAATCTGTGCTTATGGGGAGTCTGATGAATATAGTTTCATCTTGAGAAAAGACTCGCAGCTGTATAATAGACGAGTTGATAAGCTCACAAGTTTGTTTGTGAGCTATTTCACATCCCAGTACATTTTCTTATGGGACAAGTTTTTTGAGAACCAAGTTAAGCTGGATTTCAAACATCTTCCTATGTTTGATAGCAGATGTGTCAACTACCCAAACCTAGAGGTAATAAAGGATTATTTGACTTGGAGGTTTGTGGACACACATATTAATAATCTATACAACACAGCGTTCTGGGGGTTGATTATGAAGTGTGGAATGAGTAATAGAGAATCACAAGAAAAACTTAGTGGCACCTTATCAAAGGATAAAAATGAGATACTATTCAAAGAGTGTGGAATCAACTACAATGACGAACCTGAGATATACAAGAAGGGGTCTTTAATCAATAAGAAAGGGGAAATTCTGCACATAGACGTAGTTAAGAATATTAACGAGATTTTCAAAGGGTATTAGAGCTACATTTGTACTTATATAACTGGTGTTCTTGCAATGCCTGGAATGTTTTTAACCGTTCAAATTTATTAAAACAACTCACTGTCACGTGAACATATACTTACTTTTCCAAAACAGTGGAGAGGCTGAGTGCGGTATTTGAATTTCCCTCTCAAAAAAAAAAAATAACGAGGTCGAGAGTCCTGGCAGCCAAAAACCAAGCACTGGGCTGAACTCCACAGCTGATGCGAAATAAAATACACGTCTTTTTTTAAAAAAATTATTAATATGGCGTTTTTAAATATAGAAGCAAGCACATGGAGATCTAATTTTAAACACCTCAAATTCGGCATTGTTTCCAAGCAATTCAAAAATAAAAATGATTCAATGATTTATTAGATTTTTGTCTTTTTAGGGGCTGAATTCTCTACAGCCTACTTGCTAAACTATATATGTAAAAAAGAATAGTGTGCTGAAGTAAAAGAGTTTTGTTGATTTGAAAATTAGAGGTTACTTTTCAAAAGTTCTTTCTATATAAGGAACGAGTGAACATTATAACTCTTATATTAAATTATATTTTACTCAATAATAAATAAATATAAAACCAGAATCCAAACTACTACTCAAACCACTAATACTTAAAAACACAAATATTCAAAAATGCAAATCAAAAACGTTGTTGCCGCTGCTGCCTTATCCTCTGTCGCTTTCGCTGAATCTACTACCACTTTAGGTCCATCTGCCTGGACTACCATGACTCCAAACGTTACCTACTCTCTAGGTTTATCCACCGTTGCCTCCACTTTCGGTGTCGGTATTGCTCCAATCACTACTGGTTCCATCTGGGACAAGTACCACCCAACCACTACTGGTACTACCACCGTTGCTAACCCAACCTCTGCCACTGAAACTGTTGTTTCTGAAGCTACTGCTGTCAACCCAGACCCATTCGCCGCTGTTGCCTGTAAAGCCCCAGGTGTTTTGAACATCACCTTGGACAACGGTATCTTGAAGGACTCCCACGACAGAATCGGTTCTATTGTTGCCAACAGACAATTCCAATTCGACGGTCCAGTTCCACAAGCCGGTGCCATTTACGCTGGTGGTTGGTCTATCTCTCCTGAAGGTAACTTAGTCTTAGGTGACGACGATATCTTCTTCCAATGTCTATCCGGTAACTTCTACAACATCTACGACGAGTACGTTGCTGAGCAATGTTACCCAGTTAACTTGCAAGTTTTAGAATACGCTGACTGTTAAACATTTGAGTATTACCAAAAAAAATACAAAATACAAGTTAGCATAAATACTACAATGATAGATTCGGAATTAAAACTATAAATAGTTATTAAACATATTAAGATTAATATAATCAGACGACTATGATCTGATTACAATAAAGTGAAATTTACAAATTCGGTTACAAAAATTTAACATTTGAACAATGATGGCGACAGCTTTGATTCAACCACAGCCTTATATATAGAAATGTCTGTCATTTCAAACAGTTTAATTTTTAACAGATTAATATTTTTTTTAAAAAAAAAAAAAAAAAGAGTTTACTTTAAAAATTTACAATATCCGAACCAGCAGATTTGCTCAATCTGTTCATGATTGCCAAACCTTCTAGTTCTTCAGAAACACCCTCAATGAACAGCAGATCAATGTTTTCGATGTCGTCCAGTTCCCTCAGTTCTTTGAAGATGTTTTTCTGCATTTGTTTCAGATCATTTCCTAATTTCTTCACGATCAGTTGGTCTTCGCTTCCCAGGCTCAGCTTCTTTGGATCAATCCCATCAAAGTGCTTGTAGTTCAAAATACCGATCTTCAAAGCTTTGTCGGTTTCCTTCTTACACAACTCAATTCTATCATTCATCTCTCCGATGACCTTCTCCACATCGCCCTCGTGTGGGGAGAACAGTACAACCTTGCACTTTGGCGCGTAGTGCTTGTACTTCATCCCAGGTGTTCTCACTTTTTCCTGGTTGCTCTTCAGAACACACTCCACCTTGACTTCCTTCTCCGTGATCTTTTCGATGTCCTCTTTGGTGAACCCGCCTGGTCTCAGCAGCAGTACTCTGTCCTCATCGGTGACACAGTCCAAAACAGTTGACTCCACACCAATGGAGCAGTCCCCACCATCCAGGATCATAGCCGTCTTGCCCTTCAGATCAAAGTACACATGACTGGCAGCTGTTGGCGATGGCTTTGTGGAGGTGTTGGCTGATGGCGCGGCTACAGGGACATTTGCATAGTGGATCAATGCTCTTGCGATGTCGTTCCCAGGCAGTCTCACAGCAAATGTGGATTGGTTTCCAGTGGTCAACTTGGACAGCTTTGCCTCAATCTCTGTGGTGCCTTGTTTTAGACGGATCGGCAAAAGAATCGTCAATGGACCAGGCCACAGCTTGTCTATAATGGAGTGGTAGTTCACAGGGATGTTTTTTAGGGGATGGCTCAGATCATGGGCAAGACCGTAAATCACCTCGTCAATCTGCTTTATGGAAGATACATGTGAAATCAAAGGGTTGTCACTTGGTCTGTTCTTAGCTTTGTATATGTTGAGAACACTCTCGTCGTTCATCGATGAGCCACCAAGCCCGTACACGGTCTCTGTGGGGAATGCTACGGTTCCATCTGATCCAGATAGGATCTTGGCTGCTTTTATGATATTCTTTTTGGTTTCCAAGTCAGTGATGGTGGGTTCTTCTCCTGATATGTGTGCTGTTTTGGAGAAGGTGATTGATTTTGGATCAACTTTGGCAAGTATGGTCTCGAGTTGGGTTGTTGGTTGCATGGCGTGTATTTTCTTTGGTATTATATTTTTAAGTAGTTTTTTAAAGGCCATATAAGAAAAAAACTATCTGCCAGTGGTTACCTTCAAACTTATTCCGTTATATATTGAAGTTTATGGTGATGTTTGCTGGTTTTGATAATGTAATGACTTGGATATGAACAAAAAAGGAAAAACAAAACGGTAAATTTTATGTAATGTAATCCTCTAGAACAAAAAAAAAAAAAAAGGCAAGAAAAAAAAAAAGAAATGTTAAGCTGGGAATTGCACCAGCCGCTTACTACAGAATTAATATTTTATTGAATTATAGGTGTAATTAATAAACAAAAGAAAACAGATTGTATATAACATCGACATATAATTCTTAAGAACCAATACGTTCTTATTTATATTGTCATTTAAATGATAGGTAATTGCAGAATAAAAAAAAGTACAAATCAAAAAAAAAAAAGGAGAAAAAGTATTAACCTTTTTTTTTTTTTAGATCAACTTCATCATTTTTTAAGCAATTAGAAACACTTGTGGTGAACAATAGATGGACCACTTTCATCGTATTCTTGCTTGGAGATCCACATTTGTTGGAAAGTGGTCAAGGAAGCTAAGATGGAACCACCGATCCAGACAGAGTACTTTCTTTCTGGTGGGGCGATGATCTTGATCTTCATGGAAGATGGGGCCAAGGCGCTCATTTCCTTTTGCATTCTTTCAGCAATACCTGGGAACATGGTAGTACCACCGGACATGACGATGTTACCGTATAATTCCTTTCTGACATCAACATCACACTTAATAATAGAGTTGTAAGTGGTTTGATCAATACCAGCAGATTCTAAACCAATGAAGGAAGGTTGGAATAAGGCTTCTGGAGCTCTGAATCTTTCGTTACCAATGGTAATGACTTGACCATCTGGTAATTCGTAAGACTTTTCTATAGAGGAAGATTGAGCAGCAGTTTCCATTTCTTGGTCAAAGTCCAAAGCAACGTAGGACAACTTTTCTTTGATATCTCTGACGATTTCTCTTTCAGCAGTGGTGGTGAAGGAGTAACCTCTTTCGGTTAAGATCTTCATTAAGTAGTCGGTTAAGTCTCTACCAGCTAAGTCGATTCTTTGGATGGCGTGAGGAATGGAGAAACCGGCATAGATTGGAACAACGTGGGAAACACCGTCACCAGAATCCAAAACGATACCAGTGGTTCTACCAGAGGAGTATAAGGACAAAACAGCTTGGATAGAAACGTAGAAGGCTGGAACGTTGAAGGTTTCGAATAAGATTTGGGTCATCTTTTCCTTGTTAGACTTAGGGTTCATTGGGGCTTCGGTCAACAAAACAGGGTGTTCTTCTGGAGCAACTCTTAATTCGTTGTAGAAGGTATGGTGCCAGATCTTTTCCATATCGTCCCAGTTGGTAACGATACCGTGTTCGATTGGGTATCTTAGGGTTAAAATACCTCTCTTGGATTGGGCTTCATCACCGACGTAAGAGTCCTTTTGACCCATACCGACCATGATACCTTGGTGTCTTGGTCTACCAACGATAGATGGGAAGACAGCTCTTGGAGCGTCATCACCGGCGAAACCGGCTTTACACATACCGGAACCGTTATCAATAACTAAAGCAGCTACGTCTGTTGAAAAAATGATATGATTGAGAATAATTAAAGGAAATATTTGTTAGTAAAAGAATGGCGTTCACTTATCAGTGTTTTAGCAAATAAAAAATAAGATAAAAATTCTTGAATTTCTAATTATTTTTTTTTTTGCTCCAATTAATTAATGTTTCAGATAATAGCATTTGAGGTTTTTTTCTGGTGTTTTGCTTTTGGTACTTGTAGGAGTTAAGTGTTCGTTTTTCCAAGAAACTTAGCGGTTATTTGCTCTAGGTAAATGCGTAAGTTGAATATGCCACTTAACATTCACCATATGAGTTCCAAATTAAATGTGTTCATCTGAAGCATTATCTAACAAAAATTGAACATACACTGTCAAAACAACTACTGCAGACACTGATATAAAGAACAATTTTGCTCCACTCATAACCCAAGTTGCAAAAAAAAAATAAGCCAATAGTGACACGTGCAGGACTTAAGCTGGTAAAAAAAAAATGAAGAAGCAGAGGGCTTGATTCAGATTTGTTTACTGTTAAGTTTTCTCGGGTGGCAAAATTTTATACTTTTTTTTTTTAGGTTAGGGGAAAGCAAAGTTTCAGATCTACTAAATATAGATCAGAATGTATCTTTCTGGTGAGGGCTGCTTGTTTGTGAACAAATCAATCAAAATACATGGGTGGTTGTACTTCAACCTCTGTTTGTGTGTTGAATAGTGATTTTTGTTCAGCAAAAAGCTTTGCTTTTGTTATCAATCTTGCGTCGTGTTAATTTCGTGTTTTTTTTCGCTCAATTACTGTAGTGTATGCTAATTTCAATGTCTACTTGCATGAAACACTACCGCTTGTTCTCTTCTTCTATTACAAAACAGTATGCTATGCCAAGAAATCAAACTTGACAAAGCTCTTAGGATCCAAAACAAAAAATCCAGAGCAGGAACTCCAAATGCTATTAAAATGCAAAAACATAAATTCTGATCTAATTGTGGGTTTGTTGACGAGTGTACATACCAGAATCCATTTTGAATTATATTAATATTATGTTTTATTTAAAAAAAGAGTTTAAAGTTGATTTAATAAATCTTTCTTCTTGGTGTTTACTGAAGATATTCTTATTAAAGATTAACTATGAAAGTGTTTATTAAACTACAAAAATAATAAGAATCATATATAAAATAGAAAACAACACCTTTTTGTTTTTTTTTGCCGCCTCTTTGATACACTTGAGCTGGGTTGTACATGTTTCCCCCACCCAAGCAAAAATTCAAAACAAGAAAAAAAAAATTTTTTTTTTTGGACTGAAGCACTTTACGGCACAGCTATTACGCATGGAGGTTTTGTGACCATACAGCATGTCCTATTTGGGTGATAGGAATGGCAGGGTGATAGAATGATATTTACTTACACACAGAATATGTTATCATTACAACAGTAGATGTATAATTTGCAATTACATTGATATTCTACTAACAATCACTAACAAGGTAATCAAAAATAGTAAAAAGCTAGAAACATATAAATATATTAATTAAATCTTATTTGCTGATGGAACATTCTAGTGAGGATTCAAGAAAAAACCCCAGAATATTCAAAGACACGACTAACTCGTGTTGCTGATATAGCCTTCATTTTTTTTTGTTTGGAGCCTATTTTTTTTTTTTAAATGCTGGGCGGTAATGGTCACCCCCAGTACTTATACTGAACAAATCATCTAATCTGATATTTGAAAATATAAACTCCTAATAAAACCAAACAAATATAATAAAACTCCCCAACATAACCATGGATCCTAACTCTAAACTTACTCCTGAAGCCTTACAGTACCTGAACCAACTCACCACCCAAAAAAAACAAGAGGATTTGAAGGCAATCAAGAAAATCGACTACACATACATTGCTCTTTCTGCTCTATCATGCTACTTCCTGTACCAAAAGTCCGAAACAAAAAATAACCACTTGACAAAGTTCATCCTGTGCAACTTGTACCCTCTGTTTGTGGTCAAGAACCAGCTGGGCGGTAATACCAGCTATCTAACCAGAATGTACAGACTGACTATCTTCTTGTCTATTGTCTCCAATGTTGTCACCTACATATGGGGGAACTTCTACACCTGGGCCACCTTCATCTCATTGTTCTTGGTATACGGTCTGTTCTCCATGGTCAAGAACTTGCTGAACTTCAAAAACAACCTTCCAATGAACAACAGCTACAGCCACCTAAACCAGCCCCAAAAAAGCCAACCAACTTTGATGGACTCGTTTGCTTCCCCACTGCAGAAAATCCAACAACAAGAAAACCAGCAAAAGGCCAAGAGATCCTTGAGAAACGATGACTCTGTTGTTTACAAGTCCTCAAACGGTATGAAACTGCCAGACAACATGAGCAAAGGAATGAGAGCTGCTTTGAAGATGAAGGACCAAAACGGAAACGATATCGAAAGCGATGAACCCTTATCTAAAAGACAAATGAAGTTGAAGAAGAAGTTCGAGAAGATGCAAAAGATGAACAGCAATCAAGCAGGTGTCAGACAGTAAGGATAATAAAAACGGTCATATATATATGATATTGATATAATAATAAAAAAAAAAAAAGTAATTTCAACTAATAAGTAATGTTTTTTTTTTTATTTTTTTGTAGCATGCTTTATTCAAACATATAAATAACCTAACAACAGCCGTTGACACCAGCACCGCCGTTTAGAGACTTACCACCAGACAAGTCGATCTTGTTGGAGTCGTCGTTGTCGTTCAGCTGTTCGTTCTTGTCCATTTGTTGTTTGATTTCCTTGGCCATGGTAATGAAGGCTTGCTCAACGTTTTCGGAGGACAAGGCAGAGGTTTCCAATACAGTCAAGTTGCCCTTTTCCTTGGCGAATTCCTGAGCCATTTCAAGGGTGACCTGCTTCTTGTCTGCCAAGTCGTTCTTGTTACCAACAATGATCTTGGTCACACCATTGGTGCCGAACTTGTCGATTTCTTGTAGCCAGTTATTCAAGTTGTTGAAGGACTCCAAGTCAGTGACATCGTAGACAACAATGATTCCGTGGGCGCCTCTGTAGTAGGACGAGGTGATGGTTCTGAATCTTTCTTGGCCAGCAGTGTCCCATATTTGTAGTTTTACAATTTTGTCGTTATCTAGTTTGAGAGTCTTGATCTTGAAGTCAACTCCAATGGTGGAGATGTAATCGCTGTTGTAGGAGTTGTCTGCAAATCTCAAAAGCAAACAGGACTTACCAACACCGGAGTCTCCGATCAATAGTAGCTTGAATAGGTAGTCAAAATCACTGCTGCTGTTCTTCATTATGTGTCTGTGTGTTGTTGTATTTGGTTTCTTTTTATGTGTTTTTTTTTAAAGGTATCAACGTATTACAAAAAAAAAAAAAGAGAAGAAAAGAAAGGACCACCTTGTTTACAGGAATAGCTTTTCCGCACCTGCCATCGTCCGCCGTGTGGTATATTTTTTTTTTTTTGGGGCTCATAGATAATGGAAACGTTGGCTTATAGATTTTGTGAAGATAATCACTTGAAACATATTTGATGTATATATTCAACAATGAAAAGGGTTATGTGACAATGATTTAAGACTAATCAATACTACACAACTTTTAAATTTCTTTAAGATCCGAAATGAGTCTAGACTGTTAACACCTTTGGCTTAGCTCCAATGGTGATCTTTATCTTCGGGTAATCATTTATACCGTTCTCTTTTTTTTTTCCATATGGTTTCTTCGGATTTCTTGTTTATAAAAATATTCAACCTAAAGCATCTCCAGAAATACTCAAAATATCCCTAAACCCTGAACATGAGTGAAGATAATAAAGCCATTGATGCTTACATCAATCAGCACGTCATTGCCCATATCCTGAAAATAGCCAACATATCTAGCAATGACCAAGATCTTCTGGTCAAAAGACTCCCTTACTCTCAGTCATATGACCACATCGATAAAATATTCGATGACCAGCTGAAACAAATGAACATAATCATCTTCTACTCATTTGCCAACAGTAACAACCAGAAACATATCTCCCAAATCATTCAATCTGAATCCATACACAAGAACTTCACCCAACTGAACCATTTATACAACTACGATCTGTTTTTAACAACCGATGATCTATTGAAGACTCAAAAGAAACAAAACGTCCCCATCCTGGTAACAGTCTTTGTGAACAACCACTTCCAAGACCAAAAAGAAATAGAAACAAAACTTGTAAATAACTTGTACTTCAACAAAAATTAGCTTATTATATACACAAGAACCTCACTAAACTTGAGAGAATACTCCTTGTGACAGGAATTCCTTTTCTTTCGAATAATACTTTCTTACTTCATCTGCGATGAAAACTGTACTACTGATCAGCAACAAAAACAACAAGTCATAAAGCGACAGAGCTTCGGTATTGAAAATTGATTGGGCAAATGGCAAATAAATCGCACACATTTGACCCAGCAACGACAAACCAACTGCATAGTTGAACATCTTGTTGTTGAAGAACCCAACTTCAAAGATGGACTTGGTTGTGTGTCTGCATGCAACTGCATTGAACATATCAAAGAATACAAAACAGGTGAATGTCATTGTGGTGTCTCTCTTGGTGATTTCCCCATCAACCATTTCCTTCACAAAAATGAACAGAGTACCAATGATGATGCAGACCGCAGATTGAAGGACTCTTTTGAACAACTTATAAGTCAAAATCTTTTCGTCTCTTTTTCTTGGTGGCTTCTTCATGACTTCATGGCCGACTGGCTCAACACCTAACGATTGAGCAGGTGGACCATCCATTAAAATGTTAATCCACAAAATTTGCATGGCATTTAAAGGTGTTGGCAGGTTGAACATAGTAGATAACAGTACCAAAGACAAAGCAGCAACTGAAGTGGATAACTGGAAGGTAATAAAGTTCTGAATGTTGTTGAAAATACCCTTACCTTCTTCAATGGCTGAAAGAATTGTGCTGAAATCATCATCAACAAGGACCATATCACTGGCTTCCTTGGCAACATCTGTTCCGTTCTTACCCATAGAAATACCAATGTCGGCTAGTTTCAAAGCAGGAGCATCATTGACACCGTCACCAGTCATACCGACTACATCTCCTCTTTTTTGCAAGGCCTTAACAATCATCAGCTTGTGGTTTGGAGTCGCCCTGGCAAACACATTGACTCTGTCTATAACATCAGAAAGCTCATCCTCACTCATGTGGTCCAGCTTATCACCGGTTATCATGTTATTTTCAGGGTTGGTTAGATCAAGAGGAATACCAATTTGTCCGGCTATGGATAGGGCAGTGGTTGGAGAGTCACCAGTGATCATGATTACGTGTACTTGACCTTCAAGCAAGTGTTCAATGGACTCAGCAACGTGTGGTCTAGGTGGGTCTTTCATACCAATCAGCCCGATGAAGGTCAAGTCATTGACATCACCGTCGTTCTTCAACTCGCTGTTCTTAGCTAAAGTTCCTATGGCAGTGGCTATTATTCTCAAGCCTTCTCTGGCCATGGTCTTTTCGGTGTTTTGGATTTGCAGCTTCAAATCAGCAGTCAGCTTCTCCTTTTTACCAGTGGAAGACAAATAATACTTGGAGTTGTCCAAAATTCTTTCTAAAGCACCCTTGACATATAGTTCATCGTTTTTCAAACTGACAGCCATGTACTTTCTGGAGGAGTTGAATGGCAGTTCGTACTTCTTTTCATACTTGATATCACTTCTTTTATCTTGTAAACCAAAGTCTTTGATCAGATCCATTATGGCTATTTCAGTAGGATTACCTATGTACTTGTATTGCTCATTGGAGTAGATTGCGGTATTACAAATGTTACCACATTCCAATAGCTTGAAGATATCGCTGAATCTCTTCTTGTCAGAGCTGTCGTTGCTCTTCAATGACTTGATGAAATCGTTGTACATGCCATGGGACTGCTTCTTGTTTTCAACATCCATAACAGTTCCATTGCTATCCATTGATCCCAAAGACCACAATTTAGTAACCTTCATCATGTTCATTGTTAGAGTACCGGTTTTGTCAGAGCAAATGACATTGACTGAACCCAAAGTCTCGACAGAAGGCAATCTCTTGACAATGGCCTTTTTGTTTGCCATTCTCAAAACACCCAACGCAAGAGTAACAGTGACAATAATAGGCAAACCTTCTGGAATGGCTGCAACAGCTAGGGAAACAGAAATCTGGAACATGGTCAACCATGATCTGCCTTGGATAACACCAATCAAGCAGATCACACCAATCAAGATAAATGAGAAGTAGGATAGATCTCTACCCAGCTTGTCCATAGCCTGCTGCAAAGGTGTCTTTGGCTTCTTGATGGCATTCATCATCTCAAATACCTTTCCAAACATGGTGTGCTTACCAGTTCCCACAACGATCCCCTTAGCAGAACCATCTGTTACTAAGGTTCCCATGAATGCGATGTTAGTTCTGTCTGAAATTGGAATATTGTTGTTGGTGTGCGGACTGACGGCTTCGGTGTTCTTCAAAACAGGTGTGGTTTCACCAGTCAATGAACTTTCGTTGATGTGGAGATTGACAGACTCAATGATTCTTATGTCTGCAGGCACCTTGTCACCTGTTCTCAATACAATCAGATCACCAGGGACCAATGTGGAAGCCAGGATGTTTGCGTTGCTATTACCGCTTCTGATGAGGTGGCATTCCATTGGCACCAGCTCATTCAGGGCTTCCAAGGTCTTCTCGGATCTATATTCCTGAACAAACCCAACAGAAACCACAATCACGATGGCCATTGTGATACTGATGGCGTCATCGGTATTGCCCATCAAGAAACTGACAACGGCAGATGCAATCAACAAAAGAATCAATGGGTCTTCGGTAAAAGTTTTTAGAAATTGGATTATTAAAGGCTGGTCTTCTTCATCGGATTTACATTCGTTTTCACCGTATTCATCTTGTCTGCTCTTGATGTCATTCGGGTCACTCAACCCATCTTTTGGATCTGTGTGCAGAGCATTTACGGTTTCATCAATGGACTTAGTGCAGTATTCCAATGAGGCTGAGGTGTCATTTTTAGAAAGGTCTGAAATGTCATTCAATTTGAGATCATCTTGATCATCTTTAGTCGCTTGTGAGGATTTCCCACTTTGGTCAAGCAGAGTGCTTGTAAAAGGATTATCAGACATTGTATGGTATTCTTGCTGTATATACCTCGAAAAAAAATCAGATCTGAATGTTTGGATATTAGCAACTGCAGTCAAATAACCTCCCCTTACTTACAAATGGTTTTGGCTGTTTGGATTGTCACCTTACAAAATCTGTTTACATTTTCAAAAGGAAAAAAACAGAGAGTTTTCCCACAGAAGAGTGTTTACGTTTTCGATTTACAATTTTTTTTTTTCAGACAGCGAGAAAAACAACACCAAAAAAAAAAGACAATAATAACCGCCTGAACAAGCCTCTACATGGATCAAAATTGATCTATTAAAAGCGGCTTGAAAAGAACAATAACACTGGATCCTCACATTAAATCTATTATAATGGCATATATACAACTGTACTAAGTGTCCTATGGCTCAACATTGTATTGCAATCTGATACCCATAGCTGACAGTTCAGAATCTAGATATTTCAATACAAATGGAATGGCAATGGTTGTTGTGTTTCCTCCACCAACAAACTTCTTACCTTGGCCATCTTCCCAGATGTGGGCATCGTCAATATATAGTTCGTCTTCATCGTTTCCGTTTTGTTCTTTTTGTTTTCTGATAGCACTCTTGACATCATCGAACTTGATAGCACATCTTCTGCATCTGACTGTGGACTTGGCACCTATTCTAGGAACAGATGATTGTGTGCTTAGTATGGATCCACAATCTCTACAGATTGAGCTATGTGTGTAGTCAGAACAGTTCAGCAATCTGTCTTGCAGCAAGAAGGAGGTACCGTGACCGATGAAGGCATCTCTTTCCATTTCACCGATTCTGATACCACCACCTCTCTTTCTACCCTTGACAGGTTGCATGGTCAAGGCATTGACTGGACCAGTGGATCTGACTTGGTACTTATCATTAACCATATGTCTCAATCTTTGGTAGTAAACAACACCAATGTATATGTCAACTCTTAGTTCTTCACCAGTGGCACCTGAGTATAGAGGTTCGTTACCGTGGTAGTTGTAACCAGCAGCCTTCAATTGCTCACCGAAGTAATCAGCTGGGGTGTCTTGTTCGTTGAATCTCCATGGAGTAGCATCTTGAGCAACACCGTGTAGACAACCGGCTTTACCGGCCAAGGACTCAACAAACATACCAATGGTCATTCTGGATGGGAAAGCATGGGGGTTAATGATGACATCTGGTTGGATACCAGTCTCGGAGAATGGCATGTCAACAGTAGGCCACTTTCTGGAACAAACACCCTTTTGACCGTGTCTGGAAGAGAACTTGTCACCGATCTGTGGAGTTCTTCTTACTCTGTACTTGATGGAAATAGATTGTAGTTCAGAGTTTCCGTTGTCATCACCAATCAAATTAACAGCTTCGATGTAAGCAGGTTCGGAGTTGTGGTAAGTCTTAACCTTTGTCTTGCCTGAGATTTCATCGTAGAAGGCAGCAACTGGGTCACCTTCTTGGACGTAGGTACCGACAAATGGCAGACCATCTTCATCAATGTTGTTCAACCACTCTTGTGGCCACTCATCAGAGCCGAAACCAAAGTGTTGGGTTATTGGATCACCTCTGGATCTGTTCATGGCAAGGTCAATCTTCTCGACCTTGTACATGGTACCGTAACCGAACCCTCTTTCATCAGCGGACTTGTTGATAATCATCGCATCATCCATATCGTAACAGGTATAGGAAATGACAGCAACAACGGCATTGGTACCGTTAGGGAAGTTGTCCATACCGTAGTCGTCGTACAGGTTGGCCTTGACAATAGGAGTTTGACCGGATTGTAATCTATAAAGCTTGTTGTCGGATCTGTGGACCAAACCAACACCTGGGGTACCCATGGTTTGCTTACCCATTTGACATTGGTACATATTTCTTGGAGATTGGTTGTAATCGGAGAACGGAGTCAAGTTGGCAATGATGGACAGGATGTTTGTTGGGGAGAATTCGACGTGGGAGTGGACATCGTTGACAATCTCAGGAGTGGTGACAGCAATGTTCATGTAGACCTGCTCGAATGGACCAACAATGTCTTCCTTACCAAGAGGCAAGTACTTGACAGGTCTCATCATTCTGGAGTGACCACCGAATAAGAATAAACCTGGGTATTGGCCCTTTGTTGAAGGTGGAACATAACCGATTTCCAAATCCAATGGGATATTGTTTTTTCCGGAAACCTTCCAGAATCTCAAGGTATTGGAGATAGTGAAGGAGTTCTTGTGGGAGGTGTAACCAATGATCTTACCATCGATTTGGACACAGGCAAATTCAGGACCAATTTGAGAAGAGGCTTCGATTGGAGTAACACCCAGCTCGTAAAGCTTGTTCTTCAAGAATGATAAGTCAAGTTGCTTTGTAGAGATCTTACACTTGTGAGCAAAATGGTTCAATAAACCACAAGGAGTACCATCAGGGGTATGGACTGGACACAAGAAACCCCAGGATTCAGGCAACAGCTTTCTGACTGTAGTTGTCTTCAGCTGAGCAAAGAAGGAACCTCTATGGACCATTCTGAAATGAGCCAAGAATCTATAAAAGTTAATTTTTTCAGCAACAACTGTATAACCGGAGACTTGTTGTAAATCCAAACCGGATTGGGAAACCAAGTTACCAGTGGATAGGAAGTACTGCAACTTGGCACCAATGTTTTCGTTGACTCTCATAAGAACTCTTTGCATGTACTTGGTGGACTTGAAGTTGACTGGGATACCTGATCTTTGCAGATCTTGTTGGATTTGCAATTTGATGTTGCTCAAGTACTCTTCCATCTTTTCCTTGATGATCATACTGTATAGGAAACCACCTAGTAAGATTTCTTGATGTTGGGTGGCATCTGGATTGTCTGGGGCACAATCACCAGCAACTAATGAGTATAGCTTTCTGATCATGAAGAAGATCATCTTGGACTTGTCTTCGTTGGACTTTAGATCGGATTCGTTGATATCGAACTCACTGGATTCCCAGTTGTTCAAGTGAACAAGGATGATTCTGTTTAGAACCATTTCACCGACTTGGTAATCACTCATCTTTTCATCGGCTTGGAAAACAACTCTGAACTTGTCACCCAAGTATTGCAAGATTTGGGTTCTGTTATGCAGGTTTGGATATCTCTTTTTGAAACCTCTCAATAGCAATTCCAATCTATCGGTTAAGAAGGAGTTATTTAGTTCAGAAGTACCACAGATACCATCAAAGATTTGCTTATCACTGTTGGAGTCAGATAGAGCCTTCAAGATTAGAACAATAGGAACCAGGTATTCGTTTTTTCTCCATGAGAATCTCAAGTTGACATTACCGTCGTTTAAGTAGTGTAAAACGTTTGTTTGGGAGGTTTGATCTGGTCTACAAGATCTGATTTGGACACCGAAGTGAGAGTAAGAGTTACCTCTGTTGGCGAAACTTGGTCTTATAAGGGCCATAGGATGGTTTCTTCTTTGGACAATCAACATTCTGATCAGCTTTTCAATACCATTGATGATGAAGTAACCACCTAATTCATCGGATTCTTCTCTCTTTTGGGTCAATTCATAAGGGCTCATACCACTCAAGTGACATCTGTTGGATTGCAGCATGACTGGCAAGCCACCACATTGTCTGACTTCGGTGAAAGTATCTTCGGAGTCATTGACGTCCCATCTCAACTTCAACATCAGGTTACCCTTGTAGGAACCTAGCTTTTGTCTAGTTTCGGCAGGGAAGATGACTTCGCTGGCTGAGTGGGCATCTGAGGAGTGGCTTTGCATAGGCTTGTTGATAGATACTTGCTCGATGGACAAGGTCAATTTGTTGTCATTGGCGTAGATTACCTTTGAGCCGATATCTTTTAGGGACAAGTTCAACAGACCCTTTGAAGGATCGTTTTCTTGCTCGGTCATACAGTTGAATGAGTCAACATGAGGAGCAATGGCTTCCTTAAGAAGTGGGTATTGGTCTTCGGAAAGTTTATCTTTTGGAGGATTGATAAATCTTTGTTCTCTTTCCAAAGTATGAAACTCAGCAGTTCTCTTTTTCAAGGAACGAGGAGCAATCTCTTTGTGAGACTTCACAGCACTATTTGGGCTCATTGTGTGTATGATATTGTATAGTGATGAATAAGAGTTTTATTGGTTTGTTGCGATGTAAATTATAGCTAAGAAGAAAGTACTTTGATAATAGAATTAGTAAGTTATTTTAGCATTATTTTTAAAAAAAAGTAAAATTATCAAATAAAAAAAAAAAGAAAAGTTTATTAGATGTTGTTTAGATGCGAGAGATTAGTGTAGTGAGCATTTCTTTTTTTTTTTTTCTTGGGTTTAGGACTTGGTGCACCGTTAGAAGGTGATAGCCATGAGGATTGAAAACAAGAAAAACAGTTTCTGTTTACGGATATAAAAGTGTGTATGTGTCCAAAAAAAGAAGGTGTTTTGGGATCATAAAAAAAAAAGAAACTTTTTGGTTACGGTTAGAATTGTATTAATTTCAAAATGTTATATCCGATAGGTCATGTGATGTACACTTATTAAAAAAAAAATATCATTTTAAGAATATACACTTTTTTACTGGCAGGGTAACACAGTAATGTCTACCTGGTAGCGTCTGCTTTTTCATATAATTTTTTTGAAACATAATCTAAAAACCAATATCGGACATAACAGCACTATTTATAGCCACACACCCATACTAATTATTTTGTTTTTGGTTTCTAAGCTGTTTGTTATATCCAATTACTCCTTTGGGAAATCAAATTGGTTAGAAAATAATAATAACAGCAGAAAAACAGCACACACACTGTTTTATATGTACAGTTCTTTTTTTGGAAACACTTCCATCAGAAAAGAAAAAAAAAATACCTCTTGATATTATTTTGGATCGTTACTTCCATTAACAAAAAAATTAATATTAACATAATCTCCAAGAAAAACAACCACCCATTTCCAACAACAACAAAAAAGCATCTTTCATTCACAACTGAAAAGAGTAGTCTATCGCCAAACAGAAACTGCTAAATACCCAGAACTTACCTTTTCAATTGATTCTCTTTGACCTACTAATTCCTACCTTTTAGTTTGTTTAATTTTTATTTTTTTTTATCATTTTTGGCTTCTTCATATATTCAACATCTTTTGCAGTATAACTACTTAACAAGGATCTTCTCTAATACATTAATTATAAACAAAAGCCTAAAAAGAAGAAGAAAAAACTTTCAACAATTGTTAACAAAAATCCACTGTTTTTTTGCAACAAGTTATATGATCTAAAAACATGAATCACTACATCATCCACACACTTCTATTGTCATATCTACTCACAAGCAAGTTTGTTGTCTCGGCACAGAGTTTTGCGTCAAGCAACTTCTCATCATCCACCTTGTCAAGTGTGCCAATCTCCTCTTCTGATACAAGCTCATTCATAGTTCCAACAACGTCCAGTAGTTCGTTTGTTCCTTCGAGTTCATCATCTAGTTCAAGTTTGTTTTCAAGCTTGGTTTTGTTCAGTAGCTCTGCTGAGACCAATACATCTACCTCTTCAAGCAGCCAGTCAACTAGTTTTGCATTGCCAACAACATTTTTGAACACTAGTACAAGCTTGTCATCCACATCCGCATTGTTTCCGACAAGCAACATTTCAACACTTCCGGTAACAAGCTCATCATCAAGTTCTTCGAGTTTCTCAAGCACATCCAGAAGTTCAACGTCAAAGACTAGCTCATCAAGCTCAAAGAGCACCACGTCTTTCTCCTCATCAGCACAAACAACAACTTCTGCGACTTTGTCCACATACACATCCGACGGCCAGGTTTTGGTTACCCAAGTCTTCCTTACTTTGACATCTACACATACCTCGTTCTCAACAAACCCTGGGAAGCATCACGGCCTAAGCTCCAAGAACAAAAAGATTGTCATTGGGGTTGTTGTTGGTGTTGGTATTCCTGTTATCATCCTTGTGATCTGGTTGGTCTACTTCTTCATGCTGAAGGGCAAAAAAGAAAGATACATAGACTCCCAGGGAAGAGAGGTGATTGACATAAAGCACAACAAGTTCGTCAGATATGTCTGGTGCGACTTGTTTGGATTTTCCTTTAAAGACGATGGCGACCAAAGCATCTACAACAAAAGCAACAGCAGCTTCTCAAACGGAAACTTCATGAACAGGGGAGGCAGCAAGTCCAGCAGCAACTACGTGAACAACAGCATGGGTGTGCTCGGCAACAACGTCATGCAGATGAACGACAAGAGATTAGAGCAGGAAAACGCACTCCTAAAGGAACAGAGAGAAAAGGGATTCCCCACAAACGACACAGAGGACAAGGACAACATGGACTCGTCAAATACCCCAGTAAGTTTACAGGACAATAGCAACGGAAGAGATATTGACGGAAACTTCAAGGGCAGAAGCAGCTTGAACACCCACAGAAGAATGGAGTCCGTGGTCTCAGGCGATGGCTTTGATTACCTAGATGAAATCAATGCCAAGAAGTATTAAAGAGAGAAAAATATCTTGGTAAATCTGTTTTCTGTTTTTTTGTTTTGTTTTTTTTGGTTCATATTTTATGTACTTATGTTATTCCTATTTTTTTATTTTTATTTTACACATGAGATGTTCTACAACTTCTTATAAAGAATACGCTCTATCAGTGCAATATTCAAAAAACTATTTCTTTATCAGACCAATCATATAATTTATAGACCGATATATACATCCTACGTTAAATTTTTCATTACTTATTGCTTAGCAACATATTGCTTTTCCAAGTCGGCCCAGAAGGCAGTGGTTGGCAATGGGAAGGAACCAGCCCAGTCGAAGATTTCCTTCTTCATGGCTTCAAGCTCCTCGTGCTTTTCATCAACCTTGTTCTTGAAGTCCTTCAACTTGTTGGCTTCCTTAGGCAAGGACTTTTGCAGGGCAACAGCAAACTCAACAGCTCTGTTGATGTATTCAGCAATCTTGGCAAAGTCCTCAACACCCATACCTCTGGTGGTCATGGATGGGGCACCGACTCTGATACCACCTGGGACAATGGCGGACTTGGAGGAGTCGTGTGGGATGGAGTTCTTGTTTAAGGTGATGTTGGCTTGTTCACAAACATACTCAACTCTGGCACCATCAGTGCCCTTTTCTCTCAAGGAAACAAGAACCATGTGGGTGTCGGTACCATCGGTGACCAGTTTGTAGCCGTTCTTCTTGAAGGTTTCTTCCAAGGTCTTGGCATTCTTCAAGACCAAGGCTTGGTATTGCTTGAACTCTTCGGTGTCGACTTGCTTCAAGGCAACAGCAAGGGCAGCGATGGTGGATTGGAATGGACCACCTTGGGAACCTGGGAAGACGGAGAAGTTGATTGGGTTTTCTAGGTCGTAGTGGACAGCATCACCATTCTTCTTGTAGGATCTGATACCCTTCTTGAAGAAGATCATGGCACCTCTTGGGCCTCTCAAGGACTTGTGGGTGGTGGTGGTGACGATGTCGGCATATTCGAATGGAGATGGGATGACACCAGCAGCAACTAGACCAGCAATGTGGGCCATGTCAACCATCAAGTAAGCACCAACGCTGTCGGCAATTTGTCTCATTCTCTTGTAGTCAATCAATCTACAGTAAGCAGAAGTACCAGCAACCAAGATCTTTGGTCTGTACAAGGCAACGTTCTTTTCCAAGGTATCGTAGTCAATCAACTGGGTGACTGGGTCGACTCTGTATGGCATGGATTCAAAGTACTTGGCAGTGGCAGAGATAGGTCTTTGTTCGGTTTGGTAACCGTGGGACAAGTGACCACCGTCTGGTAGGTACAAACCCATGATTCTTTCGTGAGGCTTGATCAAGGCGGAGTAGACTTCAAAGTTGGCAATGGAACCAGCCAAGGCTTGGACATTGACACCCCAGGACTCAGCGTCTAGGGAGAAGGCCTTCAAGGCTCTTTGTTGACAGACAGTTTCGATCTTGTCAACAAATTGACAGGAACCGTAGTATCTGGAGCCAGGGTAACCTTCAGCGTACTTGTTGTTACAGATGGAGGAGGAGGCTTCCCAGATTTGGGTGGTGGTGACGTTTTCAGAAGCAATACAACAGATGGAGTGTCTTTCTCTCAATTGTTCTTGCAAAATGTATTCGACAACTTCGTCACCTTCAAGGGTTAGGGATTGGGTGGTTAGGTCGTTATGTTTTTGGGATAAGGCGTAAGACATTGTGTTTTAGAGGGGAATATTAAACAAAAAAGGGAAAGCTTTGTTAATGTTTTTTTTTCTGGTCTTTACTTTGTAATTTCTTTTCTATAATCAATAATCTTCAAAGTAACATCATCTCTTCCCTTGTTTAAATACCCCCTTTGAAATGATGAATATTTTTTTTAAATATCTGATTTACTTCTGAAAAGCTTAATTAGTTATTTATTTATTTTTTTTAATTTTAGCTGACTCCCCCAAAAAAAGAGAAATGAGTGTTTTTTTCCCGTACTTCTAACTGGCCTTTTTTTTCAAACTTCTGATACGCCCAAAACGGGCACTTTCCTAGTGTGGTGGACCAAGAAAAAATACCACAGTATCTCTCAAGAACTGGAAATGATCGACTTCTTCTGTACAGGATTATAGAGCATAATAATATATATATCAATCTAATTAACTATAAGGGTATTCAAAGGCACTTAATAAGGATGACTTAATTAACTATCTCCTTTCTTTTTTTTGTTGACTGCTTCTTGCATAATCAGTCCCAACCGTCTCTCCACCTCTTCTTCCACAAGTTGCAGTCAAACTCCTTCTTCCCTAGCTTCTTGTTCACCTCATTGTGTGCACCACACAGCCATCTGTTCAGACCCTCGTTGTCGGAGTTGTCCAGAGGGTTTTCCATGAGATACTTCTTGAAGTCATCAGCACACCACGTGCACGGGTACATTCTGCTCAGCACATTGAAGAACCCTTTGATCTCCTGCTTGTCAGCAGCAGTGGGTGTTTCTGGGTACTTCGAGCACAAGGCATGTATGAATGTCCACGACGAGTTCCCTAGCTTCTCAACATCAGGCGGGTCTTCCCGGTACTTGTCCACAGGCGCAGCCCTGGCGACCTTCCCAGTCACCATCTGGAAGTCAAGCAGAGTGTTGCATGATCTGCATGGTTTCCCGTCCTTGTCGTATATGATCTTTCTTCCTGAAGCACCAACTTCAGGCTTTGCTTTTGTTTCTTCAGCCATTGGCTTCTCTGTGCCTCTGCTTATGTAATGTCAATCTTTTGCCCAGCAAAGGAAAAAAAAACCAAGAAAATAGGCGCCGGAGGAAAACGTCTCGTGTGTGTTCTTATTTTTTGGCATAACGTAAACTAAACGGTCTCTTAAGTCCGGACATGCAAATGTGGTTTTAAACAAACAAAAAAAATTTAAAATAAAATAACTAGTCGTACATCTTCAGATTCAAAGGCACAGAGCTTCCCCTTCCACTCGGGTACAGCTTGGTTTTGTTCGCAAACGGACGTGGCAACGGCATCTCGTCCTTCGTGAGCCACTTGAACCTGCTGCTCTCGGGAACTGCAACATCGCCAAGACTCGACCCAACTCCGGCTTTGTTTCTGTAGCTCGTCGAGTCCGTCAGCTGCTCATCCGGTCTCCCTGCCCTCAGCCCAGTTGCTTCCGTGGTGCTGGTGCCGTCAGAGAATAGTCGTGTTTTGTAGTTAGTGGCTCCTGCTGGCGGCGGTGGCGGTGCTTTTTTCGAGCTGCTTGTGTCTAAAACAGGGGCAGTGGCAGGTGGCTGCGTTTGTTGCATTGGAGGTGGCATGCTTGGTGCACTTGGTGCACTATGTTGCACTGGCGGTGGCATGCTTGGTGCACTTGGTGCACTATGTTGCACTGGCGGTGGCATGCTTGGTGCACTTGGGGCAGTATGTTGCACTGGCGGTGGCATAGATGGTGCACTTGGCGCACTATGTTGCATTGGCGGTGGCATACTTGGTGCACTTGGTGCACTTGGCGCACTATGTTGCATTGGCGGTGGCATACTTGGTGCACTTGGCGCACTATGTTGCATTGGCGGTGGCATAGATGGTGCACTTGGAATACTTGGGGCACTATGTTGTATTGGCGGCGGCATAGATGGAACACTTGGCGCGTTGCTCATCGAGCCACCCTGCTTATATACAGCTGCAACGTCGTTCTCGTCCACAACATGGGAATCGTCTCTTTTCCTCTGGATCTCTGCTAGGAAAGGCAGTCCCCCAGCCATAGGGTTGACAGCCGCTGCGGGTGTTTCCTTTGGTAGAGGTGGTGCGGCAGGCATTGCAGGTGCCTTTGGTGTGCTTGTTGGTAGCGGTGGCGCAACAGGAGCAGAAGCAGCGGGCATGTGAGGCAGCGGTGGGGCAGCAGGCATTCCGACGGGTATTCCAGGTGCCTTTGGTATACTTGTTGGTAACTCAGGTGCCTTTGGTATGCTTGTTGGTAACTCAGGTGCCTTTGGTATGCTTGTTGGCAAGGGTGGAGCTTTAGGGGCAGATGCAGCCGGCACACTTGGAAGCGGAGGCGCAGCAGGAGTACCTGCAGGAATACCAGGGGCCTTTGGCACTCCTGAATCTTCGTGTGGCAAGTTGGATGCGCCCTTCTTCGAAACTTCAGCCACCTTTGTTTCATCAATTACATGCGAATCGTCCCTTTTTTTTTGGATCTCTGCTAGGAAAGGCAGTCCCCCAGCCATAGGGTTGACAGGTGTGTTAGAAGCCATTTTTTGAGGTGCCGTAGTAGACATTGGTGGTGCACTTGGTATACTTGGTGCTGCGCTAGGCATTGGTGGTGCACTTGGTATACTTGGTGCTGCATTAGGCATAGGTGGTGCACTTGGAATGCTTGGTGCCGCATTAGGCATAGGTGGTGCACTTGGGATACTTGGTGCTGCGCTAGGCATTGGTGGTGCACTTGGAATAGATGGCACCGTGCTTGGAATACTTGGAGCCACACTAGGCATTGGTGGTGGAATAGCTGGAGGTGCGCTTGACTGTGGCGGTTGCATACCTGGCACAGCTGGAGCAGATGGCACCTTTATCTCATTTCTTATATCACTTGCAGCATTATTCTCAGCTCCGTGCATCTTCTTGGCATTGAAAGCATTTTGAAGCATCGAGTTTAAGTCCATGCCGCCCATCGGAGCACCCTGCTTTGGTACTGCAGGTGCCGAAGTTGATGGTTTTGCAGTAGCTCCGTTTTCTATAACCCCGCCGCCTACTTTAGGTGCACTTCTATCGTCAGTTTCAGTCTTCTTTAGAGACGCACCTTGCCTAATGCTTGACAGCAAAGCATTTCTATCAATTGGCATAGCTGCCATAGGAGGCTTGCTGCTTCCCAATGACGGTGGTGGTGGACCTGGTGGTGGTGGCGGACCGGCCATTTTAGACAATATGAATTATTATTTAATAGTTAAAAGCTCAAAAAATGCAACGATCTTATTCAAATGACGGTAAAAATCGTGTTTTCTAACTAGCAGTTCTAATATGCTATTTAATCAACTAAATCAAACAGCTTTTCTGTTTGAGGTTTTATTGACAAATGAATATATGTTTTGTGGGTTTTTTTTTAGATAAAGATATTTTTACCTTTAAAATATACAAATTAGATTTTTTCAAAAAAAAAATAAATACAGTTTTACACACTCAAACAAAAACACAAGTTTAGAACTTTTTGGTATTTTTTTTTGGCTATCTTCCAAACCCAGCTGTTAAATCCGACATTGTCACGTGAGACAATTAACTTTTAAGCGGAGTATGTTGTTTTTTCCTTTTTCTTTTTTTTTTTGCTCTTTAAAAAACTAATATTGGGAAGTTGCGGCTAAAACAAATCTTATATTGCCTATTTGGGAAAGCTGTCTACGAAAACAGAAGAAACAAAAAAAAACACACATTAAGCTGTGAAAATATAGATGAACACTTTAAATTGGTGCGCTATATAAAGGATGCACCACATTTTGCTTCTTTTTTTTTTTTATAAAGTGATCCGTCACTCACATATTTTATTATACAATTATTAAACAAAACACACTCTCAAACAAACCACAGCAACTTATGTCAATTTTGTGTATGCTAAGATATCGTGATATTTTGAAAATGTCTCTTTGAAAATGAACAATCCTTTTCATTTACAAATTGGGATATTACTCATGGAATCATGTTGTTTTTCTTTTTTGCAGATGCAAATTGTCAATGAGTTGCTATTATTCTTCTTTTTTTTTTTTGGCTTCTTCGAAGATCTGTTACGCTCCTTCTTTCATTGAGTTACAGATTCAAAGCGAAGCCTATAATGAAATTTTAATTTGGTTGTTTTTTGAGAATAGATTAGGAAATTTTAAAAAATCTATTGCCTCCAACTTTTCAGTGATGTTTTCTATTTGTTGATAAGTATATGGAGGGTAAGACCAGACATCTTCTTCTTTTTTGTTAAATGTACTTTGTGTATTGTTTTTCTCGTTCTTCTTAAACTGTATCTTGTAATGTTATAAAGAGAGTAGCTAAAAGCCGTTGTATTCGTGTGTAAAAAAGCTGTTATATGATTACATTTAATTTATTAGATAATGTTTTAGTGTACTTTATATTAAAGTTACTTTAGTAAAGCTAAATGTAAACTTAATTTTTTTTAAATGGGGTTTAAATTGCTATATAGGGTAATCACATGACCTATCTTTTTATTTATACCACAATTACCCTTTTTGGAACACAACTATAAACAAAACGAGAAGATCAAATCATTAAAATTTTTTTTTCTATGGCGGCAATGGCATCAGGAAGGGGGAAAAAAAAGAAAATATAAAACAAATTTGTAGCAGATAAACAACGCGCATGTGTTTTTCTGAATTTCTGTGTGTGTTTCTTGATTTCTCTCTTTCACAAATGATCTTTACTAATTGAAGTTTCTTGGTTTCGTGTCTTCTATCAGTTTCTTCGCTATGTTTAATTAATACACTTCTTAAGTTGAATCATCCTTACATGTCTATTAAATACTTAATTGTATTAGAATTGGGTGTAAAGACCAAAACAAAACAAACAACAACGAAAAACCCAAATAGTGCATTCTAAGAAAGTTACTTTTTCTATTTTTATTAAACCATAGTAAACACAGATCAAACACAAAAAAAAAAAAATATAATAGTTATTCTATCTCATTATTGATTCACCTATATTTCAATAACTTTTAACTAATATCTCTTTGTTATCCCAATACTATATTTTCATTCAAATAAAAACAACAACAAACTAATTTTCCTTTGATTACTATAATTACAAAATGAGAGAAATCGTTCATATATCTGCTGGTCAATGTGGTAACCAAATAGGTACCCAGTTTTGGGAAAGAATTTGTTCAGAACATGGTTTAGACAACGATGGTTACTATGTTGGTAACAATCCATTGGAAAAGAAAGGGTTGAACGTCTACTTCAATGAAGCTTCATCAGGTAAGTATGTCCCAAGAAGCATCAATGTTGACTTGGAACCTGCCACTTTAGAAACCGTTAGAAACTCCAAGCTAGGTAACCTATTTAGACCTGACAACTTTGTCAATGGTCAATCATCTGCTGGTAATGTCTGGGCCAAAGGTCATTATACAGAAGGTGCTGATTTAATCGAGTCTGTTATGGAACTTGTCAGAAGAGAAGCTGAAAATGCTGACTCCTTACAAGGTTTTCAGATATCTCACTCTCTAGGTGGTGGTACAGGTTCTGGTTTGGGTACATTGCTATTGTCAAGAATCAAAGAAGAATACCCAGACAGAATGTTAGCCACTTTTTCTGTTGTTCCTTCTCCACAAGTCAGTGATACCGTTACTGAACCATATAATGCCACACTATCCATCCATCAGCTATTGGAATTTGCTGATCAAACATTCTGTATCGATAACGAAGCCCTATACAACATCTGTCAAAATACCTTGAAGATTAAGCAACCAGGCATGGATTCATTGAATAACTTGATTTCTTCTGTTATGAGTGGTGTCACCACTTCTTTGAGATACCCAGGTGAGTTGAACTCTGACTTAAAGAAACTAGCTGTTAACTTGATTCCCTTCCCAAGATTACACTTCTTTATGGTTGGTTATGCTCCTTTAACTTCTATTGGCTCCCAATCATTCAGATCCCTAACTGTTCCTGAGCTAACCCAGCAATTATTTGACAGTAGAAATATGATGGCTGAAGCTGATCCAAGAAACGGTAGATACCTAGCTGCAGCTGCATTCTTCAGAGGTAACGTTTCAGTCAAGGAGGTTGAAGACGAAATGTTGAAAGTACAAAACAGAGACTCGGCAAACTTTGTTGAGTGGATTCCAAATAACGTGCAGTCAGCCGTGTGTTCAGTTCCACCAAAAGATATGGAAATGTCTGCCACCTTTGTAGGTAACTCCACATCTATTCAAGACTTATTCAAGAGAGTTGGTAAGCAGTTCTCCATAATGTTCAAGAAAAAAGCCTTCTTACACTGGTACTTAAACGAAGGTATGGAAGTGCTAGAATTCACAGAGGCTGAATCAAATATGTTAGATTTAGTATCTGAGTATCAAGAATATCAAGATGCTGTAGCAGTTGATGACGAACAAGATCTTGATGAATTGGAACACCAATAAGTTTTTGAATAATAGGAAAATCCCTTTTTTTGCTTTTTTTTCCAGCAAGTAACAATATTTAGAGTGCATGAAGACACTTGTATAATTAACATATATACCATTTAATCAAATCATTTAATTAAAATCATTGTCTTGCATTGAAATTTCTTTTTTTTTTTCCTCGTGTTGAAAACGTTCAATTTCTTTTCCAGAAACGGATTTTACGCCCACACATAAGAATTTACTTTGATTTTCTTCTCTCTGGGAAAAAAAGAGACATCAAGAAAAAATTATTTTTTCTAACTTTCTTAAATAAAGTTCACATCTGTGTTATCTATTATCATCGTAAACATAATCATTTTCAAAGACCAAAAACTCAAGTAGCCTTTTGTCTTTTGATATTCACACTCAACAATAACTAAATTTGTTTTTACTTGTTTTGCTTTTTGTGTAGATAACCGCAACGATTAAACCTGAAAAAAAGTAAATAAAAATAAACGGTTTTTGAACACAGCATGTTTTCTAAGAGTATCCTAAAACAGCACAAAAGCCATTCTTTGGTTGCAAATGCTATCAAACCGCAATTGTTCAGCAACAAAGCTGGTGGCTTGAGATCATTTTCAAATACACTATCTTTGTTAAATAAAGAAAACGATGGTGCCAACGACTCATCCGACGAAATAGCCCAAGTCCAAAGTTCCAACGACACGAATTTGAGTGAAAGTGAATTAATCAAAAAATACAATAGCTACTCTCATCTTCCGACTGTTTCAAAAACCTTGCTAGAAAATCTTGATGAAGACACCAAAAATATTATCAAATCAGGTAAATCTATCTCACCATTGAATGTCAGCGACACCCGTACTTTGAATGTTTATAAGAGTTACCAAGAGGAATTGTTAGAATCATTTGGGACTCCAGATGACGAAGAAGTAATCTCGACAAAGCAAAAACAGGGCAAAGCCAAGTCCAGTTACGTTAGAAGTATGGTGAAGGGAGGTAAGTTGAATGATGCATTTGATCATCTGAAATCTTATGCAGCTCTTCCGGAATATTCCCAGTATTATCTAAACGGTGATTACTTGTTTTATTTCAAGGAATTCTTCAAGACTAGAAACTTGAAAGCTCTCAATATACAGAAAAAAAAATACTACGGTGAATTCGAAGAAGTTGACAAGCTGTTTTTAACTGGTCTAGATTTATGGAACCTTCACTTGAAGCATAAAGATCAGATACTTGGCTTGAATGTTTCCACCACTGCTATCAAAAGTGTTTATCTGGCACAATTGATTACTTACGCTTATCAAGGAGAGATCCCAGAAAGCATTCCAAATCCCGAAGAAGACTTGACACTGAAAAGCATTGTGGAGACAGTAGCTAACGACGGTATTGTATCCATATACGACACTGATGTTTTCACAGATGATGAAACTTTATCACCTGAAATTTTCAAGATTTTGTATTATATTCCAGAATTCAACAACTGTTTGGACAAGGAAGTAAAATTAGCTGTAAAGAGTGAGCTGGACTCGATTGAAGAAGACCAATCGTTTTTGGCCGAAAGTGGTCTCCTTCCATCTGTAAATTCAGAGGACCCAAATAACACAGAAGCCTTTTCAAAGTTTGTTAATGACTTCATGGAAAAGCATGCTCATCTCAAGAGAAAGTTAACTCATCAAGAACAAATCGACTCCATTGCAGGTAGCACAATAAACTACCTAAAAGATGATGTCAAGAACATAGCTTTGAGTGTAAATAACAAATTTGAAATACTGAAATTTTTGACAATCCACAAAAAGAGCCTTAAAGGAGATTCTTGGATTGAACACTTTGTGTCCATTGATACCCATGGTGTATTTGGGATATACAAGTGTATTCCATATGAGAATAAGGAGTTGCGAAACAAGTTTTCCAGTTTGTTAGAGTCAATCAATTTGAGAAGACAGTTAGAAATTGAAAATTCTTGTTCTAAGAATGGTATCCAACTGGAATCTTTTAAAAGAAACAGACAGCATGGTACACGTAAAATGAACTTTCAATCTTTGGACACCTTAACTAAATGGCAGTTAGAATTGGCTGGTGCCTTAGACAAAATGAAAAAGGAAACCAGCAGTACAAATGAAGTTGAATTGAAGAAGCTTGAAATCCTGAATGAATTGTCATCCGAGAATGTGGCAACTGTAGCTATTTTCTCCCTCATTAAGGAAATGACATTTTATAGAAACAAAAACGATCTCGAAGATATAAACAAAGACTTTAGTTTAGGTGTCTCCAAAATTTCCAAGGCTATTGGAAGTGCATTGACCTTTGAATTCTCCAGATTAAGAATGGGTGAAGGCTTTTTCAATGATTCTGGAAGAAGAACATCCATTTTGAAGCAAAGATTATACGAGAATTCTATCAAGAAACACAAATCTGGTCTCATTCCTACTGCAATCAAAGAACAAGTTGAAATCAACCTAGGTATTTGTGTATTGGATTTAATTTTAAGTAATTGTACTATTAAGGCAAAAAATGTCAACACTAATGAAGTCATGGAAACATCTGCCTTCAATAGAACATATGCAGTTACTGAGGAAGGTATCAAGGGTATTTTGACTTTACATCCCATTGTAGTCAAAAAGCTATCTATTGGTATCCCTAAATTTGAAACCAATATGCATGCTTTACCAATGCTTCGTACACCAAGAGACTGGACCGACTGTAACGATGGTGGATATTTGTCTTCTAGAACTTGGCTGTTGCGTGTGCATAACAATGTTGAACAAAAATACCATTTAAAGAAGAGTTTGAATGAGAATCCTGATTTATCGGCTGATGTTTTAGAAGGTGTCAATACATTATCTAGAACTCCATGGACAATCAATCAAAAAGTTTATGATGTCATTACTACTCTATGGAATACAGGGAAAGAGTTTGCCAGTATTCCACCATCTAACTTCCATGAACTGACTGATCCAAAAAGTCCCAAAAACGTTTTCTATGAAAAGCTTAATGACGAGAATACAACTCCAGGTGAAAAACGTTTCATACTAACGGATTTGGCTAATATGAGACAAAAGTTTTTGTCTATAAGATCTACTGAAGCTTATAAGTTGGTTTTGGCTCAATCATACATGGGTGAAAGATTTTACTTCCCTCATACCCTAGATTTCAGAGGAAGAGCGTACCCAATAAATGTTTATTTAAATCAATTAGGTAATGATTTAAGTAGAGGTTTATTATTATTTTGGGAAGGTAAAAAGTTGGGACCTGATGGTCTTGATTGGTTAATGATCCACATGGGTAATACTTGTGGTCTAAGTAAAAAATCTTTTGCTGATAGAATCAAATATGTCAAAGAAAATTTGGAAGAACTAAGAAAAGATGTAGCAGACCCCTTCAGACCTGGCGCATTTTGGAGCCAAGCAGAAGATCCTTTCCAATGTTTAAGTGCTATCTATGAAATTGTTGGTGCTTATGATTGCCCTGAAGGTATTGAAAACTATGTTTGTCACTTACCAGTTCATCAAGACGGTTCTTGTAATGGTTTACAACATTATGCTGCACTGGGTCGTGATAAAGTTGGTGCCAAAGAAGTTAATTTGTTACCATCCGATGTCCCTCAAGATGTTTATGCTGCTGTTGCCAATGTTGTCAACAAAAAAATCTACAATCAAAGCGAAACTAAGGATGATTTGAAAGAAACTCAAGAAGCAGTCAAAAAAGCACTACCAACAATTACCAGAAAAATTTGTAAACAACCTGTTATGACCACTGTATACGGTGTCACTAGATATGGTGCCAAACATCAAGTTGCCAAACAACTTGTTAAGTTTGAAGCCTATGAAAACGATAAGTCAAAAGTTTTGAAACACAGTGCTTACATAACTGAAAAAATTTTCTCTTCCATTAGTGATATCTTCAATTCTGCAACAGTTATTCAAGATTGGTTGGGTATTGCCTCCAATTTAATTGCTAAATCTGTTTGTATACCTAATCTTAAACAGTTGAAGGAAAAAGATTTGAAGCTGACTTCTGTGTCTACTTTGATGTGGACAACACCTTTAGGTTTGCGTGTAGTTCATCCATACAGAAACGAAAGTGTAGTCGTAGTCAACACTTCTTTGCAGACGGTACAATTTACGAAAATTAAAGAAGACTCTCAAGTCAATGTTACCAAGCAAAGTAATGCTTTCCCTCCAAACTATATCCACTCTCTAGATGCTTCCCACATGTTACTGACTGCCGTTGAATGTACTAAGCAAAACATTCAGTTTTCTTCAGTTCATGATTCTTACTGGTCTCTACCCGGTGATGCCAATGTATTAAGTAAGATTTTGAGAGAAAGGTTTGTTCATTTGCATGGTAAAGATCTAATTGCTGATTTGAAAAAGGAACTAGAGGCAAGATATTCCCAAAATGTTTCTTTGTGCAGATTCTTTACCAATAGTCCTATTGCTGATGAAATAAGAGAATACAGATACAACTTCAAATTAAAGTTCCAACATCTTCCATCTTTGAGAGATGAGTTAACATTAGAAAGTGTTAGAAATGCTTTACTAAAAAGTCCTAATGCTGAAAGTAGAAAAAAGGGGGCTGAAATGGTTACTGTGCTATCGATTTTAGAATCTTACACTGAAGAAGAAATAAAGAGCTATGTTGTGCCAGAAAAATCACAAACTAAAACTGTTGCTTCAACAACTACTGTCCGTGCATACTTACCATTGAAATTCCCTCCTCCTCCTTCAAAGGGTGAATTCAACATTGAAGATGTTCTTCAATCTAAATACTTCTTCTCTTAGAGTCATTGCATTATTTAGTGGTATGTTGAGTGATAATCATGTAAATAAATAAAAGATATCAATATATGTATATATTTTCAAGCAGTTAAAACTGCAAAAGAAATATAAGTTTTCCTTTTTTTTGTAACAAACAAAATTCAAAACCGAGATAACAACGAATGTACTATATAACTATTTGGCAGATGAAATGATTCTACCTTGTGCTTCAAAAGCACTAATCAACTTTCTTAAAGGCATTATTTCTCTTTCATCTATGATTCTATACTCGTTAATAAAACTTATAAAATGAGCAAAGAAACTATTCCAATGAGCCTCCAGTGACAGATGAACTATTTTGTCAAAATGGTGGTAGTAAATGTGAGCTATTATTCTGAACATTTGAATCATTATTCTTTGCACGTCTCTTGGGAAGTTTGCTGAAAACTGGAATCCGTTAGAAGTAGGGAATAAACTTCTGTCTGTTATTTTGTTATTGATCCAAGACAAAGCCAAATCTATGTATTGGTTTGCAGGAAGAATTATATTTTTGTTGTTAGCATCAAGCCATAGGTAGTCGACACCAGGTCCGGCGTTCATAGTAGGGTATTGTTCAGGGGTAACATATTCTTGTATTACTGAATAAAACTGCGATAAGTTAGTGTAGAATTCAAAAACATTTAGAGCAACCCACTCTTTCAAGTCAACGTACTTGGGTAGTTTCACAATAGTCTTGAAGGAACCTTTGACCAAAGAAGTGGACACAAATGGCTCACTCAAAAACATGGCTTCTAATGATGGTTGTTGGTTTTGAGTTATGTTCGTTTCTGGTTCTTGCACATTTGTTCTGACAGATGATTTCGACGAGTCAGCATTTAGATACATTTTTGACCTCTTTTGCTGTAAAATATGTTTCTTTTCCTTTGCTTGTTGTCTCAGCTGTTGCTGTTGTTGTTGTTGCTGCAATATCAGCTCTTGTTGTCGGATATTGTATTGTTGCTGTTGCTCCTGCAATTGACGTTCATGTTCCATTTGAAGCTGCATCTCTCTTTGTTGCTTTTGTATTTGCAATTCTCTCTCTCTTTGCTGCTTTTGGAAAAGGGAGCTGGAGTTGGAAGAATTTTGATTTTTATAAAAAGTGCCTAGAATTGGCAAGTTACTGGAAGAATTATTCGCAGAGTTTGCATTGCTGTTGGCTTCTTTCTGTTTCTTTGAAGGAAATCTTAATGATGAGAAGAATGACATTTGTTTTTCCTGTTGTTTCTTGAACTACTTTTTCAATAAATATCCAATGATAACTAATGGGTTGGTGTCCTTAATTTTGTTGTTTATTAACAATTTTAAAGTAAGTTGTAGACGAAAAGTTCCACATATGTATATATATTTTTTTTAGTTCGCCTGTCCAGGTATAGCTTTTTTTTTTTTCTGGTTCTCCCCTCGAATCTTGCAAAAGTACATGGTAGCGGTGCAAAACAATTATGATGTAACGAGATCAATAAATACTGAATTTAATTAAAGATTGATTCTTTTATTATTTAAAAAAAAGTATATAAACTTAATGTGCATCATTCCGAATGATTTTTTAGTCAGTACACAACCTAATGTACTGATCTGATTTGATGCATCTACTTAAAAAGTGACATTTTCTTTCTTTAGGTAATTGCTAACAGATATTGTTCTGATACGCTGTATTTTTTTTTTGGTTTGTTTCAAAATTAAGTTTATAAATTCTTTGAATGATATATAAAGATATTATCTCAACTCTTGAAACACAAAATCTAAAAAAAAAATAATTAGCAGCAACGTCAAAAGATTATCTTTTAATTACCTGAAAAAAAAAAGATAAATGGTAAACAGCATATTGCAACAATATAATCTGTTTGATTTTTGTTTTATTAGAAATATAGAAATGTATCAAGTAAATCAAATAATTTATTCGACATCGATTTCTTCGATTTCTTCTTCAACGTCATCTTGTTCAGATTGGTAGAAAGATAACTTGTAAGAGTTAACCTTAGAAGCAGAAGAGAATCTGATCCATTCCTTTAAAGAGGCTCTCTTTAAGTACTTCTTGGTTAAGTACTTTAAGTATTTACCAGATAACTTGACGGTAGAGACAACGGTAACAACGTTGTTTTCTTCCTTAACGGAAACGGCCTTACCTAGGTTACCCTTTAAACCTTCAACCTTGATGTTTTCGACTAAGAACTTAACGTAGTCAGCAGAGTCAATGATTTCGTTTTCAACTGGGGAAGAAACGTCAATGAAGAAAGTCTTGGAGATTTTTTGTTTTCTAGCGGACTATTGGTTAATGTTATGTTGAAAGTTGTATTTCCGTTTAAAGATTAATTCAATTATGCTGTTCGATAAACTTATCGAATAGAATGTATTTCAGTATAATTTCATTGCCTTTTTACAGAGCAAATGATTATACATCAATATTAACCTTGGAAATCATTATTTATTTAAAAATGTAAAAGAAACATTTGTTAGTAAAGATTTATTGTTCATACATGTCAATTTATGATATTGTTTTCATTTGTTACATTGTATATTTATCTTAAATAAAAATACAAGTACATATATCGATAAAATGTCTATAGAATATGAACCTACTTATTTCATAGAAACATAAATAAAACGTAATTCTCATTAATTCAATCGAAACAATAGAAAGAGGTAGTTATTTTATTGAAACAACTTCTTAATACTTAATTCAAAAAAAAAAATGAGACTTACTGCTATTAACAATCACTAACTTAATGTGAATTTTTAAAATACAGATAGTTACAAGCCTTATTTTTATTTTATAAAATAAAAGAATAAATCTTTACCATAAAATAGAAATGCGTCCAGGTTATAATTGATTATAATCATTTGTATTAGTTAATAGTTATTTATTATTCTATTTGTAAGCGGTTGAGAAACCATAGAAAATAATATACAATAACATGTGCGTAACAAATGGGTTCGTTAATGCCAACATTTTCATCAAATGATACATACGATTGGAGCCATTGTTAATAGTTATGAATTAGTTCTAATTTGGTTTTGTAATCTGTTTCTTTACTAATTAACACAAATATAAAATATTACAGATATATATAACATTTTGTATTCTGAAAATTTAAGAAATTTCATCAAAATTATTCTTATGTGTTGAAAAAAAAGCAATTTGAACTTGGCCAATTTTGTGGATTTCATATTTTCAAAATGAGCCATTTTTGCCACAACTATTTCCCATTTAGGATAAGAAGATTGTGGCTTAGTGAAATTAATTTTGCTAAGCTTTTTTTTTGTTACATTTTTTTACTTCTTCCAAAAAAAAACTATTTCAAAATCGGATATAAAATGTTAAGGCTCCTCACGTGAATCCATTCTCATCTGTTTTAGGAATGTTGATGTAAATGAAAACAGTTGCCCGGAATCCAGTTTTTGGATTGTTACAGAGATTGTGTACTACGTTTACTATTATATCCTAAACAAAATTCAAAAATCAAAAAAAAAAAAAAAAACAATTACAGAAACACGCTAAAAATACACACCATTACAGGTATCCTGTGCTACATACACAACCACAGACACAAACCAATCCCCTATCAATCATGGGATCAACTGAAAAAGATGAGAGCTCTGGGCTAAAAGACTTCAAAATTACAAAAAGATCACAGAAAACTGAAGCTACAAAAGAGATATCCGACAACACTGTTTCCTTGACTTTCTCATCTCCCTTTGCTAAGACAAATGCTTCGAGCAGAACAAGCAGTAGACAAGCCAGTAGACCTACAAGCAAAAGAAGCAGTAAAAGAATCTCAGGGTTTGATCTACTAGAAAAATCATTAACTGGTATGCTTCAAGTATCTCCTTCGAAGCGTGAAACCCCACAACACCAAAATACGGACGCTGACCAACCCGATAAGCACTTGGAGAGTCCCTTAAAACTAAAGCTTTCACATCAAAATAAGTCTTTAGATTCAAATATTAATGAAGCGAAAGAAGCTCCCATTGATCAAAGTGTTGGGGGTGATAAAGATGGCTCATCTGACGATAGCTTTGGCTGGCAGGATGTTGATGCTGTTGCCGATAGAAATGTTTATGACGAAAACGGTAAACTACAGCTCTACTCTCTTGAAAATGCCAACGATATGAATGCAAACAATAGAAAGAAAGTATTTGGTAGCATGAATGACAAAAACGACAACAGCCATGGCAGAACGCCATCTATTGATGATGTAAATGATAATGATAATACTGAAACAGATAAGGAATTTAATGAAGATAGAGATTTATTCAACAAGAAAAACTTTGCTTATACAAAAATTGATGATGAAGAACAAGCAAAGGCATCTAGAAAAACTAACACCAAAGTTGATAGTCTAATAGCCTCTGCAACTTTGTATCAAAGATCAAACCCAAGTTCCCAAACCCCAGATGAAAAGGCTGCCTCTGATGAAATGTCTGAAAACGAAGAGGACGGAGATATCACTCATGAAGACTTAACAAGAAATAATCAGCTGAATGGGATGAAACACCTTCTTACAGATAACGAAAAGTTTGCCTACGCAGGTTGTGTATTCTTGCTTTTAAATCAATTATGTGCTGATTTGGCAACTAGAAATTTGAATTCGAATATGATAAAAGACCCGAAGCTAGCCAAAAGACTACACAACATTCAAAAAGATTACGGCTACTGGAAAGAAGAAATCATGAACAAGATATATTTTCATATGGAGTTCAATGAGGAAGAAATCAAAATGATAGAAAACCTAGGCCTATATCCTTTGGAAATTGATGATCTAATGAAGGCTCTAAAAATACAAAGAAAAGTACTAAACCCATACAATCCGGAAATTAATGAGGAGCAGAAAGTGGATGAACAAAAAAGTACAAGCAGCTTCACTGAAGAAGACGAAAACGATTTAAAAATATCCTCCATGAAAGCAGTAACTGACAACGACATATCAGATCAAGCACCTGAAAATATAGTCTCTGTGGAGTCTATTATCCACGAAAAAGAACTAGAGGTTGATGTGCCTTGGTCTGTCATATGTGACTTGTTTTTGTTATTTTTGTCCAAGGGCACTTATGATGCAAGATCTCGTGTGACCTTAAAAAAATTTGCTGAATACTTATCAATCACCGTAGAAGAAGTCAACCAATTTGAAAGAAGAATAACAGAGACTCTAGAATTGGAACAAACAGGTGAGCAAAATTTAACCAGAGATGACTTACTAAAGAAGAGACGTCAAAGAAGATCAAGAAAGAAAATGGCTTATGTTGGTTTAGCTACAGTAAGTGGGTCTTTAGTTTTAGGGTTAAGTGGTGGTCTACTAGCTCCTGTTATTGGGGCTGGTGTTGCCGCTGGGCTCTCAACTGTAGGTATAACGGGGTTATCAGGATTTTTGACTGGTGTTGGGGGTACAGCAACTGTTGCCGCTACATCGACAGCCATTGGGGCTAATATTGGTGGAAGCTCCATGTCCAGAAGAATGGGGTCTGTCAGAACATTTGAATTCAAACCACTACACAATAATAGAAGGTTGAACTTGATTATATCTATTTCAGGTTGGATGACTGGTGACGAAGATGATGTTAGATTGCCGTTCTCTACCATTGATCCCGTTGAAGGTGACTTGTTTTCATTGCACTGGGAACCTGATATTTTGAAATCCACAGGTGACACTATGAGCATTTTGGCCAGTGAGGCTATAACCCAAACCATCCAACAAGTCTTGGGTGCAACTATCTTAACTGCTTTTATGGGTGCTATCCAATTGCCAATGGCTTTGTCCAAATTAGGCTACTTAATTGATAATCCATGGAATGTTTCTTTAGACAGAGCTTGGAACTCTGGTATACTAATGGCCCAATATCTAATGGAAAAAAACTTGGGAAGTAGACCTGTTACATTGGTAGGTTTCTCTTTAGGTTCTAGAGTCATTTACTACTGTTTGAAAGAATTGGCAAAGAAGGGGTGTACTGGTATAATTGAGAACGTCGTTATGTTGGGTGCCCCTGTTGTTTACAATAAAGACGAGCTGGTCATGTGTAGATCGGTAGTTGCTGGTAGATTTGTTAATGGATACTCCGAAAAGGATTGGATTCTAGGGTACTTGTTTAGAGCAACTGCTGGTGGTATTTCAACCGTTGCAGGGTTATCTCCTATTGAAAACGATGATATTGAAAACTTTGATTGTTCTGATATTGTCAATGGTCATATGGGATACAGAAAGAATATTCCAAAAATATTGAAGAAGTTAGGCTTCTCTATTTTGAGTGAAGAATTTGATGAAATAGACGATACTCCAAACCCAGATAGAGAAAAGAAACAAAAGGAATTGCTTGATACATTGAAGAAGCTAGGTGATGATGAAAAGAAAAAACCCTTGAAGAAATCTTCCTCTTGGTTGCCTAAATGGATGAAGCCTAAGAAAGAAGATTGGCAAGAAATGGTTAAACAAGATGCAGTTGAAGGTGAAAATACTAAAGAGGCTTCTACTAAAACTTTAGAACATCCTCCAAAGCTATCTATTGATAGTACCAACAGTGAAGCGAGATCTTTTCAAAAAACTTATATTTCTGCTCCACATTTGCGCAATGACCCTGGCACGCCTACATCTCCAGTTTCTCAAGAAGGTGAGACTTTCAGCTTAAAGTTAAATCATTCAAGACCACGGTTTGCTTCTGGTAACATAGGTTTTGTTTTGAAAAATGCAGGAAAGTCAAGAACACCATCTAATGTTTCTGGCGTCAGCAAAGAAGTTGAACAGGACGATCAAAATAAAGAGCAGCAACACGATGAAATTGAAAAAGAAGAAGAACAAGCTGAAAATGTTAATGTTAGTGGTGATGAGGTTAAAGAAGATGGACACATGCAAGAGATCCATGACAATGTGGAAAAGCAAAGTCTGCAAGGAAATGACGATGCCGCCTCCATTCATTCCGTTCAGAAAACTGCTTTAGTGTTCAATAATGACAACGACGTTGAAGAAGAAACAGAGCCTGTAATCGAAAACAACAATGAGAAAGAAAGTTTAAAGAACGAACCTACTGTTTCTACTGAAAAAGAAGAAGAAGGCAGTAAGACTTCCGAAGAAGACAAACCTGAAATTGAGGTAGAATCTAAAACAGAAGACCCTGTTCATGAAATTAAGCTAGAAACTGAAAATAACGCTTCTGAGGACTCAAATGATCAAAAACCTGTAACTCCAGCTTTGCAGCAAACACCTGATTTCAAGCCTTTCCCACCAAATGCCTTTGGTTCTAGTTCCAAGGCTTCCAGATTTTCTGTTGATTCCCCATTCTACACAGCCGATGATGGCAATGATCTGGAAGACAATGATGAGGAAAAAGATGCAAATCTTGCAAACATCAGCAACATTATTGAAGAAACGGAGAACGAGGAAGATGAATTTCATTTTGAAAAGCCTGTCATAATGACTGCTGTACCAAGCATGGGTTCAACTAATGATGAAATGGACAGTGAAACCAACTCTGTTAGAACATCTTTATCAAATGTTGTTTCCGATGTAGAGGACAAAATCAGACCAAGTATGGAATCTACAGTTTCAAGCAGAAGTAATCAAAGTAGGAAAAGCAAAGGAAAGAAGAAGAAAGCTAACAAGAAGAGAAAGTAATCACTTTAAATCGTCAAATTCAGAGAAAACAAAAAAAAAAAAAATATTTAGTTCACAATAACAATTGGAAAGACATTATATACTAGATCTTCAACATTGATTTCTTTTTATATTTATAAGAATAACTCAACGTTTAATTCAACATAAGAAGCAGCATGAGGAATGGCAAAGTTGTTCATGACTTCTGGGTGTAAAGCACCGATTTCACCGACAACAACAGGCTCAGCACCTTCTTTGTTTCTGAACATGACTTTAGCACCTCTACCTGGGAAGAAGGTGGCATTTTCAGGGTCAGCTTCGATCCAGAAACCTCTACCAGAGCTGGCTTTACCGAAATCAGCAATCCATTCAGTTCTGAAAGTTTGCATGATCTTACCTAGCAGACCTTGGATGATTTCGAAACTGGAAGTCTTACCAACGTAAATAGCACCCCAATGTCTTTCGTTATAGGCCTTTCTTTCCATTTCTAGGTTCTTGAAGACAACATCACCGGTTTCGAAGACTCTTACTGGTAAAGTATGCTTTCTGTTTTCCTTAACGGTTTTCAAAATACCTGGAAGTAAAGTAGTTCTAACAACTTGATATTCAGCAGTTTTTGGATTGGCTAGTTCAACAACCTTGGTACCGTCATCCTCTTGTCTTAAGAACTTGAAGTTTTCATCATGGGAACATAGGGTTAATGGAAGAACTTCAACCCAACCAGATTGAGCAGAAGATTCTCTGAAAATATCACTTATCTTGTTGACTGGTAAAGGAGTGGCTATGAAGGAGGAGTTTGACAATTGACCGTCTTTTGGAACTTTATTGAAACCGTAACCAACACCAACATCTTCCATGATATCACATGGATGAAGAACATCTGGTCTGGTTATAGGTACTTGTACATCTAAGATATCTTCATCTTTGCTAGATTGAGTGGCTCTCAAGGACATCTTCTTTAATTCAGCAGCCATTTCTTCAGTGGACAACTTTAAGCCTAAAGCATCGTTGACGTAAGCTTTAGAGACTTCCATGCTTCTCAAAGCAACGTTTGGAGTCATTCTGGATTGACCGTTATGTTCACTGACAATTTCAACTGGTTCAATGGAGAAAGGTTCAGCACAGTATCTGGAGAACATGGCAACCAATTGATTCAAAACAATTTCAGCCTTGGTCTTGTCGTTGGCAGTAATTTCTATGAAAACGTTCTTGGTATCAATGGTGATCTTAGAGTGTTCGGAGTTGATCAAAGGTGGCAAGGAACAAACAGTGTTTTCAGAGTCAAAGATGACTGGGTAGACTGGAGAATCTTGAATGATATGGGTGAACTTACCTAAGTTGTTTTTTTGTTCTGGAGTGTTGTAGAAATCAACAATTTCACCACCAGTCATTTCCTTGGTTTGATTCAATGGAATGAACTTGAAGTCATCCTTTGGCAAAGCCTTGTAGTAGAATGGACCCTTGATGGAGTCTAAGTTGTGAGTACCCATGGCGACTAAGGATCTGTTTCTACAGATGTTAGAATGTAACTTATCTTGTAAGGCAATGAATGATTCGTAGGACTTTTGAGTGAACTTGATGTCTCTTAAGATGGCAGCAGCGGCAATTGGTCTAACTTGCTCAGTGCTTGGCTCAACAAACAACTTGGTGGTTGGCTTCAATAACTTGTAGTCAGGAGCAGATGAGTTACCTAAGTATTCGTTCAAGGATTGGGCAATACCTTCAATACACAACAAATCGTATCTGTTAGCACCAATTTCCAACTTCAATTCAGGTTCAGTGTTCATCTTCAAAGCTTCTTCAGTGGTATCTTCATCAACTTCAATACCGAAATCGAAACACAAAGCATCGAATTCTTCGTCGGTGTAGTTTTCTCTATTCAAAGCCTTGAATAGGTCCTTTTTGTAAACAGAAATAGTAGGCATAATGTGGTTATGTTACTGGTAAGTGCTTTTTCTTTTTGGGAGCCTACCTTGACTTATTCCTTAATCAATGATGACTGTTTTAAGAAAGCTTATTGTGCAAAAAAGCGGAAGAGCCAAAAAAAAAAAAAAAGCAATGAAAAATTTTCGTCGTTCCCAAAAATAAAATAAAAAAAGGAAAATTTTTCAAGACCCGTTTTATCTGATTTCGGAGTTAATCAAGACCACGTGAGAGCCAACAAGTTCAACAAAGTCTTTAATCATTATCATTAAAATAAAAAAAAAAATAATTCTATTCATTATATATCAAAGTTTAGAAATCTAATAGCATATCACTGTCTACATCACTCAGCAGGATGTCCTCACTTTCTTGAGCTTTTCTCAAAGCATACCTAGATAGAATGTTTCTCAACTGGCTGTCAGAAATAGGTTTTTCAACTACATCATCAAAGACATTCAACTTGGAAGCTTCTTCGTAGTATGCTGTGATTATTATAAACGGAGTGCTGCAGTTTACACCATTAGTGTTTCTGATGAGCTTGAAAATATCCACACAGTTCAAGTTAGATGAGAAAAATGTGCTGAAGATGATATCAAACTTCACATCACTCGTAGCTCTTCTCACCAATTCATCACCTGTGGCAACAGTAACAACTCTACAACCAGACCCTTCCAACGCCTTATTCATCAAGTAACTGTGGATGGGGATGGACTCGCACAACAAAACATCTAAATCAAACTTCATGTCATTGCTGCTCAAGCTTGTGGCAATCAGACTAGTGTTTTTGTCTTTAACTTCGGTGATGCCTGCTTCCAGATTTTTCAGTTGCTGATTGCTTTTGTTCAAATTGCTCAATGTGAAAGTTGAAGCTGTTCTCATTTCACCTCCATGCAAGCTCGACTCATTCGTCGCATTTCCGTTGCTGCTACTCGAAGGTCTTCTGCTTGACCCAGATGGTGTGTTGAGACCCAAAGTATGCGACAAAGTCGAAAATTTTCTAGATTTTTTCACATTGTGCAACTTTGCTACAGCTTCCATTCTTTTTTCTTCCTGCAAAACCAAATCTAAATGCTTTGGCACTACTCCGTTTTCTTCAACAGTGTTGTCAATTGCAGACTCAGGTAAACCGCCAAAGTCATTTCTAGGAACATTGTGAATACCAGTGGATAGCCCCTTTCCAGGAGTGGATGGGACACTGCTGAATCTGGACGCACTGCATTCAGATCTGGAATCTTGTTCGTCAATGTCACTGCAATTCAAGGAGGTGAGCCCTGTGCTCTCTTCACTTTTGCTAGAATCAAACTTATTCAGATAACCACTCGAATCATTCAGCACCATTCCCAAAGAACTGCCTGTGGATGGAGATGTCATTGTTCCAAATAATGCAGTCAACGACGCTGTTCTAGAGTGCTTATTGCTAGAGCTGGTTCCGTTGGATGCTGATGAGTTATTTCTTTCTATTCCTGAACTTGTGCTTTGATGCTCATTCTTCAATCTATTGATCACATTTTTGTTGGCCTTGTTCAAAGCCCTTATGTTTCTAAAATTGAAAGCACCAAAATCAGCATTGGATTTTTTGCTCTTTGTGCTATGTGCACTGCTAGTACTTGAAGATTTGTTCATCGAGGATGTCTTGCTTATCGAGGGAGCATCGGCAGTAGAAATAGATTCATCGGAAATTCCATTTTCAACTGGCTGTAAGAGGGAGCCGATGGTTGCTGGCTGCTGACCCACGCATACGCCATTATCCTCATAAGTACCAGAGTTCTGAATTTTACTTTCTAAACTAGAGTCTGAATTATTACCGGATTTATCATTGGCTTCTTGACTAGAGCTGCCTGTACCAGATTTGGAATCTTCATTGTCCAAGAACTTGTTCATAGTCAAGCCTCTACTGTCAAAGTAGTCAGTATCTTCTGGATTCGAGACATTTGGAACAAATTCCGCTTCTTCATTGTACACGTTATCCCAATCTAAGTCATCAAAATATGGATGATCCTTGATTTCATCGATGTTATTGTAACCGATTCTTTCTTTAGGATTGACAACCAAAAGCTTTTTGATCAAATCTTTAGCTTCAGGAGTAATGTACAAAGACTCTTCATCCTCATCCTCAAATTCAGGCCAATTAATTTCACATTGCAAAATCTTCTCAAATACTTCACCTGGATTGTCAGCATGGAAAGGCGGATAAGCAAAGTGGAATTCAAACAATATACAGCCAACAGACCACCAATCACACATTGGAGTCTCGCTGAAACCTTGGATAACTTCAGGAGCTATGTAATCTGGTGTACCCATAAACTTAAAGTTTTTATTTGTGGCATCCGGATCAAAAATCACATAGTTTGTTACTTTATCGATCGAAGACTTAAAGCTTTTGGTTGAGTTCAATGGGGAGCTGGCGTATGAGTTGTTTGAGCCTGTCTTTTCCATATTTGCATGTGGAATTGCGCTTGTTGGTGTGGTGGTTCTAGTTACCAATTCAGGTTCAATAGTACTATTTGTTTCATTTGAAACAGATAAATTATTAAGGTTATTGTCATTCATCGAAAAAATACCCTTGTTTCCAGTGGTTCCGTAGTTCGAAACTTCATAAATGGCACTAGAAGCAGAATCGGTATCCATCATATTAGCAGAGAAAGAGTAAGGTTTGTGATTATTAAGCTCAAATCTGGAATCTTCACTGTTTGGTGTCTTATTGTCCTTTGACTGTGAGAAATAAGCATCAGAGGGTTTATTCAATTGTGGCAGACTTGACGAAGAGCCATAAGATGATTCATGCACACTCTTGTGCAGTGGTTTTGAGTATCCTCTTGAGTTTGAGCCTGTGTTCTGTCTACTATTGGTTTCTTCATTATTTCTTTGTCTGTTGACCAAACCTAATCTACTTAACCCAAAGTCAATAAACTTGACATGCCCGTTTCTGTCTAGTAACAAGTTGTCTGGTTTTATATCATGATGAATGATACCATCTTGATGCATATCACTAACACCAAATATAATTTCTGAAGTGTACTGTTTGATCCACTTCGATGGCAAAGGTCCAATCATTTCAATCAAGGTTCTTAAATCACCACCAACTAAATACTCCATAACCAAAAACAAATGTTCCTTGTTTTGGAAGGTGGCATACAATTGAGCAACGTAACTCTTAGAAATTTGAGTCATCATAACTGCCCTTTCAGTTTTCACATTAGTGACTTGATTTTTTAATATCATATCAGCCTTCTTTAAACACTTTATGGAAACATAGTCACCAGTGGCCTTTCTCTTTGCTAGGTAAACAGATCCAAAGGCACCTTTGGAGATTGGCTTGACAATTTCATAATGTTTTATGCTTGGGTAAAGACTATAAGATTTACTAACAACTGATGGTGTACTCATTGAAGAGAAAGACTTGGATTTCTCGGTTGAGTTATCAGCTTTAGAATTTGTTCTCGAATGCAAGCTGTGGTTATTAGTACTACTTGGAACTAATACTGAGCCTAAACTCGATTTATGCAGTTCCAAAGGAGGAGGATCGACGAATTGTTCACTAGAATTTCTCTTTAGCAAGTCTGGTTTGATCATTCTAGGCAAGCCAATAAAACTTGCATCATTAGTATCTGTGTTTAAGCTAAAAGGATTGTTCAAAGAAGACATCCCATTAGCCTTCAGGTCAGGTGAGAATGGAGATGCTAAAGGAGATCTAACAAACACACTTTTGGTGGTAGGGTTCTTCTGGATGGTTGATAAAGTTGGAACATTGCTGTTTGGAACTTTGACGTGGGAAACTAACGGAGAACTTCTTTTTGGTCCAGTTGTTGTGCTTCCATGTCTTGCACTGGAAACACTTGACTTTCTTTGCAAAATAGAAGTTGCAACAGAAATATTTGGAATGTTCATGTTATTAGGTTTCGAACCGGCATTGGCAATATCTGTATTGTGCAAGTTTACACCACCCGTTGAAGTAGGCGACATTAAATTTGACATAATACAGTTGTTGGGTTCAGATTGATAGCTTCTATTGTTCAGCGATCCGGATCTTGAACTGATCGAGAGATTATCATCGCTTGAAAGAGCCGAAGATTCCTTTAAGCGTTCATAACTCTTCGAAATAGGAGTAGTATTCCCAGTTCTATTGGATAGACATAAATTCAATCCAGAAAAAGTCTCGTTTAAGTTGTTTGTTTTGTAAAAGCTTCCTTTATCATCGCTTTCATTGGCAGAAACAAATATTTGATCAGGTGAAGACATCGTCTGTTTGGAATGTGGTTGTTTTGAAGTTTGCAGGTTCGGCACGCTGCTATTCCAGTTTACACTCTCTTTTTGTGAAGTAGAAGAGGAAGCGGATTCAATATCTTTGATGTTTTCTACAGATGATAAGTGACCACTCATATGATCTTTGTTGATTATTGAACTCTCTATTCTTTGTTTGATAACTTCATTGGTTAAAATGTAAATTTCAGTTTTTAATCTCATGTGATATTGTTGGGTATGCTTCAATCTCATCATTTTTGTGATTTTCAAGTCTCCTAGCTTAATGGTATTGAACAAAATGTCAACAAAGCAATCTTGGGAATAAGACTGTCCAGTTTCAATCTGTAGAGCAACCGATAGCAATCTTTCTTTCCAGTTTTGAACATTTTCTATACGTTTTTGGGAAGTAGGAGAGAATTGGAAGATAATATTTTCCACAATTGGATAACTGGTTAATTTCTTCAATTCGCTATTATTTACACTTATTGAATCATCGCAAAAAGTTAAGAATAGGTTGATTGTGGAGAGAAGGGATGGACTTGAAATATCATGGACGTTTATATCATCATCCAGTGGTGTTATAACAGGTGAACCATCATGTTCAACCAATTTAGATTTTATTTCAAGGAAAGTCTTTTTGTATTGCTTCAATTTCTCTTGGCAGTTTACTATTTTGTCGTATAAGTTGTGTTCATATAAGCACATTCTACAATGTGTTTCCAACCACCAATCAGCGATTGGAGTTTCACAAATTCTACAGATCTCAGTTTTATCTTCAGGAACGTCATTGATATCTGTTATATTTCCGATTCTATGAAGTTTTTCATTGAACAGAGTAGCTCCAAATCCTAGTTTTTCAACCAATTGGTCTGGGAGCTCATCAAATTCGTCTATGTCAAAAATGGGCTTGATGATCCACATTGTAAAGTTAGGCTTGTTGGTAAAGATATCATGTATAAGAACACCTTGTGCTTCAAGAAAATAGAGCACTGAGCCAGTTTCATTATCCTCCGAGATTTTATCATCTGCGAATCTTGGCAATACAAATCTTATTTTATAACTTTGGTCATCCTTCAAAAGCAATTGAATAGTTCTGTGGAAGACTGTTCTATCAAAATCCGAGCCTGCCAAGAAGGTGGATATGTCCTCTCCGAGGATATGCTCTTTTTGATGGAGTATGAACAAATGGTCACTTAGGTACTTGATGGTACCATCTAGATTTAACTCCAATAGAATGGTGGTATTTGAATTACTAGCTTGATCAAGTAAGTCTCTATAGTCTTGTTGCTGTTGGCTTTCTGACTTCTTTTCGAGGAGTTTGTTCTGGTTTTGATTGTTGTATAAGGTGACATTGTGGCATATTGACTCAGCGCATGTGTCCTGTCTTTTCAATTGATTGCTATATTGGTCATAAGTATCAGTGCTATATTCGTTGTTGGAATAATTGTCTGTTGTAGAGGCAGATGGGTTGTTCTCTATGATAGGTTTTTCGCCAGGTGGTATATTTTGGCGAGGACTTGGTGTATATGTTGATCGTTGGGCAGCTATGTCTTTATGGAGGTCGTCTTCATTTTGGAAGGTAAACTGACTAAGGTATGAAAAATTTCTATTTTGCTCATCCATGGACAGAAAACTGTTATTATCCTCCTCATCTGCATGTTCAGAGTTGTTATCTATGCTGCTAAAAGAAGCGTCTCTTTCATTATCACTTTGGCTGACATTGTTATTATTGCTGGTGATCTTATTTTTGATGTTTGTATTCAGCTTATTGAACGTCCCTTTGATGTTTTTTGTAAGTTTCATTTTGTTGGTTTACAGACACTGGTGATAGTTCTACAAAGTATCAAGAAGATTGTACAGATCCTATGGGTCTAAGAGTTTTATCAATTAAAGCTTTAATTATGTTTGTACTTGAAAAGAGCAATCAATAATTGAGAATATAGAGAAAAAACGCAGATGGGATATTTCTATTTTTTTTTCTTTCTTTTTTTTTTTGTATTTGTGTGTGTGCTTTTTGCCTGGCAGTAGCAACCACAGAGATGATTAATGGGTCGGTATGTGAAAAAATAACTAAATAAAAACAAGCTGGGTGTAATTCAAGGTTAATATTAAATTATGTTCTTCAATACTGATGAATATGGACTGTGTTGTTTTAAATGTTTTTTGGTGTTTGTTTTATCTTTTTTTATTTTCGTTTATTTTTGTTAGAGAAATAATTAGCAAAAAAAAAGAGAGAAAACACAGATTGCGAAAAAAACCCAGTTTAGATAACACGAAATGGCTTAAAAAAAATAGTGGTTTAATTAAGAGTTACTGGTATGGTTTTTTTCCCTGCCGGAGATAATAAAGCGTGGATTCAAAAACAGACTGGTTGTGTTTCTTATGTTGGATGACAAGGCTGTATACTTAGAAAAACAAGATAATGGCAAACAAGGATTGCAAAAAGATAATGGCTTTTTGTTGTTGTTTATTGTTAAGGGTATAACGAAATGGAACTTAGTTCTTTTTTTAGATAGGTTAAAGAAAATAACAAAGACCGTGAATACTTTTATAATCTTATTTTTTTTTTTTGGATAGGTAGTATGTGAAATACAGTAAATGAGTTGGGTTGATGACTTTACTTGTTTTTGGTTATCTGCTCTTTACCATATTCTCTAAATAAATAACTAGATAAATATTTTAACTGTGAACAATTCCGAAGTGAATAAAAAACATAAAAAAAACCCCTTACTGTCTATATATATTTCATTATGAATAATAAGTGCAGCACTGATGAATTTAATGTAAGGAGTGCTTCTGATCCAAAAATTTTTTAACCTTTTTTTTCTCATGTGCCCAAAGAATCCTGTAGCACTGATTTTGCTTATATACAATTCCAAATAGCTAGGAAAAATGTGTGTGTATTTTTTTTTTCTGTCATTAAAAAAAAAAAAACAAGCGCAATATCACACTGATTGATTACATTATCAAAAATTGCTTTTTTTGTTTTTTTCTTGAATCATTATTAATTGATTATTAATTTTTGCTCAGAAAAAGGAGGTAATGGTATTAATCGGAGGAAGATTCAAGTCTTGTTGATGATTTTCCAAGAGAAGTGCTGTCAACAACATGAGAGACACAATTATTATTATTTTTTTATTGTTCTCTTGTTTCTTTTTTTTTTTTTTAAAAAATTTTGCTTTTTTGGTGCTGTCCTCAAGATTGGGATACTAATCAGCGGGTATGAAATGGGGTTTCACGGCTTTAAGATGAAACATGGGGATATGATTTCACCTGTGCCGTTCTTATTACATCTCCCAGATCCTTGATGAAATCATTCATCCATCTTTTAAAATAAAAAAAAAATATAGACACACACATTGATCAGCCACAAATAATAAAAACGCCCTATGGAAATAAGCACAGTGTGTATTTGATCCAATGGATAAATATCAAACAGGAAAAGAGGAATTAATTACAATCAAGAAAAAAACCCCTTATTATGGGTCAATAAAAAAAAAATAATGGTAGGGAAATCGCCACATTGTTTGATTGCTCTAGAATATTTATGTATTGACAATCAGCTAATATAAAACAGGTTGACCTGGATTGAACGATGATAAGATACCCCATGTCTAGAAGAATAAAGTTGTTGTAGGTCGAGTGATCCACACCTCCTCTTTAATTTTTAAAAATAGACAAATATTAGTAAATTGCCACTATTAATTCATTATTAAAGGCGACAAATTAAAAAAAAAAATAGTCCCTGTGTCACAAGTTTAGCGCTTAGTATTTTGCTAATCGAAGACCCTTGGCATTCATTCTCAAGTAAGCGTAACTCGCAGCCCCAACCAACAGGATCATACCGCTGAACACCCAGAAGTACTGGTACCGTATGCTTGATTTCTGGTCGCCTATTATTACCCCGCCGATTTCAATAATGGGGAATGCGGCGCAGGCGGAAAACAAATACATGGTTGAGAATTTTTTCCCAAAATCATCCTTGGCACACATTTTTTTTACTGCTGTTGGACACAGCGATAAGAAACCTGAAATCGATGACCCATAAAAAGCACAAAATAGATACATCCCATAGCTGTGTCTCCCTAGCCCCAGCAAAAACACAAAAATGCTCATGGTTGCTATGCTCATGCATGTAATTATCATTTGGAAGCTTCCAGTGTATCTATCAGCCAAGTATCCGTAGCTTCTCCCAACAACACCAAAACAATTCATTACTGTGATGAAGTCATAAGATTCTTTTTGTGTGTAGCCTTTTTTCAAGCAGTATGAGGTCAGGTACGTTGCTACGATCGTTGTGCCTACCTCAGCACATGCCAAACCAATTGATATGATCAAAAACTTATAGTCCAAAAAGTACTTCAAGTTGATTGTTTCCGTAAGGTATATCCGCAGAATATCTCTATAAGTTTCGTGTCCACGCTTATGCTTCTCCTTATCAAAGTTGTCGTCCATCAGGTACACGCATGTTATAGCCAGGAAAGATACAATCCCTGCATAGATGAGCATGCTCTTCTCAAATCCTAGCTTCGAGTATGTGTTTCTTATCATAATGGGAAACAGTATCCCACCCAAAGACCCGCCAAATGAAATCACTGCTGAAAACGTTGCTATTAATCTTGAGTACCACTTCGAAAGACTACTGAAACAGCAAGTCATCAACAGGCCTTGTGCAACTCCAAACAAACCATACGTAACAATAAAATTGGCAAGCTTGGCTTCGTGGATGTGTATGTACTCTCCATTGCCCAGGCTGTACAAAGACTTCTTCGATGTGATCTCGTAAGTGCTCCCACACTTGGCAAACCCAAAGAAACTCACTATAGCAATGCATCCTGCAACCACAGTCAATCCTTTTGTTCCTGAACGGTCTATTTTACAACCAGCCAGGATCCCAGCTCCAAGCAGAAAGAATAGGTTCAGGGAGAAAATCCACGATATATTAGCTGTAGAGACATTTTTCTGGTTGATCAAAATTTTGTGTTTTGCAAGGATATCGCTCTGTAGTCGAGAGAGCGTCAGTTCAGAGTGGAGCAGTGGCTCCAAGGCCCCAGATGCGTTCAATACCCCAAACACCAAAGTGAGTCCGAAAAAACAGGACAGTGTGTTCAGCAAGGGTCTTCGGTGGTATGGGCTGATATCACCAGGGTGCTCACTCTTCAAAAAATCAGATGTTGTGGACAGAGACTCCTCATCGTATTCTTCCTTTTCCATGTCTTGGTTTGTCACTTGGTGATTTTGTTGCTTTTCTTGTATTGGATTCTCTTCTCTGGCTGTTTTTTCTCTACTTCTGCTGCCGGACATTAATCACGCATCCCGGAGATAATTCCTCTGTCGGTCTTTCTTTTTTTCTTGGTAATTCGATGACTCACTTCTCGTCTCGGTGATAACCGAAAGAACACAATCAAAAAAAAAAAGCTTAAAAACGCAAAGTTCAATCAACTATATATCAGCGCCTGTCAATAGTACTCAGGCTGGTTTGTGTTTTTGCTAGTCGACCCTGAGTTTGGCGGAGTGAACACAAAGCTTCCTGCACTTGTCTTGTCATCCGTGCCCGTTTTGGAGCCGTACTCCAAGTACTGTTTCTCCACTGGCTTGCGGGGGCCATCAGCAATCCTATCACCCTTTGGCGAGATCATCTTCTCGTTCCTGAAATTCGACTCCGGTCTGTTCTTCACACCATCGTAGATGTTCTCCACACTGTAGAACTCCGCTCCGTGGTTTTTGTTTTCGAGGCTGAAGGTATTCATTGCGGGCAGCGGCGTGCGGCTGTCCAGCGGAGATGCATTTATAGACTTTGCACTCTCAACCAGGACTCCTGCGCTGCTGGTTGGTCTCCCAATTCGAGTATCAACCGGGTCAAGCACACTCCCAGCGCTCATAACGGTCTTGGAATTGTTGTTTGCGGACATGAACGGGAAGCTTCTGTTTTTCTGCATGCCAACCGCACTGTTGCCGCCGTGCAGGAAGTGTATTCTTTGGTTGTTTGCAGTGCTGTCGTCGCCTTTCAGGTCGTTCCCTGAGTATCCCACATTAGAACCTGCAGTAAGCGGCGGGACCCTGTACCCGTCCCCATCGCCACCGTGGGAAAACGTGCTGTTGAAGTAGTTGGACCCCGGTCTGGAAAAGTTCATGTTCAAGAGGTTTGCCAGGTGCATCAGACTTCCATTGGGCTGTGGATACAAAGGAGACACATTTCTGGATTCCTTCAGACCCGTGCTCTTTTTGTTAATCTTCAGAGGAGGCAAGAATACGTTGCTGTGTGGTTTATCAGCGATCGGATCATTTTTGGGATCCGGCACCCCCTTTGGCGTGTTAGTGTTTCCGTTGGACTTTTTTCTCTGTGCTTTTAAGGTTCTTAAGCTTTGGAACTTCACCTGTGTGTCCTTCATGATTCTTTTGCTTTCTTCCAGATGCTGGGCAGCCATGGCCTCTTTTTTGGTTAACTCAGGTTTTGCAGGGCTTTGTGGCTCAGCTGTGAGCACCGTTTGATTTTGGTCTATTATCGTCGATCCTTCTTCTGAACCTGGTGTCTCAATGATCAATGTCTTGATTGTATCAACCCACTTGTCACTTATTTGCTCTTTTTCTTTATACTGGTTTTTTACATTCCGTCTTTCCCTTTTGGCAGCAGTTCCACTGTACTTACCTGTTTTCAAGTAAGCCTCAACTCTGTCTTTATCCATGTATGTTATCAAGGTGGGCACTGAAACTTTGAATTTTTTACAGGTCTTTGACAAAGTCGTGCTGTTCTGGTTCAACAGATAGTATTTGGCAGCCTCATATTTTTTACTTTCCATTTGGTAGAACGCCATCCCCTTGACAGGTTTTGGTGGAAGCGTGTACTCCTTTCTGAGCTTTCTGCCTTTTTTGGCTTCTTGGTCTTTGTTTTCTCGCAAAAGGTTGCTTTGATGGTATTGGTCTTCTAGCTCTTTAACAAAAGCCAATTTCTCCTCATTGAATCTTTCCTTGTCCACTCCCGACATTGTGTTGATAAGATGACTCTTCAGCTTTTCTTGCATTTCTTCTTCTTGGATTTTGCTCAATTTGATTTCCATTCTTCCTGTTCTTAAAGATTTCAGGTCTAGAAGTGAATTGTTGAGGTTGTTTACGGCTGGTTTTGAAGTGAACTTGTTGAAGGCTGGCTCAACAATATTTGTCAATGGGTTGATGTTTGCTATTTTTTTATCAATAAGAACCTTAACCTGTTTGGCATCCTCGTTGTACACTTTTTTTGCTGATCCACTTGAATTATGTTGGTCATCCCCTGATTCAGCTTTTGCAGCCATTTTATTGTTCTTGTATTGCAGCAGCTACTGTTAGTGGTCCGTTGATATCGATGTTCTGTACTCCGCGATATCGTTATATTTTGTTGTTACTCAAATTAAAATTATACTTTTTCCAAGGTTTAAATAATTGATTAAACCAGTTTCTTTTTGAGTTTAAAAAATGAGCTGTTTATAGATTGTATCAGAATTGATAGATGTAGCCTAAATTTAATCAAAAGAAACCAATTGTAGTATACTTGAATAGCAAATAATATTTATAATTTTTTTTTTAAAAAAAAAAGAAATTTATGTTAGCTTAACTTCTATAACAGTGTTCTATGCTGATAGTACTTGATAATATCTGTTCTATTGTAGTTTTAATCAATCAAGGTGATAAAAATGAAGTACACAATGAGTTAATGCTAATGAAAAAGTGAACTTTGTTTCAAAGTATGTTTCAAATTGAGATTTTTCTGTTGTGATTAGCGAGTTTAACTAATGGGTTTGTAAGATTTTTGGATGTGGTATTTGGGTTTGCAGTTCAAAATTGTTTTAATACAAGTATTAAACAAATCTGGTATTAGCTTTTTCAATTGAAGAAGCTATTTAGACAGTTAGATTGTTTACACAAGCAATGGATTGAATATTAAAAGAAAAATCAACACACCCACCCAAAATGTTTTTAATTAATGAGCAGGCTTAATTAATGCAACAAGGCGAGGCCACACACGACTCCTAGCAGCAAAAAGGCTCTATCAGAGAAAAACAGAAACTGAGAAGAAAAAAAAATTTTCATTCCTCAAAACAACACAAAATTTCCCTTTTGGGAGATGGCGCTAATAAACAATAGGGGTCCTTAACGCAAAAGCATTTGTTTAAAAATAAAGTTATGCGTGTATGTGTAAGGCATTTTCTGTTTAAAGAAAAACGGTTTAACTAATGTTTCAGAAGAAGAAAAAAAAAAAAAAAAAGGAATATAGAATGCCCACAACTTTTTTGTTGGGAACGCGTGCCATTATGTTTAATCAATTGATGGGTGGCTAAAAAAAAATAATCAAAGAGCATCTAGGGCTGCTGTATCTGAAAACACTGATTAACGCGTTTGTTTACACCTGCGTACTTGTAGTTCTTGGGGATGGTCAAACAGTAGATGATCAAACCAAGAACTTCCCATATACAAAATGATATCTAACAAATCAGGGCCTTACTACAATACCCCTAAACACAGTTTTTCAAACGCTATTGCAATGAACTCGTCAACTGTGATTCCCGATGACACTTCTACATCATCACCTTTACTAGCATCTTCAGTTACATCTGAATTACAAAGCATGGCCACTTCCCTTAGCTGTAAGTTTGACGAAATAAAAGATGTACTAGGTTCATTCAACAGCAATATTGCACGTATTCAACGAGAAGAAGAAACCCACAAAATTCAAAAGTTTAATGAAAACATGATCTCTCCATACAACTCAACATTGACCAAAAACCCAGAGAATTACTCTTTCTACCCTAGTAACAATCATGAATTGTTTTTCAAAGACTACTTTGTGGACTCCAGCACATTACCTTACGATTTCAAGGTGATTAACTTCTTCATACAGCTATTATCTGCAGATAATGAAAGCATTGCAGCAGTGGAGTTGTTCAACTTTGAAGACTTCAAAAACTGCTTGATTGAAAAGAAAATTACATTTAAGAAAAAATACTGTATTTTTTATATGATTGAAAAAAAAACAGTAAAAGGCTATAAAGATATGGTAAATCATTACTTGTGTTTGGTTGATGTTAAGAAGCTAGAAATCCATGTAATAAATCCTTTAAATGATTATTCAGTCAATTCAGATGTCATTAATCTCAAACTGCTGATAGATCAATCATACAACACGGACTCTACTATTATTAAAGTATGCCATAATCCTATAACAACAAAGCCTTATAATTCTGGGTGCCACACCTTTTTAAACATATACTCATTGGTATCTGACATGAACCAGTATCTGAACAACGTCAGCAACAAGGCAAATGATCAGTTTTCTTTTTTTGTGCCTGACAACGCCAATATCCGCAACCAGTGCTACGTGGTGTTGGTGTATCTTTTGGAAAACTGCTCAAGTAAAAGAGGCAAGGAATACTACCAGTACTACAAAGAACACGTCAGAAATATTCTCAAATAAGTATTGTTCGCTGTTAGTTAAACGCTTGGCTGGCCACGCTACCAAATATTTAATTTTTATCAACATTTTTTTTCCGTATACAAAAAAAAAAATTTTACCACCCAAAACTCCACCTTCGCTTTTTTTTTTTAAAGCACATATATTAGTGCTGTTAAGGGGATCTGTTTTATCCGATGTGTTGTTCATAGATTAGAACTAAGTAAAAGAAGTTACACATAATCCCCCAAAACAAAATACACATATACATATCCCAAACAATGAACTTTGAAGAAGCTGTTTTAAAGGTTAAGGAAATTCCAAACGGTAAACTATCCCAAGACGAATTATTGCAATTATACGCCTTATTCAAGCAACACACCGTTGGTGAAATTCCAGCTGACTCTAGCAGACCAGGTGTTTTTGCCTTGAAGGACAGATACAAGTGGGATGCTTGGAAGAAGCTAGCTGGCATGTCCAAGGAACAAGCTGCTGAAGAATACGTTATCTTGGTTGAGCAATTATTAGCCAAGTACTTATAAGTTTGATATATATATGCTGAACTTAATTTGATGATCCATATTGGCCAATGATAGAATTGGAAATAATATAAAAATAGTAGTAGTTTTGTGTTTTTTCAAAACTGATTCATGAATTCAGAAAGCTCTGTAGATGTTGACATAATCAGTTTGTTCTATCCATTGCTTTCTTGCATTTTCTTAATTTTTTTTTTTTTTTTTGCTATCTTTTTTATTTTAACGCGTACCAACACGATATCATCTTGTTTATTTCTTCAAAGTAGAATCAAGTCCCACAAACAAAACCAAATACCACCGTACAAATGCCTGCGCCTACTTTGCAGCACACTGCACTTGTTACCCAGCAAGTGATGATACCATACATGAAGCACATAGATGATTTTAAAGCCATAGTAAACACATTTCTGTATGAGTGTACGCAAATCATGAGAGACCATGCCGTAAACAACATAAAAATAGACGAAGATGTAGTAAAAAAAAGCATCGATATGCTAGAAATCAAAATGGAAGGAGTAGTTGATGAAATAATGAACAGCTATGAAAATTTCTGTATGACAAAAATTTTCAATTATCCAGAGAACTTGGATTCAAGATTGTTTAGGTTATCAAGTCAAGTGAAATTCAAAAATATAGATGAAAACAAACATAAAGAATACCAAAAATTGGCTGATGACCTGAAGACGGAAATCCATTTAAACATTCAAAAAATTGAATCGTTAAAAGAGCTTCTGAAGTACATCTACATTGTCAGTAAACAACTAGATAAGGTATACACAGCAGTGGAGAAATTAATGGTTTTACAGAAAATAGATAACTCAGACGGCAACCAACAAGATTTTACTTGGCTGATAGACACATTGAACAATGCCAATACTATAGCTCTAAATCTACAGAAGGGAGTTGTGCGTCTCATAACGAAAGCCACAGATCCTTTCTTTTTAGAACAAATCCAAAAGGTGTCTAATTGATATTCACGTGGTTAGTTTTTTTCTTCATATATACTTTGGTTCGGATAACGTGTTTAAACTCTTTTTTATATTTGGCTTATTTTTTTTTTTTTGATTTATTTTTGTAGCTGTTTTAAAAAAACCAATAGATCACTATACATTATGATGCTACTGAAATCATTTGTTTATTACATTACTTTTGTAATAAGCATATTCAGACTATCCTCTTCGTTGGATTTAGCTGAGGAGTCTGATTCTCTCAAGATATGGAACTCTTTCATAAAGATGTATCCTATTTTGAGTATGATCAATCGTGATGAATCTTTCATGCAAAGACAAGATCTGGTAAACTACGTCATTGAAGAAGTGATGCTACAAGAAGCAGGAGAAGATGCTACTAAACATGCAGCTGTCTACAAATACTTCTACAGCAAATTCCCTATGATTGCCAATGCATACAAAAGCTATTATGACATGAATATGCCATTGATACTGAACAAATCCCCTTATGACAAACCACAATTTATTTTGAATGGAGAAAGTTTTGAACTGGATGAAATATACTACTTAAAGAGTGACAAGCTGATTCCAAATGCTGAATCTTATAATGTTGCCAATAGCAAGCAACCTATCATTGGAAGTGTTCAAAGCTTAATAAAAAATCTTGAGGGTGAAATCAATGAAGAAAATGAAAGAATGTACCAAGCCAAGTACTTAAATACTGACAAGCCTTTGGTGGAGTTACATTGTAGCTTGAACGAGGAGTTCTTTGAATTGTTCGTGATGGAAGCCATTGAAGGTAAATTTAACTTGGTATGGTATGATACATCTAATATAACATTTTATGATAAAAAGCAAAACTCTAAAAATACTTTGCATGAATTAAAGTATGATAACGTTGAAGGCTTAATTCTGAATAACACTGAAATTGTAACTGATAAGATGTTTACAGACAAACAAAGAAGTAACCAAAAGGGATTTTTATCTAACTTAGATAACATTTTAACATTGAACGCTATTGACAACCATTTCAATGAAACTTGGGACACTTTAGACTATATTTTTAATAGCTCTAACAATTTACCATTTAATGATTATCAGCAACAGCTTATTAGAGATTTCAATTTGAACAAAGAAGACGTTCTAACCAGAAAATCTGACATAATTGAAAGGGATTTAAGAGTTTTAAAGCAAAACGGTATTACATATGATAACTTAGGTTTATATGTGAATGGAATCAATATATTAAACCACCATGCTTCCCAAATGGGTGTTTTGGATACTATTTCTTATGAATTTGAAATGATGAATGGGCTCAAGAACAGCATTGTCAAGGTGTTCCCTCAGTTAAACAATCAAATTTCAGTTGAAATTATTAAGAAAGTATTACTGGAGTACGAGGTCATGTATTCAAAGCTGTCCATGTTTAATCAGCCAAGAAAGTTTGATGTTGAAAAAACAGAAGATGGCAAAGACGTTATACTATTTGTTAATGATCTAGAAAACGATTTCCAATACAAAGATTTGACCTCCGATATTAGAGAGTTTATGTCATCTTCACATGAAAAGGAGTTTCCTGGAATTAAAGAAAATTGGAATGATATTGTATTCTTATTGGATATGAACAACCCTTATATGTTAAGAGACTTTATAAGAGTCATAACTGTTATATCAGATGGTTTCCCTCAAAGAATTGGGTTCATTCCTTTAACCGATGATACAAAACTTTTGAATAAAATTCTTCAAGTTTACAAAAATCCAATGAAATTGGCAAACTTGTTAAAGGATCCTAGTGTCAGAACAGCCAAATCTAAATATGACGAAAAGGCTCAAGAATTGTATCATAATATAGCAAAACTGTTGGATGATATGAACTTTACTGAAAACGAAGCTTTGATTGTCAACGGTGAAATATTCCCATACAGAGAAAACACCTGGAACTATTATATTACTTCAGTAATGAATAAAGATATCCAATTCATCAAGTCATTTTTGCAGAACATGGAATACAGGGGCGGATCAATTGATGATGACACAATCAAATTGAGGGAAATTTTGTTTTCTGAGTCATTTTCTTTTATTGAAAGAGATTTGACTTTGACTCCGGATTACTTTGGAGATGTAACAATCACCAGAACAAATTATGACTTTATTCTTCAACTTAGAGAGTTAGGTCATGTTTTTGAATTTACAAGAAACAATGAGTATGAAATTATTCATAGTATAACTTACGTCGCTGATTTCACCAATGTGAATGAATGGAAAAATATTTACACTTTGTTGAAAAACAACTTGTTTGGTGTCAGAATAAGATTGGTTACTTTAACTGACCCTACAAACAAGCATTGGTTGCAACTACAAGAATTGGTATTGGACGAGCCTGAGGTTTTGCTGAGCTACATTGAAAAACACGAGTCAGGCAAAGAACACAAATTTAAACCATTGTTCCAAACTGCTGACTTAAGTAATTGGTTATTGGATCTATCTCACAAACAACTGCAAAGCCATAGATTTATAGTTTTGAATGGTAGATTTGTTGATTTAACTTCTTATGATCTAAATAAAAGTATCAGTGCCCAATCATGGTTTAATTTCATTAAATTTGAAAGTTTCAAAACTTTACAAGGTGTAACTGCTTTGAACATTGCTTTTAAGTTTGAAGAGAATAACATGATTCCAATGCAAACAATGGAAGATATCATTTCTCATTTGGTTTACTTCTCTCACAAAGAGCTGTCACAAGGTAAAGAAAACTACGAACAAGGAGTTCACTATACTGCTGAAACAGTTCAAACAAGACATCCAATCAACCAGGTTTTACTACACATGGAGGCTGACACAACCATGGATATCTTTTTGAATTCTAAGAATTTTATGAAAGATTCCATGACCAAACCAATTGACTTGATATTGGTTATTGATCCTATAGAAGAGAGAAGTAACAGATTCATTGAAATTGTTAGAAGTCTAAAACCTTTGAAAAAGTATTTGAACTTGCAAATACTTTTAATGCCTACCACTGAATTGACCGTTTTCCCTAGACAAACAATTTTTGGCAAAAAAGAAGAGCTAGAAGCTCTTGTTTCAGATGTGGATGTTCAATTTGAAATTAACAAGGTACCATTTTACAAAAAATTGGAAAATCATCAACTTGACAATGACGATGACGCTGATATTCTGGCTGATTTGTATGTGCAAAAGCCTATTAAGTCCATCAAGGGATGTGCAAGAACAACTGTTGAAACGAATATGAGTAATGTTTGCATGAAGATTGTAGTAGATGATGATAATGCCGAAGAAATTTGTAGAGTCTCAACAATGTCGACTTTTGGCTATGCACAAATAAGAATTCCTATTTCTGAAAAAAGACCTATGAAGGTTGTTTCTTGTGATCCTCAATACGACGTCTTGGATATGTCTCTTGATATGAACTCTGATTTTACCAAATGGGAAAACTTCTATACTAGGGATGTTTTGAAGAGATCAATATTGGTTCATGTTGAAGAAAAAAGCGAAATTGACAAAGCCACAACATTTGATCAACTGTCTGTTCTATCAGTAGTCAAAAATCAACAAGATCTAGAAAAGTTTTCTGAGATTTTAGTTAATAAAGCAAATAAATACTTTATCTGGAACACAATGAGCTCAGGATTGTCTAAACAAGACATATTGAAATTTTTACCTGCTGAATATGATATAACTGTAATCAATTTCAACTGGGCTGATTGGATAAGACCAACAAACTTGATTAGCCAGCAAATGAAGTTTGCAAAGTTTATGTTAGTGGACGTCAACCTACCCCTAGAGGTTAATGAACTGTTGTTCATTGACCTGGAAAACCAAATTGATGAAAGATGGATCAACATTATAAAAGCAGGTACCTTGGATAACTTAATGAGTAGTAGTGATATTATAGGGTTTGAAAAGTATACCGATGAGAACTCAGTAGAAAGCTATTGGAAATCCGAAGAATATTGGACTAAGTACATGGAAACTAATGAATTAGAAAACTTCTATAAAACAAGCAATTATGTCATCAGATTGAAAGCATTCAGAGAAAGCAACTACGGTGATATCTTAAGAGTACATTATCAAAGATTAAGTACCGACGTTAACTCTTTGAGCAGATTTGATGAATCATTAATGAACAATGCTCAAGTTTTAGTTTCTATAAGCGGTATTGATTTTATGGAAAACGCTAACAGAGATTTGGAACTAGATGAGTTGTAACATATATAGCCTACCAATTATAAAATGAACAGATAATCTCACAAGGGATATGCATTATTGACTTTTTTTTTTACCTAAATCCGAATGTCGTTTGGATAAAAAAAAAAAATTAAATATGTTAACTTCTCTCCATTGCCATTTGTCCCGCGCTTAACAAACGGAGAATAATATCCATATCTTCTTTTCAATGACTAATCAAAAGTTTCACTCATAATACGAACCCATCGAGCCATGAATCCCAATATGAACAATCTACAAGCTGTCAACTTTGACCCAGCAAAGATTGTTATTGATCAATCTGCGATTGAATCAAATGTAACATATGCACCTTCTGCAAGAACGAATGCAACGCATAAAGTAAACAAACCCAAACTCCTCCCTATGTCAACATACAAAGCAGCCAAGCTGGAAAACAAAGGGCCAACGCCAAAGAATACCAATCTGGCCTGTAACAGCTGTAGATTAAAAAGAGTGGGATGTGACCGTAAACAGCCATGTGGACGATGCTTAAGCAAAGGCATTCAGTGTGAAACGGCTTCTTTGGATCTAAGAAAGAAGAGAGTCAAAGCAAATGAAGTTGATGATCTTAAGAAAAGAATATTAGAGCTGGAAAATCTGCTAAACATTAAAGAAAGTCTTTCTCATGAGAGCTTAGTTACGCATCACGATAGTAACCACAACTTGATGAATCCTTCTCAGAATGTTAATATTATCAAGTCTATCAAGAACTTCTTTCAGTTTTTATACCCTGGTCTTACTCTTTTTATTCATAGAGAATCGTTTTTGTATTCTTTCTTCAATGAATACAAGAGTAACTACAAAGAAAGTAACTATTGTTCTATAGAGCTGGTGTATGCTGTTGCCGCCTTAGGCTCTCGAGTAACAGATGATTTGAAGCAGTATTCAGAATTGTATTTTAATACTGCTAAAAATGGCGTGCTTAAAAACAGAGTTTTCCCAGAAGATAAATCCAATTCAGTTTCTTTAATTACAACGGTACAAACACTACTAGCACTTTCGTTATATGAACTTGGGAATGGTAATTTCAATCAGTGTTTCTACTTGTCTGGTATTGCTTACAGAGTTGGTTTTGATATGTCTTTCCAATTGGATCCATCTGCTTGGTTTGATTTAAAACTTTATAATAATCAGCAGCAAACCCTGCAAAGTGAAATACCAGGTTATGATGTTCTGACACAAGAAGATATTGAAATCAGATCAAGAATTTACTGGGGATGCTACTTGACAGATCATTTCATTTGTTTAGTTCTAGGTAGAAACCCAACGCTGTTTTGTTTCAACTCTACTATTCCAGACTCTATTGAAATGCAAGAAACTGATCAAACCAACGATTTCCAGTTCAAGAGTAAATATCCTGTGAATATTTCTGTTCCATTAAAACAATTGATCATTCTGAGCAGAATTGTTGAGATTTTTACAAAGGGATTTTTTATTGAGCATAATATTGAAAGAGTAAAAAAACTTCATTATTTGGCTAAATTTAATGAAAAGCTGGAGTTATGGAGGGCATCCCTTCCGGGATTTTTGAAGTGGGATAAGAAATCCTTGATGGATCCTAGCTTCTCTTCTGATCCTACTATAACTTACTTCTGGTACCATTACTATATTGTGGTGTTGACCTTCAATAAACCTCATGTTGAAGACAATATCGTTGTTATCAGAAACACAATTGACTCCCTGCAGATAATGTTGGAAAACTTTAGTAAATTCCATGACAAATTCAATTTATATCAATTGTTTGCGGTAACCATTGCTTCCAATATACTATCAAAGATAAAAAATCTTGTTAATGATGATGAGTTAAATGATTACATTGTTAAAAAAGTGGAGTTCTTCAACAAAATCCTGTGTGTATTGAGCAAATCTTATGATTACGCTGAAAGAATCAAGCAATTCCACATATTTGATTATTCTGATATGAGCAATATAGAAACAACTCCTATGCTTGGGGTTGATGACTTCCCAAAGAACAAGGTTAAGACCGAAAAACCTGCTGCTGATATCAAGAATACCTTTTCTCACATGGAAGCAGGAAACTATGCTGAAAATGGTAATGACAATCCAAATGTCATACTGTCCATGTTGATGAACAATCAATATAACGTTGATGTTGATGATTTTTCGAGCTGGTTAAGAAAAACAGCTGAACCAAAAGTTGAAACACCTAACTCAAGTATATTCTTTAATGAAAAGAACGTTGGAACACCAGCTGCTGCACAATATGAGAGCAAGAGAAGAAAAATGTCGTTTGCAGTTGAAAAAGCCGCAGGAAATTACTCAAAACCATCTCAAGAGGCCTTTAATAGCATTAAACAGAGCAATGATTTTTCGTTGAACGAAGAAGTTGAAGAGGTTATTAAGAAATGGTTCTTAAACGATGATCCAGAATTTGAGCAATTCATCAAACCTGGCCACCATACCTTTTGAGTTATAAAGTACGTATGGTTTTTTTTTTTGTATATATTTGCTATATGTAGCTATCAATAGAAGACTCTACATCGGAGCTGGAAAACTCATCAGCAATTATATCATCTTCATAGTCATACCATTCATTAACCTTGGTTGTGTAATTTTCTTTATCTTGCCAAAATGTGGCTGCTTCTACATTTAAAGGGGAGTCATTGTTTGGGTGCTCAAGTAGCACCTGTAAAGAAATCATTACATGTGTAAGGTTATAAACAGCAGACCAGTTTTCTTTTAGTATGTCTAAACAGATATTACCGCCACTGTCAACATTTGGGTGGTAGAGCTTAGTAACAAAAACCACAGTAGGCAGTTTGAATGGGTAATTTTTTGGTATAGTTATTTTTAATTTGAATTTTAAGTTTTGGTAGACGGATTTAGGAGGACCTTCTATAATGGCATCCCAAAGGAATAAGTCGCTTGGGTCATGGGGGAATAGCTGGATTCCTTTTGGGGGAGTTTCTTGTTTTATTATTTGAAGAAGCTCTTTTTGGATTCTCTTGTGGGTTTGACTAGACATTTTTGGCTACTTCAATAAAGAGATTTTTGTTTTATTATTTCAAACAGTTTGCAATATTTCTTTTCATTTATAAGAACAAATATTGTTCATACTGGGTAATTTGTAATTGATTAAACATGGGCTCCAACTTTGTGGAATATTGTTGATGGGATGTGGTATCACGTGCTTGTCTATCTTGCTATCTTTTGATGCACTAGACAAAGTCTTCCAATTTAAGCGCATTTCCAATCTGAGACACCAAAAAAAAAAAAAATAAAACCAAAATTAGGAAAAAAAAAAAAAATTTTTTTTTGTTCTTCGTCTTCGTTTCAACTGTTTTTTTTTTCTAAACAGAGAAGTAGTTCCTAATGACTCTCTTTTATTTATTAATCTTTTTCGTTAGTCATTAACCAAATAAACATCAACATTCAAAGTGTTTAGATTAAACCTACATCACCTTACCAAAAGACATCACATCAAATACAAAATGTCTGACGTCAACTTCGGTAACAAATCTTATTGGACTGCTTCCAAAGTAAGAAACACCTTCTTAGATTACTTCAAAGAAAAACACAACCACACCTATGTCAAGTCATCTCCTGTTATTCCTTTCGATGATCCAACTTTGTTATTTGCCAACGCTGGTATGAACCAATATAAGTCCATCTTTTTGGGTACCGTTGATCCTTCAAATGAACTATTTTACAATCTAAAAAGAGCCGTTAACTCCCAAAAGTGTATCAGAGCTGGTGGTAAACATAATGATTTAGAAGATGTTGGTAAGGACTCTTACCACCACACCTTTTTTGAAATGTTGGGTAACTGGTCTTTCGGTGACTACTTCAAAAAAGAAGCCATCACCTTTTCTTGGGAATTATTGACCAAGGTATACGGTATTCCAAAGGAATGTCTTTACGTTACTTACTTTGAAGGTGACTTAAAGAACGGTTTGGAACCAGATTTGGAAGCCAAGCAAATATGGAAGGACGTTGGTGTTCCTGAAGACCACATTCTACCAGGTAATGCCAAAGATAACTTCTGGGAAATGGGTGACCAAGGTCCTTGTGGTCCATGTTCCGAAATCCATTACGATAGATTAGGTTTAAAGCTTAACAGAAACGCCTCTAGCTTAGTCAATGAAGACGATCCAGATGTATTGGAAATCTGGAACAATGTCTTCATTCAATACAACAGAGAACCAAGTGGTGAATTGAAGCCATTACCTGCCAAGCACGTTGATACTGGTATGGGTTTCGAAAGATTAGTCTCTGTTTTACAAGATGTTAGATCCAACTACGACACTGATGTTTTCATTCCACTGTTTGAAAGAATCCAAGAAATTACTGGCTGTAGACCATACACCGGTAAGTTCGGTGCTGAAGACGTTGACGGTATTGATACCGCTTACAGAGTCTTAGCTGACCACGTCAGAACTCTAGTCTTTGCTTTAGCCGATGGTGGTGTACCAAACAACGACGGTAGAGGTTATGTCTTAAGAAGAATCTTGAGAAGAGGTGCCAGATACGTTAGAAAGTACATGAACTACGAAATTGGTTCATTCTTCTCAAAGTTGGCTCCTACCTTAATTGACCAAGTCAAGGACATCTTCCCAGAAGTTGAAAAGGATACTGCCTACTTGTTCGAAATTTTGAACGAAGAAGAAGTTTCTTTCGCCAAGACTTTGGGTAGAGGTGAAAAGCTATTCGAATCTTATGCCAAGGTTGCTGAAGAATCTGCTGAAAAGACCTTAAATGGTAAAGAAGTTTGGAGATTATACGATACTTTCGGTTTCCCTGTTGATTTAACCAGATTAATGGCTGAAGAAAAGGGTTTAAAGATTGATGAAGAAGGTTTCGAAATTGCCAAGAAAGAATCCTACGAAGCTTCCAAGAGAGGTGGTAAGAATAAAGGAACGTCTGTTTTGAAATTAGACGTTCATGCCATTTCCGAAGCCTCTACTGGTTTGAACTTACCAAAGACCGATGATTCCTTCAAGTATGGTTTAGAAGATGTCCAATCCAAAATCTTAGCTATTTACAACGGTGAAGCTTTCACCAACGAAATCTCTGAAACCGGTAAGCAATTTGGTGTTATCTTAGACAAGACTCCATTCTATGCTGAACAAGGTGGTCAAGAATATGACACTGGTAAATTGGTAATTGATGGTGAAGTTGAATTCAACGTTACTAATGTCCAAGTATACGGTGGTTACGTTTTACATACCGGTGAGTTAGTTGAAGGTACCTTGAAGGTTGGCAGCGAAGTCATTTCCTCATACGACGAATTAAGAAGATTCCCATTAAGAAACAACCACACTGGTACCCATATGTTGAACTTTGCTTTAATGGAAACTTTAGGTAATGAAGTTGACCAAAAGGGTTCTTTAGTATCTCAAGAAAAATTGAGATTCGATTTCTCTCACAAAAAAGCTCTATCCTTAGATGAGTTAATCAAGGTTGAAGAAATTGTCAACAAGCAAGTTAAGGAAAACATGACTGTTTACTACAAAGAAGTTCCATTAGAATTGGCCTCCAAGATCTCTTCTGTAAGAGCTGTCTTTGGTGAAACTTACCCTGATCCAGTCAGAGTTGTTTCCGTTGGTAGACCAGTTGAAGACTTGATTGCTAACCCTGAATCTGATGAGTGGAAGAACTACTCTGTTGAATTCTGTGGTGGTACTCACGTTGCCAAGACTGGTGATATCAAGCAATTTGTTATCATCGAAGAATCTGGTATTGCCAAGGGTATTAGAAGAATTGTTGCTGTTTCTGGCTCTGAAGCCGTTGAAGTTCAAAGAATTGCTGCTGATTACGACTCTAAGTTAGAATTGGCTGGTAAGATGGAAACTTCTGCTGCTAAAGAAAAGACCTTGAAGGAATTGGGTGTTGCTTTGAAGACTTTACAAATCTCCACTATCGATAAACAAAACTTAGTTGCCAAGTTCAACAAGATTGAAAAGGTAATGAAGGATGAACTTAAGAAGAAGGCCAAGGAAGATACTAAGGTTGTTTTAGATTTAGTTTCTAACCACTTCAAAGAAAATGAAGACTCTAAGTTCTTAGCTGCCCACATCAACATCGGTACTAACAGCAAAGCCATTACTGAAGCCATAACTATTTTGAAGAAGAATAAACAAGAAAAGGTATTGTACTTGATCACTGGTAATGAAGAAAATAAGTTAGGCCACGCCTGTTACGTTCCAGACTCATTATTGGAAACCGTTAAGCCACAAGACGTCACTGCCAAGTCCAGTGAATTCATTGGTGGTAAAACTGGTGGTAAGGGTAACATCGTTCAAGGTAATGGTATGAAGTTGTCTGAAGTCAACAAAGCTGTTGACGCTGTCAATGAGCTATTGAAGAGCAAATTAGTTATTTAAACCAAGTAATCATTTATGTAGAAATCCCGTAACCCCTTTTGTTATTTGTGTGCATCATTTCGGATTTAATGGATCTGCCAGAGGGAAAAAAAAAATTAAACCAATTTGGAACTTTTTGACCGTTTTTAAAACCGTTTTCGCAGTTTAGCATAATCCACAGGCAAAAAATCAATACAAAGAAAAAAAAAACATTGATGAATTAAACAGTTATCATTTTCTATAACACATTGATCATTGTTAAACAATAGTGTACATATCTTATAGCTAAGACTAACCAAACACCAAAACAAAGTCTAATAAGTTTACCTTTTCATGGAGAATACTGAAGACAACGTTTCTCTGGGGAAGAGAAAGAGACATAGACAAATTGTTTCCTGTAAATCATGCAAAAACAAAAGAGTCAAATGTGAGCAAGAAACAGATATTGATATCATTAACTCTTTGAATTATACTGTCAATGACGAAAACAAACAAGCTTGTAAAAGGTGCATATCTAAAAACATTCAATGTGAGTATTTTGAAAAAATCACACCTCCTGCAAAGAAACCAAGTAACAAAAGGCCATACAATAGAAAGAAGCCGTTGGCCGATGCAAAGCCGGATATTTCAAATACTGCTGTGGGTTCTCAAAACACCGATTCATTAAATACTTCTTTAAAAAGCTTAAACAATATCTATGGACAGCATTTAAATAGTGACGCTCAGCACCATCATCATGTACCAAACAACTCAAACTCTTCAAAACAGACAACACCATTTGCTTCATATAATAATAACCTGGCATTGGATAATAGAAGCCTTATGAGTAATATAACGTCTAACGTGCTACCTGTTATTAATGAAATGCAACAACCAGCTGCACATTTGACTGCTATGAGCAATAACATTCCTACATTCTCTCCTGATAATCATGTAAGCGGTATTTCCTTGACCAACAAAAACAAGAGTAACAACCCTTTAAAGGAACTTGCTGATATAGTAGCTGATGATGTCAAAAACAATGGGTTCACACCAAATTTTGGTAACAATAAACCAATCACTGGAAAGATTAGCAACTATACATCGCCAATTATGGGACCAATGATGTCTAATCTTACTGCTCCATTTATGAACCAAGTTTTTATACCCAAAAACATTCCCGTTCAAGGAAACTTTTTGTCATCATCAGCCAATAAGAACACAGGTATTTTTGGTAACACCAGAACAGCACCATCTATTGCAGGATCCCCTAATAACACAAATGCTTTGCCAAGACTGAATAACCTTCAATTAACTGCTCCAATGCTTACCGAAAAGAAACCATCATCAATAGAGATCAATCATATTCTTAAACCACATTCATCGTTGTCTCCGGATTTCTCCGGCAATGCATTACATAAAAACAAGGTTGGATCAATCCAAAGCCCAAGAGTAGTCGATCATTCTATTCACCAAATGAAAAGCTTCACACCTCGTACAAATGGCTCTACAAATATAGCCGGTCTGGATCACTCTAATACAACTGCTATATCAAAAGTATCGCCAGCCATATCTTTTAAGGAGAAGTATTACAACACTCCACTATGTGATCAGAAGTTGATAGAAAACCCTATAAGAAAGCTAGACATGCACAATGTACACAACGAGTCTGTGTTTACTTGCTCAGCTGTTTCCGTACGACCATGGTTTGAAGAAAGCAAGCTGGTTCAAAAACACAAGGTACTATTTGATCATTTACGTGAAAAGTCACATGAGAAAAGAAACAAGCAAAACGATCATGGGATTGGTAATATCAAAAAGGACAGAATGCTGATATTGAATTCCTACAACTACGAAGAGAAAAATTCGAGCATATGGGATAGAATTGTGCGTATTTTGCCGCCAATGAATGAATTGAGAGAATGCGTTAAAGCCTTCTTTAATAGCAATCTTCACATGTACGTCAAAGTCGTTGATAGGGTATCCATTTTGAACACTTTGGATAAGTACTTTGAAGTTGAAAGTACTGTTCTTTCAAGCAGTGAGCAAGATGCAGATGGCGATGGATTAGTCATGACCAACAAGAAGAAAGAAGAAATAATCAAGGAAATCAAGTTGAACTCAACAGACAATTTCTTCAATGTTGCCATTGTCTTGCAGATCTATAGAATAGTCATGGGCAAGAACATAACCGAAAGCGAAGATGACTTGTTCAGATTGATGGAGATTTACCTAAACGGGTTGAGCTCAGGATTTATCTGGTCCTTCACAAAGCTGCAGTTTTCCATATTGTGTTACTTGCAAAGACACATTGACTTGACAATGTCTGACTTTGGTTTCAACTTTAAAGTTATTTCTGAGCATGTAGCATCAAGTTTCTTGAAGGTTGGTCTGAATAAAGGTGTGAAGAACTACCTTAATACCGACTGTACTCTTCCAGAGTGGACTTTGAAAAACTTATACATGTGGTCGTTGTACTTTGACTTGAGACATGCTTTGGAAGCAGGCTGTAACTTGATAGTTCCTTATGATCCAATAATAGAAGCTATTGAGTTGAACGATTCTGAAAGAGGAAGAGATGGGCTTTTGAGAAGATTTATTTTCTTAGGGAGAAAAATCATCAATGCTCTTTATGAACCATATGGTGTGCCTGACTTTGATGGAATGTTAAACAAAATAAAGGAATTTGAAAACTTAGAATTTATTTCTCTAAATAATTATTGCAATATCTCGATGATTGACAATATCGACATGTTTGATTATTCCATTTTGCAGCCACTAATGGATTTGAAGTTAACCATCCATATGTTGAAACATTTAACCTCAGACAGGTCATTACAAAATATCGATTTTTCGTACTTCTTTGGGTTCACTTTCTCAGCACTGGCGATTACTATAGTAATGCGGGAGAAATGGCAAAACTCATTAGAATTGAAAGAATTGACCATCAAGGGAAGTGACAATGAGCCTTCCAAAAAAATAAATTTGAACCATCTGTCCTATTTCCACTCGCTGTCTGTGCAAAGAGACTTGATTGACAAAATTGGTATTACTTTTTACGAAATGTTGTACAGATACAGGGAATACGAGGCGTTTATGCATTTGAGAAGTGTTGAAGAACAGAATATTTACAGCCATGATGATATTTTGTCACATATGATTTCTTTGGTACTTTTGGGGGAACGCTTGCCTGTTGATTTGGAATACAATGCCAAGGATTTACTAAAGTGTTTTACAAGCATCGTTGAAAGATTTTACAATGTGGACATGTTTGGAGAAAATAAACAGCCGCAGATTCACTTCAGGGAGTTTGAAACTATCTTTAGAAATATCTACAGTTCCTCGTTGAATAATTTGGAGGCTGTTATTACGCCTAAGCCAGCACCACTTTTGGGTGAAGTAACAACTGAAGTCGAAGGCACAGTGAATGACAATGTAAACAACCACGACAGTGTTGGTGCCATGTGGAATAACAAGTACAATCCAATAGTGCTAGACAACAATGCTGAGGAAATAGACAATTCCATGCAGCAAATATGGACGGAGGAAGACGTGAACGCATTGCAATTATTTGATGTTGATTTCACAACATTCTTGACACCATTTTTATAATAACAATATATACATTAAGATTAATCAGAAGAGTCAGAAGCATCGCTTGAATCCGAATCACTTGAGTTGCTAGAATCAGAGGAGTTTTCTTTATTGGATTGGTCAGACTTGGACTCATCGTATATGACTTCGTTGCCTTCGCTGTTTTCCATTTTGCTCAATGTCAAGTCTTTATGAGCATCTTGGTTGTTTTTGCTGACTTCATCATCAAATACCTTCTTTTTATTTGAAACAATGGTCAAGTTGTTGACGTTATCGTTGGACTTGGCGTTTTCACCAAAGATTAAGGAACCTTCGATGGATACCATTTTTCCATTTGTTTTTAGTTGCTTGACTTTGATATTAATTTTTTTACCGTTTATAGGCTCTTCATTTTCATCTACCCAGTATCCAATGTTGGTGCTATCATTTGAATCTTCGTCATAGATGAAGTTCCAAGTATCAGGGATATCTTGTAGCTTAATATAACAGTTGAATAGGTCGTGAATGATGAAACCTATGTGGGATTCTGATTGAATGAAAGGGTAACCCTTGATAGTATCATTTCTCTTTGGATTCCAAACAATGAAGTCAACTGTGCAGTACAAGAAGATAAATGGAGATTCAAAGTTTAGTTTCAGCAGATCTTCCTGGATCTTGATATTCTTGAACCCAATAATAATTGCGTTAACGTTGTTGTCGTACTTCATGATTTTGTGGTTTAAATGCTGATTGATGATACCTTCGACTGGATTGTTGATGTACATAGGAGCTAAAGAAACATATAGCTTTGTGGTTATGGAATAGAAAAGATCATCGCTGTGGTTTGTAATCTTTGACTTTTTGTTTATGGACTGTATGAAATTGTATGCTTTCAGTTCACTTGGGGTGAAGGATGTAAGATCCAAAGATCTTTTAGAGTTCATTGTGAATGGATTATTTTATGTGGTTAAGGGATTTCTGCTTTTCTTTTAATTAATGTCAAACGATAACACATTCTTATTCCAATGCTGAAAAGCTCTTCAGTAATAATATGAAAAACAAAAATTTTTAAAAAAAAAATATAGAAAAAAAGAAACGTTTCTTTTTTTTTTTTTTTGGGTATTTTAATTTTTTTGGTGGAAACACATGGTAGCGGCTCTTCTTTCCTTCAATGGAGTTGGTTTCCCACATTAAGAAAAATTTTCAAGATCTCTCTTTTTCTCAAAAGTGGGGATTACTTGACAAATGTTCATAGAAGCACATTGCCTAGATAGAGTACTTCAGTAATAATAAGATTATTAAAAACCAAGAAAATACATATATATCAGTATGGCTAAGAAGAACAACAAAAAAAACGCTTCTTGGGAAGATGATGAGGACATGTACATGACCAGTGAACAAGAAGTCACCAATGATACCCCTACCCAGGTTGAAGAGGCTGAAGAAGATGACTTCATGGCCACTTTGAAGAAAACCGCTGACAAGAAAAAAACAGAAGAATCCAAAAAGCCTGTTTTGAAGTCCAAGAAGGAAAAAGAAAAAGAAAAGAAGGAGAGAGAAAAGCAAAAGAAGAAGGAAGCCGCTGCCAAGAAGAGCAGCAATGCCAAGAAGGAACCTAAGCAAGAAGCTAAAGAAGAGCCAAAGGAAGAAGTAAAAGAAGTTAAAGAAGAACCAAAGGAAGCTGCTCCAAAGCCTGCCGCCACTGCTTCCAAGAAGAAGAAAGGCCCTGCTGGTCTAGCAGCCTTGAAGAAGCAATTGGAACTGCAAAAGCAACAAGAGCTTGAATACCAAAGACAATTGGATGAGGAACTTGAAAGAGAAGAACAAGCTAAAGCAGATGCTGAAGAAGCCAAGAAGAGAGAACTTCAAAAGGCCGAAGAAAAGAAAGAAGCCCAAAGATTGAAGAAGGAAAAGCTGAAGGCTGAAGGTAAGTACCTAACCAAAAAGCAAAAGGAAGAAAAGAAAATCATGGAAATGAAGAGAAATGCTTTATTGCAATCTGGATTCATCAAGGTTGCTGCCTTCGACAAGAAGAAAGATACCGAAGGTGAAAAGAAGAAAAAGCCTGTTTACGGAAAGAAGAAGAAAGTTGAAAAGAAAGAAGAAGAAGTTGCAGCTGAAAAAGAAGAAGAAGAAATTGTCATTGATGATTGGGAAGCTTTATTGTCAGATGATGACGAAGCTGAAACTGAAACTGTTGTTGAAGAAACTCCTGTCGAAGAAGCTCAACCTGAAGAAGTTAAAGAAGAAGTTGCTGAACCTGAAGTTATCGAAGAAATTGTTGCTCCAGTAACCAAGACTGCCACCGTCAACGCTAAAACCTACGACTTAAGATCTCCTATCTGTGTAATTTTGGGTCATGTTGATACCGGTAAGACCAAGTTGTTAGATAAGATCAGACAAACCAATGTTCAAGGTGGTGAAGCCGGTGGTATTACCCAACAAATTGGTGCCACTTATTTCCCAGGTTCTGCTATTGAAAAGAAGACTGAAGTCATGAAGAAATACCAAGAAGTTATTTTGGATGTTCCTGGTCTTCTGATTATTGATACTCCAGGTCACGAGTCTTTCACTAATTTGAGATCCAGAGGTTCTTCCTTGTGTAACATCGCTATTTTGGTTATTGATATCATGCACGGTTTAGAACAACAAACCATTGAATCTATTAAGTTGTTGAGAGACAGAAAGGCTCCTTTCGTTGTTGCTTTAAACAAAATCGATAGACTGTTCGGCTGGGAATCTGTTCCAAACGACTCTTTCAGAGACTCTTTGAAGAGACAAACCAAGGCCGTTAAGAGTGAATTTGAAACCAGATTGGATAAGATCAAGTTACAATTATCTGAACAAGGTTTGAACTCCGAATTGTACTTCAACAACAGAAACATCTCCAAGTACGTTTCCATTGTTCCTACTTCCGCTGTTACTGGTGAAGGTATTCCTGATTTATTATGGTTGGTTTTGGAATTGACTCAAAAGAGAATGTCCAAGCAATTGAAGTATTTATCCGATACCATTGAAGCTACTGTTTTGGAAGTCAAGGTTGTTGAAGGTTTAGGTACAACCATTGATGTCATCTTATCCAATGGTAAGTTGAGAGAAGGTGACAGAATTGTTATCTGTGGTTTGAATGGTCCTATTGTTACCAATATCAGAGCCTTATTGACTCCTCAACCTCTAAAGGAAATGAGAATCAAGGGTGAATACGTCCATCATAAAGAAGTTACTGCTGCTTTAGGTGTTAAGATTGCTGCCAATGATTTAGAAAAGGCTGTTTCTGGTTCCAGATTGTTGGTCGTTGGTCCAGATGATGATGAAGAAGAAATGATGGATGAAGTCATGGATGATATTACCAATTTGTTAGACTCTGTTGACAAGACCGGTAAGGGTGTCGTAGTCCAAGCTTCTACTCTAGGTTCTTTGGAAGCTTTGTTAGACTTTTTGAAGGATATGAAGATTCCTGTTTTGGCTGTTGGTTTGGGTCCAGTTTACAAGAGAGATGTCATGAAGTGTGCAACTATGTTGGAAAAGGCTCCAGAATTTGCTGTTATGTTATGTTTCGATGTTAAGGTTGACAAGGAAGCTGAGCAATACGCTGAAGAACAAGGTGTTAAGATTTTCAACGCTGAAGTTATTTACCACTTGTTCGATGCTTTCACTGCTTACCAAGAAAAACTAAATGATGAAAAGAGAGCTGAGTATGCCACTCAAGTTGTATACCCATGTGTGCTGAATACCATCCAAATCATTAACAAGAGACGTCCAATGATCATCGGTGTTGATGTTGTTGAAGGTACCCTGAAAATCGGTACTCCAATTTGTGGTGTCAGATACGATCCAGAAACTAAACAAAGAGATGTTCTTGTGTTGGGTAAGGTTGCATCTTTGGAAATTAACCACGAATCTGTCACTGAAGTCAAGAAGGGTCAAACAAATGCAGGTGTTGCCATGAGATTAGATGATCCTTCATCTCAACAACCTATTTGGGGTAAACACATTGATGAAAAGGATGTATTATATTCTCACATCACCAGAAAGAGTATTGATACTTTGAAGGATCCATTGTTCAGAGACAAGGTTCCAAAGACTGATTGGTTATTGATCAAGAAATTAAAGCCTACTTTCCAAATTGAATAAATAACTTGAATTTCAAGAGGTCTATTTCATGTTAATAAACAGCTATATAAAGACAAAATATAACTTTAAAGAAAAATAAAAGAATAAACAAATAAAAATGTTATTTTTAATATCTTTGTAAAAATAAAAAAATATTCTATATAATTTATTTGGCCATAATGTCGAATAAACCAGTACCAACGTTAGAAAGTTTACCCATAACAATTCTAGAACTTGGTGATTTTAATTCTTCGACGTCAGAATCCAAGACGGCTTTAGTCAAGAAACCACAGGTGGTTTCATAAGACATCTTCATCAATGAAGAGGTGGAGGTTTCCATACCTTGTCTGTTGAAAGCTAAGTAAGAACCTTGTCTGGTCATCATATCAGCGATCAAATCTAAATGTCTGAAAGAAACACTAATGGCGTAAGTACTGAAAACGTTATTGATTTCATTAACAATAGTATTTCTGGCAGCTTCAACACCATAGGTCTTTAAGACTTGAGCAACATCATTGGACAAGATTCCGTTAACATCAATGAAAGCTTCATGTTCCCACATAGCAGGGAAGTTAACACCTTCAGTGGTCAAAGTTCTTGTCTTCTTTGGATCTTGGTTTCTTGGGAAAACACATCTACCAATGTTTGGAATTTCTCTGATGACACACTTCTTACAGATTTCTTCAACAATGTTGACCATCAATAACTTTTCGGTATCAGCAGATAATTCAATCTTGAATTCACACCACTTACCATCGGAGTCATCGAAGTTATAAGAAGTAACATATCTGGAAGCGGTGATGACAGAAGCTTGTCTGTCTAATTGTAATTGAGACATATCGTCATCAGTGTTGACAGCTTCAAATGGCTTAGCCTTAGAATCCATGTCGACGTCAGAGTCAGAGTCATTAGCTTCATCATCAGAGCTGGATTCATCTTCAGCATCAGACTTCTCAGCATTTCTCATAGTATCTAGTTCATCTTCATCTGGATCATCATAGTTGGAAGCAGCCTTAGACTTCTTCTTGCCTAATTCTTCTTCATCGGCATCTTCATCACCGTCTAAGTTGACAGCAGAAGTGGCAGCAGAAGCACCTAGAGCAGATTGAGATTTAGGAACAGCAACGTTCAAGTCATCCGGACTAGAAGCATGTTGTCTTTGTTTTCTGATTTCCTTAACAATGGCGGCTTCCAATAGAGCAATGAACTTTTGTTGAATGACTTCCTCTAATTGGTTCTTCTTGATATCATACTCATCATCGTAGTCTTCTTCTTCGAAGAAGTTCATCTTGATGTTGTAAGATCTGGAAACGGTGGTGGTAGACTTGCTCTTACCGATCATTTCAACAACTTCAACATTGTCCAAGACTTCGGATAACATGATCTTAGCAACAGATTTACAGTAAGCTTCAGCTTGTTCATCAGTAACATCTGGTAAAATTGGTAAGGTCATTTGAGGAGTCATAATGTTAGCAGAAGCAGTCATGACAATTTCTCTTAATCTAGGAATACCTAAGGTGACATTAGCGGCACCGTGACCAGCGAAATGGAAAGTATTCAAAGTCATTTGAGTAGATGGTTCACCAATGGATTGAGCAGCAATAATACCAACAGCTTCACCAGGGTGAATCAAAGATCTCATATATTTCAATTGCATCAAAGCCTTGAACTTCTTGTCAGTTAATCCGTTAGTCTTCTTAGCCTTCTTGAACAAAGCACCGTTGTTATCAACGAAGTTGTCTAACATATCCTGGAACTTTTCAGAAGTAGAACCCAAGTATTTAGATGGATTGAACTTGGACAAGACAGGGTCGTGCTTGATGGATTGTTGGTTGAAGGAAACATCCTTTTGTTTTAATCTAGCTTTGTTAACTCTCTTAGCATACTTGGAAGCAGATTCGATATCCAAGTTGTTTAGTAGAGCAGCTGGGTTGTACTTCTTGATGAAGGCATTGTAGTTATCCATACAGAATTCGAATTCAGTTAAATGGGATTCTCTAGTGATATCAATAGCATCACCACCGTATAGGAATTGGATTAAAGTACCATCAGCATCTCTAACGGTGTTATCGTAAGCAATGTGAACACCTTCCAATTGTTTGGTCAAACATCTTTGCAAGTAACCAGATCTGGAGGTCTTAACAGCGGTATCAATTAAACCTTCTCTACCAGCCATACAATGGAAGTAGTATTCTTGTGGCTTGATACCAGAGTAGAATCTACCTCTGATGTAACCACCAGCCATAGCTTCGGTTTCATAAGGCTTGAAAGATGGCAGAGTCTTACCAGAAACCATAACAGGTACTCTTCTACCTTCTAGAGCTTGTTGACCCAACAAACACATAATTTGGGAAACATTAACACCGGAACCTTTAGCACCGGACAAAGCCATAGCTTGCATAGAGTTGTATGGGAATCTCTTCATAGTACCATCTGGAACACAAGTAGAAACAACCTTCGAAGTAATGGCATTGTTCTTGGAAGAAGAGATAGCATCTAAAATAGCTAACTTGGAATCATCTCTGGTGATTTCTTGCAATCTCTTTAGTAATTCTGGATCAGTCTTTTCAGTTTCGGATTCAGGTAAGTTGGTAACTTCACAAGCAGCCTTTCTACCAACATCTTCGGCTTCCTTCAAGATATCAGCTCTCCAAGCGTTACCCTCTTCGGTCAATCTCAAATCATCCATACCACAAGTGAAAGCATTGGTGGAGATGTAATGAGTGAATAATCTACCCAAAACGGATAAGATCTTACCAGCGTAATCAGCACCATATAATTCATGAATGGAGTGAACAATACCGTATTTAGAAGCACCGAATTGATTCTTATCTAAGATACCACAGACCAATTCACCATTGTGGAAGATGACATCGTTTTCCAAAGATCCTTTACCCCAGTATTCGTTTTTAATCTTGTTTTTAGAAACCAAATTCATACCTGGCATATCTTTTGGAACAACGTTCAAAATAACAGTGGAGATGATTTGCTTACCAGTCCATAGAGGTTCTGGCTTGATAACAGCAGGTGGCAAGGTAATGATTCTTTCTCTGGAAGTGTGACCATGCTCTGGTCTGATACAACTGTAGACGTATTGGTAGTATTTTTCTCTATTGAAGAAAGAATCCTTGTTGGTCAACCAAACACCAGCAGAAATATGATCTTGAATCAAACCTCTGACTGGAGCACCGGAAGTTGGAGTTAGGTATTGACTGTTGGTGTTGGCTAAGTGCAAGGCTTCGGCTCTGGCATTTTCGTTTTGTGGGAAATGCATGTTCATTTCATCACCATCGAAATCAGCATTGTAAGCACCGGTGTTGGCGTAATGTAATCTCAAGGTCTTTTCAGTTGGTAAGACTCTAACCTTGTGACCCATCATGGAAGCTTTATGCAAAGTAGGTTGTCTGTTCATGATAACAATATCGTCATTATTGATATGTCTATAAACCTTCTTGGATAGAGTTTGAACATTTGGATTGTTAGTAGAAGAAGGAGTCAATAATTGATTGGCTAAAGCCTTTCTTTGTTCCAAAGACATGCTTACCAAAGAAACCAAGGTACCGTCTTCGTTTTGAATTTGGGTAGCACCTGGCCATACATCTGGACCGTTGATAACAGCTTGTCTCATACTGGCAATGTTGTAGTTGGTAACTGGTTCAGGGTATGTTAACTTCTTGGCGAATACTGGAGGAACACCAATTTCGTGGGTTTCTATATTTGGATCTGGGGAAATAACAGATCTGGCAGCATAATTGACTCTCTTACCCATCATGTGCTTTCTGAATAGACCTTCTTTCTTTTCTAAGGCTTGCTTGATACCAGGGTTTGGTAATTTACCACCATTGGTTGGAGCCTTGGTAGAATCAATGAAGGCATTGACATCGTTTTGGATGGTAACGAAGGCATTCATCAATCTATTGAAAATAATCTTCTTATCTTCAAATGAGACCTTACCTAATCTGATCTTAGCTAATTCTTCATTCAAGTCTCTGATCAATAAAGAGGTTGTTAAAATCTTGGATAAAGATTGATTTTGAACATTTTCGTGAATTTCATCACCCAACTTGGATGGTAGTCTGAATCTGGTTGGAGGAACAACAATACATTCCATGAAGAACATATCAGCCTTGACCAAAGTCTTCTTTAAGTTAGGTCTGGAGTGGAAAATGTATTGCAGAGATTGTTGTTCAGTCTTGAAAACAGATCTCAAAATGTTTCTAACTTCGGTAGACAAAATATAAGTAGATCCGGTCTTTGGCTTAACAACTTCATCGGAATCTTCCTTTGACTTGGCGTCTTTAAGCATATCTCTTCTTTGGATACCTTTAATTCTGTTGCTTGTTAATTGCTTTTCGGTTAATGGTTGTTCGAATAATTTGGAGAAACCATCTTTTCTGAACTTAGGAGAGAACATACCACAGTTGTCACAATGAGGTCTAACTAAAGCCTTCTTGGTGAATTCAGAAATCAACTTCTTTCTTTCATCATTGACAATAGCGGTGAAAATACCTCTTTCGGTGACTTGGCCGGAAGATAGAGCCTTGGCGATGGCCAATTCAACAAATTCTTGTCTCTTGTTCTTTAAAGCGGTTAGTTCAAATTCGGATTGCTTGGTTTTCTTTTTGAAAGTACCATCATCGTCATCTTCACCTTCTTCGGCTTCATCGATGTTGTCAATGTTGGTAGAAACGGTAACTTCATCCAATTCATAAGCTTCCTTGATCAAACCGTATTGTAATAACTTCAATTTCAAGGCAAATCTATGAACTTCGATGTTTTTTAATCTGAAGTGGTGACAGTACAGACAACTCATTCTCAAGTATTGGAACATTTGTGGCAAGAACAATGGGTTGTATACTGGAACAGGCAATTCAACGTGACCTTGATGACCTGGACAGGAGTTTTCATCCAAACCACAGGTAGAACACAAGTTCTTCAAAAAGGCACCTAAAGATAAATCGTATAAACCATTAGTGATAGGGTGACCTAGGTTGTCCAAAACAGTAGGGTTGTTAATTTGCTTAACAGATAACTGTCTAATATCTTGGGAAGATAAAATAGAGAAATCGATGTTTTGGACTTCAGATCCAATTGGTTTGTAAATATCCATGGTTATGAAGTGATCAGTGTTAAGTATATATGAATGATATGGGTATTATAATTCACAGTAATAGCTGGGGGTACAACACTATAACTAATTCTTTCCGACTAATTCTATTTGGTTTTTGAGTTATATTTTTAATCAACCAAAGATACTTTTTAGTGATAAAGAAGATTGAAATACTATAATATTGTTTCTTTTTTTGATAGCTTACAGTTTAAAATAAAATAAAAAAATAAAAAAAAGAAACGTTTAAGATGAGTTTGCCGTTGTATTATTCTTTCCGTTTAGAGTGAGTGGTGATATTTCTGTCAAGGAAAAAAAAAAAGAATGTCCTGAAACGGAAGCTCATACACCCAAAAAAGAAGAACAAAATTAGGCGCCATTTTTTCCATGAAAAAAAAAAGCATGTCTTAATTAGGAAGTATTTTCATTTGGCAGGGTAGGCGTTTACTGATCTTAAATCCATGGGGGGGAAGAAATCAAAAATGAAGCAACACACACTCGGTCAGGGGAAAAAAGCCATTTTTTCGTTTCCGCCAAAAACAAAAAAACCCCTTTAGTTATTTTAAGAAATAATAAAATATTAAAGTTCATATTAAAAATGTATATATCACATCTAGCAACAGTTGTTGCTCTTGCTCTTTGAGTCTTTCTTTAGGTTGATCCCCTCATTCTTTACACTGCCCTTCTTGTTGGCATTGCTAGAATCTAGTTTCTCTTCAATCATCTGGACCAATGTGAAGAAGATTTCATCAACGTTCTTGTTATCTTTGGCAGAAGCTTCTACGAACTTCATCCCCAGAGACTTGGCCAGGTTCTCTCCGTCCTCATAGCTGACCTGTCTCTTGCTATCTTCTGAGTCATCGGCCTTGTTTCCAACAAGTATCAACTGGCACTCTGGCAAGGCATTCTCCATTATGGTATTGTACCAAACATCTCTGGCATCAACAAAGGTCTTTTCATCCAAAACGTCATAGACTAGAACAACACCGTCAGCGCCTCTGTAGTACGCAGTGGTGATTGTTCTAAATCTCTCCTGGCCTGCAGTGTCCCACAGCTGCAACTTGATCTTCTTTCCGTTGATGTCAATTGTCTTGATCTTGAAGTCAATACCAATGGTGGTTATGAAGGATGGGGAGAAGTTGTCGTCCACGAACCTTACCAGCAAACAGGACTTACCGACCCCTGAGTCACCGATCAATAGGATCTTTCTCATCGCATGGAAATTAGAGTTGTTACCTGACATTGTGTATGTGCTATATGGTTGTTTGTGCAATCCCCTTCAAATATAATGTAAGAGTTCACACACCTTTAAAAAAAAAAAACATGTGGGAAAATGCAACAATCGAAATACTTCTAAAACCAACAAATTTTTTTTCATTGATGTAACGTATGGTTATTGGTTTAAGTCCGTGCTCGAGTAAGTAAAAAAAAACAAAATCACAATTTATAATAATATGTACATATCAACAGATTAGAAATCAGCCTCGGTAATTGCTGCCTTGTCACACATCTCTCTGAAAATACTGTTGCTCTTGTTGAATAAAGTCAATGGCTCATCAAACTCAGCAATCTCTCCCTTCTCTAGTACCATGATTTTATCATAAGTCAAAATGGTATTCAATCTGTGCGCAATGGTTATGACAGTGCTGTTTTTGAACTCAGATGATATTCTTGCTTGGATCTTCGCATCAGTTTCGTAATCAACAGATGACGTGGCTTCATCCAATACCAAAATCTTAGACTTTGCAACAACAGCTCTGGTCAAAGCCAAAACTTGTCTTTCACCGTTAGAGTAGTTGACACCGTCTTCTTGAACCATTTGATCCAAATGGAACTTGTGCACAGCACCGTTTTCCTTCTCGTCTTTGGAAACTACTTGGCTCTTGACTTCCTCAAGTAGAGACTGTTCAATGGCTCCGGAGTTCACCAAGGCTTCCCATAGCTCTTCATCAGTGTAGTCTCCAAACGGATCTAAGTTTCTTCTTATGGTTCTCTTGAACAAAACAGGATCTTGTGGAATGATGGTCAATTTTCTTCTTAAATCATACAACCCTAGCTTAGAAATGTCTTGTCCATCAATGGTTATCTTACCTGAAGACAACTCAACCAATCTGAACAAAGTCAAGACTGTTGACGACTTACCACAACCGGTTCTACCAACTAGAGCAATCTTTTGTCCATCATTGATAGTGAAGCTCAAGTTCTTCAATACCAATGGCAAACCTTCTCTGTAAGCCATAGATACATCCTCAAATTCAATTGATCCCTTAACTGGCCATTCCTTTGGTGGCGAAACAACACCATCTCCGTTACCGTTGGATCTGTATGCAGCTTCTTGAGGCAACTGGGTACTGTAAGAAACCAATCTTTCAACAGAGTTCATATCATTTTCAGCCTGGGTCATAGCTCTCAACAACATATTCAGCAAACCTGGCAATTGCAAAACATAGGTCAACATAACACCCACAGAGGAGGCATTGACATGGAATGCTCTGGTAATACACAACAAAGCAATGATAACAGCAAACAAACAAGCAATCATATCAATGAATAAAGCAGCCCATCTTTGTAAAGAGAATGCCATGAAGGCAGCTTCACTTTGCTTATCAATCAAAAAGTTGTTCTTCATGATGAAGGCCCTCTCCTTTTGGTAGCACTTGATAGTAGCCATACCACTCAACACTTCGTTGATGTTGTTGTAAACAAATGATCTTTGAACAGCTTCTAATCTCTTGACTTCTCTACCAGTGGCTTGGTAATGAGATGCAATAAACATATAAAGAATTAGCAAAAATGGCACAGCAATAGCAAAGTAAGGCATGTAAATGATACACAAAATAACAACACCGATCAAGTTGGCCAATTGGTAGATGAATAGTCTCAACTGTTCACTGATTTCGTTATCCAAAGTATTTGTATCACTGGAACAAACATTTAAGATTCTTCCCATTGGTGTAACATCCAAAAAGGACATTCTGGTGTGCAACAGCTTCTTAACAACATTCAAGTTCAAAGCTCTGGCGGAATTCAAACAAACGGTACACAAGGTAGTGAACTCAATAATCATGAATAGCAAAGCACCAAAGACAAAGAAACAGTACATACCCATGTAGAATGATGGTGGTCTGTCAAACTTTTGGCTGGTCCAGAAAGACAACCAAACAGAAGAGAACAACATACAGAAAGTGGTGGCAACAACGGCGACAGCATACAAAAGTATAACAGGTATTGTAAACTTACCACAACCGGCAGAAATGTACTTTCTATAAACAGAGAAGGAAAGAGAATTGTATGCTCTTTGTTCTTTATTGGAAGACTGAATGATTATGTCAGATTTGGCAGTTATTTCTTTTTTCAACTTGGCCAACTCATCGTTTTCAAAGCCCTCTGGAGAAAAGCTTTTAACTTCATCTACAGAAGTAGAAGATGTTATGGCATTCAATTCCTTTTCAATGATTGGATCTTCTTCTAGATCTTCCTCTTCAGCAGATTGATTTTGGGCAAATTGAACCAATTTGGCAAATTCAGGCTCGTTAGTCATTAATTCATCTTTAGTTCCAAGTGAAACGCTGCCATGGGAGCTCAAAAAAATGACTTTGTCAACTCTATCCAACAAAGAAAGTTGATGAGTAGCCAATATTTTAGTCTTACCAGCCAAAAATTCCAGCATACATTTGTCCATAATATGCTTACCAACCCTAGAGTCAACAGCAGACAAAACATCATCAAATAGGTAGATATCAGCATCTTTATAACAGGTTCTAGCTAAAGCTAATCTTGCCTTTTGACCACCAGACAAAGTAACACCTTTGTCACCAAGTTCACATTGGTCACCGTTTGGTAGAATATCCAAATCTGGAAGTAAAGAACAGGCTTCTAGAATGGCATCATATCTTTTTTGGTCGAAGGTAGATCCAAACAAAACATTGTTTCTTAAAGTTGTATTTTGAATCCAAGGTTGACCAGATAACAAAAGTTCACCGCTTTGCTTAACTGTACCTTCTAATTGCGGCATCATACCGGCTAAAGCATTCAACAAAGAAGTCTTCCCAGTACCAATAGCACCAGTAACCATTACAAATTCTCCCTTGGCAACTTTTACGTTGACATTGTGGAAGCCTTTGAACTTTAACTTCATTTCTTCATCACCTTCATTTTTTTCATTGGCAGTGTTTTCGCTGATATCATCGAATTCAGAACTGTTATTAGCAGCCTTTTCTTTTTTGGAAGAGGTAGATTCTAAGTGGCTGTCATCTAGTTCGTGGTTGTGCAGAACAACGTGCTCGTCCTCATCCTCAGAGTCGGCATCAAAAGCTTCCCATTCAAAATCACAATTATTTAATTCTAAAGCATTACTTTTGTCATCACAGCCTGATCTTTCTTCAGTAATTTGTTCTTCTTTAGCTAATAACAGGTTTTGAGCTCTACCCAAAGAAATCAAAGCATCAATACCAGTGGACAAAGCCAATGGGAAGAAGAAAACCAAAATAGCCAAAACTTGGAAAGATGATAAAGATGCGAAGATGGAACCAACAGATTTGGAACCCCAACCAACTTTGTACAATACTAAGAAACTGACCAAGGTGGCAATTGTAGGTAACATTAACCCTAAAGCAGTGAAGAAGTTTCTGGTGTACAACATTTTTTTGATTTCACGAATTTCTTTGTGTCTAGTTTGAACAATACTTTCTTCATAAGCATCCTCCCATCCATAGAACTTGATCATCTTCAAAGAGTTTAAGACTTCTCTCATGTAACTAACTCTGGCATCAGTGTGTCTGTTAGCCTTAATTCTAATGGAAATAATTTTTTTGAAGGCTCTGATGGTGCAGAAAACCAAAAAGAAGAAGACTGCAAAACCAATTAAACAAACAGGACCAATGTTGATAAGCAATAAAACTAGACAAATAATAACAGGTGGCAAGAACCCCCATAGGAATGGTTGCAAAGCGATAGCAAATTCAAGTCTTTGCATATCAGTGGACATCATGGAAGTAAGCATACCATTAGAGTAAACGTTTCTGGAGCTGCTACTTAGCTTGAATGATTTGGATAATAGTGCAGATGTCATAATACTCTTGGTTTGAGTACCACTCAAAGTAGACATTTGGAAACAATGGTTGAAGAAAATACCATTCAACAACATAATAATAGTGGCAGCAATAGCATATCCAACACCTTTGTTAACATGCAAGTGAGGAAACATTTGCTTTTCCTCAACGAAATTAATCAATCTTTTGGTGACTAATGGATTCAAAGCAGCAGCACAGTTACCCATGACAACATAAACCAAAGCTCTTATGTGTCTTTCTTTTAGAGTTCTGAACAAACATTTGACTAAACTCAAACGCTCAGGAGTTAGTTTACCATAATAATGGTGAAACTCACTCTCTTCATTTTCAAATACAAATTGTTCTTCTTCTGGATGTTCGAGTTTATACTTTTTGATTAGGTATCTGACCTCTTCCTTCCAATGTTTTTGGAATATTTCAGATAGACTTTTGACCTTCATCTTCGGCTTTAGCATATAAAGATCCTGAGGTTGGATGGTTCTTTTGTAACCAATTCCAATTAAAGGCAAGCACCAAAGGAAAAAGATTTTGGAAATAATGTTAGCGTCATAATAAGCGAATTCTTTTCTTTCAGAATCATCTTTTGGTATTTCTGGGATTTTTTTAGACTTCATAAAGGAAAACAATCTACGTTGTACATAGACATTTGAATCAACAACCTTTTCAATGTCTTCCTTGTTCATAAAATCAGTAGGCGAGGAAAACTCGCTGCTATATTGAGAAGATTTAGTCTCTATTATAGAAGAATAATCATCCTCTTGTCCTTTTTTAGAATTCTTAGCGAATAAATTAGGAGACATGGTGGGGATTTTTTTTTTTTATTTTTCTCTAAAATTAATCAATAAACGAACAGATAGTATAGTATATTATTGCTTTGTTTTTTCTTATTTTTAAACTTTTAATTGCTGGGACTTATTGTATGGAAAACGCCGTTATTTACTTGTGTTATATAATAAAATTACTTGTTAGGAATTACGCTGGTGTGTGAAAGAAAACAGCTGCGTGGAAAGTCGAAAGTAGCAATCAAAATACAATATACGAAAGTTTATAGTCAAAGTTAGAGTGATGGTTTGGTTATTTGGTTATTACAATAAACAAAGAATTAGTATTGTTACGTTGCAAGTGAAGTCAATTTCACTGTTTAAAAAACGAAGAAAGAAAAGGATCAAGTGTTCCACAGAGAAGATTTTGTGTTTATATAGCTTCGCGAAGGAACGGGAAAAAGAAGTGATGGGCTTAAAAGCGCCCACCAAAAATCCTTGGCATCTATCAAATCCTCTCCGTGGGAAAGATGACATAAGCTGCGCAGAACCAAGAAAAAAAAAAAAAAAAAGATCCAAATGTTGCTCTTAACAGCGGACACTAATCTATTCAATTTGACAGTCAGATAAATGTTTAACGCACTTAATGCCGTCGTAATAATCTATATATGGTTATCAATCAAGCATAGTAGCTTCTCCAGTTAACTCCTTCAAGATCTTCCAGCTGGTCAAGTGTGAAGTACTCCTTGTCGATGTGCCAGGTGTCTGTTCTGTTCTTTTTAAAGTCAGTAATAGAGTTCTTAACCGTTTGTCCTATGAAACCTGTCAATCTTGTCCATCCCGACAGAATACTCAAACTCTTAGGTATCCATTCAGGTATTGGTTGGATGTACGGGAAAGCGTTGACAACCGAACTCAAACCAATAACAGCACCGTGCAGCTCGGCTTCGTTTTTCTTGCTCTTGGAAACAAACTTTTGCTTTTCTTCCAATGTTCTTCCCGCCTTTTTGATTTTTCTTTCGAAAGTGTCACACAGCTCCTTTACAATCAAAGAGTCTTCACCCATTGTGTGGATAATTCCTGACAATACTTTACCAGCCAATTCCCTGACTTCCAAAGATCCTTGATAGCTCAACATTGACTTTACAAAAATAACTATATCTTCAACTTGTTGAGGATTCAATAGGTAAATGTAGGATGAATACAAGTTTTGAATGAAATTCAATTGAATCTTGTAACCATGAGAATTGTTGAAAATCTTCTTGTTCTTGAAATCAAACAATCCGTCTAATACTATCTCTAAAGTTACCTTGGTCATTGTTGACGATCCTAATTGACCAAATAGCACATCAGGATGAATATTTGTCATATTACAAACATTCTTCATGCCATACAGCATAGACAAGAACTTGGCTATTTGCTCGAAATAGTGTGGTAAAGAAAGTAAGTTGTTTCTAGTCCAACCTGCAAAAACGAAATAGACTGTGCTGGCTCTGTAGAAAAACTCGCTGTTAATTATCTTTACAGCATCTGTGGTTGTGTAGTAAGTTTCATTGTTCTTGTATTCTTCAAAGATCCAATCAAATTGCTCTAAAATCAAATCATTGAACCATTCAGGAGCAGCTTTAATAGAGTTTCCTAAATTGTCTTCACCAGTCTCGGAAACATAACTCATCAAGTGGTCAACACTATCAAACTTCTTTTGAGTGTCAGTCAACAGCAAAAAGTTAATGGTATTGGCAATAGCCTTTCTAACAGGTTCGTCTGGATGATTGAAAACACCAAATATCTTAACTAACTTTTGGTTGTGTTCAGAGGTAGAGTTCAAGCCCATCAACAGATATCTAGCAAAATTTATTCTACCAGAAATTAGTGCAGGAGACACAATATTGCCATGGTTTTCAGATAACACTTCACTTACTGATAAAACAACCTTTTCGTAAAGAGTCTTACATCTTCTGATATCAACTTGACCAGGAAGCCACCAAAACATCACAGCATAAGAATCAAGGATGTTTGCATTGATGTTTTTCAGAATATGATTCTTCATAAACTCTTCGATAAATGCATCTCTCTTAACCATATTTTCAGCACTGGTGTAATTGCTTGCAACAATCAAAGAAGCAAAAATCTCACCAGAAGTTATGATGCTTGCATAGGAATTTCTATCAAATGTGCTTTCACAAGCAGCTAAAATATCATTGTATGTTACAAACTTAGCAATGCCAAGGTTTATCATTTGAATGATAGTAACAAAAAACCATACAATTACAGGAGTAAATTCTGATTTGGTTTCTTTGTCTTTTATCAAGTACTGGATGGTATTGTTCAAATATTCAGGAGTGATTTCTTTACAAATACGTTCCAAAATGTCTCTATCTTCAGCCTTCATTTTTACATTCAACTTTTCAGCTTTGTCAGAAGATACTGCATACAAAGGCCAACCCAAAGATACAAATCCAGAGTATGGCTTGGCATCAACAAAGAAGTCTGGGTTATCGTAATTTGTCAACTGCTTTTCATAATATTCTCTAAATCCATCAACTGAAGTGTCAATGGTTTTTACCAAAGGTCTTTTGTGACAAGGAGAATAGAAAATCTCCTTTTTATAACCTATTTCAGCTTTCACCAAAACATTGGATACCAGGTTAGCAAAGAAGTGCATAGACTTCTGTTTAGTGTCAGGATGGTCAGATAACGTTTGGTCAAATAATTGCTTCAAAGAGTTGAAATCAGTAGGATACTCATTGGATATGTGAATTTTGTGAATAATTTCACCCAAAAATAGCTGACCTTTCCATTCAGAAAGTTCCTCTTCGTTATTATCTTCATCACTTTCCATGTCTACATCCTCTTTGTCATCGGCAACGACCTCATCAATATTGGCATCTTTTACAGTTTTTGTTTCGGAAATACCTTTGATTTTCTCTCTTACATGTTCCTCGAATTTGCTTATCATTCCTAGAATTTCCTCCCTTTTTTGATTTTTAGCATTAGTAACAGCTTCAACTTCAATCTTCAAGGCTTTATCATCCGGGGCTATGCCAGTCAAAGAATCAAAGTTTACCATGCAAACAGATGATGGAATTTTGATACTGCTGGACAACTGCATCATCAGTTCCTCACTTGTTAAAACAACTGAGAAATTGGAGTGACTGTTACATATCAACAATAGGTCAAATAATCTGCCCAAATTTTGATAATCTGTACCTATTCTCATGCTGATTTTTGGCAATGTTAAGCACTCCAAAATGGATTTAGTAACCAAATCATCATTGGTCTTAAGGCTTAGCTCTAGCTTGTCCAGCAAAAACTTGATACAGATTTTGTGTGAACCTAGAATTTGCTTCATTATATCGTTTAAACCAAGTTGAGCACTACCGCAGATATGTGGATATGGGGAAATACACAAAGAAAGGATATCATGAAGCAATGTCTTTTCCAAAGGAGAAGCAACTCTACTTGTAGACTGTGTTGTCGTTCTGGCCTTGTAATCCATATGAACTCTTAAACCAATGCATGTTCTCGTATAAGGTTCAAAGACATGAGCCAAAGATTGAATATTTTCTAGCAAGGTTAAATCAATCATGTAGTCATTTTCTTCTCCAAAGAATACTTCTCTGCCTCTGTCAACAAACCAGCACTTGATACATTGCAAAACAACAACCAATAATTCACTGTCGTGTTCAATGTTGTTTTTCAAAAAGGAGACAAGAGAGTGCAGTAGTCTTCCAATTTTAGAGTGTATTTCATGAACCTCGTCATATCTAGGATCAGCCAATTTTTCTGAATCAGTATTACCAAATGAATTGAATAATTTGTGAATTGTAATCTTTTGGTTATCCAAAAATAATCCAGGACTGGCACCAGTTGCACCAGTTTGCTCAAACTCATGAGAATCACCAGGTAATGGAGTTGTTTCAACAGACATCATATCCTCAAACAATGAATTTCCCGCGTTGGCATTTTCAGCCACCTCATAATCAACTTCAAGGACCTCATCGTCGTCTTCGTCCAAAACTGCAGGATCTTGTTCTAAGCCAGTCTCGATAGCATTTGAATCAACACTTTTATTTCTAACATAGTTCAAGATGGCCAACTTCTCTTTGTTTTGACCTGTAGAAGCATAGATGTTCTTTTGTTGGGTTTTCTTTATTTCAGTGTAATCAGAATCAAATAATTCAGACAAACCACTGGTAACATGCAGCAATATCATAACATTTTTTTGAATTGTGTCTTTGTCTAAGATTGTCAATTTTTCACCAGAAATAATTCTTGTAATATTTGTATAAGCGTATTGGACTAAGTTCTTTGATAAATCAATGGCATAATTGACTTCATCGTCACTAGGTAAATGCCATTTGAAATTCATACACTCACGAGAAAATCTTCTATCATCATTTGTGAAACCACCCCATTTTTCTTCAGGAGATAACTTACAGTCGTCTGAGAACAACTTAAAGTCAACAATTTCAGGATAAACTAAAGAAAACAAGGCATTGTGAATTAGTGTAGGAGATATCATATCGATAGGTGGATTGTGGACTTCATCGAAGAATTTGAACAAAATTTTTTCAACAGTTTCTTTATGTTCAACAATCTTTTCCATACCACATCTAAAGATCTCATCCAAAAGTCTAACACAGAAAACCATTTTATTGTCTCTTTCTTGAGCTTGTTTACTTCTTACATTACCCTTACTTTTTTCAACTTCTCTGTCAACTTTTTCAGCAAACATATTGATTAATTGAGTGAATAAATTACCATCTCTCTTCAACATATAACCAGTAATTTCAGCTATAATGTCCACATTCGGAGATTTGCAGTTTAGATAAGATGATTCATCAACTAAATGAGAGATGAAGTATTCACTAAAGAAGTCAAACATTTTCTTATCCATTGATTCAATCAAAATCATAAACAATTGAGCAATTTTGAAAAGAAGAGATTCTTCAGATTTGGAAGAAACAAATGTGAAAAGCTTAGTAACTAATGCCTCAACAATTGGTTTGAATAAGGTTGTGGAGACACCAAAAGCGTATTTGAATTCATCATTATATTCAGTCTCATGGAATCCTTGTCTGATATTTTGCAAGTGAGCATCAAGAGCTGGCTGAGTAACTGAATAGAAGTCCTTATCTTTATATTCATCAATAACTGCTATTGGAGTGAAAGAAACAATGCACAACAAACAGTTTAGCAAAGGTACACCCATATCAGGATCATTAGCATCTATTTTATTGATAATCATGGTCATAACATTGGTAATGTGCATTCTATAAATGTCTGTTGAGCAGTAAAATCTAGCAATTCTTCCAAACTGCTTCAAAGCAATGCCTTCTCTCTCAATGGAATGAGGATATGGTGTATAAACTTCCATCAAAATTTTATCCATCAATTGGCTTTTGTTAGGTGGGTTTAAATCCAACAAATAAGCCAATGAAGAGATATGATATGTAGCATCTTTAAAATCTTTGGAAAAAGAACCCAGGAAAATAGGACCTTGGAAAATATCAACCATAAAGGCGTGATCAGCCAACTTTAAGTTCAAGTCTTTTCTATATTTGGACGATTCTTGTTCCTCTAATTTGCATCTTTCATGATAAATCTTGATAAAAGTCATAACAAATCTAGCACACAAAGACGACCAAACATCGGTATTAGAAGGATGGAAATAGGTAGCCATGGAGTTCATCAAATTCTTTACCTTTGTTAGCATTTTTTCACTATTTATTGAATAAACCAATGCTGAAATAATGGCACTGAAAGAAGAAACTGAAGACTCTTTGATCATGGAAAGTCTCAATCTGTTGAAAATGAAATCAACTTGTTCTTCGTTTAAGAACCCAAAATCGCCAAACTCAATCTTTGATTTAACTGTTATATCCGGGTTTTCTACGGTGATCAATTGAGTGTAGCCTTCAGTCACCATTTCAGTGATAAATTGGTACCATTGAACATCGATTGTAGCATTTATTACAGAGTTCTTCCAAATGGAAAAGGCAAATTTAAGCAAGTCCATTGAAGATTTATTCTCAAAGTACTGGTAAGGAATAATAGCGGCTAAAATAGGTAACACAGCAGCGACTGTTTTCGGAGATAATGAAGAAACTACAAATTGAGTAATGTCTGTTAAACATTTATCATTGGAGTCATCAAAAAATGTCCTGGCGTTGTGGGCCAATTTCAAAAGCACTCTTAACAACTTGATGTCGTTTCTGCTTTCAACATCTCTTTTTTGATAGTGGGATTCAGGGTCAGGCAAAAAGTCTAAAAAGTAATCCAATAGTGGCTTATAGTCCAATACTAGCCCACTTTGCTTCAAAACTTTCCTGTAAGAGCTGTAAGATTGTTCACCCAAGGCTTCAAGTAAATCAACAAAGGTGTCAACAAATAAAACTCTGTTGATCTTTTGTCCTCTTGATAATGCTAAACTATAATATACCATGCACAGGCTTTTTCTTAAGCTAACTGGAATTTCAAAGTGTAAACATTTCGATAACTCCGTGGTCCAATAAACAACATTGACTATTGTTGATGACTTGACGCTAATTTTACCACCAACACTATGAGCAGCATCTGACTCTGCGTCTTCATCGTTTTCTTCATCTTCAACAGTATTGTAATCACTTTGTGAGTTTATTGATTCGTCGTCGCCATAATCAGAAGTGTTTAGTTGTAGCATATCTGTACCAAATACCATTTCAATGTCACTTTTAAATGATGAAATGTCTTTGGCAGAGATAGGCACAATACCTTGAATGTCTTTAGAAGATATCGAGACATACAAGTTTACTAGCACATGACATAAATACTTGGATTGTTGAGAGTAGCCTTCTGTTTCAAATGGAATACAATCGTCTACATCGTATTTGTAGCTGAAATCTCTAGTAAAATGTCTAGACTTTGGATCTCTAAAAGTTTCTTCGGGAGTATTATCATCAAAATCCAAATTAAAAAACTTTAATCTTTCGCTCATCAAAGCTTCTAAATTGACAGGATCAAAAATATTGCTTTGTGGAGTTTTTGAGTTCAATGAAGACAAGTTTTGAGTTGAACCACTAAAGACACTTTTGATCAACTTTTGCTTTCCATTATCTAAAGCTTCATTTGAATATGATCTTTTCAGATTTGAAGATGAGTTGTTCTTCTTCTTTAGCAAATTGGTGACGGCTTTATGCATCAGTGGAGGGTTACCACCTGAATTGTCATTAATATTTGGAGGAAGACTCATGTTATTTATTAATTTTCAAAAAAAAAGAAAGTATGTTTCTTTTGTGACAATTGCAGTAGCTGTGTGTTTTTTAGGTTTTTAAGGTGTTTTAAGGATAATAATTACACGAAACCCTTTAAAACACCAAGTGAAGAACACACCTGCGACTCACAAGTACCATTGAAAAAAAAAAAAAGAAAGAAAGTTAGCTTTACACTCGATGAGAAATACGTTGAAAAAAAATAAATAATACCTAAATTGAAAAATGTGAACGGATTTAACAAAAGTTAGAATTAAAAGCTGAATGTATATACCTGCAGCTATGCTTCATAGGCTGTTAAGTCCAAGGTCAGAACCTTGGAACTGTTCAGTTTCTGGTTTCTGTAAACACCCACTAAAGAGTCTGATTCTTCAAATATGCTATTTTTCAAGGATATCACAATAAACTGTAAGTTCTCAGTAGCATGCTTTCTAATATAATTACCTACTCTTAGCACATTAACAGTATCTAAAGCAGCATCAATTTCATCTAGAACAAAGAATGGTGAAGGCTTGAATTTGTTGATGGTGAACAATAAGGCTAGAGCAGCAACTGTTTTTTCACCACCTGACAAGTATTCAATTTCTCTAAACTTTTTCATTGGTGGAGTTGCTTGGTACCTCATGGCTGCTAAATAAGGTTCGTCCTCGTCTTCTTCATTGAATTCTAAGTTTATAGAAGCAGATCCACCTACTAAAACGTTGCTGGCGGTAGACTCACCAGGTAGAGCAGCATCGGTAGTTAACTCTTTGTAAACAGAGTCAATGTTTTCTACAACAAATTCCAATGTTTCGTTAAAGGCTTGTCTACGCTGCTTCTTTACCTTGTTGTATGCATCCAACAACTTCTTTTCTTTGTCTTTCAAATCGTGAACAACTTCATTGTTATATTTGTTATACTTTTCTGTCAATTCTTTCAATCTATCCTTAGCATGCACATTAGGCTGTAATACTAGCAGCTCTTTTTCAACTTCAGCTAACTTGTTATTAATATTCTTTTGGACATCAGCATTGCTTAGTTTTTTATTCTTCACCTTCAGTAACTTTTTATCTAATTGAGCGTAATCTAAGACTAATACGGAATAATCAAATTCAGCTTCATCGCCAGCATCCTCATAATTTAATGAGCCGTTGATCATTGGTAACTCAACAGCGTTCATCTTACAATTTTTGAATATTTGAATTCTATCTTTCTCATAAGAATCATAAATACTCTCTTTTTCAGATAACTCAACATTCAACTTGTCACGCTTAACCTTTAACTCATCTATTTCTGAAGATAAAGCATTGACCAAAGATTTGTTTTCCTCAAATTTAGACTTAATCTCTTCAACTTCCTTAGTAGTCATTTCGGTCTTTTCGCTTAGTCCAGTAATTTCCTCACTAATGTTGTCCATCATTCTTTGAATGCTTTCAACCATCTTGGTGTTGTCAGTAATGGCACTTTCAACATTTGAAATAGAAGCCAAAATAGAGTTTCTTTTCTTATGTTCAAATGTAATTTTTGTTGTAATTTCAGATAAGTCTCTAGATAGCAAATCAAATTGCTTCTTTTTTCCTTGTATCATATTACCAGTAGTGTTTTCATATTCCAGAACAGAAAAGCCTAGTTGACTTGATAAATCACTGAACAATTTCTCCAGTAAAGAATTTCTCTTTTGATCCAACTTGGTGTAATCACTTTGAACTAAATCAATGGATTCCTCTAATTCTTTCTTTTCAATTGCTAAATCCTTGGCCAACTTTTCTTCGTTATACTCTATTTGTTTTGATAGATTTTCAATTTCTGAATTATTTAGGCTAATTTGGAGCTTGATTTCATCGTGATCTTTGTGGATTTCAGAAATTTGAGTTTCCAATTCCTTGATCAATAAATCATTTGAACTTATACTATCTTGATATTTTTTCAAGTTATCCATTAATTTTTCTTTGGCAGTTACTAGATCTTGGTACTCAATCTTGTTCCATCTGGATTCACTTCCATTAGCTTGAGTGCTACCCCCAGTCATTATTCCAGACTTTTGAATAACATCACCATTCAAAGAAATGATTTTACAGCTTAAGTTATCTTGCCACTTCAATTTTTGTGCAGTCTTCAAATCATCTGCAATAATAGTATCTCTACAAATGTATTTCATTACAGACTTGAACTCGTTAGAATAAGTCAAAATTTCAGATGCAAAAACTGCTTTTTTATCGTTCAGGGCAAAGTCAGGAGTCTTACCAGATACTACATCAAGAGGTAGGAATGTTGCTATACCCAATCTTTGAGCTTTCATATACTGTATACATGAATTAGCAGTATTGGCAGTATCAACAATGATGGCGTACAAACTTCTACCCATCAATAAGCTTGCTGCAGCGTTGTAGTTAGCATTAGAAGGTCTAAACAAGTCAATAACAAATCCTTTGACACCGGGGTATATGTTCTTCAAAGAACGCAACATGTCTCTTTGTTTTTCTTCAAACTTAGTTTCTCTTTGGTCAGCAGACAACTCATCTATTCTCAAAAGAGTATTTTTCAACTTGATGTTGTCGAAGTTAATTTTCTTGTTCAAAGATTCAGTATTGCCTAAAAACTTCTTCTTTTGTTTTTCAAGAGATTTGAGCTCTTTTTCATTTGTACTTATTAATTTTTCAGATTTTTGAATGCTTTTCTCCTTTTGCAATTTCTCATTTTCTTGTTCTTTGATTAACATTTCGTAAACAGCAATTTGCTTCCCAACCTTTCTCAAGTTAATGTTCAGCTCATCCAACTTATTGGTTTTTAATTGAATTTCTCTTTCGATAATGTCACCACCGTGAACAGTAATATATTCACTTTTAATGTTGTTAATTTGTTTTAAAGCATCAGCATCCATGTTTTTAAATTTAGCTTGGTCCTTCTCAATTTCTTCAATTTGGGATTTGATTTCATTGCTTGATTCAACCAAGTTATTCTTGGTGCTCTCCAAAGCTGCAATGGAATCATCCTGGTTTTTCAAATCAACATTCAATACTTCAAGGTTATGCTTCAAATCAGAAATGATGCTTTCATATGATCTAGATTCGTTTTGACTTTTGTTAAGAGTAGTGGCCTTAAGTTTTTTGGATTCGGCCAAAAACTGCTTTATGCTCTTGTTGTTATTTTTCAAGGCAAATTGATATCTTACATTTTCATTTAAAGCGGCATCATAAGATTCTTCTTTGGCCTTCAGGCTATCTTCAACCATTCCAACATCGGTTTGAATGTTGTCAATTTCTTCATCCACTACATTTAGCTGATCATCAATCAAATACAGCTGGAACAAATGAAATTGAATAGTCAGCTTTTGTTTTTCAGCCAATTTCTCATTATACTTGTCATTTTTGTTAGCACTTTCAGTATAATGGCTAATTTCTGTTTGAAGTCTTCTCTTTTCTATGATGGCATCACCACATTCATTTGCAGTTTTTAAGTAGTCCTGTTTCAAAGACTCATACTGTTTTTTAAACTTAATAGACCCAGAAATTCTTTCAAAGAAGTTTGTTAGATCATAAGGATCTTTAGAAGCAACTTGTTCAACGTCACCTTGGAATACTAAAAAGTTTCTGACTTCGACTAAGATGTTTTCCTTGTTTAAAGAATCGATATACTTTTGCAGATTAGAGCTTCTTCCATCAATTTTGTATCTTGAGGCACCATCAGTATCGACATCTCTGTAGAATTTTACAATGGACCCATCTGTTTTTTGGTAGGTTGCCTCAACAGATGCTCTTGAGATTGGTGAGTTTGATTCATCGTCTTCATCATTCTCATTGGATCTCTTTCCTCTGTATATCAATTGTGTTATAGAGGAAGATCTCAAAAAGTTGTTATCAACACCCAAAACAAAGGAAATGGCGTCCATGATGTTACTTTTACCAGACCCGTTTGGACCTATGATTGAGATGAAGTTTGATGAACCAATCTCGATGTTTACTTCATCTTTGTAAGACTTGAAGTTGTTTAACTTTAAATTCAAAAGTCTTCCCATATTGTTTGTATTTGTTTATATATTTATTTTCTATGGTTTGCTTGTGTAAACTCTATTTTGATCTTTACCTATTTGTATATATTATGAACTGACGCCATAATTATAAACAACGAAAGAAAAAAAACACCAATTGTTGGATTCAAGAAAAAAAATATTCATATTAAGATTTAGGTATTCATTTTACGCGTCTGTCACATGACCATTAATATATACACGTGACCACTGTAAAACTCAAAAACAAGAAAAAAAATATTAAAAAGCCAAAATTAATCTTATCTGGGTATATATATCTACTTGTAGGTTTCCAGTTCTATGTCATCGTTAACTGTGGTGTTCAAAATCTTATGGTAGACACCAGTACTGTTCTTACAAACATACTTGAAAAGTTTAACATTCAGTTTGTGCAGGTAGTAAATGGCCATAATACATAGAAGTATAGCGGATGCCTTGAAAACCATCTTTGCGTTGACTGTTAAGGGAAGAGTTCTGTATTGAATGATCACCAGCACTCCCAAAAAGAATACAGTGGCAGAGGTTACAACTAAAGCAAATGAAACCAGTAAAACTTTTCCATCGACGTCGTTAGGCATCTTTAGATCCACATTTTGCAGCTTAGATGGCCCAAAAAGCTTTTCTTCAAGCGATACTTTTTTATTCGAGTCAGCTGAAGCACTGCCTGCTCTGTGATAAACTTTGTTGTTTGATGTTTCTGGTTTTAAAAATGATGAGTTCATGTTGATATGAGATGTTATGGTCTAACACATCATTTCTTTATTACAATTCTATCAATCATCACCATGAACTAATTGTACCATTTTAAAAATACAAAATACAGAAGGAAAAAAAAATCTTTAAAATCAAAAATTCACATTGAAAAACGGAAAGGGACTTATCATTTTGATTAAACGGGGTGTAAATTTTCTTTTCTTTTTTTTTTTGATTAATTTTTCACCTTATATATTCAACTAACCAAACAGAGATGCCCTATACCGTGGGCTCTAATCATACCTCAATGGTGTATCGGATTCATTTGCAAGGCCGTGTTCTTGATTTTCCATCATGTATCGTTGAGGAGACAATCTTCTTTGAAATAGGTAGTCTTCGCTAACACTCAAAGAACCACGCAAAACATTTGGATACAGGTTCGCATGCAAAGGCTCTTCCTCAAGGTTGGTAAAGTCTATCACACTCAAGTAAGATTTATGGTCTTTGACAACAGCTGTGTATATCTTCTTACCGTCAGATTTGATCCCCCATACGTTGTCTGCAAAATGCAAGATATCATGGAAGAGTATGTCTCCATTTCTTATGTTGAGTATGGTGAATTGGATCTCAGATCCCAGAACCAAAAAGTTGTCATCAAACCAGAACGATGATATTGGTATGTTTCCATTATGATAGTACTGGAACAAAACTTTGAAGTTGTTAACGTCCCATCCCTTGACAGAACCGTCCGCTGCTGCTGAACACAAGATATCGCCCTTTAGCTCCAGTAGCCCGACTAAGCCAGCATGTCCGTGTAGTACCAAAGCAGGCGAGTTCAAAACTAAAACATTTGGCTGGTTAGGGTATCTAGCCATGTGGCCTGTGTCGCCATAGTTCTTAACCTCCCAAACAAATATCTTGAAATCTGTTGTGGTTGAGTAAACTCGGTTTCTCTTGTGATCATAGACCACAGCATAAACTCTTGACCCGTTTCCCATCATTTTGCAGATGCATCTCAGTTCACTGATGTTCCAAATTCTACATGTTCCGTCATATGAACCAGTAACCAAGATGTTTCTGTGTACGGACATTGATCTAACCGAGTCTGTGTGGCCCTTGAGCGTTCCTAAATAATATGGATTCACATGGAATACATTGTACACAAGCTCATCAACCCCTTCATTGTGGTCTTTTGGAGGTAGCTTCCATACCATAATATTGCTATCTCTGCTACCACTAAGTATGAATTTTCCGTTTTCTTCATTTGAACTTAATTCCAAACACCGTACCGTTGATGTGTGGCCCTTGAAAATATAGATGCACCTGAAAGTACTCAAATCCCATATTCTTATTGATCTATCTGTTCCAGCAGTTATCAAAAGGTTTGTTTCTAAATCGTACTTCAATGCCCAAACACCTCCTTCGTGTCCCTTTAGTGTCGTTTGTTTCTCACCCGATAGGTCGTATATCTTAACAAATGTATCGTCAGCAGCCGTTATAACATACTCCGGCGTAACTTCCAAGCATGTAATTACATCTATATCATGAGCAGTAACTGTCTTTATTGTAGGTGTGTGTCTTTTTTTAGTCCAGTTTTGATAAAGACGTTCCTTCTCTTTGAATTTTGAGAAAGTGCATAGCCTGTGCTTTTCTTTCAAAAGTAAATCTTCTCTTGTTTGAATGTTGAAAAAGTTCTCTCGCTTATCTATGTAATCCCACAACAAGTCATCTTTTTCAATAATATCTCTAAAGCTCTTGTTTATCGACATGCATGTGTAAATATCAGTCAATGGCATGTGTTGAAAAATCCGAGTCAATACATTTGGTGGAAGCACCTTGGAAAAATCAGATACTAATTCCTTATCTAGAAGAAGCAAAAGATCCGCAATTTGGGGCTTAGAGGCATGATTGAGAAGCTGGAGAATACTGGCATTAGTAGAAGAAATAATCTCATCCGATGGATTCTGTATGCTGGTCTCTGTTGAGTTAGGTTTTTTGCTCTCGTTGTTACCTTCAAGCTTTTCGTTGGAATAGTAATCAGAATCGTTATCCGAATTGTCCGGGGATATAGGCAATGGATTTACCTGTACAGTTTTTGATGTGCTACTGGGCAGGTTGTTTTTGATGCTTTCTTCTATCGCAGAGTCATCAATGGCAGACAAAAGAGGAAACAGATGTCTGCTGCTTGTTTGGGCAATAATCTTTCGTTTATTGATAAGATTCTCATTCATAAACAATTTGATGATATCTTTTTTCTTTTTGTACTTATTTTTCCATAAAGACGTGCTTTTCTTTACTTTTTTGTCATCATTAGGTGAGGACATGGTAAGCTTGTAAAAGTTGTTTCTTTTGGTTTGCTCATACATATGAAGTTGAATTTATTATCTTGTTTATAAAAGGAAAAGTTCAATCCTAAGACAGTATAGTAAAGAAAGAGTTTCATGTCCAGCTTCACAAAAAAAAAAAAGAAAAAAAAACGACAAATAATCTTGAATGCCAATCTCAAACAATATGTTTTCCCAACAAAACAAAAAAATCAACAAATCTGTTATATCCGCTATCACGTGATATAATCCCGAAGGAATTATTTAAATTAAAGTCCGTTAACCGATAAGGATAAAGTACTTACAATAACCACGGCATTAATTAACCGATTTGAGTTCTTTTTTATAAAATGCTCTTTTGAACTCTTAATTACAACTTCTCTTTCAAACAAATGAGCTGTAAATGATGTATCCCAATGAAGAATAACGAGGTTTCTAAAAGAAACATTATCATAATAGGCTCAGGGATAATAGGATTGTCAGTGCTTTATCAATTAATTGAGAGAATAGAAAAGAAACAATTATCCGGTGTCAACTACAAAATAAATGTTGTAACAAGTATTGACGAAAAAATTTTATCTGGGAACAACGACTCAGATGAAGTTATTTTTGATCAGGAAATTGCATCTGTCTATGCAGGGGCACATCAAAGACCATTCCCAACAGAGTATACAGACAATGATAAAAGACTGACTTTTCAGAGAAGAGAAAGTTTATACACCAAAGATACCTTTGATTATTTTTTAAACAAATTGAAATACAACAAAGACTGGGATTTGGACAGCTTTGAGACAACGATTAAGTTTTGCAGGGGCTATGACTTGATCAAGTCAGCTAACGAAGCTTATAAAAATTTCAATGACGGGTACAATTCAAGTAATCTCGTCAACTTTACAGCAGAAGATAAAACTTTGAGTGACCAGATTGTTCCATCTTCTGTTCGGAGAAACTTAGAAATGATGTGCTCATACGACACTTACGTTGTAAACACGCCCAGATTTTTAAGATTTTTGTACAAGTCTTGCTGCAACAAAGCCAGCCGTCTTTCAAACATTGACTTACACTTTACCTTCAATCACAAATTAAAGTTTATGGAAGACGTTACTTCGTTCAGCGGTGCTGCCAAGCCAGTAATAATTAACTGTTCAGGAAAAGGTGATCTTTTATGTAACAAGGAGGATGTGAATGCAGCTACTAACTATGTTCCTATTAGGGGTCAGACATTGCTCGTCTCTGTTCCACATACAGAGAAGTATCAAAAATTTGCAGAAAGCACTGTAACGTATCAAGACGGCAGTAAATGGTCATTTGTAATACACTGGCCACTTCCAAAAAACCACAAAAATTACGGCAAGAGATTGTATTTTATTGTTGGAGGTACAAAGCAAATAGGCTCAAATGATAAAAACATATCCAACAGTGATTTAAATTATGTTTTAAAGAATGCCAAAGAGATCTTCCCAAATCTATTCACAGAAAACAAGTGGATATTGGAGAGAGTTAATGTAGGTTTTAGACCAGGTAGCAAAGTTGGCTCAGTGGTCAATCTGGAGCATAAAGCAAGTTTGGAGAAGAAAACTTACTATCCGATCATTAATTGTTACGGATTTGCTGGCTACGGAGTAGAGTGTAGCTTTGGAGCCGCTGCTCATGCCCTCTTGTTGTTGAATAGAGCATTCAGAGAAGCAAACTTATAGTTGTTATTTTCGGTGTAGCTTATGAACTTAAAAGAATTCTATTTTTATTTTTAATTTTTGTTAAAATGGAATATATAATTTACTTTCTCTTCATTATCTGATTTCAAATAAATAATTTAGGTTTTTTTTTTTAATATTTGTTTCTCATTTTATTTGTTCATTTCATAAAGTACGCCTTACAATAGTTTTAGAGAAATCTCATTAGCGAAAGATACACATTTACACTAATGCACCAAAAACTTTACAGGCTATATATGTCAATATTAGTATGACATCTCAAATCTGAAAAACGATGTTACATATTAGAGAAAAAGAAAATATGGCTAACATATAAATGAATCTTTGATCATTATCTTTTTTTTTTTATTTTTTCAGAAGAAAACTTAAGTCTAGTTTTTGTTGTATCAAACTTAGAAGTTGATTGGCTTGAAGTGAGCGGCTAAAGCGGCTTCCTTAACAGCTTCGGTTAAGGTTGGGTGAGCGTGACAAGTTCTGGCAATGTCTTCGGCGGAAGCACCGTATTCTAAGGCTAGACCTAATTCAGCAATCAATTCACCGGCACTTGGACCAACGATGTGACCACCTAATAATCTTTCACTTTCAGCATCAACTAAAACCTTAACGAAACCTTCGGTGTCCATGTTGGTTTTAGCTCTGGAGTTGGCCATGAATGGGAACTTACCGACCTTGTATTTGATGCCTTCAGCCTTTAGTTCTTGTTCAGTCTTACCAACCCAAGCGACTTCTGGGTGAGAGTACATAACGGATGGGATGTTACCGTAGTTGACGTGACCGTGGCCAGTCTTTAGCATTTCAGCAACAGCAACACCTTCTTCTTCAGCCTTGTGGGCTAACATAGGACCAAAGGTAACATCACCAATGGCTTTGATATGTGGGTACTTGGTGTTGAATTCTTTATCAATAACAACTCTACCTCTCTTGTCGACATCCAAACCTAGCTTTTCCAAGTTCAAGTTTTGGACGTATGGTCTTCTACCGATAGCAACCAATAAGACATCGGCTTCTAAAGTTTCCTTCTTACCGTTCTTGACACCTTCAACTTCAACGGCAACCTTGTCACCATCTCTGGAGGCACCTAAGACCTTGGTGGAGGTCTTGAACTTCATACCTTGCTTGGTTAAGAACTTTTGGGTGGTCTTGGCAACTTCTTCGTCCATGGTGGCACCGATGGCAGGTTGGAATTCAATGATGGTGACTTCAGATCCTAATCTGGAGTAGACAGAGGCCATTTCTAAACCAATGATACCACCACCAATGATGGCTAGTTTCTTTGGAACTTCCTTTAGGTCTAAGATACCGGTGGAGGAGACAATTCTTTCTTCATCGATGGTGATACCTGGGAATGGAGTAACTTCAGAACCAGTGGCAATGATGATGTTTTCAGCATCAATCAAAACTTCTTCCTTAACACCGTTTTCGACTGGAGAAACCTTGACTTGGTGTTCACCTTCAAAGGAACCGTTACCCTTGTAGTAGGTGATACCGTTCTTCTTGAATAGCATTTCAATACCACCGGTTAGTTCCTTGACGATTTTGTTCTTGGCGGCTTGGAACTTTGGAATGTCCATCTTGACATCGCCAACAATGATACCTCTTTTATCAGCATCGTGTTTCATTTCGTGGTATAGATGGGAGTTGTTTAGAAGAGCCTTGGATGGGATACAACCAACGTTCAAACAGGTACCACCAAGGGTACCTCTCTTTTCAACACAGGCGGTGTTGAAACCTAATTGGGCGGCCTTGATGGCAGCAACGTAACCACCTGGACCACCACCAATGACAACGACATCGTGCTTGGCGGTCTTGGCTAATTGCTTGGAGGCAGTGGAGAATAAAGCTTTGTGATAAGTGGAACTCAACATTTTATATGGTTATGGGATAAATGGATATACCAGTTTCTTATTATTGGTGATAATAGCAGGTTCTTCCTTTGAATTTAGCATTTACAATCAACATCAACAAAAAGAAGCAGAAGCTCAAGAATTGTGTTTATGAATATTCATAGCGGACTGATTCTATCTTTTTTTTTGCCCACCAACGCAAAAGAGCTAACCAAAATGTAAAAAAATTTTCCCCCCAGTGTGTCTTTTTTGGTGAGCGGTGCGTTAAAGCCTACGGCTCTTTGCTTTTCCGTAAAAAAAAAACATTCTCAGATTTGATAAAGACCATCCTTGATGGCTGTTCACGTGTGCAAATCACTACAGTAAGTATTACCACAACATATATAAGCTGTTTATAATTGGATTGCACTGGCATTGACTTCATTTGTAAGTACTTGCACTATGTTGTCTTGCAGTATCTTGTCAGACATGTCCTTCAAGTGCTTCTTCGGATCTTGCTTACCAACATATCTTACGTCATCTTCTTCTGTTTCTTCCTTCTTGTCTTTATCTTCAACTTCCTTGTGCTTCTTTTCAGCCTTCTCCTTCTTCTTTATTTCCTCCTCAACCTTCTTGTTGTAAAGCTTGGTTAATTTGGTTAGGTTTTCTAGGTCTCGCTCGTGGTTGCAGAATGCCTCTTTTTCTTCCAAGTCTTCGCCCTTGTCCAAAATCAACCCATTTGTCCACTGCTTCATGTGAAGAAGCATCATGACCTTCATTTCTTCTGTGTCCTTCAAGTAATCTATGTTCAAGGAGTAGTATGCTTTGTTTAGCCCATGTACCAGTGCTGTTAAGTTTGGTTTATTCAAAAATGGTATGTTGGATGTGGTTTGTCTAGGTTCACCGAATTTCATCATGGTTGCTGGGTCCATCAATCTGAAAGCATCTATAACAACTTTACCCTTGACCGATTGGATTGGATCAACAACAACGGCAACCGCTCTTGGAGACAACTGCTCAAACGTCTTTTGTGTGTTCACATCAACTGATGACAACCAGCAGCCAAACCCAGGGTGGGAGTGGTACCAGCCAACAACGTTTTCGTGTCTTCCTGTTTGCTCAAGCATTTCCATCATCTTGGTTTGGAATACATCATCAACTGCCTCAACAGAAACACCGGTTCCGGACTGGGGCATGGCGAAGACATCAACAACATTGACTGTGTACTCGTCAACAAAGGAACCTAACATCAACCCCATGACTTCCATAGGCACACCAGCTCTCCCGTGTCTCAACATCTTCAACAAAGCAATCGGGGATATGTAGACTGTTTCCTTGGAGTCATCCAAGTTGGCATCGACAGGAGCTCCGCCTGACATGCCCCCCTTCATGCTGCCCATCTGTGATAATAAACGATTCATTTTTTTTGGTTTAATTTATAGGTATGTTGTGTGTATATGTTTTTTGGGGATATTCTTCTATCCAATTAGTGATATCTGATACGATTGTGCTTGTATCGCTTTGATATTTGCCACCGTGTGTGTGTTTTTTTTTGGTGTCAGCTTTTCTACTCACTAAAAAAAAAAGTAAAAAAGAAAAATAAATTGGTAAGTGTTTTCGGATATAACACCATTGGTGATTATTTCTAACAGTGAGTGCTTGAATTTAATCATAAATGGTGATCAATATTGAATTTGTATATAAATATGAAAGGGAAAATGTAAAAGAATAGTTTATAGTTAGATGTAGGCTAATTTCTTGATGTTTGAGAACTAAAAAGCATTATTAGGTGTCCTAGTAGAAAACAGAAAACGACAAGAAGTATGTTAGGTGATTATCTTTTCTTATAAAAGCCAACACAAAGAATGTCTATTTTTTAAGAGCTTTTTAAGCAATTGTTTAACATATTAGTATAATTGACTTAATTACTTTACAATTATTAATAATGCTATTTTAAATAAATACTATAAATATTTTAATTTTAGTTAAACCCTTTCAAGTTAAATGTAAAGATTATACTACTAGTCATGTGACTTACATAAACAATTTTTTCTTTATTATATTAAATTTGGCTTACCTGCTAATAAATCCACCTCCCCCCCAAAAAATCAAGTAACCGATTATCCACGCTTATTAACATTATAAATCTCACACCGCAGATAAAACCGAAACACCATACACACATCGCAATGGCTGGAACAAGAACACACACACTCCAACAGGAACAACAAACCACCGAGACATCCAACCCGGCTATTTTGAATCTTACGGGCCAGAACCACTTAGACGAAGGCGCCCCGCACCAGGTCCGCTTCACTGAGGACACCGTTGATAACGAACACATGAACAAAAAGAAAACAAAGATCTGTTGCATATACCACCCCAACGAAGAGGAGGAAGCCAACTGCACCCACACACACGGACCCAAGGCGGGGGAAGACGAAGTGAAGGACTTGTCGTCAGATGACGAAGACGAGGAAAAACTGTCATACAGCGAAAGAAGAGCCAGAAGAATAGAAAGACGTAAGAAGGAGCTGGAGATCTTGGAAAAGAGCGAGTATGTGCCTTCGAATAGCTATGAGATACAGCCTGATTACACCAACAAACAAAAGTAAATTCTACAAAATTAAAAGATTGTTGCAGGGGGTTTTTTTTATATATCAAGTTATTTATAAAGTTCAGATTCTATTGATAACAAGGTAGTGTATGTTTGCTTGCTCAATCTGTAAGGAGTAATACCAACGTAGGTCATACAGTTCTTGGAGATTTGGTTCAATTCCCTCTTGGTTTGTTCTTTGATCGATTCGGATTGATCCCTCAAAGTAACCATTTTTTCTTTCAATTGTTGGATGGAGAACATAGTCAAGATCAAGACATTGGACAGGTTCTTCAAAATAGGATCGATGTTCAACAAGGTTGACATTTCCTTCCCTTGGCTCAAGATGATCGAAGTGGCATTCTCAGAGGTATCGTAAATAGGAACCAAGTTCATAGCCCTCAACTTGTCCAAGCACTTGGCATAATCACCTACGATGAAGCTCTGCCAAACATCAGCAATGCTCAACAGAACAGGCAAAGCCAATTTGTTTTCTGAAGAGATCTTCTTGGAAGCGGATGAACCGTAGTTAGCATAGTTTTCGTTGATCAACAAGGCCTTGTTCAGAATGGAGTTCACATCTTCCGACTGCAGATCAAAGCTGGAAATACAGTCTTCTGAGTGCATGAAGTCCAAACCACTCAAGAAGTCACCCAGACTCTTGTTGACGATCGTGAAGACCGAGTCCAAGTTGTTTGCCAAGTGGTACAGCAAAATGGCGTCCTCGAATCTGCCTTCTTCCTCAGCCTTGAAAGCACAAGACTCAGTTATCTTGGCATACAAGTCAGAGCCACTGTTTATGTTGAAGAAGGAGGCTCTCTTTTCCAAGTAACCTTGTTGGATAGTACCAGTCTTCAAGTTGACTTTACCCAAAATAGCTGTGTAGTCCTTAGAGTAAGAAATCAAGTCCTTGATCAGGGTCTGTGTTAGTTGCAATATTTTTTTGTTGGAGTCCTTGTTGTTCGCACTGATCGGCTTGTAGAACAAGATCAAGTATTCAATGACGATCTTTGGATCAGAAATAATAAAGTATTGCATGTATGAAGTGAAGAACTTCCAGATTGGCAGGCCAACCTCAGCAAACTGGTCCAAGTCTAGGCTAACACTGTTGTGAATAGCGAATATCAAGTGCACGGTGTCAATGTTGAATCTTGACTTATCGTTGCTGATGAACTCAGCCATGTTCTCGTATAAACCACACAGCAGGAGTACTTGCAGGTACAACTTCAAGCCAAATTGCTGCTCTCCCAAAGCAATGACCAACTCCTTGAACTCTTGGAATGTGAATTGATCAGATGATTCTCTGACCTTGTAGATATCCTTGCTTTCATCCATGCCCTTGGTCAACACGGCCAAGTGGAACCAAACCCAATCTTCCATGGACTCGATGACTTCACCAACAGACTTAGACCCAGTTTCTCCTGAAAGATCTAACTTACCGATTATTTTGTAGACCGCTAGCTTGTATGGATCAACGTTGACTTCGTTGTTGAAGGTTTTGAACTCTAGGAGGATTCTTTGTTGGAGATCAGCATTCAAGTAACCCTCTTGGATGATGTGCTTGAAGCATTGGCTTATTTGTGGGGCGATCTTGTTGAAAATAGTTCTATTGGATATGATATAAGAGTAAGCTTCATTCAAACAACCACCTCTCAAGAAGTAGTACATTATGCACCAGATCGGTTTGTCGTTCACAATGGTCAAGTTGGATGACTTCCACTCGCCAGATGCTGGGTTCTGGAACTTCAACGATATGTAATGCTGGTACTTGTTAGCAGTGGTTGGCATTCCTTCGTTGATTGAGTTCTTGGCGTAGAAGTCCAGAATGTACTTGTGGAACTGAGCTTCCAAGAACTTTTGAGATTTCTTGTTCAGAGGCAAGTCTGTCATTTCTGGAGATTCATGGAACTTCAATATTTCCAAACATTCAGCAATGTGTCTGTTGTTGCTTTGCAAGGTTTCGTTGTTTGATGAGACATATTGTATAATCATATCAGTTAGGCTTTCCCCGGCAGTGTTGCTTCCAGAGTTGTATTTATAAACAATCTTGGCATACTCCTCAAATGATTTTCTTAGAGTCTGGGAAGAGTTGACATTAATTTTACAGTTACTGAATGTTTGCAGTAAGGCCATTTTCTTATTGGCAGCGTTCTTAGATTTCCTGGTGGAGGATGCATCTGAATATGTTTCGTCAAAGAAACTCAATCCCGATTTGGTGGTGTTGCTGTCGACCTTTGTGGCAGCTTTGCCTTTGGTGACAGAATTTATGCCATACAAACTCTTTAACTCGTCTTTCTTTTGGGCGTAGCTGTTATTGTCCAATAATAGCGGATTGTTGGTACTTGAATCATTCAAGCTCTTTTCAATTGAGCTCAAGATTTGTTCTTGCTTCTTGTCTCTCAAGTAATTGTCCAAGACATTTTCGTTGATGGAGGAGTTTCTCTTGCTGGCAGCACTGGTTCTAGCGTTGACGCTTCTGGCGGCCTTATTCAGTCTTTTAGCCTTGCTGACTTTTTTCAAGTCTTCTATAAATTGCTCGGCCTCTTGGATGTTGAAACCTGATCCAGATAACAGGTAGTGGGCTCTGGTCAAGTCAGATCCAGCTTTGGATAGTTTTTGGTTCAATAAGTTTGTGCTTTCACATAGCTCGTTCAAGCTAGGTGTGATTCTTACGTTCAAATCAGAAAAAGAAACACCTGATTGCAAGCTGTCATTGGTTGGAAGCAAGTGGCACCCATCTAAAAGCTTATTGATCTTGGACTTTTGCGGAATCTTGGATTTGCTTTCTTCAATTCTAGCCAAGAATGTCTTCTCATCGTTTGCAATGTTAGTATTTTGCTGTTGAGAGGAGCCAAGGGTGTTTGCAGCTGGGGCAGCGGTGCTTCCAAATCCTAAAGTTGTGTTTGTAGCTGGTGCAGCGGTGCTTCCAAAGCCTAAAGTTGTGTTTGTAGCTGGTGCAGCGGTGCTTCCAAAGCCTAAAGTTGTGTTTGTAGCTGGTGCAGCGGTGCTTCCAAAGCCTAAAGTTGGTTTAGCGCCGATGGTAGAAGCTGGTGCAGCTGTGTTTGTAGCTCCAAACATGCTTGGACCTGATGTGGTGGCAGGTTTCGATTGCTGGCCACCCAAGGAAAACCCTGTACTGGCTGCAGGTTGTTGGCTACCTAGAGAAAAGCTTGGTGTGGCAGCTGGCTGGGCAGATGCACCAAAGCCAGTGGTGCTAGGTTTGGCACCGAATGAGAAGCCAGTGCTAGTTGGAGCAGCAGGTTGTTGTGTGGTGCTGTTGCCAAAGTTTAGGCCAGTGGTTCCTCCATTGGTGGCTGGTGTGGCAGCTTTATTACCAAAGTTAAACATTTGGTTATGATATGTGTGTGTGGGGTTTTGGTTACTTCTTGTTCAATATGATGATGAATAAACACACACGTTAAGAAACACTGCCAACAGGGTAAAAAAAAAAAAAGAAATAGACCAAAAAAAAAAACATGTAAACTGTACGGAAAATTTTTTTAAAAGATTTTTTTTGCCTTTTCCCATGCAGATCACGTGAAAAATCTTAAAACACGTGAATAACCATCAAGATCTGAAGTACAAAATGTCATTTCTTTAATAAATTGTAAACCATTGCAGATTATCAATTGGTAAAAAAAACATTATCCTATGTCCTAAACAATGTTAAAGAACAAATCTAGCTTACATAATAGCAAAGGGTAAATACAAAATACTAAAAAATAATAAAAAAAGAAATAAAAAAAACTTAACAAGACATGGCTTAGTCAAAACCAGCAAATGCAACACTCTTTTTGACTTTCTTCTTAGGAGCTTCGCTATCTTCAGTCATTCTTAGGAGTTCTTCTTGTTTATCCTTCTTGAACTGCTCTCTCTTTGTCTTTCTTCTGGATGATCTGGCGTTGGAGGCCTTGGCTTTTATGTCTAGTTTTGCGTTTTCCAGCTTCTCTTCCTTTTCTCTATCTTTTCTTTCTATTTCCATTCTCTTCAGTTCCCTGATCTCCTCCAATCTTCTATCTTTTTCCAGTTTACTTTCGATTACTTCGTCTTGCTTGTCTCCGATGGTCTTGGCTATTCTTTGCAGTATTAGTGTATCGTTGTCTTCTATGAATTTCTTACCTTTTTTACCGGTTTTTATCTTCAAACCAGTCTTGATGGATTTATTTAGAATAGGCAGGTTCTTCTCGACTCTCTTGGCCAATAGTTCTCTTTGGTGCTTGGACTTTCTTTGGGATCCGTATAGCAAGGCTCTCTTTTGTTCTTTTTTGGATGGGGCTCTTGAGGATGGGTCTTGTTTGGCTGTTTTCTTGTCACCCTTGAAGGACAGTTGGTTGGCTGCCAGGCTGTTTGACATGATTTCAGGAGTGACTTCCTTCATCAAGGATTGTCTTTTTGTTCTCTTAGCGGTACCCATGTTATGTGTGTGTTATATGGCTGTGATTAGGTGTATAGGGATGATGAATACTATGTTTTTAACATTTGTAGAAAAGTTTTATTAATGATAACATATTTTATATAGATAGACATATTAGTACAAATGCCAATACCATATAAGAAAACGAGAGAAGAAGTAAAAAAAAAAGAAACCAAAGAAAAAAAAAAAGAAAGAAAAAGAAATAAAGTGGGAAACACAAACACCTTCCTAAATAGGAAATTATATAGCCATAAGTGCTATTCTGCCTATTTGGAATATAATATTTATAAAGACTCACGTGATTGTGTCACGTTTACTATATCTTAACTCCGATATACCTTACAATCCATCTTTTCTCCGTTTTTTTCTCTTGTATTTTCCTCTCTCTCTCTAAAAAAAAACGATATAATCCATCTTCCCCCCCTTAAAAAAAACAAATAGTGCTGAGTTGTGTTTTTTTTTCACAACCCCTTTATTAGAAAAAAAAGCAAGAAAAATAACCGTTGTTTCAAATATATCTTGTTAAAAGTAATCTATGATCATTATACAGATTACTACAAGATTATTGATGGTAATAAAAAAACAAACAACTCTCATAATTACACAATTATAATTATACATATTCTAAATGTTATATTCTCTTTTTTTTAATTTTTACTGTGAGTGTTCACTTCACCATTATGCCTACGTTTTATTAAGTCTTTTTTTTTCTTCTTATTGTTGTTAAAAAACATATACTTCAAACAAGATTATTCTTGTGGTTCTTCAGGTTGGGCTTCTTCAACTTCTTCTTCTTCGACTTCTTCTTCGTACTCACCTTCGTCGTCAGTGGCGTAGACGTCTTCAGGACCATAGTGCATAGACAAGGTTGGCTGAACAACAGCAGAGTCTAGAGTCCAGGCATCCAAGGCTTGTTCACAGTCCATGATGATTTGTCTGGAAGCATCGTAACCGTCGTATTGGGGTCTTTGTTCACCTGGAACAACAGGGTCAACATCCAACAGCTCTAGCAAGGCCTTACCGTAACCAGCAATCAAAGCGTTCTTCTCAGCCAATTCCTTGTAGGCATCAAACAAGTAGAAGAAACCAGCCTTTAACTTTTCTCTGGTGATGTTGGACAACTGGGCCTCAGCAACCAAGGACTCGGCCTCAGCTCTGACAAGCTCCTGCTCCAAAACAGCAATCTTGGTGGACTCAGGGCTCTTGTATCTCAGTTGGGCAATTTGGTCAGCAATCTTCTGCTTTCTGTCTCTGGAAGGTTGGACAGAGGCCTCCAAGTTTCTGATGGACTTCAAGGTCAGTCTGTATTGGTCGTACTTGTCGATGAACTGGTCATCCAACTCAGCAAGTTCGTATATCAAAACACCAAGCTTGTCGGAGATGTCAGAGATGTCATCGTCACCGGACTCACCCCAGACAGACAACTGGGAAGCAGCGTCTCTCTTTTCGTTGACGACCAACTCCCAGGACTTCTCAACGCCTCTTTCCAACTTGATCAAGGAGTTTAGCTTTCTGGCTAGTTCAGGGCCAAGGGCACCGGCAGTCTTGGATCTCAACTGGGTGGACAAGGAATTGCCTCCAAAGAACTTGTTCTTGCCAACGGTGCTGGCTCTTGGAGGAGGAGGGTTCTGGATTTCTGCTTGAGTAGGGACTCTGTTAGATCTCATGGAGTAAGTTCTGTTCATTTTGTGTATGGGATTGTTGTAATTAGTTATTAATATGTGACTTTCCACTTCTGGGTCTTTATATTTAATTTCTTTGTTTAATAATATATTAACTATGAAAGAAGTGTTGTATAAATACCGTCTTCAACCTTTACTGATAGAACGTTTTACAATATGCTTTTTGTTATATTTTTTTTTAAGGGGGTGGGAAGGTAAAAAAAACACAGCAAGAATGGCGGGTACAACCAATAGGAAAAAATTTGCACTAACAAAGGGAAAAACAGCCCCTATTTCGTCATTCTCTTTTCCCCCTTGTGATTTTTTCTCTCTCTCTTTTTTTTTTTAAAATTTTAAAATTTAGATGCCAATGTGCTTGAGTGAAATAAGTGCGTATGTGTTGCCTATGTTATTTCTCTTGGCCAACTGTTGTAAAAAAATTATATATATATGACGTTTTTTACGGATATCACATATCATCAAAAAAGCTATTGTTCTTCTTCTGCTTCTTGCTGCTTCTGACCATCTCCTTCCAGTCCTCTTCAATGTCATCTTCGTACTCAGACTTTACTCCGTTTTCTGCATCCTCAATGGCCTTTCTCTTCATCTCCTGAACTATAATCTCTCTCTTCTCCACAAGCTTCTTCTTTCTCTCCTGCTTCTTCTCCTTGCTCTCAACCTTGTTCGACCAGGAAACGGTCTCAACAGGCTTTTTGCTCTTGCTCTTCTTGTTCTTTTGGCTCTCCTCAAGGTCCTTCAATCTCTTTTCTTCTCTGGACTTATCGGAGTACTTGTAGTCATCCATGTTGAACTTGTCCACAAACCATCCGTTTTTTTCCTTCAGAGCTGTTATGCGCTCTCTTTGTTCTTCGTCAAAGTAGCAGTCCAGTTGCTGGTAGTCCTTCAAAAAGGCATCCACCTCCGGCGACTTTGGGAATCTTATGCATCCAAACAACTCAGCCAACTTCAGGTAGTTGATCGAGTTTGTTTTGAAGATCGACTGCAGAGAGTGGGCCTTGTACCCGTTGATGAAGGATACAAACCCAGAAACACTCTCGTCAAATCTTACCCTGTCCTGCAGCACCCACTTGTACAGCTGGTCCATGGTGTAGTACCCATCTATGTCGAAGTTACAGTAGATTTCCTCCAGGTCGATACCGTACCTGATTTTCAGGAAATCCAGGTACCCCAACTCCTTTGTGTCTTCTTGGAGGAACAACAGGGCATTTCCTGCCTTCCCACCTCTGGCGGATCTGCCTGATCTGTGCAGGAAGATTTCGGGGGTTGTTGGGGCATCAAAGTGCACCACGAGATCGACATCCGTAATGTCAATACCTCTGGAGGTTAGGTCTGTGGTCAACAATACACTCTTTCCCGAAATGGTATCGTTTTTGAACAGCTCCAGACTCTTTTCTCTTTGCTGGTTTGTCAGCTTTCCCGACATGGAGTAGATCGGCAACTCTTTACCACTCGGGAACTTGTAGAACAGCTGGTTGTCCTTGGAAGATCTCACAAACTGGTTGATCATCTTGTGGAAGTACAAAACCTCATTCGCAGAGGACATGTACACAATACACTTCTTGTACTCGGACTTCTGGAGGATCGCTAGCAGCTGGTTCAGCTTATTGTTGGTCTTTGTTAAGACATACTTCAAAGTCAGTTCTTTTGGCTTGTTGAGGGCATTAACGGTGATCTTGAATGGGTTTCTCATGGCTGTCTTTGTGACCAAAAACTTAGGATCCTTGATGGTGGCTGAAAACAGACCTGTTCTCTTTTGCTTTGGCAAAATAGACAGAATATGCTGGATGTCCTTGTCAAAGGATGGGTCCAGCAACAATCTATCACACTCATCCAGAATCAAATAAGCACATTCCTTGGTATTCACAATAGGTCTCTTCAAAAACTCCAATACTCTGCCCGGTGTTCCTATAAGAATGTGTGGCTTGGTAGTCTTATACTTATGCAGATCTTCGTTCATGTTCTGTTTCTTGTCACCACCCACTAACAGCAGTGTCTTTGGAGCATTGTAGAAGGTCTCCTTTTCTCCTTCATCTTCCTCCCCATCTTCACTCACATTTGTTGTTTTGTCATTGTAAAAAGACAGAATAAAATCTATAACCTTTTCAACCTGCACTGCCAAGTCTCTTGTAGGAACAATGATCATGGTGTGGAAGGAGTTGTTCACTGGTTTTTTCAGTCTTGGGCCATTCTGCGGAAGATCGGTGTCCTTCAAGTTCTCGTATGCGTAGTCTCTCACACATCTCTCCAGAACGGGTATCACGTAAGATAGAGTCTTACCACTCCCCGTGTATGACTCAACAATGACATCCTTTCTGTTGCTGGACAGCATCGGTATGGTCATGGCTTGCACAGGAGTCAGGTGCTCGAAGTCATATGCTTCAATGGCCCTTTTGATGAAAGGCAACAGAGTGTAGTCTAAATTTTCCCAAGACAAAGATTCTTTCTGGGACATGAGTAAGTTGTGTTTGGGTGCTATATCCCTGCTAGTTCATACTGTAAGCTATTGAACAATTTCAGCAAGAGAAATCTCAATCTTTTTAAATTTTTAGAAAAAAAAAAAAAAAGAAACAAATTCGGATCAGTAGGCGATGAGGTTTCCCGTTTAGGATGCATTTGGTAAAGGTCACGTGTGTAAAAATACAACATGAAGAGTTTAGGCTAAAAATGAGAAAAAAAAAATATAGCTGAATAATCAACAGCTTTCATGACAACATCTCTACTCTAGGAGCATTGAAAAACACAACCAACAAACTGACAACACCAAAAACAGTATATGTTTAACCATATATTGAAAACCAGCATCAGATCTTTAATAACAAAAAATACATACATGTCAAAGAGCGCACCACAGGCTGATTACCAATCTTGGGATAAAAAAGACTTGATTGCCAAGATCATGAAACTGGAGGGGACCACTGTCTCCAAGAAAACAAAACCCCTTAAAGTCCAGAGAGACTTTGAATACCTGACAAGAAAGGTAGTAATCAAGTTCTCATACCTCGGCTATAACTACAGCGGGTTGGCGTACCAGGCTGACTCTGATGTCGAGACTGTTGAGGAGACCATCTTTAAGGCACTCAAGCAGAAGAAGTTCATCAAGGACTACGACCCAAAGACCTTGGCCAAGCTGAATTTCTCCAGATGTGGCCGTACAGACAAGGGTGTCTCGGCCATGAACCAGGTGATGAGCTTGGACTTGAGATCGTGTTTGAAGAGCCAAGAGGAGATAGACAACAGAGACAACGACGCCAAGGAAATCAACTACATAAAGGCCCTGAACGGGTCGCTTCCGAACGACATCTGGCTGCATGCAGTCAGTCTGAACTGTGACAGCAGCTTCGACGCCAGATTCTCATGCGCATACAGACATTATAGATACTACTTCAAATTGGAGAAGCACATGGACCTGGAACTGATGAAAGAAGGCTGCAAAAACTTCCTTGGCAAGGACAATGACTTCAGAAACTTCTGTAAGATAGACGGTTCTAAACAGATAGTATCTTACAAAAGAACAATCAGTCATTGTGATATCATCTTGGTTAATGAGCATGAACAGGTATATTGCTTGGATCTGAAGGGGTCTGCCTTTTTGTGGCACCAAGTCAGATGCATGATGGCTGTTTTGTTCGAGATCGCTGAAGGCCACGAGAAGCCCTCCATCATTACAGATCTTATGGATGTGGAGAATAAATACCCAACCAGACCTGACTATACCATGGCCAATGATACCCCCTTAGTTCTTTATGACTGTGTCTTCAGGAATGAAGAAGACATCAAATGGATGAGAGCCAATGACTTTGAGAACAGCAAAGAAACCATAGCCTTCAAAAAAGCAACAAATGACACCGTGTACTCTGTCTACTACCAAGAATTGATAAAGCTAGAGATGAGCAAAAATTTGGTCAAGTTCAATGCTCCCCAATGCATCAAGTTTTCAGACGAGGACAGAAAGGTGTCGTTTGACATGGCCAGCTTTGGATCCAACTACATCAACCTAGGTGATGGTAAGCACAAGAGACTCGCCAAGACAACGCCGTTTGGAAAGAGAAATAGACAAAGAGCATTTGAGGAAGTCAACCAGAAATGGCGTGAGAAAAAGAAAGCTAAAAAAGAATCTTCCTAGTCGTATATACTGCTATAATCCCAATACTTAATTCCGTCTGTATTTTCGTCACACACATCAATCCACAGCATCCCGCTATCAACCATATCCCCCAGAGCCGTTTGCGTTCTTACGGTGGACCATGCCAAAATCTCAATGACTTCCGTCTTGGTGATGTACCCTTTGTCTGTGGATTTTATGTAGTTGAGCAGGTACTCAGAGTCCTTGCTGATTTCCATCGGATAGCACCTGACGACTGGGATTTTGGATTTTTTGGATTTGCCATCGTTTTCCAGGTACAGCAGGGAAATGCCTGTCTTCCATGTATTCAGGTGTATGTCCATGATGGCAATAAGTCTTTGTCTGGAGATCATCATGTTGAAATTGGAGAAGTGGTACTGGAGCTCCTTGAGAGTAATCAGACCACCGTTCAGTTCATTGTTCTCAGACACGATCTTGAAAAAATGAACCAGATAGGTCATGTCCTCGTCTTCATCCGAGAATATGTTCAACGACGTTATGGCAGATGTGTTTATGCCAAGCTTCAGCAGCTGCTGTATGTATTGCTGTGCAGCGTGCTTGTTTGCTCTGAGGTAGTCTTGGTTGTCGATGCCAAGCTGCACGACTCTTCTTTTGTACAGCTCGAGCTTATCTGCATACTCTTTTTCTTTTTCTGTTTTGAGTTTCATTCTGCGATGTTTGTTAAGTATTTCCGTTTTATTTTTTAGTAAATGAGCTGCTGCTTTTGCTCTGGTATCTGCGTTTGCTATACTAAGTGATATTTGACATACTTTAATACCCTTTTTCACTTTGATAAGAAGAGATTTTACATTTTTACTGAAAAAAACACAATAATTGTGTTTCGGGCAAAATCCATTAAACTGCTCCTGACAAAAACATGAAGCGTATTTGAAAAATGGAAATCATCAATAAAACTGTAGCAGTATCAAAATAAATCTATATATAAATTACGTTCACTTGTATTCAAATTTTCTGCATCATTTCCGCATAGAACCTATATCTCATCTTCCTTTTCAATTGTTGGAACAAACGTTCTTGTTCTCTTGTTAGGTTTGAAAGAGATGTGTTTCCTCTTTCTGCTGAACGGCGATGAGTGCATATCGTTTCTGTTGAATTGCTGGGGGTTATAGCTTCTGAACACATTTTTCGGCTTTGCGGGTATGTTATCGTAGTAGTTGAACTTAATGTCGTTGATATTCTTAGCATTCTTCTTTCTCGAGCCCTTGCTTTTCACTGAGTTTTTGGATTTGCTGTTCCCAGTAGTTTTGTACATTCCGGAGTTACCATTAGCCTCAAAAGACATCGGCTCCACATCACTATCAACTGAATGCTCCTCAGGGATATTATTCAAAACTTGATTGGCGTATTCGTTACTGTCCGCATCGTGATGATAGTTCCCATCAGCAGCCTCAATAGTAGTTGGAAGAGATGACGTTGTGTGCAGACTGTTGTTGTCACCAGCAAAATGGACCGTATCACTCATGCCATCATGAGCAAAGTTGGAGTTGTGCTCATTGGCCAGAGGATCTCCAGCTGAAAGCACCTCCATTTGTTGTGAATACATGTCTCCATTGTCATCAGCATCGGAGTCCATCTTAGAATCAGCATATCTGTGATAGTTGTCTTGGCTTGAGTCGTCATTGGATTCGTTTATAGTGTTCAAATCATCATCGGTGTCTTCATCGCTGGAATCAAACTCATAGTCTCTCTTTTTCTTTTTGTAGCGGTATTTAGTGTTACTAAACACCAATCTTCTGAAGAACTTCTTGACTTTTCTTTTTTTCTTTCTCAGAGCAGCTATGTTCTGGTACAGTGGTTTATTAACCCACGATTCTTGGCCTCTGAAAATTAGCAAATCATATGTGAATGCACCCAACAGACCACCCAATAAGGGTGCTACCATAGGAACCCAGAAATAATGGTGGTTGTCAGAAAACAACAAGTGGTGGTCAACACCAACAGTCCACAGAGCTAGTCTAGGTCCCAAATCTCTACTAAAGTTTAAGGCAGCACCCGTTTGTAAAGCCATGGTAGCATTGATTGTGAAGATAAAAATGAACAGCATCACTGGGAATATCTCTGGAGATGTGTTGTTGTATGGATCTGTCATTGCAAAAATACCAATGATCAAATAAAACGACCCAATAAACTCACTGATGAACTGTCTCCCTGTGCTTAGATATTCCAATGGAAGAGTGGTGAACATGCCCACAAAGTCTCTATCATGTCTCCAATTTGGAAACACATCCAGAATAACGGGGTGGAACACCCCAAACAGGACCAACCCGGCCACATAGGCACCTACCAGTTGAGAAATCAAATATGGGAAGAACAACTTGAACTTCGGAGAGCCTCTGAAAACAAAGTTGATCAAGGTGACACACCACGACAAATGGGCACCTGAGAGCGATGACCCACCGGCAGCCCAAAACCCAGCAATCACAGCACCCGCCCAGCCCAGCTGGTTGGTTATGCTATAGTTCTGGGTTATCTTACTCATGCCCTTCAGCATTGCGCCAATGGTGGCTGTGGTTGTTCCATCGACGTTGCTGCTGATCAACCCATCGATTATTCCCTCATACTCATTGATTCTGTTCTGCTCGTTCAAAAGGGTAGAAATCGAACATGCATCCCCTAACGAGATAAGTATGAAGGTACCCAAAAACTCCGCGAGGCACTCCTTGAAGTACCTGGCCTTGTATCTGCTCCACGCATTGATGGGTGTGAATCCTTGTGGCAGGACGTGTGGGGTCAAAGGGTTCTGGTGGATTTGTTTTGGCCTTAGCAAAACCTGCTGTTTTGGGATATAGTGGCTGCTTTCTGTGTGGATGCTGTCGTCTCCCTGCATGGTCTCGTCGTCGTCGTAGTCGTAGTCATCCAGGCCATTGCCGCTTGACATGCTCTGCTTTTGAGGTGTTCGGTCGCTCTTGTTGGTCATTCTACGGCTTCTCTTACGGCTATAGCCAGTTGTGGATGATGAAATCGATGAGCGGGGAGAAATGTCTGGCATCTCCGAGGGAATGACCTCGAACTGGTACTGGTTGTTGTAGATAGTGTTTTCTCTGTGTCTTCGATGAGCCATGGATGATCTCGTGGATTCTATATCAAAGATCCCACGGTTGTTTTCGGATGTGTCCACAGAGCGTTTTTTTGAATGTACAGGAAGAATATCCTCATTGAAGACTTGCGGATAGTAAGATGTGTAGTTGAAAGAGGAGTCTCTTCTTTTTCTTCTGGGGTTGACTTGCTTGGAGGCACTCTGTGCTGTGTTGGGGTTGGACTCTGCAAACGAGCTGCTCCTGCCTGACCTGAAGCTGAACATGCTCTTTCTGTGCCTGTTGCTTGTGTTGTTTGTATTGACGGATGGGCTGACGCTTCTGTTTGTGTGGTCGTAAATGCCATGCTCCATGTCACCGCCAGCATCGAAGTTGCCCTCTCCATTGGAGTTCAGTTCTATGTCATCGCTGTTGAGGTCTGTTTTGCTGCTGTTTCTTGGCATCTTCTAAGCTGGTCAAATGCAGCAAGTGCTTCTCTTTGTTTACTTGGTTGTTTAGAGTAAGTTTCTTTCCAATGGTGAATATATACAAATGTGATTCCACACAATGGCAGGTTAATGACGTATATTTAGGCTGTGCACGCTTTTAGCTTTTTGTTGCTGTCCAGAAAAAAAAAAGGCGATATGATACGTTTTGCCTCAGCCGTGTGCTCGACCAAGTTTGAAGGGTACCTATTATTTTTTTTAGCTGCTGGGGATTCACAGCATTTGAGATTATTCATGTATCGGTGATAAAATATCTATTCAGTACTGATGTAGAAGCTACCAAGAACCTTATATATATATACTGATGCAATTCTCCAGGAGATAATCAACGGTAATTAAATAAAACAGTGGCATATCCCATCCAACAGTTTCTGCTGGACCAAAGGACATCCATTTCCCATGTGTGTTTTTTTACTACTGCAAAAAATACACACACATTATTTCTGATGTGTCCACCCGCATACCGCGTTTATCCTCACAGCGTTGGCACAAATCTTCTGTTTTTACCACTCGACTTGAAGTGGATCTCTCCTCTCCTTGGAGCCTTCTTCTTCTTCAAAATACCACCAGCATAGGGCCTCTCGTACCTGTACACATCCATGTCACTCAGCTCAACATCGTTTAGGTCCTCCTCAGGTATGTCATTCAGCGAAAAGGTATCAGCATTGTTGGACCCCTTCTCGTTGTAGATGCTCTGGCCTTCCAGATGGGCAATATCATCATCCTTTAGGTTCACACTATCGTTGTCCTGCATCGTTGGCTTTGTTAGCAGTTCCTTTTTGCTGGCAGTGCTGCCGATGCTTTGACTGTCACCGTTAGGACCGTACGTTGAAGCACTCATAGGATCATACTCCGAGTCATACTCATCGTCATCGTCGTCGTCGCTGTCGTCGGTGATGAACTTTGGTTTTCTTTTTTTGTTGATTGTTCTTTTGATTTTGTACCATTTTCTCTTCAATGAGTCCAAGTTCTGGTAAATAGGTCTGTTCACCCATGATTCATGGCCTCTGAAAATAACAAAGTCATAGATCATGGCACCCATCAGAGCACCCACTGCTGGCCCAACTATAGGCACCCAGAAGTAATGGTGGAAGGAATCAAACAAAACCTCCCTACTAGCACCAACCGTGTAGAGGGCCAGTCTGGGACCAGTGTCTCTTCCAAAGTTCAAAGCGGCTTCGGTTTGGAGCGACATCGCTGCCATCAGAGTATAGATCAGAATGAAAAGATACATTGGGAACAGTTCGTTTGATGTATTGTTGTAAGGATCAGTCATGGCAAAGATACCCATGATCAAGAACATAGTAGCCACCGCCTCCGAGAGGAATTGTCTGCCCGGGGACAGGTAGTCCAGAGGAACGGTCACAAAGCTGGACAGGAAATCATTATTCGTTCTCCAGTCTGGATAAACTTCCTCAATCACTGGTCTATAGTATCCAAAGAGCAGCAGACCACCCACATAGCCTCCTAGCAGCTGTGCAACAATATAGGCAATGGCCAGGTACCACTTTGGAGATCCTCTGAAGAAGAAGTTTGAAATAGTAACGGACATGTTCAAGTGCCCACCAGACAGAGAAGAGCCACCTGCAGCGAAGTAGCCACAAACAACAGCCCCAGCCCACCCTAATTGCGCATTGATGGTATAGCCTTGGGTGATAATGCTCACCCCCTTCATCAAATCAAGCTGGTTCACATCAGCCACGTTCTGGGTCTCCTCCAGGTACTTATAGTACTTCAGGACACGTGTTTGCATGGTCAAGGTGTTCTGCGCCGAACAGGCATCTCCAAGGAGCGTCATCACGAGGGTGCCTAAGAAACTCAGCTAGCCACTCCTTGTGGTACCTGTTTTTGATTCTACCCCAGTTATTGATCGGCGTGAAACCCTTTGGCAGCATTGCAGGGGTCAGTGGATTCTGGTGGATCTGCTTAGGCTTCACAAGGACCTTGGATCCATTGTTTATGGTTCTAACGTTGTGTGGGGTTCCTGCATTGGCGTGTGCATCGTCAATGCCATCCACAGTGGAGTCACCAAGACCAGACAGGGCTTGGTCATCAGCAGATCGGTTGCTTTCCTCTAAGTTTGGGAAAGAAGTTGGCACAATTTCGTAGTGGTAAGTATCTGGGAGCATCGTCTGAACACGAAGACGAGGCTTTGTCCCATGGCTGGTGACGCTTCCTTCTCCAGGAGAGTTGTACGAAGCGCCAGTGGAGAAAACAGACATGTTGGATGGGTACTGGAAAGAGGAGTTTGTTCTCGGTCTGTTCCCATTGGAGAAGAGGGTGTTTTTTCTCTTGGGTTTCTTACGCGATCTCCCTGTTCTCTGGGACTGCGTGGATGACATCTCATTGAAGTCATGGTCTGTGCTGTATCTGCCTTCTTCTAAAGAGTTGAAATCTTCGTTCTGATCATCGTTTTTGTTCGGGGATGTGTATGACTCCATCAGGTTTTCCGTGCAAGAGCAAACTTGGTTTCTTGAGATGAGTAGTTGGTGATCGTATCAGAGTTGATTTTTGCCAATCCCTAGAAGTCCAATTTATCCGTTCACTTTTTTAGTGGTATCCCAAAAAAAGAAGAAAAAAAAAAATAAGGTGAAAGTGATCCTCCCCACTGTCGTAAAACGCGTGAGAAAGAATCGGAATCATTTATTTTATTTCGAAAAAAAAAGTCTAAAAATAATCAGGTGGAATATATAACATTCAACTCCTCTATGTTTATAAGCCGACGTTACACTCCTCTTGGGTGTATGGCATGAAGTCCTTGCCCCAGCCACGGAAGAAGCTCTTGTCCTTGGTATCAATGATTTCAACCATTTCCTCCTCTGTCAACTCAAAGTCAAAGATGTCCAAAGACTGTTTGATTCTCTCGACGCTTGAAGTAGTGGTCAAAGCCAGAACACCCAGTTGTGTGCACCATCTCAACAAGATCTGAGAAGTTGTCTTGCCGTACTTTTTGGACAATCTTTCAACTATTGGCAAGATCGGATTTTCCTCTGGGTCAGCACCGCACTTGGTCAGCGGGGTCAAAACGGAGAAGGCTTCGATTTGAATTCCGTTGTTGAAGCAGTACTCTCTGATCCCAGGAGATTGCGCTTGCAAGTAAGGGTGGAACTCAATCTGGTTGCACATAGGCTTGATCTTGCAAACCTTCATGATTCTCTCCAAGTCCTCAACTCTGAAGTTGCTAACACCGATCTGCTTGGCCTTGCCAGTCTCAACCAGCTTTTCACACTGCTCCCAAGCTTCCTCCAAAGTAATGCCTGCATTTTCCTTGGTGATTGTTGGTGTGTGCAGCAAGTACATGTCCACGTAATCCAAGCCCATTAGACTCAGACCCCTGTTCAGGGAGTCAATTGGGCCAGTACTGCCTCTTAGATCGTAGGACTTGGTCAGGTACTTGTCGGTGATCCAAATGTCTTCTCTGTTAACACCGGACTCCTTCAGGGCAGCACCGATTTCCTGGTATGTGTTGTAGGCTTCGGCCCCGTCCAGCATCTTGAAGCCAGACTTGATCGCATTCTTCAGCTGTTCGACAAGTTCAGGAACAAAGTCGACTTTGTGTTCGGATTTGTAGATTCTCCAGTAAGAACCAACCCCAAACCCAATTTTGATTTGTTCGCCGTTTTTATCTAGGATGTTGTTTTGGAATTTTGAGAACTTTAGAGAAGCCATAGTTTTGATGTTGTATGGTTTTTCTTAGCAGTTTGTTTTTGGAACAAGCTCAGTGATGAAAACTACTCACCAAGATGTATTTATACACCCCCAAAATGATGTTTCTGTTTAGCTAATATTTAAAAAAAAAAATGCATTATATAATCAATCATTCATCGGAGAGGTGAAAATTTTGGCGACGGGCTAGATAAGCTATCGAGCGGCATGTTAAGATTTCCCGACGTGATTTTGGGTCGCTTATAAAGAATGATATTAACTCAGCATCAAAGACTTAACAAACTCACGCTGTTAAGGCAGATGATATGTCTTTGATTATTGAACAAAAGATGAAAAAAAAAAAAAATAAAAAAAGAATATACATGACACACACATCAGGGGTCTGGAGAATGCAAGCTTGCTTATCGGAAGCCTTTAGAAGGTAAGGAAGATCAAAAACATGCAAACACCGATCAGGCAACTCATAATGACCATGTTCTTTTTTCTTCTTGTGTTGATCTTTGACAGCAAATTGCTTATTCCCGGAACTCTTTGGAGCAAACCATTCACTCTTGAATTGCTATTGAACAGAATCTCATTGGACTGCTCCATTATTTGGTTTCTGCTGTTCAGGGCATCCTGTATAAGTTTGTCCATCACGCTGGTCTGCTTATCGATTCTCATGCTTTCGTCGTTCATGTACTCCTCAGTGGATGAGAAGTTGTTGTTCTCAGCCAAGATGTCTTTCTTAACAGAGATCAACAGATTCAAGTGATTTCTTTCTTGGTTTATGCATGATCTTAAGTTATTCAGCTCTTTTTGGTCATTGTTCAACTCCGACTTGTGTTTTAAGTACTTGGACCGTAACTCTTCGTCGTCATCTTCTATGTTTTTGGTTATGCTTTCTATCAGCTGGCCTCTTTCTTTGATTAGGTTTTCTATGCTTTCATCCAACTCTATTTCCTTGAAAGTAGCCTTTTTGGTTACATATTGGGCGTACTTGCTTGAGTAAGAGGCTAGTTTCTTTTTAGTTGTGTTTTCCAATTGGATCAGCTGGGATCTTGTAACGTTGTAATTTCCACTCATAGTATGTTTTGGATTATTTGTATGTGATTTGGTTGTTTATTTCCTTGAGTGTGTGTTTGTTTGTTGTTGGTCTTTGCCCAAAATACTCCCTGTCTTTCCTTTTTTTTTTTGCTGTGGTTTGAAACAAGCATGAATGGTAGCGCAGCTTTTTACACGTGATTACTGCTCCATTTTTATTAGACAATCCTCAAAATCAAAATTAATCGCATTCAAATAAAACTCCCATCAAGATTGAAATAATACCAATTCTACTTTGTTTTCATACAAATTAAGCAAATGCATGAAAAAAAAATAAATTATAAATAAATAAATATATGTCATATAAATATGATAAACTCATAGATCCATTATAGTAAGTTTATCGTCTCTTTTTCTTTTCTTTCAAAAAAATAACTTCAATAGAAGCTGAGATTAGGCAGCAGCTAGGAACTTCTTGATTTCAGCAATGGCCTTACCAGGGTTCAAACCCTTTGGACAAGTCTTGGTACAGTTCAAAATGGTGTGACATCTGTAAACGGACATAGAGTTTTGCAACATTTCCTTTCTCTTTTCCTTGGCTTCGTCTCTGGAGTCGATCATCCATCTGTATGATTGCATTAAAACGGCTGGACCCAAGTATTCTTCAGCATTCCACCAGTATGAAGGACAGGAAGTAGAGCAACAAGCACACAAGATACATTCGTATAATCCATCTAGTTTCTTTCTATCTTCAACAGTTTGTAGAATTTCTGTACCATCCTTAGGGAACTCCTTTCTTTGTAGGTATGGTTGGATAGATTTATATTGCTTGTAGAACTGGGTCAAATCAGGGACCAAATCCTTGACAACGTGGGTGTGTGGTAATGGGTAGATCTTGATGCTGGAGGCCTTTTCACTGTCAATCTTACACAAACAGGCTAGGGTGTTTCTACCATCAATGTTCATGGCACAAGAACCACAGATACCTTCTCTGCATGATCTTCTGAAGGTCAAGGTACCGTCTTGTTCGTCCTTGATTTTGATTAAGGCATCCAAAACCATACCACCACACTTGTTCATGTCGACTTTATATTCTTGCATCTTTGGCTTGACTTCTGGTGTATCTGGGTTCCATCTGTAGATCTTGAAGGATTTCATGTTGGCTGGAGCAGCAACAGATTGGAATCTCTTGGAAGCAAGGATGCTGTTCTTTTGGGTTATTTGAGTGATTCTCTTGGAGATGAAGCTTGACATTATGCGTGTGTGTGTTAAATATGTTTCCTTTTTAGAAGCCAGTTCAATAAATAAATAGTAATTAGGGTACTGTTAAGGGAGCCCGGAATAAATAAGTTACTAGTAGGAAGTAATAAATAAGAATAAATCAGTGATTGATTGGTGTTTTTTCCAACTTTTTTTTTGATATTATCAAGCTCTTGTATTGATGCTAACAAATTGTAATATTATAAGTATCAGCAAAGAAAATTTAGGGAACGAGGGCGATTATGTCTATGACCAGAGCGAAAAAAGAAAGAAAAAAAAAACAGACCAACGAAAAATTTTGCAGCTAAGAAAAAAAAATATCCTTGACCTTTCCCGTATAATTCCGTTTCCATCCATGAGAGATATCTGCCATCAGAGTAGAAAAAGAAGAGCAAGGTTATTCAGGAAACTATAGAGAATAGTTAAGACACTTTCAATGCTGTATTGTTAAATACAAAGTGTTAAGCAATCATCTAGTGTACATACTAGTAGTATATCAAGATTGCTTTGTTGCGCTCCGTTAGAAAATAAGCTTTAACGGACATTTTTCCTACAAGGCAAAAAAATACAACATCAGTCTTAGACTTTAAAAACCCGAAAAACGGTGATAATTTCTCGTATAGCTTGTAAAAACACTCACGTGATGCTGTGACTATATCCGATATATGCAACATGCAACCTTGAGTATCCATGTTTAATCAATACCTTCTAAAATATATTCTTTCTTAAAAAGCAACACTTTATATCTCATACATAATTCGTTTTACTCATAAATCTGTATCCATATTCTTTGTGACTTTACTTTGTGCCAATAAAATCTTTGTTAATATTCTCTCCTTTGCCTTTAGGTCAATGATTGGGAATCTTCCCTGGCACAACCTGCCAGATTGCTTGCTTCTTCCTCTCACTATAATCTGTCTTCCATCATCTATAGGTGCGCCAACTTTGCACATCTCTTCCATATCCAAAACAAAGGTTACCTGTCTACTGTCCAAGTTGTATTCTAACAAATGCTCCTCAGACACTATGACTATTCTTTGATTTCCTGGTAAAAACTCATGATCAACGTAGTTATCATACAAAAACTCTCCTCCATTGCAGGTTTTCAGCACATATTGTCCATATGCCTTTTGCTCGTCATACGGCTTGATCAGACCATCCATCGCATCAATTGAGAATGCAAATCCTTTGCTAACATATCTAGGATAACGCAGGTTCTTGATATTGTTTTCATAGTGGCCGGACTTGGAATTGTAAATATTTTCTGGATCGTAAGCTCCTGTGGAAGTTTTGATACCATCAGAAACATTATTGGCCATGTCCAATATACCAATCATTGTCTTTGCAGGCATGCCAACAAGACCCTTACCCAGACCTTTGAAAAATCCACTAGCTCCGTCTTTTTTGGCTCCTTCCATTGGATTGGTGGCAATACCATTGAACCCGGAAGCAACACCTTGAACCAAAGAATTGAATCCAGAGCCAAAAGAGTTTGGATCTTCAGCCATTCTGTTCTTTCTCTGCTGTAGGTATCTTTCTCTTTGGAAGTTCTTGTCATTGACTGCAGCAGTCAACCCTTTAGCCACAGATCCAGTGAACTTAGCAAAGGAGTCACTGAATCCAAAGACAGACTTCTTCAAAAATGACATACCACCCTTTGATATAGATATACCCAATTCTTCAGGTCTATCGTTCATGTAGTAGCCATCTTGGTAAGGACTGTAGAAGATGTCAGCAACACCATTGGATAAGTTATTGAAAAGACCTATAGGATTACCCAGTACATCTGCATAACCAACCAATTTTAATAGCTGACTGTAAATTTCATTGTTGTAGTGACCAGCCACACTCTCTTTCAAAGAACGAGTACTGCTTTTGTAGTTCTGCATAATCAATGAGTTTAGCACAACTGGCGCATCTGATATGTTACCCAAAGTCATATACAGGGCATTCAAGAATGAACCTGCTTTTTTCTTTTGAGTCAAAGCCACCAAGTCCATTCCGTTGTCTCTTAATTGGATTGATTCACTTCTCATAAATGAGAAATGTAGAACAGTAGGCTGAATGTGAAGATTCTCAAAGTGCAAGTTTTTTTTCTCAACTTTTTTATCACATTTAGGCAACGACAGATGGTAGTAGTCGTCAGCACCAACACCCAAAGCATTGGAATCCTTTTCAAAATCAGCTTCTTTTTTGATTATGTCCAAGTATGGAACAACAAAGTTATCAGCGTATGCGCTGGAGTTCCCACCTATCTTGTTGTCGAAATCACTGGCTTTCAATATAGAGCTAGGAACATTGATCAAGTCAAAGAACTGCAATAGTTCAATGACAAACTCTTCGTCTAATTTCAATGATAACTCTTGAATTAAGGCTGTAGCATGCTTGATGTAAGTAATTCCTGTAGTCTCATCATTGACTCTTGTTATTGAACCCGACAACAGTGGGTGTTTTTCCATATCTTGTTTTCTATCAGAAACAACAGTTGGATACAAGACATGCTTATAATTATCTTCAAACAGTTGGTTATCAATTTGGAACCACTTCAATTTCCAAGATACTGACTTAAAGAACTTGGAGGCATTGTATCTAACCTCAACACCTTTTATCTTCAAATACAGAATTTCTTGAAGACTTTTGCTGATAATGGAAATACCAACACCGTTTATATTAACTAATACTCTTAAAGAAGAAACATCAGATTTCTCAGTGTCAGGGGTCTTGAATACTTTGTTCACACTGCTGCTGTTTTCGCTGCTAGTTGTATTATAGGAGTTTCTTGATTCCATTTCACTAGTAGAATTCAATGAGAATGAAGGATTTGTTCTTTGCAAAGAATTGCTGACGGAAGATCTGTTTCTTGCTGGCAATGGTGGTTTGTTCCTGTCAGAATTCACTTGAGTGTTTATTTTGTACAAAGAAACTTCAGGATTATACTTTGTCAACACTAAAGCCAAGCAAGGTCCATCTACCAGTATATTTATTTCAACAATGACAGGCTCACTGTTCTCTCCATTGCCCATGCTGAGTATCATTGGTTTTAAAGAACCAATCATTTCCATGTCAATAGTTCTGGTTAATCTACCACACTCAACAACCAACTTTTTGTCCTTGGCAGATGGGAAATCCCATGAAAATGGCATTATAGAATACTCTGTTAAACTATATTTTTTAGGCTCAAAGTTTTTCATAGCCCTGTAGTAACCCATATCTGCAGATTGTACAATATTGCTGTCGTTGTTGTCACTTTGATCTTTCACACTATAATTTCTGATTCTTGGATCTCTTTGATAAATTGTAAAGTTGTTTTCAGTGAAGTTTCTAACAGAGAAAGGCCACTGATTTTGTGAGTTCTTCAAATTGATAAACATGGCCGGTCCCTCTATCAACTTCTCTATCAGTAATAAACTATGTTTTCCAGTTTTTGGGTTTCTCAATTTGACGTAGTCAGTATCAGACTTCATATTCAATTCAAAAGGCTCGGAGTATTCTGATAGACCATCGTTGTCGAACATCTTAATTCTGCAATATTTATTTAAGTTCATTGACATCTTGTAAATAGGAATGTTTTGATTCTTCTCCAACAAAAACTCAGCCATGCACATTGTCTCATGGAAAACCAAGCTATTTTCTGTAAAGTTTGTTATAATGTATCTTGGAGTTATAGTAACAATTTTTGTAGCAGAGAAAATACCAGAACCTTCTTCAATAGAAATACCAATTTCGTTTCCAGTAGTTTTGGAAGCTATAGGCAAAGAAATGTCTAGAGTTTTACCTACAGTATTAAAGGAAATCTTTGAAGACCAGTCAGTATCGTTCATTTTTAATTGAACAAGACTCTTCTTCTTATTCCCATCATTTTTTCCTGGCTTAGCAGAGTTCTCTAAAGAAACCATTTGAACTGTTGAGTAAGTATCATCATCTTCGTTTGTATCAACTGGACACAAAAACAAGTTGTCTTTGTTCTTTTCCTTTATGTAAATAGGTCTGCTGGTTTTGTTTAGAATAACAAACGGAGCAAATATTCTTATGGTTGTTGATCCAGTAAGTATATCTTTTCTGTAGGACAATGAAAGCTTCAACTCGTTAACAATTCCGGCTTCTCTTCTTGTCAACGACAATAAATTTTCAGGAGTCAAATTAAATCTTGATGGTGCTTGAATCATAGAATACTCTCTTGGTGTGTAGCCAGTGTCAAATGGGAATACCTTCATAAAGACCATGTCTTCAGCAAAATTGATGTTGTGAATTGATAATCTGTCACCGGATTTTAAGTTGAAGTTGATATTTTCACCTGTATCTTTGGAAACAACGTTGAAATGAGATTCAACAGGTAGTGTATTTTCAATAATAAATGGTGCTGATATGATGATTTCCATATGTGGAAATACCTTTGCTAGCTTCTCTTTAGGATTGTACTGGCAAGAAACATTGAAGTAGAAGTACTCATCGGTGGAATCATTGTAACATTTAGATTTGATGTTTGAAGATGATTCTAATACATCTTTCCATCCAAACATAACATATGATTTGGAATAGTCTGCATTATCAACAAGAGGTCTAATTTGGTAAACTGAAGAATATACTTTATCCAAAGGAATACCGGCAGTCGATTTCTTCTTCACAATCAAAGAGTCATATTCGTTGTAGAAAACCTGCAAGTCAGTAGATGTAGCATTGGTAAATTTCAAAGGAGAAGCAAAGTGAATAATTTTTACTCCTTCGTCATTCAGTTTGATAGTACATTCAATTCTTGAGTGTATATTATCAATAGGAGGCTCCAACTTAAACAAAGATTGAATCTCCGTTTTAGTGTTAATCTTGAAAGTACTGATATAGTCATCACCCGCTGGTTTAAACGCTATGACAGAGTTATTGTTATCAGTGTCTAAGTTTTCTCTTAGCTTAACCCAGTCTTCAAACTCCCAAGGAATAGAGTGCCCATTTTCAACCACCGTAAAATTGTTTTTCTTTGATTTGTCTTGATAGTTGTAAACCCAAACTTCCAGTGGAATTCCAGTATCGTTTTGAATTTTAAATGGCTTTGTTTTATCTCTTGACAGATTAACTAGATCAGATATTGTGCTTAAAGATAAACTCTCAGGAATCATTTTTAATAGTTTCAAAGATTGATATGAGATAGTAATATCAGAAGAATTTTCACTTTCAATATTGATATTCATAGCAGCTGTGCTAGGATCACTCTCACTTTTTCTTCCTCTGAATCCATTGACACTAAAAGTATACGGCTCGATCAAAGGTTCCCAATCGGATTTTGCATAATTAAATACGTTTGTATAGAACGTGATATTACTGTTGAAGTTCAAATCAGTGGTCCAGTCCTTGATTGCCACATCAAACTTGTCCGTGTGAAAATCCAACATTGGGAGTTCAGAAACATCCCCGATAAGAACTAATCTAGCCCCACCAAATGAAATTTCAAAGTTTTCATCAGTGACCAAAATATCTGGTTGATTGAACTCACCAGAGTAGTCGCTTATGTCTCGATTTTCGTCAGACATAAATGTGAATGTTGATAAGACACTTGGAGCATATTTGGCCAAAGCTAGTTTGAATTCTCTGCTGAATTTGATACCAGTCTGATTGAATTCATTTAGTCTTTCTGCCAAAGCTGTACCAAACAATCCGCTAGTGGTAGCCAAGTTCAAAGACTTTTTGAATATCTTATTACCTAGTCTTATGTCTCTTAAAGCAACTCTGATTACCATATCTTCAATATCTAGCTTCAAAGAAGTAAAGTCTTGCATTTTTTTGTAATAGAAGTTGGAACTGAAATCGTCAATTAATCTTATGTGTGACTTATCAAATGTATTCATGTTACACATGAACATACCCATATTTAGTAAGTTCATTGAAACCATTTCTGCATCTTTATCATTCGTTTTATCTAAAATCATATGCTCAACCTTAAACACAAATGCTTCACTGTTTTGCAATTCAGGATTAGCCAGCAAAACAATACTTGGGTTCAATAGTTCAACTGTGAAATGGGATTTGATAAATTCAGTGAAATTAGTAACTTCAGTAGTATTAACATCAGCACTTTTTGGACTTTTAAACTGAGTAATATTGCTTTTAGAGGAAACATTCACAATTTCTTGGTCAATATCTGAAACAGGAGACATAACTAATTTGTTCCAGAAAACTTTCATCGCAATCAAATAATCAACAGCTAGCACGACCCTCATGTTATCCAGAATGAAGTGGCCTCTTTTATCCTCCTTGTTTTCACAGTACATTATATTCACTTGATGTTCAGCATCAGAGCATAATGGTATCAAGTCTGAATGCACATTTTCCTTATTTGTTCTCAAATCAGTGATGGCAAATGAGTCCAATGTGTAATGGAAATCTAAAGTTTTCTCAGCAGACAAATCTTTTTTGAAACCTAAACTAGTTCCGTTCAAAGCAATTTTGGTTAAAATACAATCATCGATTTTGTTTTGATTTTCGGTATTGTCGTACAATGTCAAACTTGTGATTGGAATAGACAAGTTAAAGTTAAATGAAGGTGGATCCATGTTTTTTTCTTTGTCTGAGGAGCTTGATGGCTCAGTCAAGTCAACACTTGGTGATTTTTCTTTTAAGTCGGCCTTGTAAACTGCATTTGGTGTGATTACAGCATTTGCGTCCATGGCAGCATCCCACAAATTATTCAAGTTTTTGTTCTTAATTTCCAAGTCTTCGTCGTATAATAAATTGGAATCATCTTTTGCAGTGAAAGTAGAGGCAACAGTTTTCAAAATGTTTCTAACATAGTCTATTTGCAAATTAGTTAACTTTAGCTCAGAGTTTGAAATAACACCGTTAACGTCAATATGTTTTGTCTTGTCTTTGGAAACAGCAAGGTCCTTGAGGACAGCCATGTCTAACTTTATATCCAAATTTTCAATCATGTGCAAAAATTGTGTTGTGTCAGCAAAGTTGAAATATGAGGCAATTTTCATGTTGGTCAAACTTGTACTGTAGCTAGTCAAGTCATCCGCTTCAAACTTATTCGATAAGACAAACTTACCTAGATGAACAATAAGGTTATCGCATATGTTTTCAACAGGATTGATAATGGAAGGAAACTCAACTATAGGAGATTCAACAATAACGTCAATTTTCATTTTCTTAATAGTATCCAAATCAGGACTGTTATCAAAGGTAATGGATCTTGCTTTATCAAAAACAGATTTGATATTTTGTAAATTGTTGAAGTACTCAACTAATCTACCAAAACATTGTTCCACAAACTTTACCTTCACCGATGACGTTTTCAAATACAAAGAAGAGGTGATATCAGAGTCATTGTTGGTACAATCGAAGGTTTCATACTTCAACTCAGAGTATCCATCTGAATCATCCATCGATATCAAATTTCTAATTTCAGGATTGTAGTTGGCATATATCAAATCAACCAGCTCCAAGTGTTTCAATTTACCACTAACCTTCATCTTTTCAGGAACCATATAAACCGACAAAGAAGAATTTGAAAGAGACAAAGCAGCAATTTTCTCATCGCCTAGTTCTTCAAAGATCAAGTTGATTTTTTCTAAGTCGAAGTTGACGATGATCTTCTGTGGCGACTCGTCATTGTTGGAATCATCATTGTGTTTTAAAATATCAGTTGGCATTGGAGCATTGCTGACATCAGTGAATGTATTTCTAACGTAGGCTAACATATTAAAAATAGAAGTGCTGTTCAGATTCAACTCCAAAGAACTCATTCCTATGTTAACAAACTGATCGTAAACATCAATCAAAAACTCATTGTACTGAACTATTCTTTGTTCTCTTTTATAAGATACCTTGAACAAATCAGAAGAGTTGTGTTTGTCCAAATCGTTACAGTAAATCATCTTTTTCATTTGTCCAGTAGTATTCTCAGTCAGTAGAAGTTCATGTAAGCTGAATTTGACATCCATATAGTGATAATACTTGTCAATGGCCAACTGCATGTTGGAACCTGTTATGGATGATATCAACAAGAAGTCATCTAACTCTAAGTTCATTCTCTTTTTTAAGTTCAAAGAAACTTCGCCGATTTCAACATTCATCTCAAACTGTTTTTGTTTCAATTGATTTTGACTCAGCTTTGACAAGAAGTCTTTGCTGTCTTTCAAAAACTTTTGCATCGACTTATTGGTGTGCAGGTTCAGTTGCTCAGCAGATAGTTCATCATCCGGAATTGGCTGGAAACCAAATACCTGGGCAACTTGCAGCAATATTCTGTACTGGTAATCACTCAGTTCCAAATTCAGACGAGGCAGTACCATTTGCATTTTGAACTTAGAGTATTCTAAAGCCTTTGGGAAAATGGAAACATCAAACAATATGTCCAGAGTAGAGTTGTTGATTACTGACCAACTGTTTTTTGTGCTATCTTCATACTGCTTCAGAGATTCAATGGTTGTCTTAATATCAGGTCCCACTAGCAAGTGTGAGTTTGACAAATTGATTTTAAATCTATCAAACATAAATCTTTCTAGTTCACCGGGATGCTCTTTCTCCTTATGGTTGTACTCCTCTACGGATAAGTTCTTAATATCATCAATAATGGATTTTGAGATCAAATCAGATGTGATTTTTATATTACCAGCATCCAAGAGCACACATGCGGAGTCCCATTTGGTGGAGTCAATAGGCAGGATGATCAAAGGAGATTTCAGGTCTAAGTCCAAATCAATATTCTTGTGCTCTTCCAGCACAGACTCCAAACCAATTCTTGTTTGTTGAGCCCATCCTTCAACAGTTGTTCCAGCGGATGCAATTATAGCAGAAAGCGTATCGTGCAATTCATCGCTTGTGTTGAAGAATTGGACAACTTTTTTGATGAAATGAGGATTGTAGTAGATGGACATGGTGTTCAATTTTATAGTCAAGCTGGAATCAGCATCAATGTTGTCAACAGGATTTTTTTCGAAGTATACCTTAAAGAAGTCATCAATGGCATCGTTGTTTTCATTCAAAACACTATTGCACTTCACAATGTTGTTGTATGTAGAAGACGAGCTTTTATCAATAATGGAAAACGACTTCAACTCAAAATTGAAGCCAAACGAGTCAGGTTTTTGATAAAACTTGGTCTTTGCACCAACAAAAGTAAACTCAGAGAGAGTTTCGTTCTTGTTTTTGGTTTTCAATCTTAAGAATCCGGATTTAACGTTATTGGTAACGTTTAATGTGACAATGTCTTTTGATACAATCTTGCTATTTGGTTTGTTGTTGCTTTCGTCATATTCGATAGCTGCGTAAAACTCCTGCTTTTGCTCTTCAGTAAGTTCCAATGAGTTTTGACTAGATTTGCTATTATCTGAAGTACCCCACCAGGAGGCAAGCCACCCCTTTGGCTGGGCTTGTTCAATAGGTTCTTCCGGAGCAGTAACCATGTTTGTCTTATCGATGTTATCATCTGACAAAGATGGGCTGTCGATACTTTCGTTTAATTTTGATTCCGAGTCTTCTTTTCTATCCTTCAAAATTTGCTTTTTTGTTAGGCTTCTGAATAGCATTATTTCATCCAAAGATAAAGTCTTGTGAAGCTCATCTAGCTTGTCTAGAATATCTTTGCCAACAATCACGTTATCTCTTTGAGCTAGTAGTTTCTTTTTCCAACAGTCTATGTACTCCCTTCTAAGATTTGAAAAGTGTTTCATGTTCTCCCAAGTATATTGTTTGTTGTTATCGGTGATTTCAGTAAGAACGCAATTGATTGTGTACTTGAACCATTCCCTTGGATTTTGCATTACTCTTGATTGTGGTCTGATGTCTTTGAACTTCCATGACTTACTGAAACGTTTGATATTGGCCATGCAATCCAAAAGAATCTGGTACTGTGAGTCGTAGATTTCCAAGCCAATGGAATCGAAATCCAAATCGGCGTTGAATCTTGGGTTTTCCTTGGTTGATCCTTTTTTGTTTATGGAGAGTTTACAAGCCCCCGAGATAGGGTGGATCAGCTGCTCAACCAAAACAGGCTCAATGACTGTTTCTTTAAATCTTGAAATAAACACATCAAGATCCTCATCAAGCAAGCTGTCCCCTGTATTGACTCCAGTCTTGATATAAAATCCAAGGTTATCTAGATTAACAATCTTTCTTGAAATATCCTTTACCGTCTCAATGAAGACTTGCTCCCAGCTCTCATTACAGGTTACGGCGGACAAGTTCTGCAAGAAAATACCAATTGTTGTTTGCTCTCTCGAAAAGACACAGTCAAAGTCTTCATATCTTATGTGAATGTTTTTTATTGAGACTTGCACATTATCAACGATTTTATTGATCAATGAGGTAGTAAACCCATCGGCATTTTTGTCTCCAGCTGCAGTTTCCTTGTCAGCTTCCTCCGCTTTTGTTTCTTCAGCAGACGAGTTTTGGCTAATGATTTCTAGTTCTTCTAGCTTCTGCATCTTTCTGTTGAACTCTCTTTTCAGCGCATCGGTTGAATCGTAATTTTCCCACGAGTTCGGACGTATCAACAGGTAGATGTCCTCGATTTCTACTTTCACTGGAGACGACTTCAATCTGGACCATGGCACTTGCATCGTCAAGTTACCCAAAATACCCTGCTCGATTGTTATAGGCAGGTCCAAACTGTCCAGGCAATCTTTCTTGATCTTACAATTCTTCAACTTGACATCACCGTTCCAAATACCCACTTCCAGTTGGTTGGCGTCGAAGTTTTCCACATAGGACCCTAGGAACTTGTTCAAAAAGGTTGCAGCAAATGATTCTAACATGTCTATTGAGTTTTTGCTTGTGTGTTTACCTTTTGCTTTTGTTTTGGGTTTATCTTTATTACCACCTAGATGTATTCAGATATTTTTTTTTTTTTTTCAAAGGTCTTGCGTTTACGTGTGGGTTTAGGATTATTTTTTTTTCTTCTTGCTAACCCTCGTTTCGGATATAAGATTTTTGTCAAGAAGCGAATGTTCTTTTTTTTTCTTACTCAAAAAGTGAAGCACGGCTGTTTTTGATAAGCGCGTTGCATTTCTTTTGTTGCTGTGTTTTTTTATTTTTTTTTTGAACAGGGGGAATCGTAGATAAGGAAAAAGGCAGTATGGGCCACACTCTAAAGATTTGTTTTTTGTTATTAAAAAAAGGAAATTACAAATGTATATAGTGTTTAGATATAGATTGTTTTTAATTGGAAAAAAAAAATAAATAAAAAGAAAAGGTTTATTTTGGAACATTAGATTGTTATACTAAAAAAACATATAACAAATGGCAAAGCTGGTAATGTTGGTCTTATAAGAAAAGCAACATTATTGTTTTTTATTTTACTATGGTAACAGTTTATAGAGCACAATTATAAAGAACCACCTCTTAATCTCAAGACTAAGTGTAATGTGGATTCCTTTTGGATGTTGTAGTCAGATAGGGTTCTGCCATCTTCTAGTTGCTTACCAGCGAAGATCAATCTTTGTTGGTCAGGTGGGATACCTTCCTTATCTTGGATTTTAGACTTGACAGCGTCGATGGAGTCGCTGGATTCGACTTCTAAGGTGATGGTCTTACCGGTTAAAGTTTTAACAAAGATTTGCATTTTGGATATGTTTTGTGATTTATGTGTTTAGTATAGGTTACTAAGAGTCTGGTTGTATTGTTAGTAATTGTTAATTAAAAACAGTTTTTCTATATACATTATTATGAATAATATTATGGAATACTAAATATGTGAATCATTCAAAAAGTAAACACACATCCATCCTTTATATATAGTCACACTTTTTTTTTTCCTTTCTGAAGATAAAATTCCTCAGAGGACAAAAACACACACACATGCTATCTGTGACACAGGCTAAGAGGGTTAAACGGGAAAAAATTCCTGGCAATTAATTAAAAATTAAACCCCAAATCTGTTATCTTTTCCCACCAGCAGAAAAAAAAACACACACACACACGCGGACCCACATTTGGTACATGGGGCTGTTTTGTCCTGCCCCTTAAAAAATTATGACATCTACATTTCCTTTGTGGGAAACACACACACACATCAAGTAATGATGCAATGGGTACAGATAGAAACACACACTCTGCAAGACGGACATAAAGCTCTGTTGAAGAGGTGCTTTGGGCAGTGGACATAAGGTAGCACAGAGGATGCTCTATTAACGGGATAAGTCTCACAGATGGAGAGATTGAAAAAAACGATGTTGTGCATTTCCAGAAAAAAAAAAGAAGATTAGGAATAATAACCCCACGCACCGGTCATGCGGATGCTGGGCCCATATGGGCTATATTGATAATATATGGATTATGGGATGAACCACCTGGGCTTATTGATGTTTTTGATGAAAATATAAATGAAGTATAAGAATTAAAAAAAATTATAAATGGTTTGCTACTTCTTCTAACGTTGTACAAGCTATTTCTGAAACGCTGGTTCTATGATCTCATTACGTTTACAATAAGCTGTAGTGACAACAAAAAAAAATGCAATCTTGCTGAGCAGCTACGTCGGATATCAGATTTCCACCAGTGTTTCCCAGTATACTGATCTGAACCAGGAACAGCTAATTGCCAACTGCGATCTCGAAGCGCAGGCACAACGAAAACAGTTTCCTTTTTTAAGTTACTGTGTATATTCACCTGCTCCCATCTCGAATGCTCCTACTTAAACCACCATTTGTCTTTTCTCCAGTGTATAAAAAGCGCAAAACACACTGCCTCTTACCTTGCCCGTACTCTTTTATACCTCTCAAAAATGAGTGCGTTATTTCACCATCAAAAAAACATGTAATCTTATCCATCACCTAACCTATTTTTTCTTTCATTTTTTTACTTATAACATCTAGCACAAACTCCATCGCTAGTTCCCATTGCTCTGCTCCAACTCGTGGTACGCCCACTTCCTCCATATATCGCCACTCCCACTCAACACCTCATTGAACGAGTGCAGTGTCTTATCGTCTGTTCCGAACTCTATTTTCTTATTCCCCGGTCTGTTTCCCGCACCGGTCTTCGCGTACATGCCCGGCTGGTGCTTGGTTTTCGTCTGCACGCTTGGCGGTCTGCTCAGAGGCGTTTGGTGGTCTAGGTGGTGCATGCCCCGCAAGCCGTTCTGTCTCCCTGGCCCACCTTTTGCTCTGGTGTCCTCGAGAACATCACTGCCGAGGGACTCAGTGTCGGTGTCGGGACCAAGGCTGTGCGGGAAGGGCGTGGAGATGTAGTTGTTGCTGGAGGTGGTCGGGGACAGCAAGCCGCCGAAGTAAGGGTCAGCGGAGGCGAAGATGTCAAGACGGTTCGCACTGGCAAGCAATCCCAAGCTCTCGTTCTCGGAGTTCACAGAACACAAGGACTCCCGGTCGGAGATGTCGGCGTGCTTGGTCTCGGGTGGAGAGAGCTCGAAGTTGTACTGCGAGATGTTCTTGTACATGAGGTCGTCGTACCGCGAGAGGATGGGAACGTTGTTCAGAAACTCGAGCACTTCTCTCTCCTCATACTCAAGAAGCTTGAACTCGTTCTTCTGGAGTATGGTCAGACATATGAATATCTGCTGGGTGTGCAGGTCGATGAGCGAGTATGAGAAGAAGCTGTTTGACTTTCTGGAGCTGTTGAGGACCTCCGCCTTTTTGTCCAGGTTCTGTATTTTCTTGTCGGCATCTCCAGTGGCATCACTCCCGTCCTGCTGGTTTCTCTTGAGCAATTCCTGGAAAATGTACGAGTCCAGCGTGGACTTGCTCAACTTCATCTGCGACAGGTCAGGGAACCAGAAGTAGTCCTCGTTCAGGCTGCAGTACTTGTCGATCTGCTGCTTGAACGACAGCTCGCCAACCTCCGGCGGCACAGTCCACCGCATCGGCATCTCGTTGTTGTAGAAGTGCGTGTACTTCAAGTTGTCGTTCTTGTACTTCAAAAAGAAATCCAGGTTTGTTGGATGGGCCCTCCACCCAAACATCATATCCCACAATCTGGCTCTGTCGGACTTGTTGAAGGTTCTCACGGCACCGAACTTGATCCAGTATGAGATCCATGTGTTCTGCGACGTATTCATAACATCAGACAATTGCTCCTGGAAGGACTGGTACAGGTCGGGGAAACAGTCCTCGAAGATCTTGTAGAACAGATTCTGGTTGAAGTTGTAGTCCCCACCACTGATCACTGGTGAGTAGTCCTGCGACAATCTGGACTCCTTGTTGAGGATGATGCTCTTCAGGTCAGGCGAGTGCAGGAACACCAGCAGAGTCTTCTCGAACAGAGCAAAGATATCCGTTCTGCCACTCAAAAGGTTGTACTCTTTTTTTTCGTAAAGACTGCTGATTCTGTCTGTGAGAGGATACTCCAAAAAGAGGTTTCTGCTGATTTGTTCCAGAGTCTCAACGCCTTCATCAGTGTGTGTTTCCTTCGTGCTGTTTTTCTTGCTCTTTCCGTGGGTTGATCTGTAGAATGATCTCCCTGGCAAAACCTTCAAGCAGGGCTCCTCGGCTATGTACTCGTATGGCGAGCACCATTCCATGAGGGAGAGACACACCCAAGTCAATCCGGACTCGTACTTGAATATCTTCCCCCATTTGGCAAGGAACTTAAGGATGCAGTCAGTCACAATTTCTTCAAGACTGTGGTCCTTGTGCTCAACCATTATGTACTTGTTTATGTCTTTCTGTATGAGCTTAAAGATTTCATTGTTGTCTCTGGTTTCTGGTTTGTAGTTCCAGTTCAGGTTGTGGTGAGGCACATTCTCTCCGTTCAATTCAGAGGTTGTTGAAGTATTCGATTTCTTCCTGTCACTTGGGCTTTCGTGCTCGTCCTTGGTGTTTATTTCGTCATGGTGGATATTGAACTCGAGAGTATTGGTCATGATGTTTGGGGATATCACAAAGGGGTGGTATTTGAGCAGAATTGGCCATGCAAGATGTCTCAGCTGTGGCGGGATCCCACATGTTCTGGCAATGTACGCCAGGCTGTTGTGGTCTTTCTCTTCTATGAGCTGGATAACTTCATTGATGATATTTCTCTTAAATTTCATGGAGTCCTCATAGTTCTGCAGTTTCTTGTACTGGTGCATGTGGTGGGCTTGGTAGTTAGATAATGATGTTTTGTCACTTGTTGCTTTGGACCTGATTGAGTCAGTCACCTTGCTGTTGCCCTCCTGTTTTGTGGATGCCTTGGCATTTTCCATATTTTGTTTTGTTCTATTCAGTTCTGACATATGGCTTTATGTTATAGTAAAGATTTATGAGAACTTTGAGTATCTGGTGTGATATTGTATTGGGTTAATTGTGAGTACATTTAACAAAATGGATTAATGAAAAAAAATATAAGAGTCTATAAGTGTGTATAAGAAGTCTTAGTTTTTTATTGAATATCGGAGTTAAGCAATTTGTTTTTTGAAGGAACAGCTACATGTCACGTGTGCTACATAAAAGAGTCCACTTTTTAAAAAAAAAAAACAACAAAAATAATCTTCCAGAAAGATAAAAAATAGTGTAGAAGAGTTTTACTGACGTATACTGTCATTAGTAGATCTATTACAGTGAACAAGTATTATTATATAACAATATTAACTTTACACCTACTTTATTCAACATTATCATTTACTATTTACATAACCCTCTTTCAACAGTAGTAAGTCCCTCCACCCTCACATGTTCTCTCTGTTATTTCAAACTAAATTGGACCGTTCATTCCATAACTTTAAATAAAGGGTTGAAAAAAAAACCATTGGTGGTGCCATTCCGCCCTCCCCTCCAAAAATAGCAGTAAAAAAAAAAGAGAGAAAAAAAAACATATACACTATGGGAATAATCATCTAAGACTGTTTTTAAAAATATTGTTGTGTTTTAGCAGCATTGATACATTGCTATATATGGATTATCTTTGTTCAACAAATAACACATTAAGACCATAATTAAAAATAGTACATAATAAATAAATATAAATAACATTGTTGTAAAAAATAATATACCCGCTTCACCAGCAAATCATCAAAAACAGTCTCTGCTCTTTCAATAAACAATTGTTATCTCTATTATTATTATTATTTATCCTTTGATCTTTTGCTACTAATTTCAACATGATTATCAAAGCTATTCTGTTGCTACTCATCTGTCTTAGACAAGCACACGGCTTAACACAGGACTACTGCAACTCCGAATTGCCATCCAATGCACACAGCACGGCATCGTCTAACTTCATGTCCAATGGGCTGTGCATGTCCCAGTGCCAGGGGTACAAGTACGCCATTGTCCAGGGGAAGGAGTGCTGGTGCTCCAACAGCACTCCTCAGGATACAGTCTCCGTCAGCAACTGTGACAGCATTTGTCCGGGGTACAAAATCGAGAGCTGTGGGGGCGGAACAACCTATTACGGATGGCTAAAGGTGTCTAATGACTACATTCTCGGTTCAAGTGCGACGTCTTTCTCATACGAGAGCATAGGTGTGGGGTCGACATCTGCTGCATCGAGTTCTTCTTTTGTGATCAGTTCCTCCCAATCGTCTTCTTATGCTTCAAGTGCGGTTTCTGAGGGTACAAGTAGCTCTTCTATTTATAGCTCTTACAGTGTAAGTGAGAGTTCTGCTGGTTCAAGTATTTATGGTGCCAGTTCTACCAGCAGTGAATCCCAAAGTTCTACCACAAGCAGTGAGTCTTCAAGTTCTACCCAAAGCAGTGAATCTACGAGTTCTACCACAAGCAGTGAGCCTTCAAGTTCTACCCAAAGCAGTGAATCTACGAGTTCTACCACCAGCAGCAGTGAATTTAGTGCTCCAAGCTCTACCAGCAGCTCTACCAGCTCAAGCAGCAGTACAAGCCCTACCAGCACTATACAATCTTCTACGAGCAGCACATCAACATCTACAGTCACAAAAACATCAGACTCATCATCGCAGTCAAGCATGGCGCAGGCAACACTCACCACCGTTGAGGTAACAACGATCATGCCGTCCACACACACAACAAGCGACTCGGACGGGTCAAAGATCACAAGCGCCGCCCAGCCATCGGTTGAGTCCATCTACAAGACAATCGTCGTGTCCACCACCGTTGTGCCTAGCAACACCAGGGCCACCCCTAGCACCAAGTCCAAGGGCTTTTGGCAGAGCAAGGGCAAGGTTGCGGGGACCTTTGTTGTTGTAGCCCTTGTGATTCTTCTTCTGATTGTTCTGTGTGTGTTCTTCTTCTTTGTGAAGCCGCGCAGGGAGAACCGGAAGCAGGACGAGTTTGAGAAGACCTACAACGAGATCATCCAGGCGAACCTGCGGGACTCTGTGGAGAACGACGCGAAGCTGAGCTCGGGAACACTTGCGGTGAACAATGCCCTGAAGGGGTTCCAGGAGTTTGACTCGGATGCGTCATCAAACATAGAGCACAAGAACATGCACCCGGAGCCGGAGGAGACACACAACTTCATCCCCGACTACGATATGATCAGCGAGCAGGGGACTGGGTACAGCGCGTCTTTGCCGGACGAGGACCTGTTGGCGCCGCGGAGACAGAGCCTGGGGCCATTGAAGGTCGTGAACATGAGCACAACAACCATCGACCAAGTAAAGAAGGAGTAAGAATATATAAGTGCTCGCAATTAATTCAACTAATCATTTTTTTTTTGTTATGAAATTGGGTCAAGGGAGAGTTGCACATTGTTGCATTCGCCCCTTGTTGATATTTGAATTTTAAAAAAAACAAAAAAAAAAAGGTGAATATGATCACATATGAAAATCCAAGGGTCTTTTTTCTAGGTAGATGAGAATGCAGCCAGTTTTAGGTTGTAAACTCACAGAAAGTTTTTGGTTGCTGATTTAGGGAGTGCACAGCACAATTCTAAAATAGTTGTTCAATTCAACATCATGTGTTTTGTTCATACATCGAGTGTTTTCTCCAGGTTTGGCGATCACCGGTATGCAGAGGGGGGAAATTACGTTGCACAATCCGCGGCTCGTGCCTTGCGCTTTTGGTTTCACACGAGACATCATACTGTTTGGCGTTTCTACAGGTAACCTCTAAAAAGGGGAGTATCAATCCCTCGAGTGCATTGCTACTCTATTTTTACAGCTTCTACACCACACTTCCTAGTCCATATGTAATGAATATTTTTTTATGATTTCTTTGTTTATGATTTCTCTCTGCACATTTTTTCTCTTTTTTTGGTTGCCACTGCCTTTTTTTTTTTTTGAATTCGGGATTGATTATTTTTTTTTTTTGGCTCTTACAAATAACACATTTGGCTGTGTGATCATAGAGATTTAAAAAACAGCTAAGTCTGAACCACACACATACTACACAATGGACTTTGAAGACAAGCTAGAGTACCCAGACGTCTCGGTGCTTCTGAGCCTTCAGAAAGACAGCTGCATCTCAAGCTCCAACTCATCCGGCATATCAGTCAGCGACCCCTACCACAAAATCACAAACTCGGACAAATCCAAAAAAACACCCATCGCCGAAAGAGACAACTCAGACTCAGGCAACCAGCCTGTTGTTTGCAAATGGGAGCAATGTCTCACGGTTTTCATGAACTCGGAGCTTCTGCACAGACACGTTTGCGATGCCCACGCCACCAAACACAAGCAGAAGGACATGGAGTACACATGCAGATGGGGTGTCTGCACCAACTTCAAGACAAAAAAAAGAGAACACCTTGTCTCGCACCTGATGGTCCACATCCCAATGAAGAAGTTCAAGTGTGTTGCGTGCCAGAAGAAGTTCAAAAGATCCCATGACCTGAAGAAGCATGTCAAAATCCATCTGAAGCAGAAGTTCGACGATGCCAATCTCAACAACCACTCAACAGTCGGCAGCCTCGAAAGCACAAGCTCGCAGTCAAGCTCTTTGATTCATAACCAATACACCCAGCACGAACTCATGAATCTTGACTCAAAGATTTTCCAAGAATTCAAAAACAACAGCAATCAACATACCCAGCAAGAGAACCCCGAGCCACAGCTGTACCACCAGCTCGACGTCAAAAACAATAGCAACCAGTCAAGCAGCACCATAAACGACAGTATAAGCAACCAGTTTGTGTTCTATGAGCCGCCTAGGGACATCGTTGAGGATCTGCTCTCGCAGTTCCAGGACCTCAAGAGCAAGTACTACCAGGCCCTTCAAGGAGCCCCGGACGACTTTGTGATGCTTCCCGAGTACCCCTCGCTAGCCCAAGACTACTCTCTGGCAGGGAACAGCATCTTTGACGACAATAAAGCACAAACATTCAATAACTTCAACCAGGAATTCAACGGCCCGGACATGCAGCAGAAGTACCAGTTCCAGCAGTACTCCATAATCAGCCCACAGATAAACACAAGCCAGGAGCAGAGTCCTATTTCGAGCTGCAAGGACCTGAGCAATAACGAGAAGTTCAGCAACAACCAGCAGTCCAGCAAGGAAAACATTGCATCGCAGAAGATTGGCTGTATCATTAGTTTTATCAAACAGAACATACTCACAAACCCAAGTGTTCTGAAGAGCATTGAGCTGGACTCTCAGGAAGTGCAGGAAGTGGTGGCTAAGAGCACCCAGTCGAAGAATACGCTGTTGCTGCTGCTGCAGTACATATGCCTGTGCCTCTAAGGCTGTGCTGTTCTATACGAAAGATGTAACTGTCGGAGATTTTATTTACCTTCCTTTTTTAGAAGTCACGTGCGTCTTTGCACGCAATCTCATTGCTGAACTCCATCGCCTCCTTTTTTTTTTCTTTTCTTTTTTTCATATAGTTTCTTTTACTAATAACCAACAACAACCTCACACCAGCTCATCTGGTTATCTTTTAATCTTAAAGAATGTCCTCTAGTGAATATGAGTCTGAAGACAGCATTGAATTCTGCGAGCCTGTGCAGAGCATACCCACCAAAGCAGACGAAAAAGTCTTTGAGCCCATTCCAGGCGTAAACTTCTTCCAAGATGATACCCACACAATAACAATCAAAGTCGATGGCCCCAGCAACAAACGACACATGTACTTCCTGGGCATGGTCTCGCTTGTTCTGCAGGAAGGTACACTCCAGTTCGGACAAAGAATCATCCACAGCCTTGGAGCCAAGAACAGGGTGTTCACGTTCTGGCAGTCTTCCGCGAAGACGCTGAAGCCGCTGATCATGCTGAGTCCCTTGTGTGAGTTCACCATCGTGAGGCCAGCCCCAGGGGTGGGTGAGGTCCGGATACAGGACTTTTCGAGACCGAAGTTCCAGAACCTGTTCAAAGACCCCGATGTGACAGATCCTTTATTGAATGTTTATGGCTTGTTCCAGATCCTGCCACCCGCAGTGCTGCCAAAATACAGGACTTTCGACTATGCGCAGAACCAGCAGTTCATCCGCGTGGTGGACGAGATATGCTCTTCTTCCAACGAGCGCTTCCTGCCCACGGCGACCATCTGCTTGGGGGGTAAGAACACGGGGAAAACAACGTTCAACGAGATGTTGCTTGAGAAGTACACCAACAGCCCCTTTGGTCTTGCCTTTGTGGACCTCGATCCTGGCCAGCAGGTGATGGGATTCCCAGGGTGCATCTCCACAACTGAGTTCAGGGACACTGACTGTGTGGTTCAGTACGGCGACCCACTGGCGCCCGCGGACGGCGTTAGCATGGAGAACCACATGATCGGGAGCTTTGACTGCATGGAGTACTACGCGGCCTACGAGGAAAAGACGCTTTTGATGATTGACAAGCTGGCTGCTCGGAGCAGAGATGTGATTGTGAACATGCCCGGGTGGCTGACTGGTCTGGGGACACACTTTATAGAAACCGTGGCTGGGAGGATTGCCCAGCTTGGAGCCTTTGAACTGAAAGTCGTGTATCTAGGCAATGAAGAGGGTTTCTCAAAGCTGAACATCAACGTTGGGGTGGACTACTACATCCCCAACGAGTACGCCAAGTACTACGCACAAGGGTACAAGACGTCAGAAGACGCGGATGTGTTCTTTGAGCAGATGAACTGGACATCGGCGGATCTCCGTGAATACAGGCTTTTGAGGTCCCTGCATGACTATGAAAACAACAGATCCATCCTGAACCAGAAAACATTTGCAGTAACGATGGGCTCTGGGGTGAAAAACGTAAGATCCATAAAAATTACCCAGTACATGGGCAAGACCCCTTCCAAAACAGAGGAAATGACATGCTTCAGAACCCTCCCTGGAAGCATAGTGTCCGTAAGTTTTTTCGATTTTTCATCAAGCGAACCAGCAGAAAACACTTCTTTGTTCAAGGCCCACGACGACATAAACGAAAAGATGATATGTCTGGGTGTGGTCCACTCAGTTGACGTCAAGAAATCATACATGAACCTGATCATACCAACGAGATACAAAACAGCTATCGACAAGCTCAACACTCTGGACTACAAGTACTGCCAAATCCAGACCATGGCTGTGGGACTCCCCCACTACGAGTTCTTGCCCACAGAGGAGGACGTCATAAAGCAGTTCAAGGGACAGATCCCATACACCACCGACAGAGGGTTCAAAAAAAACGAGCATACGTGGAAGGTCCGTAAGAACATCCAAAGACGAGGACACCAGTAGGGTGTGTTTTTTAAAAGGTCATTATATATCAGCAGGGACAGGGGCTTCGGCTTCCTCACCCTTTTCTTCTTCAATCCATCCCATTTTCTTGTTCAGTCTGTCGTACTTCAATCTGTCTCTGTTGCTGACAGAAGGTTTGATTTTCTTCAGGGCGTCCAGGAAGTCGGTCATGGTGACTTCAATGGAGTCAGAGCCCTCCTTCGAATCAACGCTCATCTGGTCGAACTCCTTGTCCAGGTTGCCCTCGGACACGGAGTAGAATGTCTCGCTGGCGAAGAAGTTTCTCTTCAGGGCTATGACCGAACTCTCTCTGACCAGGGCATGGATGTCTGCACCGGAGAAGTTCTCACACTTGGAGTCATCAACGATTGCTTCAAGGTTGACATCGTTTGCAACAGGGGTGCCGTTGCATTTGATGATGGTCTTCAAAATGTCCAGCTTCTCGGCCTTGTTAGGCAGCTCGATGAACAATGTCTTGTCGAGTCTGCCTGGTCTCAGCATTGCCGGATCGATCATATCAGGTCTGTTCGTGGCCCCAACGACAAAAATACCGTTTCTGTCATTCAAACCATCCAGCTCGGTCAGCAGGGTGTTCACTACCCTTGACGAGGACTCACTCATCGAGGTATCTCTTCTGGGAACAAGCGAGTCAAGCTCATCAAAGAAAATGATGCATGGGATGGACGCTCTTGCTCTTTGGAAGACCTGTCTGATGGCACGTTCAGACTCACCCACGTACTTGTTCAGCAACTCCGGCCCTTTGACTGAGATGAAGTTGGCTCTGGACTCATTGGCCACGGCCTTGGCTAGAAGAGTCTTACCACACCCAGGAGGCCCCCACAGCAGAACCCCAGCAGGCGCGGAAATACCCACCTTTTCGTAGATCTCCGGTTTCTTGATTGGTTGGACAATGGCCATGTTCAGCTCCACTCTGATCTTGTTCAGCGCACCGATGTTGTTCCAGGTGACATCGGGAACGGTGGCGAAGCCTTCTCTCTTGGCGGTTGGCTGGATGGATGGCAGGGCTTTCAAGAAGTCGTTGTAGGTGATGCAGATTTTGTCCAAGTGTTCTTGACTCAAAGGGGAGTCAAACTTCAGCAAGAATTTCTGGATGATCTGGAGCGGCAAAGGATCGATCATGTTGCTGCTGTTTTTCAACAGCAGTTGGTCAGCCCCGGATGGGATTGCTGTGATGTCATCCCCAACCAAGTCCTTGAAGATTCTTTTGATGGCACAGGTACCAGCAGCAGTGACCAATGATTTCAAATCAGCACCAACAAACCCGGGAGTCAGCTTGGCTAGCTTGGAGAAGTCTATAATATCGTTCGGGTCAAGTTTCAACTTTGTGCACATTTTGGTCAAGATGTTCAGTCTGGCAAGTTCGTTTGGGACATTCAGGCAGATTTCCCTGTCGAATCTCCCGGCTCTTCTCAGGGCAGAGTCCAGCGAGTCGGGTCTATTGGTGGCACCAATGACAATAACGGGCTTGTAGTTGGTCTTTTCGAAGGACAGCTCGTCCATGGATGTCAGCAGCTGGGCGACAATTCTTCTTTCCATTTCTCTCTGCGCACCACCGTCTCTCTTTGGAGTGATGGCATCGATCTCATCAAAGAACATTATGCATGGGGCAAGGCTCTTGGCTTCCTCAAAGAGCTCTCTGAGTTTCTTCTCAGACTCACCGGACATACCGGAAACAACTGATGGGGCACTCACGCTTATGAACGGCACCTTCAGTTCACCGGCAATGGCATTGGCAATGGTGGTCTTACCACACCCAGGCGGGCCGTGCAGCAGAATCCCTCTTGGAGGGTCAACACCAGTGGTTTTGTATATTTCAGGGTGCAGGATAGGCAACCCAATCAACTCCATGAGCTGGGAGACAATGTCGTCCATACCACCCAGCTGGGAGAGGTCGGAGTTTGGAGGAGATCTGTCCGCGGTTTTGCTCTTCTTGTTTGGCTTTGGTGGTGCATCTTCCCTTGATCTTTTCTTATTATTTACAGCATCCGTCTTTTTGGCGGGTTTTTTGACATCCCATGACGAGGTGATGTCCTTGTTTAGGTCATTTTTGGTGTCATTTTCTGGAATCATGTTTGTGAACTGCTCGTTTTTGGATTCCTTTTCGATCTGCACATCTGGGTCTTCGTTGTCGTCTATGATTATGAGGTCGTTGGAGTCGTCGGCTTCCATGTCAATGTCTTCGATCTCCGGCTCGTCCTCCACGACTTCAAACTCTTGGGCCTCAGCATCAACAACTAGTTTCAGAACCCTGTCAAGGCACTTTTCCATGGACAGCTTTTTGACTCTTTTCAGAGACAGGTCCTTGGACAAACAGAAGTTTAGAGTCTCTAAGTAGTCAAGGTCTTTTGCAAAGAATGTCTCTGGGTATGGGTCTTTTAGAATATCAAACGACTTGTCATTCTTCCAGTCATCGTTGTCTTCATCGCTGGAGTCGGTGGAGTTGCTGACCTGCTTGGATCTATCTTCAAATTCTTGTTTTTTCTTTAGATATTCTCTTTGTTTGGCAACTGACTTTTCATCAAGGAATCTTTCAACCAGGGCCTGGACCTTGTTGTCCACTGAGTTTGTGATGTAGTTTTTTTTGCTTGATCTAATTTTAACCATTGAAATTGTGGTATTAGGTCGTGTTTTTTTTGGTGTTTGTTATGAGTTGTAAATACACGATGAGTATATGGTAACAACTCTGGAATTTCTTTTTTCAAAAAGACGGTAGCAATCAAAAAAAAAAGAAAAGATAAAAAAACTAGAGCCTAAAAGGGTCTCCTTCCTATTTGGGACATGTGCTTATTTTCTTCATTAAATAAATCTTCTTGACAAATGCTAATGTCCGATCACGTGTCCAATACAAAGAAAATTCCCTTTTAAAAGAGATAAACCCCATATGCTGTCTTTACCAATCAAAAAGAATATTCAATACTGGATTTATCCTATATATATATTTATAAGTATATATATGTAATCATTATTATTGTATAGTAATTACCTCTTTATTATACATCTTATACCTATATAATATTGCTTATACTGCTTACTATATATATTATTCTATACCATTTGTTATACCGTCGTCTCATTTATTTATTTTTTATCTTTCTCTCTCCCCCAATTTCCTTTATACGGGTTTTGATTCCCACAAAAAAAATATTAGCAGAGACGAAGTGTATGGTTAAAAAAAAAATATATATGGAAGGAAAAAAAAAAATACTCATAGAAATACAATTACTCAACACTAGATAAAAACACCACTTTGCAAGCAACAAGCAATCCACACCCAATGCTAGCAAGAACATTCTACAAGTACCACAGCAGCTGCAGAGTAGTCTCAAGCAGACTATTCGCAAACACCACCACACACAAGCTGCAGCAATCAACACACGACTCAAAAATACTCTTTGAAGACTTGAGAACAAACTACGCAAACTACACCAAGCCTTTAGACAACAAGTGGTCATCGTACTCATTGCCCTCAAAGGAGACATTACAGAAGCAGAAGGAACAGGAAAAGGAGGCTGCCTTAAAGAAGGAACAAGAACTAGCAGCACAGAAGCCCACAAAGCTAAACAGACTGGGAAGCAACAAAAAGAGAACAAGATTGAGACAAAGACAGCTGAAGGCCCCTATTTTCTTACTACCCAATGCCTTGAAGCACTTGAAACAGCTAAACGACCAGCCAAACCCACAGTTCATAAAGATAGGTGTGACCTCAAAGGGGTGCTCGGGGTTGTCATATGACCTGCAGTACGTCGCAGGACCAAACAAGTTCGACGAGGTTGTTGAGCAGGACGGCGTCAAGGTGATCATCGACTCAAAGGCCTTGTTGACGATCATTGGCTCGGAGATGGACTGGATCGATGACAAACTAAGCAACAGGTTTGTCTTCAAAAACCCAAACACAAAGGGCACGTGTGGCTGTGGTGAGAGTTTCCATGTATGATCAATGAGCTCGTTATAATTTATTCCCATCTAGGATGATTTATTTATTAAGATATTTATTTGACTATTTATTTATTTAATTTCAGTTTTTATCCAACTGATAGACTTGAAGAAAGGCTGAGTTCCTACAGCAAAGTGTAGGAGCTATATCCGATTAAAAAAACATAACCAATCGTTTTTTTTTTTTTAATCAATTGGAATCAAAGCACAAATGAAGTAATATTCGGCATTTTTTTTGTAAATGATTGAAATGGCTTCTAGTGAATGAACCATGGCATGTGTATATAAACATAGTTGAGATCATGTCAATAGAGTTTTTGCTATTTCATCTAAATCAACAAAAAGTTATACACTTTTATATTCTGTCAAAATGATCTTTAACAACCAACATATCAGTCATACACGATAAAACCATCCCATATTTCTACCACCACTGAACAATATGAAATCCACTCTCCTACCATTAGGTATCTCCACTACTCTTTTACTAACCTCAGTTCTACCAAGCATCAACGCCTTGCCACTAAACTTGAAAAGAAAAAGCAACCAGCACAGTGCCCCAGCAATCACCACAAACCCAACAAACGTTGTCTACAGGGCTGATTTCCCAACCTTCAACTCGCCAAATGTCGTTGGCATTGTCCAGTTCTACTCATTGAATGGAACCACAAAAGTGCACATAGACTTGACTGGCTTGCCTAAGGACGCTGGTGTTTTCAGCTACCACATCCACGAAAGCGGCATTCCAGTTGCTGAGGGCATGGACATGGGCAATGCGTGTGAGGCGGCCGGAATGCACTTCAACCCATTCAAAGCCCCATTGGCCAAGGACATCGCATGCGACTCCTTCGACAACGACTCCCGCTGCCAGGTCGGCGACTTGTCTGGAAAACACGGCGCAATCAACACCACCTGTTTCGAGACGTATTACTACGACCCATACCTCTCATTGGACCCAAAGAACCCAGCCTTTATTGGCGGAAAGTCGTTGGTCTTACACTTGGAGGACAACTCAAAACTAGCATGTGCAAACATCCTACCAGCATCAGACCCGGAGGATTTGGTTTTGATCAATCCAGAGGCTGAGGCCAAGCAGATCAGAGAGTTTGTCGAGGCTGCATACGGCGACAGAACTAAGATTGTATACTTCGGCGCAGACACCTTCCAGAAGAGAGACGAGGAAGACCGTTATGATATTTACGAAGACTTGGACTGGGGGTTCGCAGAGGTTGATGACGACTCCGAGGACTTGGAGGAAGAAGACAACCAAGGCGAGAAGATCAAGCTAGAAGAAGGCGACAAGGACATGAAACACAGCGACCTCAACTTGGCACCAGTCTTGAAAAACACCACTGACTACTTGGGCAACAAGACAAGCAATGGAACAGCAGTAAATGCGGGAAACACTACGACTACAAGCACCAACGCCGCAAGCTCAACAGCAGGTCTTCGCTTATTGGACTGTTTGAGAATATTGCTGATCGGCGTATGCATGTCTTTTTTCTAACTTAAGTTTCTCAGCAGTAATAACAAAATGGAGTTCATGGGCTTGATATATAATAGCATAAACATTATTTGAACTAATAATTAGTTGTTTTTTTTATATGATTTAGTTAAATGTTTGAATTAATGAGGTTTAATACATTGTCTTGAGCCTTGGTACACGTGATATACATTGCAATAGTGTGGCCGAAATTTTTTTTCCAGCACAAACGCAAAGAAAAAAAAAAAGACATTGGCGTCTGTGAACTGCAAGTAGATTCAGTTATTGATAACAGAAACCACACACCTCATGTTCACTGCTCTTAACATATGCCATCGCAGGGTAAACTTACCCACACTTCGGCAAGTATCGAAGCATAATGTGGGTTTTTCCCATATTCGAAAACAACACGACATACCCAAGAACTCATCTCTGGACCTGCTGAAGCCAAAGTTCACCAAGCCAAAGAACTTGAACAACGACCAATACATAAACTGCACGACGATTGACAAAAACGGCAAGATCAAGGACATATTCAAGGAGTACAAGAAATGGGACTTTCTGCAGACGAACGGGCTGTACCCCCGGGATCTGCGTAAGATCGACTCATCCAACATCGACATCATCCCCTCCATTTCCATCAAACCGGGAAAGTGCATACTGGTGAACCTGCTCCACATAAAGGCACTGATCAAGCACAACGAGGTATTGATCTTTGACACGGCTGAAAACAACATAAACAACATGAGTTCTCTGCTGTACCAGCTTGAAGGACGGCTGAACATTCTGAAGAACGTCGACAAGCCCGTGAACAAAAACGTCACGGACTCGCTGCCGTTTGAGCTGCAGGTCCTGGAAGTCATCCTGATGCACATAATGAATGTCCTTGACAAGCAGTGTAAGACCTTGGAGCTGGACTGTGGGCAGGTGCTGAAGAACTTGGAGAACCAGATCGACAGGGAGCAGCTGAAGGATTTGCTGATCAGGTCAAAGGACCTGTCGACCTTCCACCAGCGATGCCTGTTGATCAGAAACGTCATTGATGAGCTGCTCGACACGGACGAGGACCTGGAGGGCATGTCCCTGACTTTATTAAACACGGACATTGTTAATAAAGCAAGCCTGGAAAAGGCGAGTGGAAACAACGAGATGATGCTGGAAACCTACTTCTACCAGTTCAACGAGCTGGTCCAAAGACTGGACACTCTGATAACAAACATCAAGTCGACCGAAGACATTGTCAACATCATGCTGGACTCGAACAGAAACTCTTTGATGTTGTTTGAGCTGAAGGTCACCATCTACACTCTGGGATTCACAGTGGCCACCCTGATTCCATCGTACTATGGTATGAACCTGAAGAACTACATAGAAGAATCCAACTACGGCTTTGCGGGTGTGCTCGCTATATCGTGTGTGATGGCCTACATCGTCACCTTCTTCAACTTCAAAGCGTTGAGATCAGTGACCAGAATGACTTTGATGAACAACCACTCAGGCAAGAGAACACAAAAGCATATCTTGAACGCAGAGAATATTCTGAACAAGGACCTGCTGAATACGAAACTGTTCAACGAGAAGCTGAAACCAAACTGGTTCTCTCCTCTGGCATTGCTGAAAAACATAGGGAAAAGCAAGGAAAAGGCAATAGTGGAGAAAAGAGCAGTCAACAAATTGAAACAACTCGACCATGAGATCAACCAAAGGAAGCTGAGAGGCTTCCACAGTCAACTGAAAACGAAGAAACCAACAGACTGGTTCAAGAAGATATAATGTATATACGCAAGATAGTAATAACGTCGCCGTTTGTTAATTTAAAACACGTGAAAGGCGTTTTTTTCCCATAATTTTTGTTTTCTTTTTTTTTTTTTTTTGGGGGGTTTTCTTTTCAAGGGGTTTTTTGCAACATCTGAGATAAAGATAGGCACCGTTTGAAGTTTGACAGTTCTACTGAAAATCCCAATACAAATAAACTAACGAAGCGTATTACAATATGAAGAGTAATCATGTCAACTCTAAGATTGTCTCGGGTGCAGCAAGCAAAGCTGTCACGATGAACAGCCTGAGCGGCCAGCAAAACAAATCAAATCTGAAAAAAGAGGTGTTCGAACATAAGGACTGCATAACCATATCCACGTACCAGTCACTATACGTGCTGGAAACATGCAAGAGCATTATAGAAGCAGTGATTGACCATATAGACAAGGACGACGACCAGCAGAATGTCGTTATGCTGTCGTCTGTTATAGCAACTTTCATATACTCGCATGATTTCAACAATTCGAAAATCTTGAAAAAGAGAATGCAACTGCTAATGAACAACAAGCTGGTCAAAACAACCACAATCAAAGATAATGACCCCGTTCTGGGTTACGGGGTTTTGAATCTGAAGAACGACATCCCCGATATGGCACAGGATACTGTAGTATACGAAGACTTCCAAGCAAAGTTTTATGATCCGGAATTTCAGAGGAAAGTTTTGAGCAACTTGGAGGCAGTTTTGAGCAATGAGATTCTACTCCTACAGCACAAGATGAAGCAGCTGAAACTGAAGATGACTTTTGACTTTTCAAAAACCATGAACAAATACTTCGATGGTTTGACAGATAAGTTCGTCAAGATATACGATATAATCCCGCAATTCGCAGTTGCTCTAGAAGATGATACCAGTGAGTCGTATCACCTGCTCACGGGACTGCAAGCCCTGGACAATGTCGTGAAAACTGTTAAGGGAGTTTATCATGATGTAATTTTGAAGTTTATAGATACGGAAATCATGGAGTTCAAAAGCACATACTACTCTCTGCACCAGCTGTACGCCGCCCTATTGGCCCAAAAGAGAATGGTTACTGTGTTGGTCAATGTGACTAAACAGTTTTTGCAGACCAATATGAACTACATCAGGGAAGGCGGGGTTATTATGAATGAAGATGAGGTATTGAATAACATATTAGACAGTCTAATGCAGATAGATACCAAAGTGATGAATCCATGCATAAGCTCGTGTTTGGAGTTTTGTGTTGAAAACAGTATGTTGGTAAACCAAAATGCTAATGTAATTATAAATTTAAAACAAAAACACAATGATAACTTGACCAGCATATTCAACAGCCTGGTTGAGCTTCTAAGTGATATGATTGATGTCTTGATGGTGAATTTTGAAGAAACGCCTAAAGCCCTTGCAATAAGCCCCCACAAAGATTACTTCAAACCACTCGGAACAAAAGTTACAAAATCTCTGAAAACTAGTTCAAAGGTAAAATACGCATTCATGCCTCCAAAAATGAACAGCTTTGACTCTAGTAAAAGAAACCAGGTTTATAGCAACATGAGTGAAGCAGACATTCTTAATATGAAAATTGCCAAGTCTGCAGGAGCATTATCTCACTTGACTATGTCACCATCCTCATCCTCAACAGCATCATCACAAACGGCATCTCCAATAAACTCTAAGAACAACAGCAGACAAAACTCATTGACTAACAAAAAAAAGGTAATACGGAGAAGATCATCTTCTGTGTCAAGCAATGCTTCTACTGTGAAAGGCAGGAGCAGATCTTCTTCAGTGAACTCTGTCTTTAAGAACAATGTGTCTCTGACCCCAGTCAAGAAAGCTGAGAAAAGTGTCTCAGCTCTGTCCAGAAGCTCAACAAACGACTCGACAAGAACCAGTCAAAAAGAAACGGTTGCTAAGTCGTACGAAACACAAGACTCTTCCATAACATCAATGGACGAGGAAGCATGCAATGAGGAGTATAAAAAAGTAAGATTCGATGGTGTTCCAAAGTATCCAATGATCTATGAGTCAATCAAGCCTACCAAGCAAGGCTGGTACAGCAAGCCTGCAGTATTGCATTATCCATTGATACCGGACTATTATGCATCGAACATAGATTCAATAACCACCTCGCCTGTTTCTAAGCAAAGACAGATGGAAGGTTTTGCTTTCAAGCACATCGACTCTCTTTTCAAGAAAATCAAGGACTGATGAGACAGCTATATACTTTTTTTTTCAAATTTTTAATAGTCAAATTGGTTAAAAGTTAGGTGATGCAGATGATGTACGAAAATGGTCTTATATCCGAACTTCACTCAACAAAGACATTTTATAAATCGTTATGTATTTATTTTTTTTTCCCTTAATGACATCTCCCCAAAGCCAATATAAGAACGTATAACATCAAGATGGACTTTCCTAAGCCTAGCTTCAAGAATTGGACTACTGTGCAGGTTGACAGCATAAAAAAGTTTGATGATGACTTGAAGCGAATATTTCATGAGATTATTGCAGTCAAGAAAAGAGACGAAGAGCACAACATCAAGACTCGGGGCTTTAGGAGATCGTTCGAGCCTTCATACAGAGTGCCTTTTTTGACAAAACAGGAGGTATCAGACACCAAGAAGGATACACTTGCGCTTATTGCGAAGCTCAAGTCGGAGGAAACCAAAAGACCTGCCAATGTGTCTCATAATAAGGATGTTCTAAAGCCTGGGGAAAAGGGAGAAACAAAAGCAACCAAGAAGAAAAGGGTCAATGAATTGGAAGACGATGCTATTGAGGTCATAGACAGAACCAGGCTGCAGTCATTTAAAAAGCAAAAGGTAGAGACTTTAGCAGGAAAGGTTCCAGAGAGTATTTCTCAGTACAGTTTTTCAAGCAAGTATAACAAACCCCTGGCAAGCATGGCAACCAATACAAACAGCTTTGGTGATCAAATGAGTGAAAGGGAGAAGTACAAAACAGGCGGAAACCAGCAATACCTGCATGACTTGAAGAAGAATCGAGAAGTCACCAGAAAGACCCTGGACTTTTTGGAGCAGGAGTACTTGAACAAAAAAGAAATAACGAGAAAAAGAAAAGAAGAAGACATTGTTAAGCAGGAAATGGAAAGGGACAAAGAGTTCATTGAGAAGGTCTTGGGCAGAGATGGATACGCTGGAAAAAGCAGATTTGAAGGATCATCCACTTACAGCAATCATAAAAAAAATGCTGATAGATACAAGAACAGTTATGACGACGAAGAAGATGATGAAGATTAGAACAAAATGAATAACAATAAATCCGGAACTATTATTTTTTTTCTTTTAATATATTTTAGTTATATATACAAAAAAAAAAAGACAGCGTTATTCTACTTCTACAGGGTCATCAGTGACTTCTATTTGTTTGTTTTCTTCGCTTAAAAATTGGTTCAGTTGTTCAGATTGCTTTTGCTGTAGATGATGGCCTAAGTTGTTATTAATGCGCGTTTGGAAATGTATTCTTTTGATAAGATCTTTGTTTCTTTGAATGGAGTGATCTTGCAGCTTGTTGATGGTACCAGACAACTTGACAACATTCACGATAACCTTCTGCTTGTCGTTATTGAAATTCTGAATCATACTCAGCCCTAGCACAACCGTTTTATAGTATTCTGCAGAGCATTTCAGTATTCCCACAGAGGTAACATTGTTGAAGTATTTTATTTGCAGTGTTATGTTTGCCTTACCCAAGCCCTGGTCACCCAGGTAGAGCTTGATCTGTTTACGCAGTTCGTATATGATTGTTTTTGGGTTGATCACAGTCTTGGTCTGGCTTGGGTTTCTGTGTTGAAATATTATGTCATCTGTATCGCTGCATTCAGTAGGAGGGTACAGCAACTCAAATAAGATGTACCTGTTCTTAATTCTGACCATTGTGCTTTGGTGTATTGGTTACTTGATGGGATGGATCAATATTTGGAAAGAAAAACGAGTGCAACAAGTAAAAAAAGCAAGAGGAAAAAGAAATAATGCACGTGATGACTTCCAACAAATCACGTTTCTTTTTTGAGAATAATCACATCCGGTATAGGATCTGTGATAACTTTGGGAAATACAAAGAAAAGTGATGTAACATTTTGAAGAAACTTGTATCTATTTCACAAATTATGTTTTCTACTTTCTAGTTCCTAATTATGCACCTCAAGTTCATTATTGTCCATATCCTCTCTCCCCAAAGAATCCTAAACCTACCAACTTCCCTCGATGAGGTTCTCTTGTATCTCAAGGTTAAAAAAAAATTTTCCCCCTTTGCTTGGAGGAAAAAAAAAAGCAAAGCCAAAAATTTGGTGGCAAAAAAAAGAAAAAAAGAGTGTACGCATCATAATTGTAAACACATTATTGCAACTCAGTCATCATATCTGCTGTCCTTAGAGGCTTGTAAGTCACCAGAAATCAATTACCAAATATACTGCTATTAAGGAAATAATAACAGATCACATTTAGTACACTGAAAAATGAGTCTCGTTAACGATCAGTCGAGCAACATCGAGATGTTGCAATCCCAACTTACATTCCCCAATGTTGTCAACTTCCTATTGAACTCTTTATCTCCAGACCAAAACGTCAGAATCCCTAGTGAACAATCCATAAATGCCTTTTTGGAGTCCAGCATATACCCTGAGTTCTACTACATCTTATCATCCATCATTTGTGATGAAAGCATAAACATTCCTGAAGTCAGGGTATTGGCTTCTATAGTCTTGAAGAACAACTTGATATCCTTGAAGAACAACGCCAACATGAACAAGAAGTACCAGTCAAAGTGGTTCCAAATCGGCGAGGATGTTAGACATAAAATCAAAGAAAATTCCTTGAAAGCCTTATCAAGCCAGGTCAACAAGGTTGCCAACTCTGCTTCTCAAGTCATTGCAGCTTTAGCTTATCACGAACTGGCCAATAACTCTTGGAATTTGTTGCCTTTATTGGTCAGCAATACCTCTCCTGAGAACAACTCCAACTTGTCCTTGAAAAGATCTTCCTTATTGTCCATCGGTTACATTTGTGAACAAGGTATTACCAGCAACGACACTAAACTAATTACTAACTTGAGAATGAATTCAGATGCCATTTTAACTGGTTTGGTTCAAGGTTGTCAAACTTCATCTAATGATGTTGCTGTGGATACCAGCATTAAGTTAACTGCCATCAACTCTTTGATTGATGCTTTAGACTTCATCGATGAAAATATGAACAGAGACCAAGAAAGAAACTACTTGATGCAAGTTGTTTGTGAATTGACCCAATCTCCTTCTGTTGATTTGAAAATTGCTGCATTTGGTTGTTTGTGTAAGGTCTTCTCTCATTACTACTTTTACATGAAGAATTATATGGAACAGGCCATTTATTTGTTAACAATCAACATCTTGAAGGATATCAATGAAGACCCAAGAGTAAAATCCTTAGTCATAGAATTATGGTCCACCATTTGTGAAGAGGAAATCGATTTACAAGTATCCATAGAGCAATATGATAGCGTTGAATCAGCCATTGCTGATGATCCAAAGTTGGTCAACTACAACTTTTCATTAACAGCCATAACTGACTTGATTCCATTGATTTTGGACTTGCTAATAAAAGACAAATCTTTGCAAGATGCCGACATTGAAGATATTGACAGCAACGAATGGGATGTCAGCATGAGTGCTGGTGCTTGTTTGCAATTATTTGCCAAGAACTGTGGTAACTACATAATGTTCAATGTATTAACCTGGATCCAAGAACACCTAGCAGTTGATGACTGGAGATATAGAGATGCTGCCATCATGGCCTTTGGTTGTGTATTAGACGGTCCAGATGCCAATGAACTAACTGAGGTTGTTAAGCAAGCTTTACAAAGCATTCTTATGTTGATGGAGGATCAATCTATTCAAGTCAAAGAAACTGTTTCCTGGTGCATTGGAAGAATTATAGAATTTGCCATGGATGCTGTTACTTCCAATGATTTGCCAAATATCATTCAAGCCTTGTTGTTAGGTTTCAAGGACCATGCCAAGATTGTTACCAATTGTTGTTGGTCCTTGATGAATTTGATAGAAAGGGTTGAAATGGAAGATAATCAGGAATTCAGAAAAATTCTAAGTGTAAATTACCCAGTAATAGTTGAGCACTTGATGGCCATAGTCAATGATGATTCCAACGACAACGAATACTCATGCAGATCATCTGCCTTCTCTGCCTTGAACACTGTTGTTGAAAACATCCCAGAATACAACAAGGATACTTCCTTGGCTATTTTCAACATGACTTTGAACAAGCTATTAGCATTGATGTCAATGGATCTAACTAATGTTACTTCTCATCAAAGAATGGTAGCCAATGAGTATATGTCAGGAGTATTGAGTTTGTTGTCATGTTGCATCAGAAACTTACCAAAGAGCCAAGTCAAGGTTATGATGCCATCTATTCAGCAGCACTTGATGAACTTGTTGAGCCAAGCTACCGCCGCATTGGAACAAGGTGAAGATAGCTACATTGAAGAAGATGTATTCTACTGTATGTCTGCAGTCATGAACTGTATGAGTGACGACTTCCTACCATATCTAGATACTCTAGCCCCAATTTTGGCTGCCACTCTAAAGAGACCAGATACCCAAGCATGCAAAGCCAGTGTTGGATTGATTGGTGATATTTGCTTAGAATTAGGATCATCTGCCAATGCCTTCTCCGCCTCCATGATTCCACTTATTGGTGCAGTTATTCAAGCTGAAAGCGCTACCAACGAAGCAATCTTACAAGTTATCTCAACCCTAGGTGAGATTGCTACTGCATTTGGCGAAGGTTTCTACCCATATGTCAGTGATATTGTAGGTTTGTGTAATAGTAAGTTTGTTGATAGTCTGAGAGAGAAGAATGAGCAAGAAGAGCTTGGCACCAATAACTATGATTCATTCAAGTACTACTTGAACATCAATGCTGCCATTTTGGACTGCTATGCAGGTATCATATCTGGGTTTATAGACGCACCAATGTTGATAGGTGATTTCATAGAAAGCATATTTGAGCTGATCCAAAACATCTACATTGAAAGAGTATACTACAAGGAAGATAAAGAATATGTTTTAAGAACAGCTTTGGGTATGATTGGGGACATTGGGATGATGTATCCGTCAGGAGTATTCAAATCATTGTTTGCCAGTCCATGGGTATCGCAGTTCATTCAATACATACAACATAATGCATCTACTTGCAGCGAAAGCACTATAACATCAACCAAATGGGCACTTGGACAGCAACAAAAGCAGTTGTCATTGTAGGCTTCAAAGGGTACTATATAGGAGTTCATAATTTAATACAAGCTTGTTAGTTTTTTTTTGATTCATACATGTTATACAGAGCTTTCTCTTTTTTTCTTTAATTTGAATTTTTTCTTTCTTTTTTTTTTTTAATTGGTTTCTTGGGAAGCGCCATGTGTGGGAGTTTGTTTTTTTGGTTAATCACTTCTAGAAAGGCTGTTTACAAGAGTCCCCCAAACAACAGCATACACTGGAATGTCAGTAGCATTTGCAAACTTGCAGCCGTTTGATGAAACATATGTTCTTTATGACAGCAAATCAGTAACATCGTTTATTTTGGTGTTTTTCACTCTGTTGCCCATCTTCATAATGGTGTTTATCTTCTCTTGGTTTGTGAGCACCAGAGAGCTTGAAGCATGCATCTTGGCAGCAGGACATGTGCTCAATGACATCATGAACATCATAGTCAAGAAGATTGTTAAGGAAAAGAGACCTACAAAGATGTTCGAGGACTACTACGAGATCCTGAAGCAAGATGTCTTCAAGAAAGAGAAGTACTTGGAATCGTGCATAGCAGAAAATGATCTAGTCAAGAGCAAAATTTTGAACAAGGTGGATTTCCAAAAAGATAGCCAAAGATCCGGATATGGGATGCCGTCAGCTCATTCCCAGTTCATGGGGTTCTTCTTTGGTTATTTGATCTTGAGGATTTTGTATTTCTGGAAGTTCGACAGCAAATTGACCAAAAGAGCTGGTATTTTGCTTTTGAGTGTTTGTACCATTCTAACACCTGTTTCCAGAGTAGTCTTAGGATACCACTCTGTCAAGCAGGTATTCATAGGTGTGACACTAGGCATGTTCCTAGGATCAGCCTACTTCATATTGTGCCAATACCTGAGAAGATTCGGAATCACTGACTGGATAGTCAGTCTGCCAATAAGCAAGTACATGTGCGTGAAGGACTCGTCCTACAAGGGCTCCACAAGCCTGAAAGAAGAGCGTGAGGAATGGCTGAAGAGATGCAAAGACGTTAAGAAGAACTGAGTCTTTGAATTGTTGACGTAGGCGAATCCGCTCTTTCGCGTGGCACCAAAAAAAAAATATATATGCGTGTGTGAGCATCTTTGGTGTTTCTTCACTCTACGAATTTTTTTTTTCCTTATCCTATAGACAAAAAAAAGAGGCTATTGCTGTTTTTAAATTATATATATTGATTTGAAATAACATTTGGGTAGTATCCACACCAGCTATCGATCATCTGCATATGTTTGTGCCCACTAGAAGAAAGAGAAAGTCCCAACACCCAGCAGAGTCTGCTGAGGAGGGCGAGGCGATCAAAGGACCAACCTCTGCGTTGACCACTTTTTTGAAGGCTGAAGGTATCGACGCCAATGCAATCAGAGACAAGTACGACATGTACAAGTCAACAAAGAATCTTGAAGACGTCACTGAAGTGGATGATCTCAAAGAGGAGGAGTTGAAAAAAGTAATGGAATTTGTTCCCATAGATGTAGAAAAAAGAACAAGAATCAGTGTGGATGATGCCGATTCCGATGAAGAAGAAGTGGACGAAAACAGCGCACCAAGCCCATCTATTGTCCCTGTGAAGAAGCAGAAGAGAGAGACTGTTGTTGACAGGAGCATAGCCAGAAGAAGATTCAAGAGATTCAAAATTGCAAGTGATACTTTAGACTTGAAGAATCTAGACAATGTTTCAACATTGCAAGAAATAATCATAAACAACTTGAGAGACAACAGCTCGATTCTTTTCCACAACCAGGAGATAATCAAAAAGATATCACCCCATAACTTGCAAAAGATTGCCAACGTTCTGTGTAAGAACAGATCCTTGAATTCCAAGAACCTTGAAATGTTTTTTGATCAAGGTAGCGATCCGGACACTAGACCTAATTTGAAAGAGCTCAAGTTAGGTGATTGTTCCGACTTGAACAAAACTGATTACATAAACATTTTCACCAGAATGGAGGACTTAACAAGCATAGAGTTCCACAGGTGCGGTCAACTGGATAGCAAGACTTTTGAATTTATCATAGACAATTTTGGATCAAGAATTGAAAAGATATGGCTTGATGGTTCGTTTTTGATCCGTAAAGACGCTTGGTTGAAGTTTTTTGAGGTTTGCGGTCCTTCATTAAAGTCTCTAAGAGTAGGTAACACACACAGATTTGACAACGAATGTTTGGTCAAACTAGACGAGCACTGCAGCAACCTTACTGAATTGTGGATTGATAAATTGCATACAATCAGCGACTATACTGCCATAGGCAAACAAAACGCCAAAAACATAGAGAAGTTGACTATCAACAACCCATTCAAGGAAACTGTATTTGATGATAGCAGCTGCACACAAATAGTCAAGCAAATATTGAAAAATGGAACCATTTTGAAGAAGTTAAGTTTAGATGGATGCACTGGTATAAGTAATGACTTTTTCTCTTCTATCATGAAAGATAACGAACTAACCTGTAAATTTGAGTCTTTAGAATACCTATCCATTGCTGATTTAGATCAAGTTGACAACGACTCCTTGATTGAATTGTTTACCACTTATGAACTGACCTCTTTGAAGTACTTGAGTTTAAGAGGATGCTTGGAAATACAAGATGATATCCTTCCGTACATAGTTAAATTGAATTCTTTAGAGTGGTTGGACTTAAGCTGTTGCATGAGTTTGACCTTTGAAAATGTGGATAAACTGGAGATGAATCACGCAATCAAAAGATTGAATTTATCATTTGTGTATTGTTTAGATGATGAATTGCTCGTTAAGATCCTTTCCAAGCTGCCAAATGTGGAGGTTGTGGAAGTATTTGGATGCAACAAGTTGAGTATTCAAAAGACGAATATCAAAGATAGATTAGAGAGATACAATCTGGTTATAGTAGGTTGATATATATACTATTTCAAAAAACTTTTATTATGATTATGTTTCTTCATTCTTCTGCCCATAAGGTTTCCTTTTCTCGTGGATTTATTTTTTTTAGCTTTTAGTTTGCTCAGGTATGTAATGATGTGCTTGTAATCATCAATTGTTCCGTATTGTTTGGTTATTTTTATAATGTTCGTGTATGTGATAATTTGGTTATCATTTGATTGAGGCTGTAGAGAGTAAATAAACGGCTTCAAAGTAGAACTAAACTTAAGCTTAGCATTGTCATCTACAGATGTTGCATGTATCAAATTTTGAATAACAAATTTTGATAAAGTCTTGAGAATCTCCTGGTTGGCTGTGCCAAAGCAGTTATTCAAGTTTTTGGACTCTAAATACCTTTTCAGAAGTGGATCGTGCTCACTTACAAACCCAAATTCATTGAGAAGTAAGCATATAATGTCTAAGAATCTGTTTGTATATTTGATCGACAAATGTTTGTGCAAAATTCTTAAATAAATTCTTGCCAAATTTGTTTCTTCTCTTGTATCCAAAGAATCATTGTTGTTTTTTAGGTTCCTGATTGTTTTGAAAATTTGCGAAACAACATCAGCATTTCCACATAAATGGTTTTCGCTCATCAGCTTCGTATACCACTGTTCAATCTCATTCAAGTAAAACAATTTAATGTATACTTTTAAATTGGGATCCATAGTCTTATAAATAATATTAATCGTCTTGACAGAGTTCAATCTTCGGTAGAGAATAAACACGTCTTTGTTGATGTTTTTAGTAAACTCTACGTATAACAGCCAAACTTTTAAGTAAGAGGGAGTAATTTGCAGAAATCTTTCAAAAGTATTGATTATGTACAGATGTTCTATGGAATTTTTATTTTCCAGAAGATACTCGAAGTACTCTAGCCACTTGTTAAGACTCTTGGTCTTAATCAGCTTCAACTTGGCATCTTCAAAAGTATTATAATTCTTCTTGTTAATAAAAGATTCATAGGCCCATAAGGAGGTTATCAGTGCTGACAATTGTTTATTTGTTTTGAACTTGGTATTATTTGTCTTATTGTACAACTTAATGTATTTGTTCAAATTGTAGCATGGGATGTTATTGATGATGTATAGTAGAATGGTATTCGTAACTGCTTTGTTGTCCTTACACTTCTGAAGTAGAAGATCTATGATTACATTATTGTTATAGTAATTGTAGCATATGGTCTTGAGACAAGTATCTATAACATTGTCACAGTCGTTACCTTCAATAAACGCTTTCCACTTCTCAATAGAGTACACGTTGGAAGGCTTCATGCTCATCTCTTGATGGTGTCCTTTGTTTTTGTTGATGACCGTGTTGGTGATATAAATTGATGAATATGGATTGTTGAGTATCGGACATAATAGTGCCTATATTTATACGGTGGAAAAAAATACATTCATTCCCACACCAAAAAAAAAAAAATAACCTTGATGAACGTGTACACTTTTTGTTTACCATTTGTGTTTTTTTTTGTTGTTTTCCTCTTCCAATTTTAGATCAAATATCAACAAAATCATTAGTAATTGAAGACCCAAAGATTACATCCAACAATCTCTGAACAACATAATGGTCATTGGAAAGGTGCTGCCTGATAATATCAATGGCACTAATATACTAGGTGAATCGACTACAACAAACAATAACAAATACGTATCGAGATTACCCACGATATCACCAATCAAGTTCACAAACTCTATATCCATTGATTCCACAAGAAGCTCTTTGAACCACAATGATATTGATGAATATGAGCAAGATACAACAACTATCATACACAATTCCAACAATAAAAACTTTAACAAGAACATATTCACCCCAAATACAGCTACAACTGCAGTGGATAGCAATGACTCTAGACAAGATTTAAAATTGAAAAAATTGAGACAATTCTCAGAAACCATGTCTTCCAATAGAAACAATCGCTTTGATGATGTGATTACAAGTCACAAGAATCTCCAGCCGCAACAAATAAACTTTGTTGACGATAACAACTACTATGGCGAAGATGAAAACGACAGCTTTGAAAACAACGAAGTGTATGAATACAACGGAATTAATGACAACGAACATATGGAATACTTGAAAGAAAAAGAAAAAATGCTGGAGCTTGAGCAAAAAAAGCTTTTATTGGAAAAAGAGCAAATGAAGCTGAGAATATCCAGATCGGCTTCATTGAGAAACTTCAAAAATCTATCACCACAGAAACATAACACAAACAACAACTTCATGCTGTCAAGGTCGAGCAGCATACATTCTAATATACATGACTTTGTACCCACTAATGAAAGAGCATCAGCTAAGCTGAACAATGCTAAATCCATGTTAAACCTAAGGCCTAATTTAAGCAATAAAAAATCTACGCAGAATATTGGAAAACATAAAGAGTATCAAGACTACCAAGATTATCAAGAGTTCCAGCCACCAGCACCTAGAAAAGAAATGAATTTTCCTAGATACAAGTCGATGGGGAATTTGCGTATAAACTCTATGAATGAGGACAATAAAGTCCAAAGAAAGCAATCAATGTACTTAAGACCTAGGGTTTCCAGTAACTCGCTATACGAGCAAAAACTAAGGAAAAGACCATCTTATTACTCAACACAATCAAATTTACAATATGACACGTCTCCTAGACATTTGGCCAATGAGCAATCCCCAAGACACAGAATGAGCGATAATGAGTACAGGTCAATCAACGAAGAGCCGTCAGGGATTTACCAAGTCCAAGGGGATTACTTAGATGAAGAATCCGAAGAGGAATATGATGAAACTTTTTACGAAGACTTTGATATGAATGCCAACAATAACCACAAACTGCTCATGAACTATAAACCTACGAACATGCATGCCCCAGTTGATTACTGGTCAGTGCCAAAGGAGTTGTTTAGCTACGAAGACCTGCAAAGACAGTACAACATGCAATACGACAACAAAAAATACATGAGAGTAAAGCTACAGCCTATACAGAAGCAGAATATGCATAAAGAACTGCATCTAAAGAACTTTGAGGAGAGATACAGCAACAACAACAAATACTACAAGAAGATGAAGGTCTATGACCCGTCTCTGTACATGAACAAAATCAAAGACGGACACGTGTCTGGGATGATGAAGTATGATGGAAAAGAAAAGAGATGGTTAGGCGGAAATAGAACCATGGACTATTTGCCTGATTTTGACTCCTTCCAAAACAGCAACTTCAACTCGCCTGCCAGCAAAGGCAACTTTGGCAAGGTCAAAAGCAGCTACCACAAGCCAAAGAGCAGCATGAGCAATATCAAAATGAAGTCTTACCCATCGATGAAAAACTTAAAATTGAGCAATCAAAAACTGGATATCAACATAGACACCAACTTCAATGCAGGTGTTTTGTCCAAGTGGTATGCCTACGAAAACGACATACAAGGACTTAGCGATAGATGGGTAGGTGATGTTGAGGTTGATGAATGGGAGATCTACGATTTAGTAAGAAGCTCTAATTAGGTCTTTGATGTATTTATTTGCTGGGAGATGTTTCCCTGCACAGATGTTATTTTGGGTCACGCCTAAAGTATGGTCAACACGTGAAATGTAGCTTTTTTTTTTTAGAAAAGAAAATTTAAATAATGTCGGGTATAACACGTTTAATTAATTGCATATATAATTTTTAAAACCTTTCTGAAACACGTTTAATTAATGATAAATATAAGAGGAAATAGAACCTATATATAGTAAATCAAAACTACCTATCTTAAATTCTTTTCTTTAAATTAATGATAATTTTTTGTAAAATCCATACCAAACCAGAAAATGAACAAAAAATTCAAACTAATCATCAAATACACCATTTCATTCATTGTGCCTAACATCATCAATGTCATCACCATCCTATCAGACATCCTGATTATATATAACTTCATTAAGTACAACAAGTTCGAAAATTACAAGTACATCAAACACTTCGTTAAGTTCACAATAATCAAATGGCTGTACATCTCTATAATAATCACCAACTTCACCATGATCATCTACAAGGTGTACATGGCCTTGAGAATCATGAAGCTGAACAACATCTTGCTGATCCTGCTGAACTCGTTTGCCAAGAATATTTACATGCTGAAATATGGCCTCAAGTCCATTGTCAGGATTGATGAGATCAACATCAACGAGAACATAGACTCAAAGTTTCTGAAGCTGTGTTTGTTCACGTGGTACAACATCCACAATTGGCAGTTTATACTGCTCAATCTGCCGAAGCAGTTGCTGAACCTGGTGATCATCTTTTACTATTTCAAAAACCTGAATAAAACCGATTTGATCATCAACCTAACAAACTTTTTGATCGTGTGCGTGTTCATTTCGTTTGCAATATACTTGATGAACTTCCTAATCTTTTTGATAAGCATTTTGAGTCTGATCTACATAGAAAACATCATTTTATGCTACGAAGGCTTCAATCAAAGGTGGATTCCATTCATACAGGAAGACCAATCCAGTCTCAAAGATTTCATACTACTGCAGCTTTCGCATAACATTGAGAGCGTGAGAAAAGACAGGGATGATAAAGACAGTGAGGACTTGATGGTATAGCCGGATGCTCCCCTTTTTGGTTCAAATCTGCTTCAAAAATTCCTGCACATCTCCGCTCAAGTAGTCTTTCACATCATCCTTGTCCTTGACCAGCATGACAAACTTGTCGTTCACGACATTTAAATATATGACTAGATCGTAGTCCTTCAACTTAATCATTCTTTCCTTCACTTGGAAATCACACTCCTTCATCAAAATAGTCAGCAAGTGGTTCAGCAGTTTTTTGTACTCGTTGCTGTTCAAGTTGCTTATGTTTTTGTTTGTCTTTGTCAACCACGACGTCCATTTTTTGTCTTCTTCGTGGCTCTCGTTCACATTGAAATTGGTATACACCATTTCGTCCTCGCTGATCTCCTTGATCAGGTAGTGGAAACCTCTTGCTCTTGTTTTCTTGGTGTTGCTTTCGTATTCCTTGATTCGGTCAAGGATCATGCTGTTGTGTTCTTGCATTATGCTCATTTCTATGTCATCAACCTTCATGAAGCCTATGTACCCCTCCTGGACCCAGATCACGTAGTTCTCCTCATGGATCCTAAGGACCTTGTTGAAAAAGTTCGTATTGGTGATCTTTGTGTCTTCATCCGTCTCCTCGTTCTGCAGCATCAGACTGCTGATGTTTTCTTTGTTGATCCCTATGATCTCATTGATCACCTCGTATGTGTACTGAAAAGGCATTATCAAGTTGTCGTAGGTTTTGTTCAGGATGCTGTCTTCTGCCTTATGTTGTGTTTCCGTTTTTTTGTAGAACTCCATCTGCAGCGATTCGATTAAAGTGTATTTGGGGGTGCTCAAGTCTTTGTAGTCAATCCAATTCAGCACCATTGACTCCAGGTGTTTGTCCAGACTGTTGTGGACCGTTTCCCTGTTGATATAGTCATAAAGTAATGCTTTGTAGCCTTTAGCACTTACCTGTTTGTTGATATGGTCATATTTGTAGAAGTACTTGTATATGTCAACCTCCTTCAAAACACTCTCCACCAGCAATTTCAAATCATAGTCCTGGCCCAGCAGTCTGTAAAACTCCATGCACATCAGAATCCGCTTTATGCCCTTTTTCAGAACTTCTAGCTCATAGTACTTGATCATCTCCGTTATCAGTATTGTTATATATGTATCTTTGTAGTATCCTATGAGAAGTTTTCTTCTGTTCTTTATGCTTGCAGTGATGACCTCCACATCCTCTATATCCGTATCATTGTTGTGTTTCTTGCTGGTTGTGGAGAAAGTGTATGAGTACAGGGCAATGTACATGTTAAGAGCATTCTTGTCAACATTCAGAAATGATTTGTTTATATCCTGGGTATTTTTGAAAGATGTATACAGGATGTCGCACTTTGTGGTGTACACCACAGTAGACAGTCTATCCACATCAAAGGTGCTCATGTGGGATGTCGTTTGGGGAAGGTGTTTTTGTTGATCTTGTGAGTATATTTCCTTAATTTTGTATTTTGCTTCTTTTTGCTTTTTTTTTTTTTTGAGAAAATCAACTTTTTACTGATAATAACATCCAAATAGAAGACGAATTAATTCCGGGTTTCTATCTTATTTAAAACCTGCAACAACAAAAAAAAAGCTAATAGTTAGATAACTAAGAAATATGACTCTATACTGATATATACAAATTTAAAGACACTCTTCTAGATTTGGTGGGGGTTACACATATCGTCTTTTACAGATAACCTTCCACTGGGTGAGTCTCCTACCTATAGATCTTACATTCTCTTTCTTTTTTTTTTTCTTTGGAGTCGCCGTTTGCACGTGCGCCTGGTAATATTACAACAAGTTCTCAAAGCGACAGCTCAATCAGGTTCCCTGACTCTAGGCCTATGTACAAGTAATCGCTTTGCAGGACTCTGCTGAACCTCTTCATCAAAATCTTGCTCTCCAAGCTCAGGTAGTGGCGCTGTATGTCGTCTTTCGTGACTGTGCACAAACAGCTCACCTTGCTCAGTGTTCTGTCCAAGTCCTTGTATGGATGCAGCTCGGAGGTATCTGCGACTGGGTCTATGTCGACCAGCTGAATGTTAGGTTTGATGCTGATTGCATAGAACAAGCTGACTTGCAGCTGGGCATCAAGCTTGTATATGGAATTATTCTCCCAGCACGAGAAATACACGCACTCGTTGATATCAACAATGTGGTTGATGCTGATGTTGTCTGGCAAAGTCACCTTCTCCACTATTGCGCTGTCTATCTGGTAGTAGTAAAGCTCCCTGACTTTTGCATGGGTGAATAACACAGCATTTCTGCCGCTGCAATGGGCTATCTTCAAAACAGGATGGTCCCTGTCCTCATGGGTTTCATTCCCAAACCTCCCAAAGTCAAACACAACCTGCGTATCCACGACCTTGTCAAACTCCTCGCCCAAGACATATCTCACCAGGGAACCATCCTCATACCCCACAAACAAAGCATTGTTGGTGTATCCGAAGTTCATGATGTTTCCCGTGTGCAGGTCATCCCCAGCCAACCCCTGTAGTCTCAGCAATCTCTTCATTGTCAGGGCTTTGTTCCCAATGGCCAATATGTTGCTTATTCTGTACACATCGAACTTGTCCGGGTCGGTGGTGGACACTGAGATCACCAGCAGATCGTGGGCTTGCGGGGACAGAACCACGTTGCTGAAATTGAGTGTATTGATTGGCATTTCAAATACTTCTACCCCGTCTTTATAAAACTTCAGTGTGTGGTCCGAGCGCAGGATGTACTCCACATCGCATATGTATCCAGCTTGCAAGATCTTCTGGGGTGTAGGTTGATAAGCGTGAACCACACTCCGCTGGCGCAGGTAGTCGTACTCGTAAAGGAACCCATTTTCGGAAAGGACCTCAAGACTTGTGGTGTCTTTTTTCTGGAGAACTGATGTTATCGCGGCACTGCTCTGCCTGATGATTTTAACATTCATGGTGTTAGACCATTGGTGTCAGTTGAGTTGTTCGTGAAGAGGGAGCCATAATAAGAAAAAAAATTTTGTGTAAGAGCTGAATCGGTAGCGACATATATCGGATATTAGTCTGAACTTATATCCGAACCACACAGCTACCACAACAAACACGTAAAGCACTGCCCCCAAACAAAAAAACAACATCGCCCCATCGGATCTAAAGCTTGTTCGTGTGAATAAAAAAAAAATTTCAAAAATGCTATATATATCATCTACGCACTGAGCCTGCCCTTGTGAGGCCAGGGAGACCGCTGCTCTGTTTTCTCTGGGTATTTGTCAGTCCAGGCAGCTCGCTCTTCTTGATGCCCAGGCCAACTGGATAGTCCTGCTGCTCCTGGCCAAAGAAGGACTTCCTCTTTTCCTGCAGACTCGTGTACTTCCCATAGGAGTTCGGGTTTGGGCTTGCCTTTGTGTTCTCCATTGGCGTGCCGTAGAACTTGCTGTTCCGCTTCATGTACGGCGAGGTGCTGCTGTCGTATATGGACCTCCGGTTCTGTCTGCGTCTTGTGTCTGGATGTCGGGTGTTTTCAAGCTTGCTGAGTGTTTCGTTTATGTAGTTCTGCTTGTCTGTGAGCATCTGGATCTCCTTGTCGTGCAGTGGAACCTTTGACTTGAGGTACTCTCTCTTCTCTTCGTTGTGTGTCTCAAACTCGCTGAGCAGCTCGTTAGCGTTGCTGTAGATCAGCTGCAGACTCTCTATGTTCATGGAGTTTTCCATCTTCAGATCAGTCATCTCGTTGATCAACTTGTACTTGCTGTCCTTGAGGGACAACTCCATGGCGTTGAATCTCTTTTCGTAGTCTTTCAGAAGCTCCTCGACCTTGTCGCTCTTCACCAGGTTCCTAAAGTTCTGTTTTATTTCCAATACCTCGTTTTTCAGACTCGCGTTTTCGTCCTGGTACACCTGGGAGCTGCTGAAGAACTCATTTCTCAGAAACTCGTACTCCTTCTCGTTCTTGTCTATGTCGAACTTGTACTGGTTGATCTGCTTGTCCAGCTGCTTGATCTTCAGGTCCTTGCTGTTGATTTCGTTTCTGTTCATGTCGTTGACTCTATTCATTTTGGATATCTGCTCATTCAAGAGGTTGATTTGTTTCAGAAGCTCCTGGTTCTGGGTGGTCAGCCCCAGGTTTGTGTTGGTTAGGTTGTCAATTTGGTTGTGGAGGTTCTCGATGACTCTTGTGGATGTGGTCACCATGTTCTGTGTGTTCTTGCTTGGCGAGGGTGAGTTGTTTTTGTTGTTGGTATCAAGGGTGGAGATAAACGTGCCGTGCTTGAGGTTGAACCCATCTTTTTCAGTGTTTGCATAGGCATCGTTGCTGAATGAGCTGTTCATCGTTGTGTGGTTGTTAGTGTTTGTGATATATATACTAATTTTGTTGGTTCCTATCAAAATAGTCTAAACCTTGTAATCAATAAGAAACAAGTAATAACATTTCATCATTAATATGTGTGAAATATTGATACTCTTGCATTTCTTTTTTTTTTGTGCCTGTAACGTGTTTTGAGTGTGTTGCCTTCCTGCCTCTTTTTTTTTAGCCCCCAGTATCAAATTTTTCTTACTCTTTTTTTTGCTGCTAACGTTTCTGATACACACCAAAAAAAAAATAACCACGGCAATTCGAGTGGAGAATGCATTTAACCCCGTAATGTGAAACTTTAAAAACAAAGTAGAGTTCACGTGACATATCATCTAACTCAAACACCCTTCTTTGTCTTGTAGTAGATACTCTCAGCAACAATCACCCCAAGGGCCTCCTCACACTGGTAGTCAACATAACTATCACATGCTATGAACGAGCACCCCCACTCAGTGGCCAATTTTCGGCCCTCCTCCAGCAAAATAGGCGACGTCAGCTCATCAACTGTGTGCGTGGCCACTATCACTATTGGCGGCATGTCCTCGTCGATCGTGGTGCTCGTCTTGCTTGGCTTGCTTGTGTTCTCCCACTTCTTCCGCAGGTTGTACATAAGAGAGTATACATCCCCTTCGGCTCCTTTTTCCCACTGCTTGATGTATGCCTTGTAGTTGGTCCACGCATCACACAGCATCTCCTTCATGGTGATGATGTCCTGCAGCAGATGCTCCTCCGGGTGTGCAGCATCCTCGCTGAAGAACATCCTGTTCTTGTCCTTCTTCTTCCTGCTCTTTCTCTTGATGTCATCCGTGCTGAACACCTCGTCGTCGCTGTCGTACAGGTCATTGCTGTTGAAGTAGGTAGGTGGCTCGCTTATGGACGGGTAGCAGCTGTATACGAGCACATAGGCATCGATCTTCCCATTCAATTCCGAAGAACCAGAAAAAGTCAGCATCGTTCCTATGCTGTCGTTGAAGGTCCGTCTGTTGTTCTCCTCCTGCAGGTACGGAACACCCAGGTTGTCCCTGAACAGACTCACCTCCAGAAACGGAAGCATGCTCTGGAGATTGAATGCCGGCGTGTCTATGATGTCAATGGCAATGTTCGTTATGTACGGAGGCTCGTACATCTTCGGCAGAATGGGCTTGTACTTCAGCAGAGTATTTTCCTTCGTCACCAAGAAGTTGTGCGAGGCGTTGTAGATGGGAATGGAGTCCTCGTCTTCGGAGTCCAGGTAGCCGTTCGACAGCTGTCTCTGCTTCAGGTACTCCTCTCTCGACAGACTGAAGTTGTTCAAAGATGACGATGACGAGGATGGGGAAATCGAGGACATCGACGACTTCTGCACCAGGGAGCTGCTGTTGCTCCCCACAATGTGCTCTGCATTAGACTTCAACGAGTGGTTGTCAAACAAGCCAGTGAACGAAGTATTGTATGAGTAATATGGGTTTTCCGTCTTCATCAGCGTGTTCTTGTCCACTGTGGTGCTGTTTTTCAAGTACTTCTTCTGGAACTTGGAGAACCTGGCCAGTTCCTCCTCAAAGAGCCTGTTGGAGAGAATCAAGTGGCTGGACAGTTCTGGTGTTTGGTATATGCACTTCTTTATGTTGAAGTTGTTCTTTGTGTTGTGCTGTGTGTAGTACAGCATTCTTTCGTGCTTGTGCTCGTCCAGAATCAGCCTTGTGAGGTCGTTCACTGGCTCAAACTGGAACAGCCAGTTCGTTACCTTCAAGGTGGGGTAGTGCGACTCAGGGATGTACTTCATGGTGAGTCTGTTCACAAAGGAGGTCTTTCCAACCTCCCCAGTGCCGAGGATAGCAACTCTCAAGGTCTCTGGCTCGTCGTTGTTGTCATCTGTGTTTCCAGACAGACTCTTGGCTAGCGAATTCATCTTTGGTTTGTGTGTGAGTGTGCTCTTTTAACAGAGATGAGATTGGTCAAAACGATAAGATTGAACAAAAAAAAAAAGGAAAGGATTTTGGCTAAACGAGCTATGGGCCATAACGGTAAAAAAAAAAAAACGAAGGGGGTAAAAAATGTCATAAGTGAATAAAAAAAATTGATTATCTGAGCAAGTTATCGGTGATCGCCTATGATGATTAATGGACTGATAGTCATATGACTATTTGTGGTGGGTGATGATAAAGATAGTACTTAATCATTTGGATGGACATACATATCCATCACTATCATGTGGCTACCTCAAAACCCTTTAACCACCAACCACTCCTAGCTCTGCTCCATAATTCTAAAAAACGACAAAAAAAAATTTTCTCTTATGGAACGCGTAACGGTAAACACAGCCTCTACCCCAAGAATTCCCACTCTGGGTGTATATTTTTTCTTATGTTGTGTTTCTCATTTAACTAAAAGGTTTTGTATGGACCAACCCACCATGTCCCTTATGACCACAAATACAGCCACCTCTGAATCTCTTCTCCAAGTCCAGTTCTTGGAAGACAACACCATCAACATCGTTGACTCCAATACTAACAAGGTTTTATCTGTCTCCTCTGAGAAGTACCACAAGACCAATGACTTGAGCGTCATCTCCTTGAACGACAGCTACGCCCCTGTTGTCAAGAAATCATTCGATGCTTCTGTCTTTCTGGGTATCATCAAAATGAAACTAAACAAGTACCTGGTCTTTGGTAAGCATTCGTTGAAGGTAGGCTCCTTGAAGGACCAATTCGACTTGAACACCTACCATGAGGTTAACAAAATCATCGACTACGAAATCGTCCCTGTTGACTACAACATCAACCAAAACATCACTGATGAGGAGAGCACTTACTTGAAAATCTTAAAGGAAAACTTACTGAACAGTTCCCTATACTTCTCCAAGACCATGGACCTGACCAACACCCAGCAACACTTGAATAAACTCGGTTCAGTCCATACAGCCATTGACAGCATAAACACCAAGTTCCAATGGAACAACTACTTGACAAAGGACTTGTTTGAGCAGCCTCAGCTGCACTCATTCATCACCCCAGTCATCTACGGGTACGTCAAAGTTCTGTTCACAACCTTCCACGGGGAGAAGGTCCAGCTGTCCTTGATCACCAGAAGATCCATCAAAAACGCCGGTACCAGATACTTCAGAAGAGGTGCTGACGAGGATGGCAACGTTGCCAACTTCAACGAGACCGAGCAGATCCTGTACTTGCCGGAAAAAAACAAGTTCCTGTCATTCCTGCAAATAAGAGGCTCTGTGCCTATCCAGTGGTGCGAGGTCAACAACTTGCAGTACAAGCCACAGCTGTATGTGAACGACTTTGAAGAGAAGTCCTTTGAAAGGGGCATCAAACACTTCAAAAAACTCACTGACCTGTATGGGGACAACTACCTGATCAACCTGGTCAACCACAAGGGGTACGAGTTGCCGGTCAAGAGCGGGTATGAGCAGCTGTACGACAGAATCCAAAAATTGCCGAAGAACACATTCAAGGCAAGTGTCAAGTACATCTACTTTGACTTCCACAAGGAGTGCAGCAAGATGAGATGGGACAACGTGAACAACTTGCTGAAGACCCTGCAGGAGCTTGGCTACCACCAACAGGAAAACACATTCTTCCAGTACGACATGCTGTTGAAGAAGGTTGACCAGCAGCAGGAAAACGTTGTGAGATCTAACTGCATGGACTGTCTGGACAGAACCAATGTCGTCCAGTCTGTGCTTGCTGGCTGGCAGTTGCAGAAGCAGCTGACTTCTCTTTTGGGTCTGCCTGCCTCGCACGACGGCAACATCATGAACTTCCCAATGACCTGGAAGGAGGACAAGGACTTCCTGTATGACTTCCAGAACCTGTGGGCTGACAATGCTGATTTCGTTTCGTTGTCGTACTCAGGCACCGGTGCTTTGAAGACCGACTTCACAAGAACAGGAACCAGAACCAAGCAGGGAGCCCTGCAGGACTTGAAGAACTCGATCAGCAGATACTTGAAGAACAACTACAAGGACGGGCAGAGACAGGACGGGTACGACCTGGTTCTCGGCAACTTCAAGCCATACAACTACGACTCGGCGCTGTCTCCGTTTGAGGACAGAAGACTGTTTGTTGTGCAGCTGATTCCATCTGTTTTATACATCTCCGCCTTGGTGTTTGTGACCACCTTTTTGAAGCCATTCAACGGCACGGTCAACAACCTGAAGAACAAGTCTGTGATGTCGTTCTCTGTGTTGTCGATCCTGCTGTGTGTGAGATACTGCATCAGAAACGGCATGCAGTTCGTCAACTGGCCAAAGTTCGTCTCCTTGGAGAACCTGCAGATTGAAAACAAAGTCACCAAGGACAACCAGTTCAAGGGCATCTGGTACAAGGTCGCCAGCAAGTACAGCCTCGGCAGAAAGACTCTATAAAGAAAAGAAGGATAAGAAACAATATATACACTTTACTTTTTTAATTCGGAAATGAATCCAGAAACATCACTCGTTCTCATCAAACCCTCACCAACGAGGAACCCTTTGATGCATGTGTCGTCTGACTTGAAGATTTCGGCGTCCTCAGGCTTCAAAATCCCACTCAGCGCAATGATAAACGGCTTCTGGCTGGTTTCTCTCAGGTAATTCGATATCTGGACCGAGATGTTCATGTCCACTGAGAAGGTATGCAGGTCTCTGTTGTTGATACCGATGACCTTTGCCTGTGGGATGATCTGCAGTGTCTTTTTCATCTCGTCCAGGGTGGCCACCTCGACCAGTGGCTCCATGTCGTATTTCAGGCAGTACTTGTACAGTCTGGCCAATTGTTGGTCGCTCAGCATCTTCACAATCAACAAGACCGTGTCTGCGCCCGCGTTGATGGCCTCAAGGATCTGGTACTCGGAGAAGATGAAGTCTTTTCTCAACACGAGGGGTCTGTCATCGCCGTAGGTCACAGCAAGGAAGTCAGCGATGGATCTGAGGTCATGCAGACCACCCTTGAACCACTGCGGCTCGGTCAGACAGCTGATCACGGTGGCCTTGCCCTTGGCGTACTCGTTGGCCTGCTTGAGAACATTCAGTCCAGAGTTGATGTCCCCCTTGGATGGGGAAGCTCTTTTGATTTCAGCAAAGACCTCAAAACGATCATTGCTGCTGGCCTGCAACCTCTCGTATAGGTTGATTCTGTTGTATTTCTTCGAGCCAACAAGTTCGTAGTTCACCTCCAGGTCCTTGAAGGACAGGCCAGGGGTGTTTTGGACCTGTTCGTAGTGGTCTTTTCTGGCTTTGAAGATTCTGTCCAGGATCGACTCCCTGTGGTTCTTGTTGTCCATGATGGCCTCCAGGGAGGGGGTGCTCTCTCTAGGGTCGGTGTGCTGGTTTTGGTAGAAGCTGTCCCAGGTGCCGTGGCCCTTGTATCTCAGCATGTTTCTGATCATCAAGTGTCCCTGTTCGGTCAGGATACTCTCGGGGTGGAACTGGACACCCTCGATGATGTATTCCTTGTGTCTGACCCCCATGATGACTTTGCTTTCCTCAGTCAGGGCAGAGATCTCAAAGCAGTCCGGAATGGTGGACTTCTCAGCAGCCAGGGAGTGGTATCTGGTGACGGCGATCCCTTGGGTGATGTTCTTGAAACAGCCCAGCTGGTCGTGCTTGATGGTGGAGGTTTTTCCGTGGACAATCTCCCCGGCATACACAATCTCACCACCAAAGAGTTGGATGATACACTCCTGGCCCATGCACACACCAAAGATGGGCTTGATGCCCTTGAAGGCGTTGATCACATCACAGCAGATACCGGAGTCTGTGATTGGGTGGCCAGGCCCAGGGGAAATCACAATGATGTCTGGGTTCATGGCTTCTATTTCTTCGAGGGTGATTTTGTCGTTTCTGACAACCTCGCAAGACTTCACGTTCTGCTGGATGATGTACTCGTAGATGTTCCATGTGAAGGAGTCGTAGTTGTCGATCAGCAACACAGTAGTGTCTTTGAACTCTGACATTGCAGAGTGGTCATTCGCAGCAAGCAACGAGTTGTCAACAATAAGATTAGACATATATTGTGAATTTATTTTATTTTTTTGGTTCTTGCTATGTGTTATTCTTTAGAAATAAGTTGTCAATATGTGATTATGATTATATAATATTTTAATTTTTTTTTTTCACCTTATGGATGACTGAATGTGATCAACGAGTGCAATTGCAGGGGCCAGTTATTTTTTTTTTTTGGTTTAAAATTTTTTTTTCTTGGTTACTAATAGTCTTAACTCCGATCCACACTCTGAATAATTTTAATCCTATAAAAATTATACCGTGTAGCGGGTAGTAAATATATACAGTCACGTGTTGCTTCTATCAAACAAAAAACGTTCTAGATTGTTTTAATAGACCCACCCTCATTTTTTTAGAAAAACATTTTGGTTTCCTAATTGGGAAATACGTGTATATCTGAACCACACATTATCCTCATTTTTAACTAAAGTGGTTTTTTTTTTACCCATACCAAAAAAAAAAACAAAACAACAAATCAACAAATCAAAAAAATTGTATATTCACACAGGTAAGTTTTTTTAAAATAGTTTCTTTGAATACGTCTTCTATATACAATACCAACCCACATATACACTACCAACCTATTAAACAGAATCCATTACCCATATGTCCTCTATATTAGCGTCGAACAGCGACTTCAGAAAGAAAAAACAACTCAAAAGATCCATAGTATTCAACATTCTAATCGCAGGGAAGCCTGGGAGCGGGAGATCAACACTGATCAACTCTCTGTGTGGACGGAACATTGTCCAGGGAGGCACAAGCTACAGCAAGCTCGACAAGTTCTACAACAACCAGGAGGACCTTGACCTGGACGAGATCAGCAAGAACGAGATCCCTGTTTCTTTGAGACACGAGATCGTTGAGCTTGAGGACGACAACGGCATCAAGATACAACTAAACCTAACAGACACAATCAACCTGAACAACAACCTCGACTCGCAGCCGGACATCCACCTGATCAAGAACTTCATCACCTCGCACTTCGACGATGTGTTGCTGGAGGAGAACAGACTGAAGAGAAACCCTAGGTTCAAGGACTCCAGAGTGCATGTGTGTCTGTACCTGATTGAGCCCACTGGCCATGGTCTGAAGGAGTTTGATGTTGAGTTCATGAAGAAGATTGGTGAGAGATGCAACATTGTGCCTATCTTGTGCAAGAGCGATACTCTGACCGAAGGTGAGTTGAAGACGAACAAGAAGTTGATCATTGAAGATATCAAGTACCACAACATCCCCATATACGACTTTGTGGCCAACAACAGCAACCACGACGATGTTGATGAGGAGTACGAATACAACGAGTACCTGAATGGTTTGTTGCCGTTTTCAGTGATTGGATCCAATGATACTTACCAGGTGAACAACGAGGAGGTGAGGGGCAGAAAGTACGAGCACTTTGCTGAGGGCAACGTGATCCTGGACATTGAGGATGCATCGAAGTCTGACTTTGTTACTCTGAGAAATGTCTTGTTTATCTCGCACTTGAACGACTTCAAGGAGTACACGCACGAGATTCTGTATGAGAAGTACAGAACAGAGACTCTGAGTGGGAATGGCCAACTGCCACACGCAAACACATTCGGCACAATGGCCACAAATCAAAGAGAGGAGAACAACGAGAACGTGACCATGGACGAGCCATCCGAGGCCACAGAGGAGAACAACGACACCTCGTACCTGGCCAAGGAGGAGCAGATAAGACTGGAGGAGGAGAAGCTGAAGCAGTTTGAGCTGAGAATCCAGAACGAGCTGCTGATGAAGAGACAGGAGCTGCTTAAGAGGGAGGAGGAGCTGAGACAGATAGAGAAGAGGTTGGAGTTGGAAGCGCAGATGAAGTGATTTGGTTATGTATTATAAAAAAAAATGGTTTTTTTAATATGCAAAGAGATGCCACAGTATATAAATAGACGATTATTTCATCAGAAGAGTGAAATATTATTACTGATGTTTTTTTTTAAATTAAAGAACAATTGGTAGCACTTTTTGATGGCACTTTTTTTTTTTGGGGGGTGTTTCCCCTTTTTGGCACATGCAAAAGGAGATAAGAACACGAAATGTGAGTGGATATTTCGCTTAAAAGATGGTAATGATCATAAGAGTGATAGAATGATAGGTTCTATAAAGATAATATATTAATATATACTTCTATTCTCTCTTCAAACAGACATTATTAAAAGAGACAGAGAAGTGCAAATCAAGTATCTCCGATAATATATAACACACCACTATAAATACTAAACAACATATCCTGTAACAGCGGCACCTCCTGTTTGTTAATTCACCAATTTATTCTGTATTTTTATTTTTTTATGAATTTCCTCCAGTGTGTGTTTTCTTCCCACTGGCTGCTTTTTTTTCCTTTTCTTTTTTTTCTTTTTTTGGGGCGGCTATCACTGTAAAATGCGAGTGCTTCTTTTTTTTTGCTTTGGATTCCTTTTCCCTTCACAGCACTTAAGTGTGTTGCAAGTCCTTCATGAACATTGTGTCAATGTTTCTTGGTTGATTAATTATCTGCTATTGGTTTCATATCATCTATTCTATTCAGTTGCTGAGAGAAAACCCCAATAAAAAACTAACTCTCAAAGTAAACCTAAAAATTAGCTTACTTCACTGGTGAATGTTGGATTTCTACAATTTGAACAATGTTCTCTCCGCGAAAGAACATGCCTTGAATTCTACCATCCCTGGCAGTCCCCCATCCTCCATCTGGTACTACGATGACTTCACTGAGTACGGCTACTCCATGCTCAACTACCAGTTCGTCATTGGTGTTTTGGTCGTCAACATACTCTACCACATCGGTATCTACTTTTACAACCACAAAATAAAAACATGGCAGAAAATCGAACAGAACGCCCACCTGTACAATGCTTTGTTGAACATCGAGGACTCCGGCGACAGACTGTCCGTCCCTTTGCTGAGCAAGATGGACGACGAGTCCAAGGACTCATACGGATCAACCGAACACGACTCCGGTATAAACAAAATAAAAGAGGCCCACTTCTCCATCTTCCACCTGAAGCAAAACGACGACGAGGCTGCCTCGTACCAAGTTGTTGTTGAAAGATCCAAGTTTGACTACTTCAGATTATACCTTGAAGTCTTTTTGGTCGATGTTTTGACCATTGGCAATATCGCATATCACTACTTCTACTCCAAAAATACCTTCATTGTCAACGCCATCTTGAACATTGCCATGTTTCTGAATGTCAACTACAGATGGTTGAAGAACAGCAACAACTACAACTACTTCATCAACATCCAAAAGCTGTGGGGGTTGGCCTTGGTCAACTACCTCTTTACCTTCACCTTGAGCGCCATCACCTTCAGATCTTTCATCATCCACTCTGAAAGATACTCGCCTTTGGAAAACAAGTTCTTCTTTGTCTCATTTATCATGAACTCAATCTTGTTGTTGAATTTGCTGACCTCCAGAATCAAAAACAACCTTCCTTTGATGTTCTACGAACACAAGACTGCTGCCGATGGCGATTCCGACGACGAGGAAACCGAAGACGTTGAGGGAAGATTACAATCCAAGCTGTTGACTCCTTCCCCTGAACCAGTCACCTCCATTCTATCCTTTGCTTACTACTCCTTCCTAGACCCATTCATCTGGCTATCCCATACCAAGTTCATCAAGTTCTCTGAAATCTGGTCTCTTTCCAAAGAAGACCATGCCTTGAGTGTCTTGTCAAACTTCAAGAACTTCACCAAGAAGAAGAACTCAGACTACTCTCATTTCTCTAGAGACGTTATCCTGTTCTTCACCAAGTACTTGGCTGTTCAAGTTTGCTTCTCATTCTTGAACTCATGCATTACCTTTGTGCCAACAGTTCTATTAAGAAAGATCTTAGAGTACGTTGCTGACCCATCCATTTTGCCAAAGAACGTTGTTTGGTTGTACATCATCTTCATGCTGCTTTCCAAGATTCTGTGTGCTGGTCTATCTGGACAGTGTCTGTTCTACGGTAGAAGAGTATGTGTCAGAATCAGAGCCATCATCATCTCCGAGGTCTATGCCAAGGCCTTGAGAAGAAAGATCTCCGTGCAACACTCTGTTAGCGATGACAAGGAAGAAGAAACCGAAAACGGCGATGAAGAAGAAATTGAAGAAAACGCCACCTTAGGTGGTATCATCAACTTGATGTCTGTTGATGCCTTCAAGGTCTCTGAAGTCTGCGCCTACCTGTATGCCTTTGTTGAGTCCGTTACCATGACCGTTGTTGCTATGACTTTGCTGTACAAGTTGATTGGCTTTGCCTCTGTCATTGGTGCTGCTTTAATCCTGCTTCTATCCCCAATCAACTACAAGTTGATGAACTACATTGGTGTCTACCAAGCCAAGAGTTTAGCCGTCACCGACAGAAGAATCCAAAAATTGAACGAAACCTTTAACAACATCAGAATCATCAAGTTCTTCTCATGGGAAGAAAACTTCATCAACGAAATCATGAACATCAGAGAACAAGAACTACACCTGCTGCTTGTAAGAAGTTACATCTGGGCCCTGTCCACCTTTGTTTGGTGTTTGACTCCTTCCATCATCAGTTCCTGTGCCTTCGCCTTCTACACCTACTACCAAGGCAATGAGCTGACTGTTTCTGTTGCCTTCACCGCCTTGTCTCTATTCACCATGCTGAAGGGTCCTTTGGAGTACTTCTCCGACATGGCCTCCTTTGTCATCCAAGCAAAGGTCTCCTTGGACAGAATCCAGAAGTTCTTGAATGAGCCTGAATCCGCCAAGTACGACCAATTGACTGTCAGCGACACCAAACTAGGTTTCGAAGACGTTGTTTTGTCCTGGTCTGGCTCCGATGAGAAGACTTCCGAAAGTGCTGATTCCCAAGCCAAAAAAGACGAAACTGATTTCCAACTGCAGAACTTGAACATCGACTTCCAAATCGGTAAGTTGAACTTGGTTGTTGGTGAGACCGGTTCCGGTAAGACCTCCTTGTTGATGGGTTTGCTTGGTGAAATGAACTTGCAAAAGGGTACCATCTACGTCCCATCCATCAGTGCGAAGGACGACCTGGTTGTTGATCCAAACACCAACTTCACCAGATCCATTGCCTACTGCTCCCAATCTGCCTGGTTGTTGAACGACACCGTCAGAAACAACATTCTATTTGCCGAGCCATTTGACAAGGAGAGATACGATGCTGTTATTGATGCGTGTGGATTGACCAGAGACTTGGAAATCCTTGTTGGTGGTGATCAAACTGAAATCGGTGAAAAGGGTTTGTCTCTATCCGGTGGTCAAAAACAGAGAGTTTCCTTAGCAAGAGCCCTGTACTCCAAGGCCAACACCTTGTTGCTGGATGACTGTTTGTCTGCTGTTGACTCCCACAATGCTCTGTGGATCTACGAAAACTGTATCACTGGTCCATTGATGAAGAACAGAACTTGTGTTTTGGTTTCCCACAACATCGCCCTGACTCTTAAGAGAGCTGATTGGTGTGTTTTGATGGAAAACGGTAAAGTCAAGGGCCAGGGTTTGCCTCTGGACTTGTTCAACCAAGGTCTTCTAGGTGATGACGACTTGTTGAAGAACTCTGTTTTATCTGCTTCTTCCAACCACTTGGTTGAGTTGAATGTTGAGGGTTCTGAGAAGAAACAGGGTATTGATCTGTCCAAGCTTTCCGACAACAAGGATACCGACGACAATGAAGAAGGCGAAGATGTCACCAACAAGAAGCCTTCGGAAGTCACTGACGAAACCAAGAAGTCTAAAGGTAAATTGGTCCAATCTGAAGGTAAATCCGACGGTGTTGTTAAGTTGGAAGTCTATGCCTGGTACATCAAGGTCTTTGGTGGTGTTCCTATTGTTTTGGCTTTGTGTTCCTTGTTCATGGTTGCCAACAGTATTACCATTCTACAAGCCTGGTGGATGAGAAACTGGGCTTCTTCTGTTGATACCATCAAGGCTGCCGTCAGCTATGTAGTCAATGACTTGGCCATCAAGCAAAACAAGCAGGATTCCGTCTTGCTGAACAGTGCTATCCACTTCAACAATGCTCCTGGCTCCTCTTTGTCTGCTAACGTCCAATCCATTTCTGAAATGACCGGCCATGGAACCGTCTTCTACATCTCTATCTACTTCGGTATTGGTGCTTTGTTTGCTGTTATCTCCTCCTTCAAGGTCATCGCTACCTTTGTTGCTGGTTGCAATGCTTCCAGAAAGATGTTCAATATCATCTTGGACAACGTTATGTTTGCCAAGTTGAGATTCTTCGACACCACTCCTATTGGTAGAATCATGAACAGATTCTCCAAGGACATTGAATCCGTTGATCAAGATTTGGCTCCGTTTGTTGAGTTGTCCTTCAACTCATTGGTCCAGTGTCTGTCCACTATTGTTCTGATTGCCTGGATTACTCCTGTCTTCTTGATCGGTGCTGTGATCATTGGTTCCATGTACTACGCTTTAGGATACTTCTACTCATGTGGTTCCAGAGAATTGAAGAGATTCGATTCCATCACTAAGTCACCAATCATGCAGCACTTCTCCGAAACTCTGGTTGGTATTTCAACCATCAGAGCATACGGAGACGAAAGAAGATTCATCAAGGAAAACCTGGTCAAGATCGATACTAACAACAAGCCGTTCTTCTACTTGTGGGTTGCCAACAGATGGTTAGCTGCCAGAATTGATATCATCGGTGCTTTTGTTACCTTCTTCGCTGGTGCCTCCATCTTGCTGCAAATCGATTCCATTGATGCTGGTTTAGCTGGTATTTCCTTGACCTATGCTATTTCATTCACCGAATCCGCCTTGTGGCTGGTTAGAATGTACTCCAATGTTGAGATGTGTATGAACTCTGTTGAGAGATTGAAAGAGTACACTGACATTGAGCAAGAACCATTGAACTTGGAAGCTCCTCTGCCTGAGGAAAAGAACTGGCCATCCCAAGGTTGTTTGGAACTGAACGACTTGTCCTTGAGATATGCTCCAAACTTGCCAAAGGTCATCAAGCACATCACCTTCACCGTCAAGCCAGAAACCTCTGTTGCTGTTGTTGGTAGAACCGGTGCTGGTAAGTCTTCCTTGTTGTCTGCATTATTCCTATTCTTGCTGCCAGAGACTGGTTATGTCAAGATTGATGGTGTTGATATCACTTCCATTCCATTGAAGAAGTTGAGACAATCCGTTGGTATCATTCCGCAAGACCCACAAATGTTCACTGGTACCATAAAGACCAATTTGGATCCTTATGACGAGTACTCGGATGAACAGATCTTTGAATCTTTGAGAAGAGTGAACTTGATCAGTATGACTGAGTTGAACCTATTGAAGTCCAACAACTACAAGAAGGGAACTGCTTCTGAAGAAGGCAGCTCATCTGAGGACGAAAACTCGAACAGTAACGTCAACAAGTTTTTGAACTTGAACAATGCAATCACCGAAGGAGGCAGCAACATATCCCAGGGCCAAAGACAGTTGATCTGTCTGGCCAGAACCTTGCTAAGACAGCCAAAGGTCATTTTGCTGGATGAAGCCACTGCCTCTTTGGATTACAAGTCGGACCAGATCATCCAACAAACAGTCAGAGAAGAGTTCAGCAACTGTACAATCATGACCATTGCGCATAGATTGAAGACAGTTATTGATTACGACAAGATTGTTGTTCTGGACAACGGTGTTTTGAAGGAGTACGACCACCCATACTCCTTGCTGTTGAACAAGGACTCGATCTTCTACTCCATGTGTGAAGACTCCGGGGAACTGGACACCCTGCTGAAGCTGGCCAAGGAGGCCTTTGTGAAGCAGTTGAACTCCAGCTAGGCATATAGATTATAAACACTCATATTTATCAATTCGAAAAAACAAATCCCATCGTGATTATTTGCAGATATTTTGTTGATAAGAAGTCCTTTTTTGGAATTAGGTAAACGATTAATAGCGGACCTATTTGTGAAAAGGCGACTTCTTCTTTTTTTTAAAAATTGATTTCTCCACTGTTTTTTTTTTTTTTACGGCCCCAAGGGGGAACTTTTCTTTTTTTTTTACCACACTTTTCCAACCATCAAAAAGTGGTTGTTTAAATGCACATCATTATATTATTCTTTGGTTTGTTAACAGCAGATAGTACTATATAATGCCCAATCACATACATCTCTAAGGTTAATATGTCGCTTCCTTCCCACAACGACATGGAAGATTCCCTTTCCCGCTCTTTTGGGTCCATAGAGCATCTGGGCGATAGCAACTCCCCAATGCATCAAAACCAGGACTTCTTGGATAAACTGGAACACTCGAAGCCTTTGTCCAAGATCATCTCCATCACAAAGCATATCCCTGATGTTGAGGTTGAGAACGCCAACGACCAGCAGTTCGACAACATAGACGACGAGAGCAACATACTCATCAGCAGTCGTTTAGAAGAACAGCCAAACACCTCTCCCCTGATCAGTGCGGACAAGCCTAAGAATATAGAGTCTGTTTCCAGCAGGCTTATGAACAAAACAACCTCAAGAGTCATTTCACAGCTGATAACAGGCGACAGCCACCTGGAAGACGACGAGAACCACGAGGTCCCCCAGGGAAGACACCTGGGACTGTTCTCAACAACCATCATCTTCATCTCAAGAATCATTGGGTCAGGTATCTTCTCCTCAGCCGCCATCTTTGTCAACTGTGGTGGTAACCCGTTCATCTACCTGATAGTATGGTCCGTGGCCACCTTCTTCGCCATCTTCGGGCTGTACCTGTACTTGGAGTTTGGTTGCCTGATTCCAAAAAACGGAGGTACGAAGAACTTCCTTGAGAGATCATTTGACAAGCCAAAGAACATGACAAGCGTCATCTTTGGTATTTTCTCGGTATTGACTGGCTTCATTACTACATCCGCCATTGTTTTTGCTAGATACATGCTGTCTTTGATGGGGTACCCTAACGCCGACAACAGATTTGTCAATCTGTTCGGTGCTGTTACTGTTATTGTGACCACCCTGATCCATGGGCTCTACATGAAGAAAGGGGTCCAGATCCAGAACTTGCTGGGGATTTTCAAGCTGTTCACCATTGCCATAATGATTTTGACTTCGTTGGTGGTGCTGTTCGTTCCTGATCTGCTGTCCTCTGACCTGAGCAAGGACATGTACTGGCCACCGTTCTTTGAGTTTGAAGCTGATACTCTGTACTCCTTCTCCCAGCTGCCTGCCGCCTTCATACAAGCTCTGTACTGCTTCTCAGGTTGGTCAAGCATCCACAACAATACTGCTGAGATCATCAATCCAGAAGTCACAATCAGAAAAGCCGGTATCTACTCCCTGGCAGTTACGTTCTTACTGTACGTTTCGTTGTGTTTTGCTGTGCTGAAGGTATTGACTTACGACGAGATCGCCAACTCTGGTTCTTTGCTGGGTTATTTCTTCTTCAAGAAGATCTACGGAGAAAACCTCGGTGGCCAGTTCGTTACCTTGACCATTGCCCTCTCTGCTCTGTCGAACTTGTTTGTGTGCATGTTTGGGATTGGTAGAATGAACCAAGAAATCTTCAGAAACGGTATCTTGCCATTCTCAAAGACACTGTCGAAGAACTACAGAAACTCTCCCTTCAACTCCTTGCTGGTCGGTGGGTTCATGACAATCTTACTGCTGGCTATCACCTCCTCCTCGGGAACCGAAGGCACTGGAGAAGACTCCTCAAACGCCTATACATACATTGTATCCGTTGAATCCTATTACAACCAAGTGATCCTCTTTTTCGTGGTAATAGCCCTGTATATCTACAGAAAGAAGAACAAGGAAAAGGGTAGACCAGAAGCCCCTATAAAGTCGTTTGACTCAGGTAACATCTTCCTGATCCTGCTGTCGTTGTATCTGCTCTTCATGCCATTCATCATGAAAGACGACTCTGCCATAAACAACATGGACGGTTTCCCACCATATAACTACATGGCCGTTTACATGATGCTTGCATGCACTCTGTACTGGCTGATGAAGTTCGAGGTGCTGCCTAGACTATTCAAGTACAACCTGGTTCCATTCAACGAGTACCTGGACGATGGCTTGAGAATACAGGTTTGGAAGAAACTTCCAGTTGCCTAGGAGGAATATTTATAGCTTTTCCGTGTAATTTTTTTTTATTTATTTTAATCATTAAACTTAACTTATTCAACCTTGAATAAAGAACTCAAATTTAAAAGTAAAAATAGAGAGGGAAAACTTTAATGGTCAAGACGTTTGAATAATAAAATTATGCAAACATTCACGACAAGTAAAGAAACTTAGTGCTTGAATATCATATGATACTGAACCACTAATGTTTTTTTGGTGTGTTACTACTAACAACAGTAGTAGAAGCAGCAATAGTGAAGTAAAAGAAAACATCAACAGACTTAACTTAATAAGTCCTCCCTTTTCCTTAATTACTCCTGTAAAAAATAAAAATTTTTAAATTTTTAATTGTTTCCTAAAATAAATGTAACATTTTTTGTTTGCAAAAATTGTAGTTGAACATGTTATAATAATTCATAAATACGAAGGATTTAAAATGACACACTATACGCAAAAACTTCAACAAATCATTGGGCACGGTCAACAACTCATAAGCTCTTAACTATAAAACAATTCCAATTCCCACGCAAACGGCAGAAAAAAAAAGAATATGTTCTTCAACGCTAAGCAGCTTATAGTCTCATCCCAAGAATCTATAATTTCTTTGTATAACAGTCTCCTTCTGAAAGATTGTTTCTTATTGCATGATGAATACGACAAATTTTATGTCAAAAAACAGCTGGTAAGAGTTATCAAGAATAACTTCGTTTGTTTATAAAAATTGTAGTGCTTTGAATGTAAAGTTACAAAATTTAGTTGCTTAACTTGGAAGCTCTCTTTTCGGCCTTGTGAGTGGACTTTTGACCTAAGATACCACCACCCCAGTGCTTTCTGTTTTCACTGTACTTTTCAGCGAAGTTGGCGTCAATGGTAGAGACTAACTTGGCTAATTCAGCTTCATCTTCAGCTCTAACTTCGGTTAAAGCGGCAACAGCGGAAGTCTTTTGGTTGACCAATGTACCTAATCTAGCCTTACCCTTGATGATGGCGTATGGGATACCCATCTTCTTACATAGAGCTGGCAAGAAGACAACTAATTCGATTGGGTCAACATCGTTGGCAATCAAAACTAACTTGGCCTTCTTGTTTTCGATCAAGGAAACAACGTGGTTCAAACCGAACTTGACAACGTATGGCTTTTCAGAAACATCCTTGGCAGTCTTACCTTCAGCAATGGCGGCAGCTTCCTTGGTTAATCTTTCCTTCTTTTCAGAGGCGGTTTCTGGCTTGTACTTGTTGAATAACTTCAAAGTTTCAGCAGCAGTGTTCTTGTCCAAAGTGTATTGGAATTGAGCGATAGTTGGAGGAACCTTTAATCTTAAGTTTAAGATCTTCTTTTGTCTTTGTAATTGGACGTATTCAGGCCACTTAACGTATCTGGACAAGTTCTTCTTTGGTTGAACGGATTGACCAATACCGAAAGATCTTGGGGTGGATCTAACTAATGGGTTGGAAGCCTTGGTTTCCTTCTTGGTTCTGATAGCAGATGGAGCTGGAGCAACTTTTTTACCTTGAGCCATTTTTATTATGTCTGTGTATGAGTTATTGGTTTTTTACTGTTTTCTATAGTTAATGATAACAAAAATAAAGTATTAACTAAATAAACTTCATATAAAATTCAAGTTGAAGAAACAGTACAAAAACGTTAACACTCCCAAGAGTTTCTTTTTTTTTTTCAAGGAGTGGTTCGTTTTTTGTTCGTTTTTTTTTTGAAGAAAAGCTCACTTGTCCCAAATAGGAATTTATACTGACGGGCTGATATATATAAAAAAAAGGAAACAATATGAGTGTTTCCCAATTAGGAAAATGCCAATCATCCTTTTTTTAAAAAAATGTTACAAAAAAAAATTTTAAATCACAACTTGCTCTTCATATCTTCAAATAACCACAGCGAGGATCTTCTTATCGCCAAGTCCCATCTTCTATATTGGTCACTCAAGTAAGGCGTATCATTGTTGCAAGTGTACATATGACCTTCCAGGTCCGCATTGTTCTTCATTATCTCCTTGTTGTTTCTATTTACATGTTCTCTTAAATCACCAATGTCTTTCCACATGGCTCTGTTTTTAACATCTCTGTATCCAAACGCAGCAGCCACAGCAGCCCCAAAGCTGGTGGCCTCGTGATTAAGGTTTCTTTCCAATTCGTATTTGCCTCCATCGAGGAATTGTGCCTGAAGCTGCAAAAATTCTGGATTCTGTGACAGTCCCCCATCAATTGATATCAAGGTTTTCTTTGAGTTTTCCATATTTTCTAAAAGCGACATTTCTTTCAATATAACGGCAACTTGTAAGCACAGCCCCTTCATGCATGCAATAGTCAAATCTCTTTTTTCTGTCTTAGCATCAATGCCAAATATTGTTCCTCTGCAATTGTCATCCCAATAAGGCGAATAAAGACCAGTCAAGGCAGGCACAAAGACAATGTCATCATTGAACAAGTCTCTATTTCTGTTGTAGTCTTCAAACACTTTAGTCAAGCCCTCCAAGTTGTCTATCAAGTTAATGTTTTTCATCAACCACTGTATCAAAAACCCACATTGTCCTATGGTGCCTTCTAAAGCATAGGTGACTTTTCCTTCATCCAAGTAAGGGAAGTGGTAGGCCACTGTGTTCAGCAACTTGTTTTCATTGTTTTTTTCATATTGCGGAACAGTACCCGTATTGCACAGAATAAAACACCCAGTCCCGTAAGTTATTTTCGTTTCTGAGGGATTGAACTTCAAGTGGCCTACTAAAGATGCAGATTGATCACCTAAGCAGCCTTGTATAGGAACGTTCTTTAGCCAGCGCATAATACGGTCACGCTGTGCTGCATCTGAGTGGTTTGCAGGGATATTAAAGTTGCCGTAAAACTCAGACGACGATACAATTTCAGGAAAGTTCAAGTTAAACTTTTGGTATGGTATCTTCCATATCTTCATCAGATTGACGTCATTCTTGGCTGTTACACCGTTAAAAATACCGGTACGACAAGCATTTGATATATCTGTTTTGAATGCGTTTTCTTCGGTGAAGTTCGACAAGACCCAAGAATCTACTGTGCCAACGTTGATACTTTGCTGAGAGTTTTCAAGCACATTCAAGTCATTTTCCAACAACCACTTGAGCTTCCCTGCTGAGAAATACGTTGATAAGTTGTTGAATCCTGTTTTGTTTCTGAAGTACATCAAATCCTCACTGCTCATGGTTTTTCTCATTTGAGTTATGGTGTCTTTATTTCTAGTATCGTTCCATAGGATACACTTACTCAACGGCTTTAAGGTCAATGGGTCCCAGGTAATCAACGATTCCCTCATATTGGCTATACCTACAGATACAACCTTGTATTTGTCATGGTCCAAATCTTTAAATAGCATATCCAAACAGTTTGTGATGTTGTTGTTTATTTCTGTTTCACCGCAAAGTTCCAAGTAATGTGATTTCGAGTCTGAACTGGCATGTTTGTTGTAGCAAATCTGCGTTTTGTTTATAATATTGCTTGTCTTTGTGAACAGCATGGTTCTTGTTGATGTTGTACCCACATCTATAGAAAGAATAAGCGGTTCTTTTGACTTGGATATGGTAGACATCTTGATTTTGGTTATATTCAAAAATGTCTTATTTTGATTAAAAGAGTGTCTGAGTTTGTTAAACATGCACCTTTATTCTTTGATAATTGATAGTTGATGTTACTTTATTTTAAGGTTTATGAACATTTAGATGTTCTTATATATACATTGATGATCACAGGAGTCATAATGTATGTTGTTTTTTTCAATAATCATAGAAACATGATAATCATTCATTTAAGGTTAAATCTGGAGAAATGGGGGTTTCTTAAATCGAATATTTTGATAGGGGAGATATTTCCTTTTTTGGGGGAAAAAAAAAAGAAAGAGCAAATGCGCTTATAGCTCATCGCTTTAAATCCGACAAACTCTTTTTTAATATTTTTCACGTGCCTGTCGTTTATATAATCACACTAAATGCACCTAGTTTCGTTAACCCCTCAAGCAACACTAAAGAAAAATTTTCCTAGGAAAGTCGCGGTCTTTACCAAAACTTTTTGTTTAAAAAAAAAAAAAAAGCAACAATGATATAGAAGAATCACAACACTTGTTAAACAACATAGACCAATATCCGAGTGCTCTAAGGTATTGCTAAAATAACATAAACCTCGAAACAACCACAATTGAAATGCCTGCCACTACTGAAAAAAAATTACCTGCTGATAAGTTCACCCAAGAAGAAATAGATGAAGTCAATGAGCTAAAGCAAAAGACCATCATGAAAAGTGAATTCGTTGATACCTTCTACTATATCTTCTTCATAGTCCACTTTTTTGTTTCTTTGTTTATAGACTTGTCTGGTCTTGTTGGTATTGAAAGAATGTACACCAAAGACCTAATATACAACTACATCAAAACATACAATGACTTTCTGCTTTTTGAAAGACCAACTTGGTTCAAAGTCTTCATATTCATTGAAACTGTTGTTCAAATCCCAATGTTCATGTGGTTTTTCACCATTTTCAATAGATTCTACGACGAAAAGAAGAAACATTGCTTTACTGTTTTGGTTAAAAGAGAAAACTTGTTCAGATTAAAAACTTGGAGACCTCTAGTAAGAGTTGTTTTGAGAGTCTACAGTATCTTGGCATCCACCACTACTGCCTACTGTTGCTACGTCATTTACACACAAGGCCACTACCCAGGAACATCCACACCATTGACTGATATTGATAGCTACAAGTTATTGGCTCTATACTCTCCAATGATATACATTCCTCTTGGTATCTTGTTCTTGATGAACTGATCTGGTGTAAGAAATCCAATATATATTCTCTCTAATCAATACAAGATTGAGTCACGTGTAAAGGCTTTTATTTTCGCGTTTCAATAATATTTTTTTTTAATAGAAATTTGTTATTCATTATCTCCGTTTAGCAATGAGCAAACCATACACATAAACTTATGTACTTTTTTTTTTGTTCTTGTAACTTATCATGTTGCTGATTTGTTCAAGACAAAAGACCTATGTATATCTTCCCAAAACAACATTAAACCCTCTTTTCTGACAATGGAGCCTGCATATCCTTTTGCTAAAATAATAACAGAGACTTTGAACACCAAGTCAAATGGTGCTTACTCATTCAAGAAGATCACCCTTCAAAACCATTTGCAATACAAAAGCTCTATCAAAAAGACCTTAGCGTGTTTGACAACAGTCGGAGAATTGTCAGACATCACATTCACTGAAGTGATTGAACACTGGACAAGTAACGAATCGATATACAAGCCTATCATGATCATTGATTCTAAAAAGGATGAGTGCATCGCCATAGGAACGCTTCTTATAGAAACCAAGATCATACACGATGGAGGAAAGGTTGGTCATATAGAGGATATAGCTGTAAACGATGAGTACCAAGGCAAGGGGTTGGGCAAGCTTTTGATACAGTTTTTGAGAAACCTTGCTGTGTACGAGGATTGCTACAAAGTCATTTTGGATTGCGATGAAAAGAACGTTGAGTTCTACAACAAGTGTGAATTCAGCAGATGTGGAGTTGAAATGCAGCACAGACCTTGATTGGTTTGAAATAAAACAAAAAAAAGTAATAATTTTCATTCAGTCATTATGGTAACATATAAAGTTATATATATTTTTTTTTTGAGTTTGTTACATATAATAAACGTTTATTATATTCGAAATTGAAAAAGGCATCCTAGGTTGTGTATAATATAAAAAATCCTTACTTTGTAAAAACACTATAGGATTCTTAATCTTGCTTGGCGTTGATAGCAGCAGTCAAGTTGGCTTGAGCAACCAAAGAAGATGGAGCATCCATTTCTGGCAAGAAGACTTCAATCAATCTGATGGTGGAGTTCTTCTTGAAGGCTGGGTCATTGGTCAACTTCTTCCATTCACCAACAGTGTGGACTGGAATGGCTTCGTAGTCAGTGGCACCAAAGGTTGGTAAGATGTCTAAGTGCTTCCAGTTTTGGATCATGTTGTATTGAGCGGTTGGACCGTGAATCAACTTTTCGATGGTGTAACCGTTGTTGTTCAAAACGAAGATGTATGGCTTCAAGCCCCATCTGATCAAACAAGCAATTTCTTGGACAGTCAATTGTAGAGAACCGTCACCAACGAATAAGATAACTCTCTTGGACTTGTCTAATTCTTCAGCAGCGAAGGTAGCACCAACCATGGAACCAACGGAGTAACCGATGGAACCCCATAGAACTTGGGAAATACCGTAAGCATCAGTTGGGAATCTGGTTTGGTTAATACCAAATCCGGAGGTACCGGTTTCAGTAACAACAACATCACCTTCTTCTAAGAATTCACCTAATTCGTTCCATAACCATTCTTGGGCTAATGGAGTAGAGTCAGCAACTGGAGCGTTCTTTGGTAGACCAGTTGGAACTGGGACTGGAGTGTAACCAGTGATCTTGGCACCGACCTTAGCAATTAACTTTTCTAAGACGAACTTCATTTGAACACCTGGGAAGGAAGCGTTCTTGATCTTGATGTAGTCAGAGTGGAATTCAACAATGTTCTTGGTTTGGTAAGAGTAAGAAAAAGAACCAGTGTTGAAGTCAGACAATAGAGCACCAACAGATAAGATTAAATCAGCAGATTCAACAGATTCCTTGACTTCTGGGGAGGATAGAGTACCGACGTAAACACCACCGAATCTTGGGTGCTTTTCGTCAATGGAACCCTTACCTAATGGAGTAACGAAGGATGGGAATTGAGTAGCATCGATCAATTGCTTAACTTCAGCCTTGACGTTGTGTCTGGAGGCACAGGCATCGGATAAGATGACTGGGTTCTTGGCATCAGCAATCAAATCTAAGATGGTTTGAACAACTTCGTTTTCGGCTTCAGCATCGTTGGCCTTCAAGGATAAGTCGATTTTGGTGTCCAATAGTTTGGCTGGAACCATTAAGTCAACTAAGTTAGCTGGTAGACCTAAGTAGACTGGTCTTTGAGCAATGTAAGCAGTTCTGATACATCTGTCGATTTCAGCTGGTGCAGCAGCTAAGTCAGTGATCATGGCAGTGGTTTCAGAGATGTTGGCGGACATTCTGTGGAAGACATCGAAGTCACCGTTACCCAAGGTGTGGTGTAACAATAATTGCTTAGCTTGGGAGGCTAGGGATGGAACACCAACAATGTGTAGAACACCAACGTGTTCAGCGTAAGCACCGGCAATACCGTTTAAGGCAGATAATTCACCGACACCGAAGGTGGTGATAAGAACACCTAGACCTTTGATTCTGGAGTAACCATCAGCAGCGTAAGCAGCGTTTAATTCGTTTAGGGAGGCAGCCCATCTTAAACCTTCGACTTCGTAGATCTTATCCAATAGAGATAAGTTGAAGTCACCTGGTAAACCGAAGATGGTGTTGACACCGACTTGTTTAATTCTTTCGAAGACGTATCTACCCAAAGTAATTTCAGACATTTTTGTTATTATTTTTTAGTTGTTTGTTTGTGTGGTTCGTTATAAAAAATATATTAATGGGATTTAATATATTAATGTATTTGATGGTTATTGTATATTATTACTTTTCTACTAAATATTTAAAATAATTAACATAAAATTAGAAAAACTGATTTAAAATCCAGAGACTCTTATATAGGTAGCAAAATCTGATGAGTTGAAGATAAAGGTCGTTTCAAAAACGCCACTCTCACACCATCAACAAGAAGAAGTCAATTGTGTGAGGCACTGCCTAAATGATTACTAAACAAAAAAGCACCAGAAAGTGAATATTCACACACTAACAAACCCATTATCGTAAGGTTTTTTTTTCCTTCTCCGCGTAATATGGTACGATAATTTTTTTTCTTTTGTCTTTCGATAAGGTGCTTTTTTTTTTTTTAGGGAAAATAGTGTGACTTCTTCTCCCAAAGAGGCAATCTTTACGTGTGGCCTCTTGTGAACAATGTCTTGTTAATCCAAACGCCTGGGTGCTTGTGGGGGGTGGTTAATGAACCGTGGCCATTTTTTTGGTTTCAAAGTGGTGCCACAGCCTTTATTGCGTGAAAAATGGTTTTTTAGCCACTCAGCCCAATACGTGTTATTTTTTTTTTGTATTTTTTGCTTTTGGTATGAAAAATCTTATTTCTCTTTTCGTCAACAGCTTGTATGTGAATATTCAAAACTAAATAGAATAATGGCTTGATATTCAAATTGCAGATCGGAATAACCTGCCACCTCATCGGAACATCCCATCTTAATGCTAAGAATAATAATAGAAATAAGAAAAGAAGTTTCACTTTTGTAATTCGTTTTATAAACGGTCGTTAACAAGGGTTGAGAAAGAATTGGGCTAAGAAATTGTATTCTTTTTTTTCTTCAACAAGATAAACTGGAATCCACTTTCATCGTTCTTGATCATGTGCCGTAGATTGTGAGCAAGCTTTTTTTTCGGATTTTAGGCTCCATTATTTTAAAAATTACATGTAGAACCCTTAATAAAAAGGTGACAACACACACACACACACACACACACACACACACACACACACACACACACACACACACACACACACAAATCTATCTGTGTTAGTTGACATCATCTTTTTTTAATAAAAAAAATGAGAACCTGTTGGCATTTATTTGAAATGTTAAGTCGTACATGTTAAAACCAAGATAGAATCTTGCTGTTTTAATAAGAGTACGAACATAGCATAGTAACTGAAATTAATATTTCTTAAGTCTTATGAAACTAACAAAAATAGATAAGCCAAACCCATTGAAACTCAGTTCAACTTTTACCTTCCCATATGGTAAATATATCAAACTTCTGTTCCCTTGTTTTCTGAAAACCCGTCAATTCAGGCAATAACTTCTGCACGTGTTTTTCTTGTGCTTGCATATCTTCTGTGCACGTGCAGCCGTTTGTCTATTTTTTGGCACTTTTTTTTTTTTGGTGCTGTTTAGCTTTTTTTTTAACTGCCGTTCGCTAAAATCACTACGCTAACTCCGTGCTTGCCCAAAAAAAACAAAAAAAAAATTTTTTTAATATCTATCTTCTCTCTTAAGAAAGGTGTTCAAGATAGACTCTTGCTTTTTTTAACAAACTATAATAAGAATGAAGACTCCAAAAACTAACTAATCTTTAATATGGAGTCTCTATCTGGTTTAGGATCCATTGTTCTAGCAACATCTGCAATCACCTATGCAGCCACCAAGGAATTTTTATCTTCAAAAGGCAACCAAAAGACTTGTGTATCTGATATTCCTTCTGAAGTCAACACTTCAACTTTAATCAAAGAACTTGGTTTTGACCCAATCAAAACCAGAAATGTTTTGTTGAACAAGGAAAAGAGCCCATATGCCGTTCTGGACCAAAAATACCCAGCCAAGAAACATTGTGAAAACGTTGTATCCAAATTGCAAACAATCACCATGCCACACACATGTGCTTTCTTGAACTTCGGTAATTTGGTTGAAAGCATCAAGTACTGTGACACCAACAAGCCATTCAGACAAAAAAGATACTTCTACTACTTATCTGGTGTTGATTTGCCAGGATGCGCCATATACTACGACATCTCCAAGAAGAAGTTGACTCTGTTCTTACAAGATGTTGACGAAGATGACATTATGTGGTCCGGGGAACCATTATCCTGCAAGCAAGCTTTAGATAAGTTTGATGTTGACGAAGTTCTTTACATGAAGGACTTGGCCAAGTTCTTGCAAGAAAAGAAGGAAACCGACAATGTATCCACCATATTCATGGATGACTTGGACAACGTTCCAAAGGACTTGGATTTGAGCTCATTGCCTATTTCTGCTGAGTCCAAGGAGTTCCTGTTTGCCATTGATGAAAGCAGAGTCATCAAGGATGCCTATGAAATTGCCTGTATCAGAAAAGCCTGTGAAATCACCGATAACTGTCATCTAGCCACCATGCAAGCCATCCCTATTGAAACCAGCGAAATCCATCTGCAAGCTGAGTTCACATACCATGCCATCAGACAAGGTTCTGTTTCCCAAGGGTACGAACCTATCTGCTGCTCTGGTACCAACTGTTCTACTTTGCACTATGTCAAGAACGACGAAGAGATCAAACACAGAGAATCAATTTTGCTAGATGCAGGTGCTGAATACAAGAACTACACCGCTGACATCACCAGATGTTTCCCAATCAACGGTAAGTGGACCAAGGAGCACAGAGAGATCTACGACGTTGTATTGGATGTGCAAACTAAGGTCATGGAGCAAATCAAACCAGGTGTTCTATGGGACGACCTACAAAAGTTGACTCACGAGCTGATCATCGACCACTTGAAGAGATTGGGTGTTTTCAAAAAAGAATTCTCCAACCAGGAAATCTACGACAGAAGAGCCTCCGCTTGTTTCTTGCCTCATGGTCTGGGCCATCAAATGGGTCTAGATGTCCATGATGTTGGTGGTATGGCCAATTACGACGATGCTGATCCATACTTCAGAAACTTGAGAATCAGAAGAGCTTTGGAACCAAACATGGTCATCACCAATGAGCCAGGTGTATACTTCAACAAGTATGTCATTGACAACTTATTGAAGAAGTTCCCAGAAAGACTGGAAACCGTCAACATGGATGTTGTTGAAAAGTACGCTTATGTTGGTGGTGTTAGAATTGAAGATGATGTTTTGGTCACCAAGGATGGTTACGAAGTCTTATCTGGTATCACTTCTGATCCAGTTGAAATCGAAAAGATTGTCTCCAGTGCTTTGAAGAAGGGCAGATCCTACTTCCACAACGTTATTTAAATGGGGGAAAAGAACATAAGTGCATTAGGCAACTTAGTACCTATCTTTTTTTTTTTTATAAGAGAATTTTATTATTAACGTATATATCATTACTTCATTAGTTTCACTGAACAACTATTTACATTTCACTGATTTTCTTGGCCAGCTCTGGAATGGCTTCGTTGGCATCGGCAATCAAAGTATAGTCACTGATCTGCTCCAAAGGAACACCCTCTTCCTTGTTGATGTTCAAAACAACTTTACTATTCTTCATACCAGCCAAGTGTTGGATTGCTCCTGAAACACCACAGGCTATGTACAGTTCCGGTTGGACGATTTTACCTGTTTGCCCGATTTGCAATGAGTTGTTGGCATGGCCAGCATCAACAACGGCTCTTGTGGCACCGATGGAGGCCTTGGTGTTGCCGTACTTCTTTGAGGAAACAAAACTGTCAGCCAACAAAGCAGTCATCTTTTCAAAGTTGTCCTTGCTTTGCAAACCACGACCACCAGTGACGATGACCTTGGCAGCGGTCAAGTCTGGTCTTCCTGTTGAGTCAGGGATGTTGTTCTCAACGAATTTGTTATATGGAACAGATTCAAGGATCTGGGATTCTTCAGGGATTTCATTGGTCTTGGCTATGTTTTCTAAAACGATGACTTCTTCAGCATCGTCCAGAGGGAAGTTGCTGGCTCTGAAGGATAGGATTTTGGTCTTGATTTTGTTGGCTGGGCTGTATTCAATTTTTGATAACAAGTTGCCTGCAAAGGTTGGCTTGATGAATGTATTTTCATCAATGATCTTGACTATATCGTTGGTTGGCTGGATGCTGGCTTGGGCAGCTAGTCTTGGGAACACATTCTTGGATAGTGTTTGGGTATTGAATATGACATTTTCAACATCGGCATTGTCCTTCAAAATAGACGACAGCAAACCGGAGACTAGTTCAGGTTCCTTGATCTTGTCACCATTGATTTCATAGACCTTGGAGAACTTGGCAAATTGGGCTGGCAATTCAGCAGTTGGTGGTTGGTCAGTTGATTTGTAGTTGACTAGCACAACATCGTTGCTCTCTTTAAGTAGAGTAGATACCTTTAGTAGGTTCTTCAGGGTAGCATTGTTTTCGTTGAAGATGATGTTAGAGGCTAATCTGGTAGATCTGATGTTGATAAATCTGAAATTCAATCTTAGCATTGTGGCTTGTGTGGCTTTGGGGTTATGTGGGTTCTGATAAGTAATAGGGAGTTTTGTATATGATAATTTCTGAGTGCACATTTTTTTTTTGTTTAAGAAAAATTAACAGAAGGGAAAAAAATTTTCATATTTTTTTTTGGAGACTTCTGTGGTGGTTTGTTAAATCCGATGCACGCAATAAAGGGATAAACGGTGATTTTATTGAAGATCATAAAAAGAGGTGTATGTAATTTGCACCATTTGGATTAGAGTTTGGGGTTGTTGTTATCATTTGGTGTTAATAAGAAGTTAGTTTTTGAACTGTGAAGAATTTCTATTAGTTGTTGTTCTCCTCTGCTGCATAATTTTAAAGTATGTTTAAACCAGTTTACATTTCATTTTTAAATATAATACACAATTAATACATCATTTTTAGTTTTTTTGTTAATAGTTTCAAAAATATTAAAAAAAAATTAAAATGTAAACAAAAAATTGGTGTTTTTGTTAGTGAAGTTTTATTTTGTGCACGTGATTAAGTGTAAACATAAACTTTGGCAAAAAACAAAAAATAGATCACCTCCAAAGCTATGACCTGTGCTTGAAGTCAAAGAGGATAGGATGAATGTCTTAAACGATTGAACTAAAAACAAGTGTCTCATAAAAAACTCACGACGTAAGTTCTATCCCAGTAGCAGTAATTCTCTATGACTGTTGCATCTCTTCCTATGCATTAGTTCCAACATGCTTTTAACCGAACCAGACATGCAGCAATGCTTTCATTCCACTTATAACCATTATTATTTGTGTTAGAGCACATAATTTTACATTAGCCACTAAACCCCCCGAGCTTAATTAAATAAATAAAAAAACTGAATTAAACTAAAAAGAGTAATATATTAAGCAGCTGCCTTATATTTAGGACATTCACGCTCTAAAGAACAATGTAAACCAAAGACAAACTTCAGCTTACTCAAAAATAAAGTATGCCTTGCTGAGTAAATTTCTATAAACCAATTTCTATAATTATTTGTAACTAAAACTGCCTTCTACTTATTTTTTCAATAATAATCTTTCTTTCAAATATATTTACTCGGCCGCTTTGCTGATGCTGTTATAAAATAAAGGTGTGCTAATGTTTGGGTTACTGGAGCAAGGTGTTAGATGCTTCTCCAGAGGTGCATTGTGGCTTGTTCCGAATTGCTCAATGTTTTTATCTGGATTTCGGCTATGGCCGAAGTCTACAGTCACGTAGTTGCCCAGCTCGAACAAATAGTTTTCTTTATAAGGATGGCTGACTAGTGAGTAGTCACAAAGTCCAGTGCTTCTATCAACGTTTTTCAGAAAACATTCGTAAGCATAAACATCCTGGTAGGTTATGTTTGGTCTATCATAACTGGATCCCTCCAAATCAAAAATGTTATTAGTGCAAATAGGCTTGGGCAAGGTGAAGTCATCCTCGTTCAGGTATTTAAATCTCTTGGTGTAGCAGCGCGGGCAGATGTCTTGGGCCACCACAAGATTCTTGTTCTTGTCATATGTGATTTCATGGAAACACTGCTCTACGGTTTCCTTTAGTTTGTATATCAGCTCTTTGTTCTTGTCGTAGAAGCTGCCCTTGTGCAGGTTTTTATTAAAATTTATGTCCAGTGTATGGTGCAGAGCAAAGTTAGAGTACAGGTGCCGGAATCTTTCTCGGATTTGCTTAATAGTTTTTGGCATTCCGCCTATGGTTATATTGTACTCGGCGAGCACTTTTTTCCAAAATGCTGTTTTGCAAGTTTTGTGTGTGTGTCGATTGAGCACGACTTTGTATTTCATGCATATTTGAAGGAGGCGGATATCGTGATTGATTCTTTCTTTGGTGGATGTGCCCATACTAGGGATGGTTTTTGCCATTTCGAATAAACAGTGCAAGTATTTTAACGAGCTTGTTTAACCCTGGTTGTGGAAACTTTTCTCTTTAAAAGAACTGTTTTTGTTGTGTTCAACAAAAGAAAAGAAAAACGATCAACTGATACTACTTGTTATATAGAAGTCATTGATTGATATTAAATGGGGGTTTAATGTTAATTTTTTTATAAAAAAATAATCTAATGTAATTTTTATGCAATATTTTTCTCTGGAGTTTAAAAATAACTTGTAGTTGCAGTCATCGCAAAAAAATGCCACCTAATACCTGCATATCTTGAGAAAAATCAAATGAGAGATTTACTTAGGTTTTTTTCTGCAGGTCTCTAAACCACTGGTGATCAAAACAATAGCAATACCTCAAAAGGTAGTTGACTCGTCTTGAGAAAAAAAAAAAAAATAGCCAGTAAACAGTGAAAAAAAAAATAATCAAGAATGCAAGAAACGTAATCTAAAGGGTACTACCAATACAAGGGTTGTATTTACTACACACACTACGAGATTCTAGGTTGTGGGGTTGTGTCTAAAAGGTGAAGGTCAGTTTGGCTGTCTTTAAGCAAACACCTTTTTTTTAATAATAGTTTCTCCACCCTTTTGTTCAAAGACGCAGTTGTTTCATGCAATGGTATTCATTTGAAATGTGCGCAAGAAAAATCTTTGTTTCAATTTTTTTTCTTTTTTTTTTTTTGCAAAAATCATTTTATCTAACCGTGCCTCCTCCATGTCTTGAGGTTTCTCCAGACTTTACTTTTATTCCTTGCCAGGATTATTCATTCTTGGTGGAATGCGAGTCTAGTCTCCACACGTGGATCAGCCTTACCTCAAAGACATCTATGATTATAGTTCAAACAAGAAGCATAAAGGCTTGGTTGGTCTAGACGGGGGTAAATTTTTTTTTTCTATTGTTCCTCATCACAGCTTCATCGAGAATGCGCACATGAAAAGATGGGTTTTTTTGTCTTGGGGGCAACACCAAGAACAATAAATATGCAGCTTGTCACCGCTTATGCGCGAGTGACACGCAATCGGGACTATTTTTTTTTTTTGAAGAACTGAATAGGCCGTGATTATAAGCTCTTTTTTTGTTTTCAGCAGCGCAGCTGAAAAACCCGGGTATTGCTCTTAATCTGTGCATATACCCATTTTTTTATTCTATCTAGACTGGTGGAGCTATAGACTAGTGATTCTTGTTAGGTATTTCACTCTGCATAAAGCACTCACAATCTCTGTACTATATAAAGATGAAGATTTATTTTGACTTCAAGGTCCACAGTAATTCCGTGCCCAATCACGTGACCATCTCTGACATCATCCTAAAACCCATTGTTGCTGAATGCCCAGAACGCAGTAGTCGTTTCTTGGCACCTTAAATCCATTTTTATTTTTTTTTTATATACTACATCTGCTTATCTCGTATGTGAGCAATAATTAAAAACAAGAAGACAAAAAACAAAAAGAAAAAGAAAAGAAAAAACATTATTTGTGCATCGATGTGTTTTTCTCCATGGAGATGTCCTAGCACGCACACAGAAACCGTGTAAACAGCGAAAAAGCAGGCAAAAAAAAGAAACTTTTCTGCTCGACCGTGTGAGGCAATTTTTTTGCTAGTCTTTTTCCCCCAAAATGTCCATGCATATTTTTTTTCTCCACCCCTTTGGATGTTGTTTGTATTGGGAAAAAATTTTTATTGCTATATATGGCATGTATTCGTCATCACTTAGCTAATGCTTCACTGATATTATCATCATAATATAACTACGTTTATGGGATAATTGCTGTTTTTTATTATCTATATATAATGATCAACTGTTCTTTAATTTTGAACATTAATAAATATAATTAAAACATATCCCCAAGTTTATACATATAGTTAAGCAGTGCCTACAACACATTACATAGTAAACAGAAAACACAAATATTTAAATATTTGAAGATTATCAACACAGTTGAACACTCCATAATACCCTCCATCATCTTCATTGCCTATTTTTTCTTTTTTGCAGTTTTTTACTAAAATATCATCCACACTAACTTTCCTATATCAAAAACAACATCCATAATGTCAGCCACTGCCGATAATCACGACACCAGTGTTGAGGAGAACTCCTCTGAAAAGGCCTTCTCACAAAACATCGAACGTTCCTCCCTCGAAAACTCTGAAATCATCGAGGAGTTCCAAACAGAAAACGTCAGAAACCAACTGGAAGACAATGCCTCTGTCACCACCTCCAGATACAAAAGAGAACAGAACGAGTTCATGGACGGCGGCGATTTGGTCAAGACCGAGTCCAGACCTGGTTTGAACAAGACTCTAACCAAGATCCTTACAGGTGAGGACATGGACGAGAAGCTGAATCCACACTCCGACCCATACCAGCACCTACCTCAGATGGGTGGCTCCAGAGAATATCCTCCTGTTTTGTTTGAAGACAGAAGCCCTTATGAAGTCACCTTCTCCGAGGAAGATGCTGTTGACTTCCCTGAATACGAACATCCATACCAGTGGTCAACAAAGAAGAAGTTGACCACCGTCATTGTGTTGTGTTTGAATTGTTTGGGTGTCACCATGGGTTCCTCCAACTTCGCCTCCTGTGTCCCTCAAGTCATTGAGGAGTACGGTGTCATCCAAGTTGTTGGTGTTCTAGGTATCACTCTATATGTCTTTGGTTTTGCTCTTGGTCCTGTTGTCTACGGTCCTTTGTCTGAATTGTACGGAAGAAGAAACTTGTTGATCATCTCCTCCTTTGGGTTCACTCTTTTCCAGTTCGCTGTTGCCACCGGTGAGAACTTGCAAACCATTTTGATTTGTAGATTCTTTGCTGGGTGTGTTGGTGCTGCTCCTCTAGCTGTTATCCCGGCAGCCTTGTCTGATATGTACGATAACTACTCCAGAGGTAAGGTCGTCTCCATCTTCTCGTTGACTGTGTTTTTGGGTCCTATTTTGACCCCTGTCTACACCTCATACATTGTTCAACATACCACTTGGAGATGGGTCCAGTACATCTCCGGTATCTACGCCGGTCTTTGTACCCTAGCCATTGTCTTCTTATATGATGAATCCCACCACCCAATCATTTTGTGTAAGAAAGCCAGATACATGAGAGAAAAGTCCGGTAACTGGGGGATCTACGCCGCCCACGAGCTATTGTCCTTGGACATCAAGGAGATCTTCACCAAGACCATTGCCAGACCATTGAAAATGTTAACCAAGGAGCCTATTTTGTTGCTAATGACTGTCTACAACACCTTCGTCTACGGTATCCTTTACTTAATGTTGGAAGCCTACCCATACATCTTCCAGATCAAGAAGCACTTCTACAAAAACGGTGAGCTGCCATACATTGGTCTAATCGTTGGTATGTCCTTCTTCTCCGCAATGATGGTCTACTACCTAGAGCCTAAGTACATCCAAGCTGTCCACAAGAACAACGGTAAGCCATGTCCAGAAGAGAGATTGATTGGTATGATGGTATCTGGTCCTGTCTTTACCATTGGTATTCTGTGGTTGATGTGGACTGGTAACTACAACTCCATCCACTGGATTGTTCCAACCATTGGTGGTGCCTTTGTCGGTTTCGGTTTGATTGGTATCTTCTTGACCTCATTCAACTACTTGATCGATGCCTACCTTCTATTGGCTGCCTCTGCCATTGCTGGTAATACCTTCTTGAGATCCAGTTTCGGTGCCTCCTTCCCATTGTTTGCCGGATACATGCTAAAGGGCATGGGTGTCAACTGGGCAGGTCTACTGTTGGGTCTATTCTCAGCCTGTTTGATCCCTGTTCCTTTCCTGTTCTACAAGTACGGCAAGTTCTTGAGACAAAAGAGTAGCTATGCCTTTGACTTGTAGAGAACCAACAAGAGCTGAGACCAAATAGCATGGATACTAACTTTCTCGGAGCTTTTCAGCTCAGCCTCAATTACATAATAATATAATCGATTTACATATTAAATTACAATTAACAATTAAATAAAAACAACATTGGTTTTCCAATTTATCTTTTATATCTCTCTTTTTTTTTTTTAAAAAAGTGTTCTTGCAGTGATTGTATATAAATATTTGTGCACAATGGACATATCTTTCATAAGCCATTGTTTCTTGCTGCTGCGGGTCCACCTAACGGACCGAGAGTTATTTACATGGATGCAGCGGCTATATCTCCACTATTGCTCGCCTTTAAGCTTCTTGAAGGCCTTTGCCAGGAACCCCTCGATCTTGGACAGTGTTGATGGATGCACCTTCTTGTGTCCATCACTGCTGCTTGCATCAACGTTCTGGCCAAAGGTATCCTTCAGGTCAGCAGTCAGGTCATTGGAGTAGACCCTCTTGGCTGTCTTGTCGCCAGTGACGTCGGCAAGGGCCTCCAATAACACAAACTCGGCCTCGGAGCGCGGCTTGCTTAGTTTCACTATGTAGTTGACCTTCATGTCGCCTCTTGCGCCTGATGCGAAGGATCTTGGAACACCCTGGTTCGGAATGGTGATTGTATCGTTTGCTTGTGTTCCGGATGGGATTTTAATTTTGATCTGTTTGTTGTCGATGGTTGGAACCACAACTGTACCACCCAGAATGGCGGTAGTCAGTGGAACCTCGAGGTTCTGCACAATGGTTCTGCCCTCCATGGAGAACTTAGGGTCCCTCTCAACAACAATGTCCACGTACAGGTCCCCCTTCTCGAACTCCATGGTGTCTGCGTCGAATGCCATGTTTGGAACTGATCCAGCACGCGGAACCTTCATCGTGGTGCCGCTCTGGACACCTGGTGGGATGTCCACCTCTATGGTCTTCTGGGTGACTTCCGCACCGTCTCCGTGGCACGTGCCGCATGCGTCTTCCTTGTATACTTTTTTTCCTGAGCCTCCACAGCTGTTACAGGTGGATGCCATTTGGAAGCCTGATCTTACGTGGGAGATCATACCGGTACCTCCACAGGTCTTGCACGCGGATGCCTTCTTGCCAGGCTTCATACCGTCTCCGTGGCATGTCTTGCACGAGTCCAAAGCGTTGTATGAGATCTTTACCTTGCGCATCCCAAAGACAGCGTCCTTGAACGCCATCTTGTGCTGGGTTCTTATGTGCTGGCCCTTGAACAACTCCTTGGCCATTGAGCCGTACTGGTTGTGGAAGCCGCCCTGCTGGAATGGGTTGAAGCCTCCTCTGCCTCCAAAGGCCCCGCCGAACAGGTCATCTAGGTTGATGTTCCCGAATGGGCTTTGTCCCTGCTGGAACCCGCCTTGGGCGAATGGGTTGAAGCCAGCACCCTCAGCACCAGCATGGCCAAACTGGTCGTACTGCTGTCTCTTGGTTTCATCGGACAGAATCTCCCATGCCTCAGTGATCTTCTTGAACTCCTCCTTCGCAGTAGGCTCCTTGTTCACGTCGGGATGGTACTTCTTGGCTAGTTTGTAGTATACTTTTTTTATGTCTGAGAGCTTGGCGTTCTTGTCAACGCCCAGGACCTTGTATGGGTCAGAGGCTTGCAGTCTGCTGCTGTGAGAAAAGTGCTTCTTTGATGTGTAAGATGGTGGGAGTAAGCCACATCTTGGGATGGTTCTATTTACAGAAGGTTTTAATCTTCTTGAAATCAGTGGATTTCTTTTCAACAAAATATTGTTCATCGCTGTGGTTAGAAGGAGATTAAACAAGAATGTTTTTTGATATAAACGATTGAAGAGTTCTTTGGTCTTTTAGGGAATGAGTTTATTTTAGATGTGTTTTATAAGAGTATTACTCATTTGATATTTCGTTTGATTTTTTTTTTTCGGACTCTGTAGGATGAGTTTTTTTTTTTGCTTAAGCGGCAAATTTTTTTTTTTTTTCTAGAAATTTCCAGCTCTTCAATCGGAGATAAACAATAAAGAACGTGACTAAAATAATACGGCACGTGTATATCACGTGTTGTTACCTTTTAAGAACGTGACTATAAGTATTATGCACGTGTATATCACGTGTTAGCAAAAATGTAGAGTCTAAAGTCCGACACTTAGTTTCATTTTTCCCCATTCTTTGTATTTTTTGAAAAAGACAATGTGTGTATAAGTTATTAACTCCGCCAAAATCCATGGATTTCAAGCCAAGAAAAATAAAGCATAATCAAGATAAAAAATGATTTCAAGAATAAAAAAGGATATAATCTCGTCATAATGAACAACACAGCAGAATAGAGTAAATAAGAAGGGCATGATGTATTTTTACAGCGTAAGATTAAAATAGAACTGGGAAATACGAATGAGAATGTCCATGTTTCCAGCATTTAAGCTATGGGACAATTGCTTTTAGTCCAGAAGCATTGATTACATCTATTTCTCTTCACCACACGGTGATTTCACCCATAAAGACAACACACATACATAACGTAAGAGAATGATCATTACTGGTGGGTGTGACTGTCCAATTTCCCATACACACATTAATTCCCCTGTTAATTGGTTTTTAAATTCTGTTTTGTACGTATTATTTTCATATGAATCACCTTTGTGGCACTGTGTTTTTTCCCCTTAAAAAAAAAAAAGAGAAGGAGAAAAAATAATCAGACGTAATAATCTCCATGTTTTGATCTACGTAGGTTTAGCACAGCTTGGTTTAGATACGTGTAACCACCCCTTAAAAAATAATAATAAACACACCCTGTGCCAGGCTAAACACCTGAATGGCTGCTGTATATAAAGGACACACCATGGGTGGTTTAGAGACAATAATATATCTTTACTCTTTAACATTCTATAATAGAAACAATAATAGTAATAACCATCCAAGAAATAAATAACTAACTTATTTACTTCAAACAACTAACAAACAAATAAAATAAATAACATAATGTCTGACGCCGGTAGAAAAAACTTCACTGATAAAGCCACCGAAGCTTTAAAGCCTGAATCCGAAAAGTCCTACTTGGAACAAGCCAAGGAAACCATCACCGACTACGCCGACAAGGCCGCCTCCTACTTGCACCCTGACTCCGAAAAGGGTGTTGCCCAAAACGTGTCTGATAACATCTCCAAGGGCCAGGACAAGTCCGCCAACGGCAAGTCCTTCTCCGAGTCCGCCTCCGAGTACTTGGACGAAGCCAAGGAAAAGCTTGGTGAGTACACCCAAAAGGGCTCCAAGGAAGCCAGCGACTTGAAGGCCGATGCCCAAAACAAGTTCGCCAAGGATTAAATTGTGGATTAAAAGAAAAATACCACTTTTTATAGCGACCATATATATGATTATCTAGTAATGAAACACCATTAAACGAAATATAAGTAACTTTTTTTTTTTAAGATATAGAGAATAGTCTTTAGATCAAGATCAGAGTAGTTGATTGTTTGAAGAGCTGTGATGATTCTCCAGAGTGGATTTTATGTAGAGAGATCTTAATGCTGGTTAAGTTTATACGTTGATTGCTTTTTGCGAAGTAAGCTTATATCCGAAGAGAAACACGCCAAAAAAACAACAATCAAAAACATCTCCCCAATCATTTGTTGAAAAAACACCACCGACAACATGGATGTTCTAAGTATAGAACTCAGCAGCACAGACTCGAGCCACACATCGTTTCTGCCGAATGAACAGCCAGCACTTGATGCCAAAATGCAACTCCTCAAACAAAAAACATCCCAACTCCAATCCCTCAAGGCGGACGTGCACCAGCTCCAGATAGACCTCGAGCAGCAAACACGCAAGATCAGCGACCGGAGCGAGGGAACCATCCAGGACTTCATCGCCAGCATCCGAGGCGTCCTCAAGCTTGACATCCTCACGGATAGCTTTGTGACTGAACAGATCGACTTCAGCGACGAGGCGCGGTACGACCTGATTCTGTTTGAGACTACCTTTGATCTCGAGGATGTGGTCACCTCTGCCCTTGGTTTGGAGGATGTCGTTCTCGGGAACGCATACGAGGTGAACATCCTCTTTCTCAAGCTGCAGACGTACTACGCCCTGAGACAGGACATCTTCAACCACATCCTGACGCTGGACTCCGGGCTCGACATCGACTTCAACGACGGCACAGTGGCGCACGAGGGCAGGGAGCTTCTCAGGTGGGACATCGTCATCGACAAGGGCGGCAAGGTTGTCCACAATAGACTCACAGCGGAGGAGTCGCGCTTTCTGAAGGAAACCGTCAACGAGAAGGGCATCCACAAAGGGGTGACAGTGTTCGTGGCCCAGCTCCTGAATCTTTCATAAACAAAAAATAAGACGTTTGTGTATATATATATTGGTGGATCACACAGAAGGGTCGCCGTTGTGTCTGTAGGCCTTCTTGATAACCATCTTTTTGCTCATTCTGAATATCTTCACCATGTCCGTCTGGAACCCCACCAGGCCGTCGTTGTACTTCGGGTTCTTCTTTATTCTCTCTCCAAACTTGCCGCTCGTTGCGCTGACGTAGTTGAAGTCGTACTTGTCGAACAGGTTTGCGTAGTTCTGGCTGTTTTTTCTCAGAAGAGAGGCTATCCGGTGGCTCTGGTCCAGATCATGCACGAGCTGCCCGACAGTCTGGTCCTTGTACAGACTGACCAGCTTGTGCTCGCTCTCAAAGTCCAGCTGCTTGATGTAATTGTTCTTCGACTTCGTGCTGCGCGGGTTGAACATGTGTTTGGCGTCGTGGAACATCTTTGGCTTCAGGATGGTGCCCTCCATGTCGTACTCAACCTGGTCTGGGTCGTTCGAATCACTCACCTCAATGTCGTCCACGGATATGTCGCGGTCAGCTGTCTTGGGGGCCGGCTTGGAAGCCTCCTTCAGGTGTCTGATCTGGATGTTGTACTCGTCATCAAAGAACAGCACCGTTGGCGATCTCTTGTTGATTGTCTTTGCCGTCTTTGCATTGGCCCTCGCCTCGCACTCGGCCTGGAAAACAGCCTCCTCACTCGCAGTGTACGGCACGTTGTAGTCCATGTATTCAAAGTGCTGGAACGATGCGTCGTTGAAGATCATCACCAGAATGCTTTCCTGGAACGCATGGTCGTTTTCCTGGCTGTACGAAATCAGAGCAGTGATCCACAGCACCAAAGCTACTATCTGGTTCTCCCTCTTCATCCGCACATCAAGCTTCCGGAGCAGGTTCACAAAGTCATAGATCATCACACTCAGCTTGTGCGGGTCTCTCTCGCCGTTCGACTTGCACCAGTCATTCAGGGCCTGGATCACCTGGAAACCATTCAGCTTGTTCACCTGCGGATGCGCCTGGAGCCTCTCCTCAACGTTTTCCCGGTTGTGGCCGAAGGGGATGTTCGCAATGATCTCGGAGGCCTTGTAGTACTCAATCACGATTTTCTTGTCGCAGTTCTTCCTGTCCTTCCGCGGATCGCTGTCGTCCATCTCCGCATACTCGGGCTTGAAGGGGAAGTTTATGCTCCGGTGGGGGTACTTCAGGTCCTTGTCCAGGTCGACGTCAATGTCAATCACAGGGAAGAACTTCTTGTGCGAGGAGCCCGGCAGCACGTTGTATGCAAAAGTCGAGAACTTGTTCAGTATGTTCAGGTTGTACAGGAACAGTTGGTACAGCAGCGCAAACGAGTAGTACGGGTCAGACACCAGCCTGTCCTTGCAGCTCTTCGTCACAGACTTCGAGGATACAAGAGTGTAGATCAGGAAAGTCATGTAGCTGATGTGTTCCGTCTTCAGGTCGTAGCGCAAGTCCTGCTGAACAACTGTTTCCCCAATGGCCGGCTCGAAGGCGTAGTTGTGTCTCACCGCGTCGTAGCTCTTCTTCTTCTTCTCAGTGTACCCCATCTGGTACAGCTCAAGCACGTTTGGGAAGATTGGGGTTTTGATCAGCAGAAGCTTTCTGAACAGGGAGTAGTGCAGCATGGACCGCGGCAGGACCTGGCAGTCCTGGAACTTGAAGATCTGGTCCAGGTTGTCGTTGAAGTACGATCTCAGGTAGTTTGAGTCGATGGGGTCTGTTCCCTCGTGGTCGTCTGCAGTGCCATCCTGCGGCAAACCCCCATGTTCAGCATGGCTTTCGTTGGTGTCTACCTGTTCTTCACTGTTTGTGTGTTGCTTGTCAGAATGGGTCGCTTGTGCGCCCTCCGTTTTGAGTTGCTTTCCGTTTTGCTCAATACTGTCATGAACAGGATCAAACATTTTGGTTGTAGGCTATATGTTTTGGGTTTTACAACGTCCTTTACCTCTTGTGATGAAAAATATCAGATATCGAAGTTTTAACACCAAAGTTTTCCTTTCGCTTTTTTTTTTCTGGCACCCTGGGAAGAAAAAAACACACACCACGAATCAAACGCACTTGGGGGAGAGATCACATTTGTCGTGTTCAACTCATTAAAAACAGTTATCATCAATATATACAGGCACACCGCTACTTCTGGAAGGAGACAGACCCTCTGTAGAACTCAGAGACCACTCTCCCCCTTCTGGCCTCGTCAAGGACCGCATCGGCAACGAGCGGGTTGATGTGTCTGAACCAGAAGCTCTCAGTTTCGCGTTCCCTTTGGCTGTACAGCACAACGTTCCCTGCGAACTTGTGTCCTCCTATGTGCGACACCAGCCCCACGGGCTCCTTTGTCCCCATCTTCGTAATGAGCTCTTTGGACATCACCCCACACCTGGCGTCACGCTGGTTGTGGCCACAGATCAGCAGCAAACTGTCTCCATCGAATGGAGTGTTTTTTATGTTACTATCGGCCAAGTGCTGCATCAGGTCGGGTTTGTTGACCAGATCAGCAACCGCATCGATGGAATCTTCCTCAAAGGACAGAACCTTCCACTCTGGCAGACACAGCAGCTTGTACGTCCGGTTGCTGTCCCCAGGAACGTTCACCATCTCAACAACGTTCACAAGAATCGGCAGACACTCCTGGTCGCCCTGTTTCATCAGCTGCAGGTTTTTTTCCTTGATCTTCCTCAGAATCCCGTATGGGTAGACAGACGCATCGTTGTCCTCGAGCTTTGACTGCCAGCCCATGTGCGCCTGCTTCGAAGGGCTTGTTTCATCGATCAGCAAGATGTGTCTCTTGTACACCGGAATGGCTGACCGTGGCGCACCTGCAACGTTGGTGGTAATGTTTGTGATAGGCGCTATGGGGTCTGCCAGGTTCAGGTTTTCCAGGTAGCAGTTGCACTGGGCCTCAAGCTTCTGGGCATCTGGAACAAGCTCCCTGATTGATATGAAGCTGGGTGTGTGCTTGGGCTTCAACCGGGATGAGTAAGACCTCAATGGTGGGTATAGACTTTTTAAAATGTTCATGGTAGGGATTGGTCACTGATCCTTTCTTCTGGTATTGGAGTGTTCTGTGTAAAGAGTTCTTACCCCCGTTTCGTTTTTTGCCCCCACCCGCTGTTTCCCATTCACGAACAAATCTCCCCTCGGCAGAATGGATGGGCCATAAGAGGTGTTAAGGATAAAGACCACCACAATCAACATCTATGTGCCATAAAGACAACTAATAGCTCTCACATCTTACCAATAAGCTTACAATTTCAAAAAATTTCCTTCCTAATTAACCAAAAGTAATATATATACCTGTGTGTCCTATGTTCTTTTTCTCTCCCACACGCCCTAGTGCTCTGAGTATCTCAGCTTCTTGAAGGCTCTGTCGGGGAACTCCTGCTGCATCTGGTCCATGTCGGCTGTTGGCGTCATCATCTTGTTCTCGCTGAAGCTCCTGTCGTCGCCTATGTCGTTGTAGTACTGGTTGTTTGATGAGTCGCTGTACTCAGCCTCCTCTCTCTTGTACGACATGTTTCTGCTCGCAAGCAGCGCCTTTCTCTCCCGGTTGATTTTCTCTATCTTCATCAAATCCTTCCAGCACTTGCTCTTTATGAGCTCGCAGTACTGGATGAACCCCTGGCTGTACTGGATCTTGTTGTAGTTGACGGCCTTCATCGATGGTCTCAGCATCTGCAGGTGCTGGATGACGGAGGTCAGCTGGAGGTTGATGTTTTCCTTCAGAACCACTGAGCTCAGCAGGGCCACCAAGGACTCGTCGTTCCCGTTGCTCGACACAATCAGCGCGTTCCCGTATACTTCGCTCTGGGAGTTCTGCACCAAACTCAGAAAGTCATTGAAAACCACAAGCTTTTCGTAGCCCTCGCAGGTTACAATGTTGCTGCTCAGTGCATTCAAAGAGGATGTCGAGTACAGCATGTCCATGGAGTCAGGCAGCTGGCTCTTCACAAAGTTCTTCATGTTGTTTGAGTAGACCTGGTTGAATCTCACCAGGGACTCGTTCATGCCGTTCACTGATCCAGGGAGGTTCGAGTCCAGGGTCAGCAGCGTGTACTCGTCGATGTTCATGGGTATCTTCTCGCAGTACTTCATGCACAGCATTGTGGGAATGCTCACAGTCACGATGTGCTTGATGTTGTTTTCAGTGAGGAACTTCAGGTTTGTGATCGAGTTCAGCGGCCCAAAGAACACTCTGGAGTTCAGTCTCGCTGGGAACATCTGGGTCTTCATGTTTTCAAGCTCGTATCTTGAGATGTAGTCAGGTTGGCAGGACATGTTCAGTTAGTGTGTGAGGATGTGTGCTGTATAATGGAAACAAACAAACTGATCAGAAGACTGTTTTTGTGTATTATCTGTTATTTGGTTATATTTCTCTATCTCTAACTAATAACTACTCCTTTTCTCTCTGTATCAATCACCTTGAATAACAACTCTGAACATTCTTTTTTCAGTAAGGACAAAATCTGACTTTCCAGCTTCTTTTTTTTTCCTAGCGTGACTGTTCCGCCCCAAAAAAAGAAAGGCGATCTCCTTAGCTGAATTTCTTTTTTTTTTTTCGTTCACCGCTGATGTCGGTATTCCAGTTATCGGACTTAGGAGTGAACAATCACCAGCATGGTTATTTGAAAAACACTGCCATCTTATATGGACTTTTACCCCTCCATAGTGTCTATTTTCCTGCTTTTTCCTTGTTTAAAAAACAATATGTATATAAAAGAGTGCTCAGAATCTGTTCACAAAGTCGTAGATATAGTTCTGGATGCCTTCCAGGTGGCTAGGCAACGGAACGCCGACAAGTCTCGGATGACCGGCGTTCTCCATGTAGCTGTTGATGCCAAAGACTGTGCTGTTTCCCACTGGTGTTTGTGGGTTGCCCAGCTTTGAGGCAGCCTTGAAAGCGGCTATGAAATTGAACACCATGGTCAAACCAACACACACAGCAAGCACGACAGGCCCCAGCGGAGCGTCCAGGTGCTTGTCCGATCTCTCGTTGATCACATTCAGTCTGTAGAAGTATATCTTGTATGCCCAGCCAATGGAGCCCACGGTCAGCGCAAAGTAGAAGTAGGCCAGGACCTCGGCAAGCTTTGGGAAGTTGGCCTGCTTGGCGGAGTTGTAGATGGTGAAGGTCAGCAAAGACATCAGAACACACACGTGCATCCATCTGTTGAAGGTTCTCTCGTTGGCCAACCATACCTTGGCCTCGACCTTGACTGGACCTGCGTTCTTCAGGTACTCGGTTGGCTTCTCCACGCCTGGTGGGAGTTCGAACTCCTCGTCCTCGGAGTCCACAGTGGTCAATTTCGAGTTGGTTAGGATCTGCAGCATGTTGAGCTCAGTCTTCTTGCCGTCCTTGATGAACTGCTCGACGTCGAACTCGTCCTCACTCTCGTCGTCATCATCAACTGTGCTGTTCTTCTGCTGCTCGATGTTGTTCTTCAGACTTGCCAGCAAACTCTCCTTGCTGGCCTTTGCGTCCTGTGCAGGCTCCTCAAACCCAGCCATTGACAGTCTCTTGATTCTGGAACGTCTTCTTTCGGTTTCCAGCTGCTTGGCAAGCTTTCTCTGCTCCTCCTCATACGCCTGCTGCGGGTCGATCTTAATTCCGTTCTCAATGTCCAGGAACCAGTATGGCAGGGCATCCACCTTCTCGTCGTCCCCCGAGTGGAAGACAGCCATCCCCTGGATGAACTTCGAGAAGTTTGGCACCTCCTTGACCAAGTGGCTGTTGGTCAGGTCAGACAGCCACTTCGAGTGCTTGGCAGTGTACAAGGCCGGGGAGGAGAACTTGTTTCCGTTCGAGTTCGATGGTCTCTTCACCTTGATCTCCATCAAGGCATACGGGAACTTGTTGAACTCGCCCTGTCTCAAGAACTTCAGAGGGTTGGAAGAAGAAGAGTCCAGGATGTGGTTGTGCCAGTTGCCAGGGTCTCTGATTGGTCTGTCGTGGTCAAACGCATCCTCCCTGATAAACAGAATGTCGGAGTCAATGGTGATTCTGATTCTGTCGTCATCGGGGATTTGGAAGGCTGTTCTTATGAACATGGTTCTCAAAACCGGAGCTAGGTTGTTCTCGGTGATGGATTCCTGCAGGTTTTCGCAGATCTGCTTAGTGGTCTCCAAGACCCTTGTGTTCCCGCCAGACTTCTCAAGCTTGCTCAAAAGCTTCTCCTCGTAGTCCTTCTGGCCGTTGATGAAGCTGGTGATGAACTTCGGCTTGATGGTCAGCTTGGTGTAGACGTAGTCGTCGTTTTCGCGGGACGACGACAGACCGTTGTTCGACTGCAAGCTCTCGGATTGCTGGGCAACAGCTGTGGAGTTGATGAATTGCTTCTTCTCCAAGGTGACTTCAGGCTTGTTGATCAGTCTGCCCATCCATCTCAGTCTTATGGATGCGTAGTCCTCGTGTCTCAGCAACTTGTTGTTGTACATCTCCAACTCCTCGTTGTCGAAGTACAAGCAGGTGATGACAGGGTCGAAGTACTCCTTGCTGGATTGGCCATTTGCAATGACCTCATTCAACTTTGCCCCTATCTTTGAGGTCATCGCAGCATTGATGTCGGCATCGCTCTCATTGCTCTTGCTTGATGATGAGGACGAGTTTGTTCCATCGTAATCTTTGTCCTCGTCATTGACCAATGCAATGTCGTTTAAGGAGGTAGGCACCTGGCTGATGAAGTGGGTATCATCGCCGCCTTCAGCACTAGGGTTCGAGGCATAAACCAAAACAGGCAGGTGTCTCAAAATTCTGGTCTTGACTTCCATCAAGTTGTCTGGGTGGATCCAGAACTTGAAGGTATCGTAGTGGGATTCCTCCAATGAGGAGATGGTATTCAACTTGGAGCTCTTGGACAAGGACTCGCTCTTGGCAACGACATCCCTGAAGGAGTTTCTTACACTTGGGGTAATCAAGTTCTGGCCGTTGTTGTCTCTGAAGAGATTGTACAGGAAGGAGATCTTGTACAGCAACGGGGAGTATTCTTCACTGTGGAATGGCAGCTCTTTTAATCTGACATTCAACAGAGCCTTTACCGAAGGGTAGTTCTTGTGCAGCTTGTCGTGCTTCTTGACGATCTTGATAAACCCTGTGTAGTTCAGTCTTGAGAAGTTGTCCAACTCCTGGGCCTTGGTCAGGCAGTCCTCAAGGATCTTTTCAAAGTCGGCGATGTGCAGCTTGTTATTGGCTTCGTCCTTCTGCTCATTGTCACCTATGATTTCCTTTTCTTCAAGGTCATCCAGGGTTTGCAGAACGCTGTTGTATGTTTCCACCTGGAAGCTGTATACCTTCTCAAGCTCCTTGTCCAGAAGGGCAACAAAGATCCCTTCGTCTTTATCGGTCCACTTGAACTTGTTCTTTGTGTTTGCAGCCTTGTCCTTGATCTGTTTTTTTGTTTCTTCTTCTTTCAAAGCATCTTTCAGCTGGTCGTAGTTGATGTAGTTGTCTTTCCATGGTGGGTAAACACCGCTTGCTAGCTTGACACTGAATAACATCTTTGGTCTTTGGTTTTTTGGGTTTTTTAATTTGAAAAGATTGCTGCTTCTTTTATTTTTTCTCAAGGGGGAAAAGGCGATTTTAAAAAAAAAAAAATGCTTAGGGGAGAAATAGGCCAAAAAAGTTTACAACCAAGAAATTAAAAATTAAGAAGTAAATTATTGAGAAAATTATAGTCAAACAACTGGATTGTTATATAAATATACAAAAAAAAGCAGCAGATAATGCTTGAATTAATATAAGCTCCTGTGCCCCTGTGATCAATCTAATATTGCAACCAAGAGTTTGTTTTTAATTGTGGAATTAAAGTATTTCAGCGAGGGATACTCTTTAAATTTCGGGAGGCAATACAACCACACGTGGGCTGTGCCTCTTATTTTTGTTAAAAAAATTATTAAGTGAAAGGAGTGAACCGTGAGAAGTCACTCATTCCACACTGTGTGTGCAATTATGCCAAAAAAAAAATATATATATATTCAGAAAAAGGGCAAGATATAGTTTACAGGCAATTGGATTGTACAATGATGACAATGTTTAAAATTATGTGTTTATTTAATTTTGATTTGGAGTTTTTTGTTTCTTTCAATTTGTAAAGATCTTTCTTTTCCACGTGACTGTGCGTAAACAAGCGTCGACTATCTCATCAAACATTCTTTTCTTTTTTTTTCTTTTTCTTATTTTATTCATTTGAAGGATCAGCATAGGTAACTGCCAAAAACCACACCCCCTGATGTCATACTCAAACAACGGAAAGTCCTTCAGAAACAACAGAACCCCCAAAGTAAGCACAAACTGCGATGTGTGCGGGAAAGAACCGTTCAAGTACAAGTGCTCCAAGTGCAAAAGCAGGACCGTCAAGATATGTGGGATGGCGTGCTACAAGGACCACAACGCTGCCGGGGAGCACTATGACCTTCCCGTGGCTGTTGAAACAAAACCCGAAACCACAAACGACAGCACAGAGTTTGGATTTATGATGGAAAACGAAAAAATAAAAAATCTCCTCAAGTACAACACAGTCAAGTACCACCTCCACAAGGTGTACCAGCTGCTCCAGCTAGACCACAGCTCCATCCAGGAAGATACAATCAGTAACAGACAGGACCTTGAACAGGCTGTTGCGAGGTACTTGTCGTGTTTCAGAGAAAACGGGATATACAAAAACGTCGCCATTGAGGAGTTTGTGCAGGTGAGTCTGCAGCTGCTTGAGGAGAACACAAACAAGTAAAAGGGGGGATAATGTGTTTAGAATTTATTATTAGGTATATATATAAGTGATTGTAGGAATACACATGTAAGTCCATTTATGTTAGTGAATGGTTAAAAAAAAAGATAGGGAACTAACCAGGATGGCTAGAACTCACTCTCGTCTTCTTCTTTCAAGTCGTTTCTGGACTTCTGGTCTCTAACGGAGAAGAACTTGATGCCGTACTTAGAGGCGCCGTTGACAGAAGGGTTGACAGACTTGGTGGAGGACATCACAGTGTTGTTTCTGGAGACCTGCTTGTGGTCATCGCCATCAGCAAACTCCTTGTTTTCACCGGCATCGTTCAAGTAGCCGGTTTCAAGAGCAGGAGCTGCGTAGTCAATGTCGCTTTGCTGGCTGTCGTAGACTGGGGCTTGGCCCCCGCTGACAAAGGCATTGTACTTCTGGGCATCTTGCTCCATCTTTTCGTACTCAACTCTCTTTCTGTGGGCATCCAAGCTGCTCATTATGAAGTTTCCACCCATGATGAAGAACAGCAGGATGGAGCATGCGGCAGAGGCCCACATGATGGCCAAGTAGTCGGTGTTGACCTTGGCCTTACCGGAGCCGGAGACTTGCGGGGTCTTGTTGAAGGCCTTTCTGGCAAGAACAACAAGCGGAGTAACAACACCAGCGGCACCGCAACTGAATACGGTGGCCAGAATCTGGAAGAACCAGGACAGCTTGATGACAAAGTTGTGGGTCCAGGAGAAGAAGTAGATCACACCAGCAACAAACTGGAAAATCAAGGCCAACAGAACAAAGGCGAAGTTGAATCTGGATAGGTAGTAGTACATGTTTCTGTTTTTGTTGAAGTCAGTTGGGATGTTTGCTGTTGTGTCAAAGTTGTCTACAGGGGACAGTGGGTAGGCTGGAGACAGGTCGTAGTTGTTGTTTTTAGAGCAAACAGTCTTGCCGCCCCTGGTGCCACACATGCCCCAGAAAGTCCATCTGGTGACGTCGTGGGAAGCAGTTGTGATGTTGGATGTGTTGGCTTCCAACAGGTAGATTTTGTTAATTGGGAAGTGGTCTGTAGTACCAGTGAATACAATTAAGAACAATAGTAGTAGGTTACCTAAAATAAGCAACCATGTGATGATTATTTTGGTGAATCTTGAGCACCCAGTTAAATTCGCAGCCATTATTCTGCAAGAGCAATTAAAATATTATGATAAATAACTTGTCTGTTTTGGTTGCTTCTCTTGGTATTCTTCAATTGAATTAAAGTGATGAATGAACAAAAATAGCAAGAATTAATAGGAAGTTTGTTCTCCTTGTTTTTTTTTTCCAAATATATTATTATTGCTGCTTTATAAAGATGTTTGCTACGTAAATAATTTCAAATTAAGATGTATTGAGCCAAAAAAAAAAAAATAATAAGGAAAATAAACAAACATCTTGGAAAAGATGACAACAGAAATTAACAAAAAACAAACCATTGCGAATAGAAGGCAGTACGTGTGTCTTGGCTAAAGGGTAGCAAAAAAAACAAAAAGAGAGGGAAAAAGCACAAGATATTTGCGTGTGTTTTTTACCCCCCCTTTTTTTTCAACCAAGAAAAAAAGGAGGCTTTTTACCCAACAGAGCAACAAATCAAAAAATAGCAACAACCGTGAGATTGATGAATTTTGAGACAGTCTGCGTATTCCTATCACATGACTTGCGGTATTTCCGAACAATGCTGATATTTATTTTGGTAGCGCATGACGACATCCAGTGAACATAAATTGAAATCAAACTGACGAAACTAACAATGGTCTGTTGTTAGCACACGTTGTTTAAGTACTTGTCATATTCTCAAAATATGTCTAATACTTTTGGAGCAATGCCCTGATGATAATCGTGTAGAGAAAATATCCAAAAGAAACTGTATACTAGCTATATAAAAGTAATTGTCATTTATTTTTTTTGTCATTCTTTATAACCGCTAGTTTAACAGTTGCTTGTCTTTTTTCAATACATTTATCTTCTTTGGTTGAAATTATCAATCTCTTTGTTGTTAAACATAAAATGAAAGATCTTCACACACAAGTGTGTAATCTCTGCTAATTGATTAAACACACTTATTTAAAAAAAAACACGGGGGGATTACACGAAACATTTAAAAAAAAAGGACATAACGCCATTATTACTTGTTTTAAACCACAGTGTCCCAAATAGGAAACAAATTTATTAAAAGCACAAGGCGGCTAGTGGTTTACGCGTAGATAAAATTTGGACTCTTCAAAAAAATAGTTCTAGAGCAAAAAAAGAGCAAAAACTAAAACAATCCATGGACGGTGTGCGTTAAATCGCCTTCTATAAATAAAACACCACTCCAAAAAACAAAAAAAAAGAAATGAAAATTTTTACGGTATGGGCTGCTCGCCCGCCATTTTTTTTTGGCTCAGTGTGTTTTATGGATCTGGGTTCAGCGTTACTTTAATTTTTTTTAGTGGGAATATTTTCAAAAATCATTAAATTTTTTATATATATTTTTTTTTCGTTAGTGGGTACAAATGGTGTTTTCATTGGTAAGAGCAACTTTTTGATCTGTATTTTGGTAATCAATATTGGGATTGTTAAAGTGGTGAAAACCAAGGAAAATATTAGTTTTACAATATATTAATTCACTCTTCATCAAAAACAACACCATACACTGTTTTTTTTAAAAAAATAATCATTAAATTATTCCCTTTGTTATTTCTTTTCATATAATCTATCTGAAACCTTCAAAGAAAACACAAAACAAGAAATTATCCATTGTGACAATCAATTATACCAGAAGTTAAACAAAACAAAAAGTTTACGACTATACAGAAACATCTGATCTATTGATACCTTACAACAACTTAGTTTCAATTTAAAAAACAACAGCAAATAGTTAAGAGTTAATTAAAAAGAAAAAAAAAATAATAATTCGAAAATAAATCAAAAAAAGAATATAACCTTATTTTTTTTTTTCAATATCTAGAATTCATTAGTCTCATTGTCTTGCTATCTTCTTCACAACAAACAACCTTTTATAAGAACCTTCCATAATGTCTTATCAAAACGGTGAAGAATATCCTGAAATGTATGGCCAAGACGGCCAGCAATATGATCCAAATGCTCAGCAATACCAGCAAGAGTTTGATGAGTTTGGCAATCCTATTGGTTACTACGACGAACATGGTCAGTTCTACTACTACGAACAAGACCCATCCGGTAACAACAACTACTACGAGCCACCTATGAACCCAAACAGCACAGAAAACTTTTCTGATTTCTCATATGGCCAAAACGGTAACATGCCTCCGCCAAACGGTGATTTCTACCAGCAAGAGCAACCTAGCGACTCATTTGTCACCGGCGCCAACGGCTGGGACGCCTCCATGGCCCTTGCTGCTGCCTTGCCAAATGACCCATACCCTGCTTGGACCGCTGACCCGCAATCCCCAATCTCCATCGAAGAAATCGAAGATATTTTCATTGATCTAACAAACAGATTTGGTTTCCAAAGAGACTCCATGAGAAATCAATTCGACTACTTCATGACCTTGTTGGACTCCAGAGCCTCCAGAATGTCTCCAGACCAAGCCTTGCTATCCTTGCATGCCGACTACATCGGTGGTGACTCTGCCAATTTCAAGAAGTGGTACTTCGCTGCCCAGCTTGACTTGGACGACGAAGTTGGTTTCAGAAACATGAACCTAGGTAAGCTGTCCAGAAAAGCCAGAAAGTTGAAAAAGAAACAAAGAAAGCAAATGGAAAAGGAAATGAAGGAACAAGGTGAAGCATACAACCCTGAACAAGCCCTTAACGAGCTAGAAGGCGATAACTCCTTGGATGCCGCTGACTTCAGATGGAAAGCCAAGATGAATGTCTTGTCTGCCGCTGATAAGGTCAGACACGTTGCTCTTTACTTGCTATGTTGGGGTGAAGCCAATCAAGTCAGATTTACCCCTGAATGTTTGTGTTTCATCTTCAAGTGTTGTTTGGACTACTTAGACTCTCCTCTGTGCCAACAATCCACTAAACCAATGCCAGAAGGTGACTACTTAAACAGAATCATTACCCCTATCTACAAGTTCATCAGATCTCAAGTCTACGAAGTTGTTGATGGTAAGTTCATCAAAAGAGAAGTTGACCACAACAAAATCGTTGGTTACGATGATGTCAACCAGCTCTTCTGGTACCCAGAAGGTTTGGCCAAGATCATCCTTGACGATGGTACAAAGATCACTGATCTACCTAGTGAAGAAAGATACCTGAGACTAGGTGATGTTACCTGGGAATTCGTCTTCTTCAAGACCTACAAGGAAACCAGAACATGGTTGCATTTGATCACCAACTTCAACAGAATCTGGATCATCCATGCCTGTATCTACTGGATGTACATTGCCTACGTCTCCCCAACCTTCTACACAAAGAACTACCAACAACTAGTCAACAACAAGCCGTTGGCATCTTCCTCATGGGCTGCTGCCTCTCTAGGTGGTGCTCTAGGTTGTGTTATCCAAATCATTGCTACCATTTGTGAGTACCAATTCGTCCCAAGAAAATGGGCCGGTGCTCAGCACTTGAGTAGAAGATTGTGGTTCTTGATAGGTGTTTTGATTGTCAACTTGGCTCCTCCAGTCTTTGTCTTTGTCTATGCCGGAAGAACCATTGAGTCCAAATTAGCCCATGCTATCTCTATCATCTTCTTCTTTGTTTCTGTTGTCACTGTTATCTTCTTTGCAGTTATGCCTTTGGGTGGGTTGTTTACTTCTTACATGAAGAAATCCTCCAGAAAGTATGTTGCCTCCCAAACCTTCACTGCCTCCTTTGCCTCCTTAAAGGGTATTGATATGTGGATGTCCTATTTGGTTTGGGTTACTGTCTTCGGTGCCAAGTTCTCGGAATCTTACTTCTTCTTGATTCTTTCTTTGAAGGATCCTATCAGAATTCTATCAACAACCACTATGAGATGTACTGGTGATTTCTGGTGGAAGGCCAAGCTTTGTGTTCTACAACCAAAGATTGTCTTGGGTTTGATGATCGCCACTGATTTCATTTTGTTCTTCTTGGATACCTTCATGTGGTACGTCTTAGCCAATACCATCTTCTCCATTGGTAAGTCTTTCTACATGGGTATTTCTATCTTAACTCCATGGAGAAACATTTTCTCCAGATTACCAAAGAGAATCTACTCCAAGATTTTGGCCACCAACGACATGGAAATCAAGTACAAACCTAAAGTATTGATTTCTCAAATCTGGAACGCCATTGTTATCTCCATGTACAGAGAACACTTGCTAGCCATTGATCATGTCCAAAAGTTACTATACCATCAAGTTCCATCTGAAATTGAAGGTAGAAGAACCTTGAGAGCCCCAACCTTCTTCGTCTCTCAAGATGACAACAACTTCGAAACTGAATTCTTCCCTCAAGGCTCTGAAGCCGAAAGAAGAATTACCTTCTTTGCTCAATCCTTAGCAACTCCAATTCCTGAACCATTACCAGTTGACAACATGCCAACTTTCACTGTTTTGACTCCTCACTACTCTGAAAAGATCTTATTGTCTTTGAGAGAAATCATCAGAGAAGATGATCAATTCTCCAGAGTTACCTTGTTGGAATACTTGAAGCAATTGCACCCTGTTGAATGGGACTGTTTCGTCAAGGATACCAAGATTTTGGCTGAAGAAACTGCCGCCTTTGATGAAAACGAAGAAAACTCTTCTGCTCCTGATGGCTCCGTTGTTTCCGGTGCCAATGGCGATGCCTTGAAGTCCCAAATCGATGACTTGCCATTCTACTGTATTGGTTTCAAGAGTGCTGCTCCTGAATATACCTTAAGAACCAGAATTTGGGCTTCTCTAAGATCCCAAACTCTATACAGAACCATCTCTGGTTTCATGAACTACGCTAGAGCTGTCAAGCTTCTATACAGAGTCGAAAACCCTGAAATTGTACAAATGTTCGGTGGCAATGCTGAAGGTTTAGAAAGAGAATTGGAAAAGATGGCCAGAAGAAAGTTCAAGTTTGTTGTTTCTATGCAAAGATTAGCCAAGTTTAAGCCTGAAGAAATGGAAAATGCTGAATTCTTATTGAGAGCCTACCCAGACTTGCAAATTGCCTACTTGGACGAAGAACCACCTTTGAACGAGGGTGAAGAACCAAGAATCTACTCTTCCTTGATCGATGGTCACTGTGAGTTACTACCAAATGGTAGAAGAAGACCTAAATTCAGAGTCCAACTTTCCGGTAACCCTATTTTAGGTGATGGTAAGTCTGATAACCAGAACCATGCTGTCATCTTCACCAGAGGTGAATACTTGCAATTGATTGATGCCAATCAAGATAACTACTTAGAAGAATGTTTGAAGATCAGATCCGTTTTAGCTGAATTCGAAGAATTGAATGTCGAACAAGTTAACCCATACGCTCCTGAATTAAGATACGAAGACCAAACCACCAACCATCCTGTTGCCATTGTCGGTGCCAGAGAATACATTTTCTCCGAAAACTCCGGTATTCTTGGTGATGTTGCTGCCGGTAAAGAACAAACTTTCGGTACCCTTTTCGCCAGAACTTTATCCCAAATTGGTGGTAAGTTGCATTATGGTCACCCTGATTTCATCAACAGTATTTACATGAACACCAGAGGTGGTATTTCCAAGGCTCAAAAGGGTCTACACTTGAATGAAGATATTTACGCCGGTATGAATGCCTTATTGAGAGGTGGTAGAATCAAACATTGTGAATACTACCAATGTGGTAAAGGTAGAGATTTAGGTTTCGGTACCATTTTGAATTTCACCACCAAGATTGGTGCTGGTATGGGTGAACAAATGTTATCCAGAGAGTACTACTACTTGGGTACCCAATTACCATTAGACAGATTCTTGTCCTTCTACTATGCCCATCCTGGTTTCCATTTGAACAACTTGTTCATTCAATTGTCCTTACAAATGTTTGCTTTGACCTTGGTCAACTTGAACTCTTTGGCTCATGAATCCATCATGTGTGAATACAACAGAAACAAGCCAATCACTGATATCTTATATCCATTGGGTTGTTACAACTTGGCTCCTGCTATTGATTGGGTCAGAAGATATACCTTGTCTATCTTCATTGTCTTCTTCATTGCCTTCATTCCAATTGTTATCCAAGAATTGATTGAAAGAGGTCTATGGAAGGCTTGTCAAAGATTCATCAAGCACTTATGTTCTCTATCTCCAATGTTCGAAGTCTTCTCTGGTCAAATTTTCTCTAATGCCTTGTTAAGTGATATGACTTACGGTGGTGCTAGATATATTTCTACCGGTAGAGGTTTCGCTACTTCTAGAATTCCATTCTCGATCTTATACTCCAGATTTGCTGGTTCTGCCATCTACATGGGTTCAAGAACTTTATTGATGATCTTATTCGGTTCCGTTTCTCATTGGCAACCTGCTTTGCTATGGTTCTGGGCTTCTCTATCATCCTTGATGTTCTCTCCATTCATCTTCAACCCTCATCAATTCTCCAAGCAAGATTACTTCATTGATTACAGAGATTTCATCAGATGGTTGTCCAGAGGTAATGGTAAGTTCCACAGAAACTCCTGGATTGGTTATATCAGAATGAGCAGAGCCAGAGTCACTGGTTTCAAGAAGAAATTGTTGGGTGATGAGTCTGAAAAGTCTGTTGGTGATGTTCCAAGAGCCCACAAGTCAAACATTTTGATGGCCGAATTCATTCCATGTGCTATCTACGCCGCTGGTTGTTTCGTTGCATTTACCTTCATTAATGCTCAAACTGGTGTTAGAGATGCTGTTACTGTCAATTCCGCTGTCAGAATCGTTATTTGTACTTTGGGTCCAATTGTCATCAACATGGGTGTCCTATTCTTTACTCTAGGTCTATCTTGTTGTGCTGGTCCATTGCTACACATGTGCTGTAAGAAGACTGGTCCAGTAATGGCTGGTTTGGCTCACGGTATTGCTGTCATTGTTGCTTTGATCTTCTTCATTGTCATGTGGGTATTGGAAGGTTTCTCATTCGCAAGAATGTTGATCGGTTTAATTACCTGTATCTTCTGCCAAAGATTAGTCTTCATTGCCATGTCCAGTTGGTTGTTGACCAGAGAATACAAGAATGACTACGCCAACTCTGCTTTCTGGACTGGTAGATGGTACGGATCTGGTCTGGGTGGTTCTGCTTGGACCCAACCAACCAGAGAATTTACCGCCAAGGTTATTGAAATGTCTGAGTTCTCAGCTGATTTCATCCTAGGTCACTTACTATTGTTCTGTCAATTGCCATTAGTTTTGATGCCATTCATCGACAAGTTCCACTCCATGATGTTGTTCTGGTTGAAGCCATCTAGACAAATCAGAGCTCCAATCTACTCTCTGAAGCAATCCAGATTAAGAAAGAGAATGGTCAAGAAATACAGTGTCCTATACGCCTTTGTTTTGATATTGTTTGTAATTGTTATTGCTGCTCCAGCTGTTGCCTCATCCCATGTTTCTGATACCATTGGTTCATCTTTGACCGGTACCTTCAAGAACTTAGTCCAACCAAGACATCAAAATAATAATGATACTGGTAAGAAACTATCCACCTGGAAGGGTCACTACTTGACCCATACTCCATCTTTGAAGACTTGGTCCACCAAGAAGCCATAGATGAAGAATTTGTAAAAAGTTTTTTTATCATAGGATAACGCCCCAAAAAAATCATGCGAGTATTAAAAAGTTGTACGGAAGTAGCTTTCATTCATATTCATGACGAATAAAAAATAAATTTATAAGCAAGTAAACGTATACTTGTATGTATGGAAAAGTATATACAGATGGAAATGTGGCTGTTAAGCTTCATTTTTCAAATTTATTAAGGAAAAAAATAAAAAATTAAGAAAAAAAAAAAAATAGATATAGTGTTTGCAGTTGTTTTGTTTTTTGTATTGATATATCTAAGGGCATCCAGCTCTGAAAGATCATTTCACGGCAGACAATGCTGATGGGATTGTGCTTTGTAGATGTGCATGTATGCCAAGTTATTGTGAAAGTAATTTTAATTCGCCTTTGTGAATGATTAAACCTGTGCGAAAAAAAAACTGATATGGTCGGTCTATATAAAAAAACTCAGCGAGGTTTAATCAATTGGATCAGTGAAAGAGATGATATATATTCAGTTCCCAGGAAACACTTAACTATAAAACAGAACAAAATAGAATTCCTATTCCAATCTATCAACTCACCATGCTTTCATTTATTTACTGCCTTTACTTCTTACTTTCATTTGTTTTGACTGCTGCACAAAAAGGAATCACCACAGGCAACAACATTTTGCCTGTCATTGACATCTTAGGAAACAAGTTTTTTGATTCCAAAACCAGCCAACAGTTCTTCATGAAGGGCATTGCATACCAACCTGCATTGACAGCCGATGAGCTATCCAAACTATCACCAACAGATGCGAGATTCATCGACCCGCTATCGGACCCAGTCACTTGCGATAGGGACATTCCGTTGCTAGCCAAGTTGGGAGTCAATGTCATCAGAGTATACCAAATAGATACTTCCAAAAGCCATGATTATTGTATGCAAGCACTAGCAAAAAACGGCATCTATGTGATTGCTGACTTGAGTGAGCCTGAACAAAGTATAGTCAGGGAACATCCTAAGTTCACCACAGAAATCTTCCAAAGATACATAGACGTGGTCAATGTGATGTCCCAGTATTCCAATATTCTAGGATTCTTTGCCGGCAACGAAGTGACCAACGACAAAACTACGTCTTTGGCCTCGGCATATGTCAAAGCATCAGTCAGAGACATCAAAGCATACATGAGAAAAGCTACCGCAGATGGCAAGATCCCAAGACCTGTTCCCGTTGGATACTCAACAAACGATGATCCAGATGTTAGATTGCAGTTGATGGACTATTTCTTGTGTAACACCAAGCCAGAAGAAGCTATTGACTTTTATGGTGTCAACATCTATGAGTGGTGTGGTTACTCAAGCTATGTCAGCAGTGGCTACAAAGAACGCACTGAAGAGCACCGCGACTATCCGATTCCATTGTTCATGAGTGAATTTGGCTGTAATTCATACAGACCAAGACCTTTCACAGAGGTTGAGGCTATTTTCTCTCCATTGATGAATGATGTTTGGTCAGGTGGCTTGGTATACATGTTCTTTGAAGAAGAAAACGAGTACGGCATTGTCAGAAGAGTATCCCCAACAAAAGTTGACATTTTGCCTGAGTTTGAAAACTTGGCCAAGCAGTACAACAAAGTAGATCCTAAGAAGCTTACAAAAGCCGAGTATATCACCAAGTTGCAAGCAAAAACTCAAAAAACATACACTTGCCCAGCAATTTCACCTTCATGGCAAGCAAGGGGAGATGAATTGCCACCAACTCCTGATTTCAAAAAGTGTAAGTGCTTGGAGTCGTTGCCATGTGGATTGACCAAGGAGTTGCAAACAAAGGAGATGTATAAGAAGCCATTTGACATTCTTTGTGACATAGTTGATTGTAGTGATATTGGATACGCAAATGGAATGTACGGTGATAATTCGGATTGCTCAAAGCAGGAGCAGTTATCCTATATTATGAGCAAGGTTTACTACTTACAAAAAGGTCAACAAGGTTGTCCGTTGCAGGACATTTTGCCTCAATACGTCAAATTCAATAAAGACTTTTCCGATATTTCAGAGGCTGATGAGAAAGACTTTTGTTCAGCTGTTGCTTTAGAAGCTAGCAAAAGATCTGTGAAAAAAGGATCCAGTGTATCTAATGGCCCATCTGTGTTCAGAAAAAACCAAAAAAGCTTGGCTCCAGGCAAGGACAACATGATGAGTGATTCCGAAAAACAGCCAAACACAGATGGTCAGACTGTAGAAGCAATCAAAGATTCTCAGGGCATGATGGTACCTAAAAACAAAGCTCAAAAGAATGGCGCTGTCAAAATAAGTGCTAGCTTGTGCTGTTTGATTGCATTGATGTTTTTGCTTGCATTGATGTTTTTGCTTGACATGTAAAGTAACTAAGATTATACTTTTTGGGAGTTTCAACAATCAAGAATATGCCATAATTTTTGAAGAATTCTACAGTGAATATATAACAAAAAAAATATAAAACTTTTGCATTTTGTTAATGTGTCTATTTCTTTGGACCCCAGTTGATTCCAAACATGGAACTTACTTTGGAGACTCCTGCTGCAGTTTGCTCGGCAATGTTCTTATTTACAGGCTTGGCTAAGTAATGTCTTCTCTTACCGTTGACGTCCAAGTACATCAACACAAAGTCAGGTTTGAACTTCTTGTCTGATTCTATAGCTTCAACGAAGACAATACCAACCTTTCTGGCCGATTCCACTTGTATTCTCAAGAAGTATCTCTCTCTTCCGTCTGGTCCTTGTTGTCTCATTGAGCTGATTTGTCTGTTTCTGGTCCATGTGTCATCCATTCCCCCGGCAGACAATGCCTTCAGCTTTTCGGTGTGTTTCTTCCCAGTCTTTGGATCGACGTAATCATTACATTCCAACATCTTTCTGCAAGTTTCATCGTCTTCAACCAAGTTCACTACCCTGTTGAATATCATGGTGTCCCCATTTGGCGAAAATAGCTCAGTTCCCAGCAAGTAAGCAACAACTCCGAATAAACCAACAGATACAGCAACCACAGCACCGTTGAAGGTGAAAGAGGTGGCTCTTCCTAACTTGGTCCATACTGACTCAGATTGACTGTTGAAGTGCACCCTGCTGTGGGAAAAGTATCTTTTGCTGTTGATCTTAAGAAGGTTATGTGATTTTGATAGTGTTCTTGTTTGAGTAGGAAGTCTATAGCTTAATCCAGATTTTAGTATAAGTCTGTTCATTTTTTAGGAATATATATATAGCTGTTTTATACTGTCTTGGGAGAAGTAATGATGATTATTCTCCGTATTTGTATGATTTGCTGCTTGGCGTTTTCATGTCATGATTCTATTTTTTGGAAGAGAACCAAATCCGAAATTTTAAAATTAAAAAAAAAAATTTTTTTTTGGTGTATATCTCCTATATCCGACACATACTTACCAGTTAAGGGGAACGCAAAAATAAATCAGAAAAATTTTGATTTTGCTAAGTGTATTAGTTTGGCGGGTTGAAATTTTTTACTCTATTTTGGTTATTTTCTTTTCCGGTAGATTCTTATTGAGAATTAATCCTAAATCCGAAAGTAACAGTCTTACTTTGCAGATTTCATTGCTCTGTGGTACCGCCTTGGCTTGCCCAATGTGTTTAAGTTTATCTCCGACGCTAGTTATCATTGTTTCAAAGAACGCACGTGATTGCCCTTGTAGTATAATCGGCAGTATGTGGTCTTCCGGCGATCACGATCGGGGTTCGAACCCCCGCTAGGGCTTTGTTCATGATTTATTGCGTTCTTTGACTGTGTAGCGTAGGAAATTTATAATAAAACACGTTGGTAGGAGTTAAGCACCTAACCATTAATGCTCTGGAAAAAAATATCTGGAAGGTAAAAACAACTCAGCCTTCGGGTTTATTATCACTCTCGATAAGAATTTGCAAGAAGATTATAATTGATTTAGAGGTAATATTTTATTATTTTTTTTTTTTTGTTAAACGAAGTCACCAATTGATAAGAATGGACCTTTACTTATTATCAGAATCAACAGTTTTATTTTCTTTTATTAGATCTTGTTCATATATAGTCTTTTTCTTTTCCGTATACTGCTATTTACATTGATTGCTTCTTAGTGAAGCCATCTATTCTATTTACAATTTATTCTGCATCTTGTTCCTTGATATTTTCTTTGATTTGCTTGACTTGTTCGGCTACCTTGGCATCTCTGGCTTTCTTTGTAAGTTCCAGTTGCTCAGCATGTGTGATTTTACCAGCGTTGATGTCTGTTTGGGCCTGTAGCTCCTCTTGAATCATTGGACCAAAGAACTCCTTACTGTTGTATATGGAAAACCCAACGGCTAGTAAAACCACTGAGTAGTCAAAACCTGACATTTTATAAAATCTCATTATGTATTGTGAATATGTGTTGAAGAAGGAGCAATAGTTAAGTCTATTGGTTGAATGTTCGGTTAAGAGGCAGTACTTTTGAATTTCTATAGAAGTTTCAAGAATTTTTGTTTGTTTTTCATCGTTCAGTGTCAGAAACAACAAAAGTTAATTAATTTAAAGCCGAAAAAACATATCACGTGAAATGTGTATTATTTTTTTGTTACACTTTTTTCCACAAAAAAATAATGTTTTAAGTGTACAGCATCCTGCTGCCGTTCACCAGATTCTGGTGGCGATTAGCAGTTGAAGTTAACTCACATGTAAGACAGCAAAAGTGTATTTTCTTTAGTAGATGTAACAGCAGCATTATCTTCAGATAATAATAATTACGCTGTTTTATTAAACATAGCTGCACCACAGCATTAACATATTTTATTACTACTTTATCTATTCCAAATTAATAAAACCTTATTAAAATTCCCCGATACGGAAAGACTAATTTTTTTTTGCTCTTCCAAGAAGAAAATTACAGATTGGAATAATGCTAGATTTTCCGAAAAGAGTAATTTTTGCTAGCAAGTTGTCTGAAAAACATGTTAGAATCTGAAAAAAAACAAAGAAAAGGCAAAGCGTTTACGAAAGAAGTGATAAAAAAACATCTACACAAAAAAAAAAAGGAGCAAATGCTGGGATGTTGGATTTTGTGGAAATCTAAAATGGGAAAAAAAATAAAGAAGCACACATACATTTATTTTTGAGTGTAATTATTTGTTGGAAAATGTTTTTACTCTTTTAGGAAATATTTGCTAGCAAAGTTATTTTACATTGACTTTTTGCACTCTTTGTTGGAATTTGGTGGTAACAGGAGGAAAAAAAAAAAGAAATAGGAAAAGTAAAATCTTTTAGCTACTTGGAATATATTATTGAACACTATATTGATTAAAGAGATTAAACAATCCTTAAGTCCACCACGCAATAGATATATCAAAAATGGCCAAACAATCTTTAGGTATGTACATCTACCAATGCTCCCGCACGATGTTATGAAGGAGAAGTCGATTATGGTTTAAAAGAATACGTTTATGAAAATGCAAGTTTATTACATGAAGAGATGTAAGAAGAACTGAACCACTAGCAGCAAATGGATATGTGAACAACACTGAAGAGCTAGATACACAAGAAGACATGCAACAAAATACGATAGAACACATACCGCGATTAATGGAAAAAAGTGACAATTAATATGAATATAGCATTTAACAGGTGTGCTTTTTGAATAGAACAACTGTAACAAGGCATGCTGAATTTATTTGCGCCAGCAATATAAATAATGAAAAAGTTCAATAAACGAGATATAGAGGAATTTTCCTTTTGCTGAATTATCAGAAAACCATGAAAAGAATAATAATAAAGTATAAACAAGAAGTGATTATACTGAGAGATGTTATGAATATTATGCTCTTATGGAAAGTAAAAGAAGGGATTAAAAAGATAATTTTTGTTACATGAGTTTTACAAGTTCATTTAAACTCAATTAGAATAGCTGTATCACAGCAAAAAAAAGAAATCACTACAATTAAAGAATTGTTGAATTGATAGCTATGAAATACAGGAGTTCAAGATCTAAAGCTAATAAGCAGGCAATAGTTCTGAAGAGTTCTAAGAACAATTTGTAAATGAATTATTCTTATTTGGTATTTCATAATCAAGACAATTTCAAGATGCGTTCAACTTCAGAAACACCTAATTCAGAGATAATAAACACCATTGCACAATAAACAACTTAAATCAACTGATCATACTTTATAACAGCTGATCTTTAAGATCAGCAACCATCAAGACAAGTTATAACAAAGTTTACTAACAATTAACACATTAATTACTCAATTTCCATTTTAAAACAGACGTTTCCAGTGATAGAAGAAAATCCAGAAAGGCTTACTTCACCGCCGCCTCTTCCGAAAAGAGAAAAATGATGTCTGCTCCATTATCTAAGGACTTACAAGCCGAATACGGTATCAAGTCTATCCCAGTCAGAAAGGATGATGTTGTCAAGATCGTCAGAGGTTCCAAGAAGGGTTCTGAAGGTAAGATCTCCTCTGTTTACAGATTGAAATACGCCATCCAAGTCGAAGGTGTTACCAAGGAAAAGTCCAACGCTGCCACTATCCCAGTCAACGTTCACTCCTCCAAGGTTGTCATCACCAAGTTACACTTAGACAAGGACAGAAAGGCTTTAATTGCCAGAAAGGGTGGTAACATTTAAATTGGATCTTAAACTATATTAATAACTATATATTTTCGAACTTAAGAACACAATTGAATTAAACAGATACAAATAAAAAAAATAAGAAAGACTTTGGTGTTTTATTCATTACATCTTGTTTAGCTATTGCTATTGCAAATCTCATTAGCTGTGGTCACAACAATGTTATTCGGCTTATCACGTTTGCACAGAAAAAAAAAAGTCCTACACGAAAAAAACGTAAAGGGAATGATCACAAATGAATTTTTTTTTTGTTACCTTTGAGAAAAAAAAGGGAGGGATATTGAGGATGTATGGTGTTTTGTGACTCCACAATCATTGGATATTGTGTTACTTTGACTTGATTTTAAGCCATAAAGAAAATATAATGTAGTTTATACCAAAATTATTAGCAACACCAACACGAGTTATTAGACATGAGTAAAGATAGTCATTCGACAGGCTCATCTGCAATGAAAATGGCAGCTGATAACCATCAACCTAGAACCAAGAGGTCTAGTAGATTTGATATTTACCAAAACGTTGACAGCTCAAATTCAAACTTGTCAGTGGCTTCTGGAGAAAAAGAATTAACTCCAAACACAGCAGCAACAATACTCAGCCAACCATTGGTCAACAAAACAAGAAATAAACAACCAGACTCAGATTTGTCTTCATCTATGTTCAAAAAGAAATATCTGGACAAGGCCAACGAGGAACACTCAAGCCTGAATATCTCCAGTGAACTGCAGAAAACCCAGTCTGAAAAAAGTAAACTGAAAAAGAAGAAAAAGAGTCTACAAGATCAAGTACATGCCAAATTGAGTAGCCACTCCATATCTCCCGGTCAGCTATACGCTACTGAATCGGGTAGATTGTTCCATGCGGGTAAGATCCTTATTGTTTTGGCTGGCCTTCCTGCAAGATCGAAAACGAAACTCGGAGTAGCCTTGACTAGATACTTGAGATGGTTGGGTGTGAAGACTCAAATCTTTCATGCTTCTGATTATAGACAACGCGAAGGTTACATAGTTGATGAGGAGTCTTATAATCCAAATACCAAGGACGAAAGCAAACAACTCACTTTGGACAGTCTTTGTGCTGATACTGAGTACGCACCAGATAGAGAAACGAATGCGAAAAAGAAAAGCGGCATAGCCAAGAGACGGAACTTCATCAACAAGTGTCTCATGGATATTGACGAATTCTTCTTTGATGACCAGAACAACTCGCAAATAGCCATCTACGACGCGTTGAATGTAACCGTTGAGGAAAGAGATATGTTGAATAAGAGATACTCCCAGGGTGAGAAGGGCCACACCCAAGGGTGCAGTGTTTTGTTTATTGAAAGCATAGTGACTGACAAGGGCTTACTACAAAGAAACATCGATGCTGCAGTGAACTCGCAAGATTATGCTGGGTGGGATCACCAAGCCGCGCTTGATCACTTTATGCAAAGAATAGAAAGAAACAAAAAGGTATATGTTGAAGTTGGAGGCGAGAAGGAGAACCACCTAAGCTTTGTGAAGTACATTGACTATGGTGAGACCTTGTATGTGAACAACAGCAATCACAGTTATTTGATAAATATGATCATTTCCTTTTTGATGAACCTAAAAGAAAAGAAAGGCAGAGTGTACTTGTCGAGATGCGGGAACAGTGACTATGACAAGTACAACGACGATGAGATTTTGAATGAGGAGGGTATTGAGTTTTCCAAGAAGATGGCTGATGTTGTGATCACGCGTATCAACAGTCTTCGAAAGAACACCCACCAAGCAGCAATAAGCCCTGTTTCGCCATTTTCAACGGACTTCAGCATAGACGACTTGAAAACACAAGTATCTGTTGACAGAAGCCTGAACATGGGTAAGGTGAACAAAAGACAGATATCTAGACACGACGGGTCCGATGAGGACTCAGTGGTTGTGTTCTCGGCTCCTAGAAAGAGAACATACGACACAGCGCAGTTCTTCCTGAAAAAGGGCATTGCCGTTCGGAAGAAGCTGGAGTTGAAGCAGTTGAATCCGGGGGTGATTGCTGACATGTCGCTTGAGGAGGTGAAGGCAAAGTACCCGGACGAGTTCAGCGAGTTCCTGGAGAGCCCTTACTTCTACCGGTTCACGAAGGGGGAGTCGTACCACGACTTGGCCTTGCGCATGGGGTCTTTGATCTACGAGATCGAGCGTATGAACGGGGATGTATTGATCATAGCGCATGAGTCTGCACTTCGGATCATCTACGGGTACTTGATGGCGAAATCCGCCAAGGACATACCGACCTTGGAGTTTGACAGGGAAAACGTGATTGAGGTGTCTTTTGGGCACTATGAAAACAAGGCTGTAAAGTTGCCAGTTTTGTGATTTTATATATTCATATTTGTTATTTTTTGCGATCGGAACGAGCAAATTTTTGTATTGTTTGTGAATGTATTCAAGTGGAAGCAAAGGACAATAGTGTTAGTGTGACTGCAACTCTACCTACAACTCTACCTACAACTTACTCTTTTTGGTGCCATAAGCCAATCTTTCCTCCTCCGTTGCGAAGACAGCCTCCAACAGGGCCTTGTTGATGGTCATGGCCTTGCTGAAGTCTGAGACCTCATTGAAGATCTGCACTGAGAATCTGACGTACAGAACCCCGCCGTGGAAGACCAATGGCGCGTAGTTCTTGTACACGGAGATACTCTTTTCTTCCAGCAAGCTTCTGATTGTGGCCAGGTAGACCATTGGGGACTTTGTGAGTTTGTTGTGGACTCTGGCGTACTTTGACAAGTTGATTGGGATGGAGAGGCAGAACATGCCGACTGGGGTGAGTGTGCCTTGTTTGTTGTCCAGCAACTTGGGCTCATAGTGGTCGTACAGGTCGTTTGTGGATGACTTGTCAACGGTGAGGATCTTGGAGCATGCCTCGACGGCCTGTTTGGACAGGGTCTTCTGGTACTTTCTGATGTTGTCCTCCCCGCCGCATACCTCGGATCTGAACTTGATGGCGGTCTCAATCGAGCTGTAGACGGAGTAGTTGATGGTGCCGACCTTGGAGAATCTTTCAACAAGCAAGGACTCGTCTTTTTTGATGTTGTCGTAGTTGAGGTTGTAAGTCCATGAAACAGGCTGGGTGTGCAACAAGTGGTGCCACTCCTTCTGGGCGTAGATGATTGCACAGGACTTAGGAACAGAAACCCACTTGTGCAAGTTCCCAGTAAAGAAATCAGGCTTCAAGGTCTCCAAGAACTTCAGGTCGATCATGCCCGGGGCATGGGCACCGTCGATTACCTGTTTGACTTTGTACTTCTTGCACAGCTTGATCAGCTCAATGTACGGCATGACCACACCCGGCATGGAGGAGATACAGTCAAACAGACAGTACACAGTCCCCTTGAAGGCTTTGTTGGCGTAGATGGACTTGAAGTGAGCCTCGAACTTGGCTACAATCTCCTTGTTTGTCAATGGGAAAGTCAGGTCAATGTACTTGTACTTCAACCCGTATGTCTTGTTCATGAAGTCGATTGTGTTTGAGCATGCCCCGTAGGTTGTGCTTGGCATGACAACAACATCGTTTTCAAAGTCGAATGGGATCGATCTGAAGAATACATTGACCCCAGTTGTGGCGTTTTGGACCAAGGCGACGTTCTTCCAGTTCAAGCCAAGGTAGTCGGCAACGGCCTTGGCTTGTTTTTTGTACTCAAGAGGCCCTTCGATGTACTCGTACTCGTCAGGGTAGCTCTCGTGCTTCTTGACACTGGCGATTTGGGCATCAATCACCATGGCAGGGGTTGTCCCGTATGAGCCGTGGTTGACGACGTTTACTGATGGGTCAAGGTAGGTGTAGTATTGTTTTCTGAACTCTGAACCGAATTGGGGCATAAAGGATTGAGGTTGTGAGATGTTTCTATGGTGTTGTTAGTTTGTTGAGAAAAGAGTGCACATTTTGAGAGAGTTACGTTTAAATATAGCAGATTGAACAAAAGTAATTTTTTAAAAAAAAAACATTTCAGTATTTGTTTATGAGTCAGTCTTTTAAGTTGCCTTTTTTTTTTCAAAAAACTGTGAAAAACCGATATGGGTCCGGAGCTAAGCCTACAGCTTAGGTAAAAAATAATGACTCTGCGTCGGAAAAAGAGCAAAGAGAAGGAGAAAGAGATAAGAAGATAAGCTAAACGGTTATGAGCATGATGTGTTTGGAACAGTATGAGTCACAATGGTTGTTAGGTATTGTTGTAAGAGTCATAAAAGAAAACGAGGCTGTTCATAGTGTGGTGGTAGTAATGCTTTTTTTCGTAGGATAGAGTAAAGCCTCTTCTACTTATCTTTTTTTTTATTTTTTTTTACTGAAGGCACTGTTTAGACAGATTTGATGAATGTGTTTAGTTTCATTAGAGTTGTATGAACAAATCAATGTTAAATATAGAAAAGCATTGCTAATAAGGAATAGTTAATTTGTTTCTTATAAAATGAACCGGTTTTTGCTGGTTAATGGACAGAGCAAATATTCATTTATACACTTCAATGATAAAATAGATAACAATAAAAAAAGGAAGAGTAGTTAAGGTTTTGTATTTTGTTAAATATATTGCTGATCTTAGAATGACACGTGATGTCTAATTAGTTGTCACGTGCACCTTTTTGTATCCCATGGATAATATTTTAAGAAAAAGGAGAAATTATCCATCATTTAAAGAAATACTTCATCAACTCTCACGTGATTTACTTGCAATAACAGCACATCGCTACCATTACTATACGTACTCTTATATCCGCCACATACTAAGCAAAAAAACACAGACACCGCTTCCATTCTCTTAAAAAAAAAACAAAAAAAAGAATCAGATGATCTACTTTTTTTTGGTTTTTCCTCAGACACGCACAAGTTCCACTAAACCCACAGCCAAAAAAAAGAAGAAGAAGAACTACAAACAGGCAAAAATACCATATATATAAGGAAATATACGCCCTGTGCGCCTAAAAAAAAACAAAATACTGGAATTCACCTTTGGATTTCTTTTTTTTTTTTTTGTCAACGAAAAAAAATTTTCTTACTGGTTGTGTCCTTCTGTTTTATTTAAAAACGCTATCTTGCTGTTTATCAGAATCAGCTATCATATGTGTATTTATTATAAATATTTAAATTAAAGGTTATTTCATTAACAAAAGAAAACTTTATCTCAAACCAAGTTAAACATTATTAAACACACTTAAAAATGGAATCTGCTTTAGCCTGGACTGTCAAGTTAAACCCTCAAACCGCCATCACCGCTCCTCAATACAGAAAGTCTTCTATCATCGGTACAATTGGTCCAAAGACCAACAACCCAGAAGTCTTAGCTGAACTAAGAAAGAACGGTTTAAACATCGTCAGAATGAACTTCTCCCACGGTTCTTACGACTACCACCAATCCGTCATTGACAACGCCAGAAAGTCTGAGGAAATCTTCCCAGGCAGACCTCTAGCCATTGCCTTGGACACCAAGGGTCCTGAAATCAGAACCGGTACCACCACCAACGAAGTCGACTACCCAATTCCTCCAAACCACGAAATGATCTTCTCCGTTGATGACAAGTACGCCAAGGCCTGTGACGACAAGGTCATGTACTTGGACTACAAGAACATCACCAATGTCATCTCCAAGGGTAAGATCATCTACGTCGATGACGGTGTTTTGTCCTTTGAAGTCTTGGAAGTCTCTGACGAAAAGACCTTGAAGGTCAAGTCCTTGAACGCCGGTAAGATCTGCTCCCACAAGGGTGTCAACTTACCAGGTACCGATGTTGACTTGCCAGCTCTATCCGAAAAGGACAAGGCTGACTTGAGATTCGGTGTCAAGAACGGTGTCCACATGATCTTCGCCTCCTTCATCAGAACCGCCCAAGATGTCCTAACCATCAGAGAAGTCCTAGGTGAAGACGGTAAGGATATCAAGATCATTGTCAAGATTGAAAACCAACAAGGTGTCAACAACTTCGACGAAATCTTAGCTGTTACTGACGGTGTCATGGTTGCCAGAGGTGACTTAGGTATTGAAATCCCAGCTCCTCACGTCTTTGCTGTCCAAAAGCAATTGATCGCCAAGTGTAACTTAGCCGGTAAGCCAGTCATCTGTGCCACCCAAATGTTGGAATCCATGACCTACAACCCAAGACCAACCAGAGCCGAAGTCTCCGATGTTGGTAACGCCATCTTGGACGGTGCTGACTGTGTCATGTTGTCCGGTGAAACCGCCAAGGGTATCTACCCACAAAACGCCGTCAAGATGATGGCTGAAACCGCTTTGATTGCTGAGCAAGCCGTTGCTTACCAACAAAAGTACGATGAAATCAGAAACTTGACTCCAAAGCCAGTCTCCACCACCGAAACCATCGCTGCTGCCGCCGTTGCTGCTTCTTACGAACAAGGTGCCAAGGCCATCGTTGTCTTGTCCACCACCGGTACCACCTCCAGATTGGTCTCCAAGTACAGACCAGAAGTCCCAGTCATCTTAGTCTCCAGAAACGACAGAGCCGCCAAGATGGGTCACTTGAACAGAGGTGTCTACCCATTCGTCTACTCCAAGGCCGAAAACAAGGACTGGTCCGCTGACGTTGAAGAAAGATTCGCCTACGGTATTGAAGAAGCCAAGAAGTTCGGCTTCGTCTCCGAAGGTGACGCTGTTGTCTTGGTCCAAGGCTCCACTGCCGGTGCCGGTCAATCCAACACCTTGAGAATTGTCAAGGCTTAATTTTGTGGTCCAATAAAACAGGCATTTAGTCCTAGAAATTTTCTCTTATATAGCAAGCAAAATATAAAAACAAAAACCCCTTGATAAAGTTATGACTTTTTATCGATGAATTAAGCAAATTGTAAATGATACTTTTTATTTTGAATGTTGGTTGCTTACTCCGACAGCAATGGATAAAACTTGAGAACCATGTACCGCTCCCAGTCCCCTATGACTCCGCACGAGTCGTCCTCGAACTGGTGGCTCTTCACAAGCATGTCCAAGTAGCACACAATATTGTCCAGTCTGGACTGCTGGTTGGCCTTCTTCAGCTTGTTCAGGAACACCATCAAGAAATCAACATCCTCCAATGACGGGTGGATCCCATACCGAATTGTGGTCTCCACCCAGTCCTTCAGCAGGGCCTTGATCTCAGCCACCTTTGCCTTCGACTGGAAAGTCAACGGCTCCAGCACGTGCAGGTTGTTTTTGTTGGGTGAGTTTCTGATGCTTTTGTCGATGATGAAGAAGTCCTTTGTTTTGAGGACGTTGTTCTCCTTTGCTCCCGAGCCAAGCTCCTGCTCCTTTTTGGTGCTGACTTTGATTCTCTTCACACTGTCCATTGGTGTGGTGGTATTTCTGAAGCTATATTCGTAAACATTCCCGTCCTTGCTCGCAATGCTGCTGCCTTTGGCCTGGAACTGGAACTTCTGCTCAAAATAAAGCTCATTGAGGATCTCCACCGGCAATTCATACAGCATTTCCTTGTCGTCGTTGTTGATCAGCTTGACGAGGGTTTCTTTACTGTGTGTGCTGTTCCTTTTGCTTGGGGATTGGCCTTTGGCTTTGCCTTCGGGGGTTTTGAAGATGGAGTCCAGGTCCAGCGGCAACTGTTTCAAAACATGTCTGTTCTGGGCCACCTCGTCCGTGTAGTTCTCAAGCTGCATGATCTGCAGGGATATGCCCTTGATGTCCTCCAGCTTGTCCTTGTTGACCATCAGTCTGACCAGGGTGAAGTAGTCGTTCCCCATGCGGGCCAGCAACCGCTCGTCGATGTCCATCCAGCTGTCGTAGTTCAGGGTCTTGCTCAGACGCTTCACCTTGTTCCCCATGCCGCCGTACTTGCTCACAACATTGCCCTCCAGCTGGACAACAACAATGACTCCGATTTTCCTTACTCTCCTGTAAAGATGCCTCATGTTGTCCAGTCTGTCATAGAGGTACTTCGCAAACCGCTTGATGAACACGGATAGTTCCCACATAGTCACAAAGCGTATGTGGTAGTTGATGGTGCATGATATGGTCTTTGGGATGTAGTAGTCCCTGTCTGCGACTTTGTTCTTTGTGTATACCTCGTCATCCTTGAGATCAAACACATTGTCAAAAAACCTTTGGGGGACACTGTTGGTGTGGCCTTTTTTGATGATGCTGTGGTTCAGCAACAATTGATAGAAATCGCTGTACGACTGCCGGTCATGCTTGAAGTGGGATACGATATCGTGCTTGAGTCTCTTGATCGTATACTCGTCAGTGTTCAAGATGGCCTTGTTCTTCACGATTGGATGGTTCATTTTGGTGAAGATGTCAACAATGGAGGACCCAAACACAGGCAGCTTGTGGATGGGGATGTCTTCGAGTTCTCTTTCATACTGAGATTTTGTTAATACAATCTTGAGACCATTGGGTTTCACAGCATTCAGCACGATCTTGTTGAGATACAGGAAATCATTGGTCACGCTTATGCTCACGTCGCAGTTTGTGAGTTGTTTGATTTTTATTTTCAGCAGGGTTGCCTTTCTTTCGATTGAATGCTTATCGACTTCATCCATGTAGTCAAAGAACATACCCTCATCAACAGAGATAGGAACGACTGTATCGAACTGTGTGCTTGTATACTCATAGAACTTTGTGAGGATATTTTTGTACTCCTCGATTTGCAGGTCCAGGCAGTAGAACCTGATCTTGCTTGGGTTTCTTGCCATGTACTCATCGTACTTCTGCTTGCCTGTCTTGAAGGTATCATGTCTGCTTATGTTCATCACATTTTTGGCAATGTAGTTCAGACTGATGATTTCGGAGTTGCTGCTGCCATTGGATACCAGAATGCAGTGCTCGTTTATGCTGATGTTCTGGTTAGTCGCCCTGTTGAATTTGAGGAGTGATCCAAACACAAAAAAAGAGTCAAAGTCTATGTAGTAGATGATCCTGCTGCCCTGTGAGACTTTGATCTTCAAGTACCTTGACCTGAGCTGGAGTTTTTCCATTGATATGAAGTGTAGTCTTGATTTTTTGTAGAAGTCCGAAATAAAGTTTGCATCGTTGCAGTCAACATCGTTTTTTCTGGTGGTCAAGATGGAATTGGTCTCTATGCACTGTGTTACCCAGTCCGAGCTTACTATGGGGATATTTAGCTTTGAACTGACATTTTGCTGATCTGATATTACATATGAGGTTGACTTCTTGCGAGGTATTCTGCACACAGAGCCGCCATTGGTGCTTATGAGCTTGATCAAAACAACCCTGTCTATTTTTGTATATCCATTGATGTGGAACTCTATGTTTGTGAATATGGGCATTTATGGTGTGTGGGGAATCACGTGACACTCATTTAAACTGCAATACACCCACAATCCAATATAAAATGTCACTGAAAACTAACTCTTCACAGAAATATAGATATAAGATAATATGTAAATAAAAAAGGGAAAGGTAGAATTACGATCTCCAAAAGAAAGATTAGACAAAAAAGAGAAGAGAGCAAATGGGTTGGTGTTATGTCCGAATACTACTACTTTCTACAAAAGGGTGTGTTATATCATTATAATTATCATACACGTGAGTATTTCTGTTATAGAGAGTATACTGCTTTTTTTTTAATGGATAATTAACAATGCGGAGATAAGCATATACCATATATGAAAAATAACACTGATTATATATTCCTATTTATGATGTTATTATTATTGATAGTAGTTACCCGAATGATTTTACTCCAATACAGAATATCCCAATAAGGAAACCACTACAATTATATCCTTTTTTTTTTTTGCTGTGAATTCCTTTAGCCGCCAATCGTCATCTTTTTTTCCTTTTTCCCTTTTTGGTTTCTTTTTTTCTTTTTTTCTGTCTCCCAACAAATTTTTGTTCACATTTGATGTTCAACACACACATCGGATCAATACTATAGAGCAATACACACACCAATACGCATACACACACTCACAAAATGGCAGGTATTTTGGAAAGATTAAAAGACATCGAAGATGAAATGGCCAAAACCCAAAGAAACAAGGCCACAGAAGGCCATCTTTGTAGACTGAGAGCACAGCACGCCAAGCTGTCCAGAGACTTGATTGCCAATGCAACAAAGTCATCCGGTGGTGGTGAAGGTTTTGATGTGAAAAAGGGTGGTAATGCCACAGTTGGCTTTGTTGGTTTCCCCTCCGTTGGTAAGTCCTCCTTGCTGAATGCCCTGACCGGCAGAGAAATCTCCGAAGCAGCTGCATACGAGTTCACAACCCTGACTGCCCAATCAAGTATCATCAAAATCAACGGCTCAAAGGTCCAATTCCTGGATTTCCCCGGTATCCTGGAAAACGCCAACCAGGGTTACGGTAGAGGTAGACAGGTCATTGCGTCATACAGAAACTGTGACTTGCTGTACATTGTCCTGGACATCTCCAAGCCCTTGAAGCACAAGGAGATCTTGGAAAGAGAACTGAAGGCTGTGGGCATAAGAATCAACAAGGCCAAGCCGGATATCCTCATCAAGAAGAAAGAAAAAGGTGGTCTGTCAATCACAAATACTGTCCAGCTGACCCACCTGGACTTCGACCTTGTCAGAACCATCATGCACGAATATAGAATCAACTCAGCCGAAGTCGCATTCAGATGCGACGCCACCGCGGATGACCTGATCGATGCCCTGGAAGAGGACCAGAGAAGATATATCCCAGCCATCTACGTCCTGAACAAAGCGGATTTGTTGTCGGCAGAAGAACTCGAGCTGCTGTACAGAATCCCAGACTCGATCCCTATCTCATCTAATAGCAAGTGGAACCTCGACTCGCTGCTGGAGTATACCTGGGAGAGATTGGACCTGGTCAGAATCTATACAAAACCTAAAGGTAGAATCCCAGACTTCGAGGACCCGGTTGTCTTGAGAAATGATAGAAGAACAGTCAAGGATTTCTGTATGAACATCCACAAGTCCTTGGTTGATGACTTCAAGCAAGCCGTTGTCTTCGGGTCCAGTGTCAAGCATCAGCCTCAGTACGTTGGTTTGACCCATGTTTTGGAAGATGAAGATGTCATTACTATATTAAAGAAATAAGTCTATATATGTATTTTACTCTTTGATTTACTATTCTAAATGACTTGCGTTCTGCAGGTTTTGCAAAACTTCAAAGCTCTTGTGATCTATTCCTTTCAGACCCTCCCCATTGCTGAAGTAGTCTGCATCATATACGTTTTTTGTCAATTCAAAGGTGCTTTCGTACCGCAACTTGGAAACCCCGTACGTCATGTCTTCCTGCGCATTGACCATATCCTGCAAGGACTTCATAGTGTTTACCTCTTCCTGATCAGCGAGCGGCATCAACAAAGTCACTGAGCCCTGAAGACCAAAGCATAGTATCAAAGGTCTTGAGTTTCTTATCACAGAGTTTTCTTTGATAATTTCCACGTTTTTGATGATATCCCCCATGTAGATGCCACACACTTTATCAAACTTGTACGGCAGGTCCCATACATTGTCGTCCCTGTTCTTGCTGAAGTCAAGTTTCTCGTAGCCATAGAACATTCTTGACAAAATACCATTGTATTCCATGTTGACCAAGTCATTTGTACTCATGGGGATATTCAAGGCCAACACACTCAAGTTGCCGAACCTATCCGTTTTTAAAATAGTCTTCGCATCCAAGAACTTCAGAACTTGGCAATAGTTGTTTGACAGCTTGTAGTCTGCAAGGGGAACAAAAATGTGCGTTTCGGGTAGATACCTATGATAGACCACATTCCCCACCACATCTGCACACACCATTATCAGGTCCTTGTGGAAGAAATCAATTTGAGCTACATCCGTCAGTGAGGGAACCGTCTTGCTTTCCCTGACGATCTCCAGCTTGTTGTTGATCAGCGTGAAAACCGTCAACACAGACCCCTTCACTATGGAAAACACGTTCTTCTCCTTCCCAATCAGTCTGAGCACTCGTATCCCACTGTCGCTGTTCATGAAAGTCTGTTCACTCATCAACGTCAAGTAATTGTACTCGTAGCTTTCCAGATCAACCGTGGCTTTCAAAGGAACGGCTTTGTCCGGAGTGCTCTCCTTTCCTTGCTGTTTCTTCTTCAGTCTTTTCTTCTGAGACTTGGACAGAGCGGATGTATCCACTTTTGGTGTTTGGTCCTCTGTTGCGTCCGCTTTCTGGTCTGTGTCCACCGGCACGGGCTTGGGGTTGTTGTTGACCTTGAAAGTCAGGATTTTACCCTCTTTGGTCCCCAGGAGTATGTACTTACCAAGTTGACTGCTCGAGTACAAGCTTCTGTCTGTGTACTCAACAATCAAGGCAGACGAGACTTCATGATTGTCAAACACCTTCGTTGATGAGGTTGTTTCCCCCTTGAACAGTTTGTTTTTCAAGTGCTGTGGGACATCATATCGGATAGAGAACGTACACCCATCAGTTAGTATGGTATACTTCAGGTTCTTGGAGTCTGTTAGGGAAATGTTTTTATTTGGCAAGTCCCCATGATCCAACACCGTGACCAGTTCCTCGCTGTCCTTGGAGAACGTGTGGTTGATTGTGGAGTTGTCGTGAACCAAAAATACCAGTTCACCCTCACCGTCAACAATAACAGCACCGTTTCGTTTGCCGATGTTTTCATTCTCCAATACCAAGTCGTTAGAGAAATCACACATCTTTATAGAACCTTGGAGCTGCTTTTCTAATCCTTTCAGGTACAGGCTCTTGACATTGTTCACCACATGGTTCGCCAGTCTGTTGAGCTCACACACCCAATATGACCCCAAGGAAGAGATGATAACGGTTCCGTAGTGATCACCCTTGCTTCCAATGTTGTTCAAGTAATGCAAACTCAGAGGATGCACGTTCAGGTACGTTTGGTAAACAGATTCCAGGTTTTTCTGATCCATGTCAAACTCATAAACTTCATACAAACCATCCATAAAGCCGATGTGGCACGAGATGTTCTCGATCCCATCATCTTCAGCGGACGTGACCACGAATGAGTTGATCCCATTATTGAAGAATTTGGAAACCAAGGGGTCTTCAGAGCTTTCGATGTCCCCATTGAGCAGAGCAGCTGAAACTTCGTAGATGTTGAGGACATTGTCACTTGTCAAAGTAAACAGCAAAACCATCTTCTTCGAATGCTTGTAAATTTTCCAATCACTCAAAAAGGGATCTATCTCAGATAAAAATGTATGGGAGGTCAGGGCGCCTTCGTTGATGTACATGGAGAAGTCAAAGTAAAAGAACTTATAGTTGTTCAAAGATATCAACAAGACCTCCTGCTTGCTTTCCTGGATCAGCTTACTGTTGGTGATCTCTATTGAGCTGGTGTACTCCAAGATATGGGGCAGCATGTTTTTCAAGTTGATTCTCTTGAATAGGGTAAACTTATCAGCTTCAGCAATCTTGATGATGTTCAGTTTGTTTTTGGTGAACTGGAGCAGGAAACCGCCGTTCTTGATCACATTCACCGTGGACTCCTTCAGAATGAATACACCAGCATTAGCCGCATCATCAGCATCAATCTCCGCTATTTCGTCCTCCTCATTGAAATGCAGAATTCTGGTTCTGTCGTCAAAGGAGAAGAACAAGAGCTTGGACTTGTCTTCGTAAGCAACTTCAAAAACCTCATTCACCTTCTGGTGCTCGTCGTCGACTATGTTGATTCTCATCTTTTCCTCAAGCTTGAAACTCTTGCAGAACATGTCCATGCCTTCGACGGATACCTCTAGGTTTCTATCCGTGACCAGATCGCTTTTGATGACTGGTGTCTTCAGGAAGTGGTTCGGAAACTCACTCAAAACCTCCAAGGAATCATACTCAAATTGTGAGTCGTCATACTTCACTTGCAAGATCTCCTTCGTGTCTAGGTTGTTGATTCTATAAAACTTGGGTATGCCAAACTGCGGCAACACAAAGAAGCTATTGTTTCCTGTGATGAATTGGAACTTTTTCGATATTTCTACTTTATTGAACTGTGAAAAGCTCACCTCGTAGGAAGACTCGCTGTCAATCGTCTTCTTGGTTATGCTCATTTTGAGCAGGTCACCAATGTGTGTCAAGAGCAACATGAAGGAGCCATTGGAGTCTGCAATGCTTTGGGTCTGCATGTGCGTGATCATAGGCAGCATGTTCTTGTTTGCCTTCTTGTTAGCAGCCAATAGACTCTTGGGGATCGGCAGTTTGGTGTTGCTGACGATCTTGATATCCTCCATGTCCAAGTCAATCTCCAGCAGCAGGACTCTTCCATCTTCACCGTTTACTATCACATGCTCAATGTCGTGTTCTCTTTTCCTTCTTCTATTGACCTTCACTGAAGAATCTTCAACTTGCTTAATGCTATCTTTCATCAGGACTTGTAGGAACATGTAAATGGCGTATTCACTCAGCTTTAGCTCTGATCTCTTGTTCAGTCTCCCGCTGATTCTGTCTATGTGGTACAGCCTTACAACATTGTAATCTTCAATGGTCACAACAAAGTTAGTGCTTTCGTTTTCTGACTTCAGGAACTTCGCACTCAGCACAACATCCCTCTCCACATCCTCATTCACAATGACATCGCCCTCGTCCAAATCGTAATCATCTTTGTAATGCATCAGAAGAGCCGAGTCGCTAAACGCCAGAACATCCCCACCATGCACATCAAACTCCCTGAACGAAGTCCTATTCAATCCTTTATTACTCAAACCATACTTCCCAAACACATTCCCCAAACACTCCACGCTGAATGGATGAGTCTGCAGCGCACACTCCAGCAAAACATCGCTTTCCGTGCAAACCCCAAACCTCAACCCATCCAGCCCCACCAGGTTCAGCAACCGCATGTGTGTCTTTCTCTCAAAAACCTTGAAAACATGGTCCTCAGTCATTTCATGGACAATCAACAAACCAGACTCGGTGATGCTGACCACATAAACAAACCCAGAGTCCTCAAGGACTAGGGCGTCCTTGTACACCTGCCCGTGCTTCAAAGAGCGCTTGTACAGAGACAGTTGCCTGGTGGCGGCTAGTTCGAGTGTGTGTTTCGCAATGTCTTTCTTAATGAGATCCTGCCTCTCCAGAGTGTCATCCAGAGTCAGTTCCATAGCGTTGATTAGTGTGTGTTTTGGGGATGTCCCTGAATTATAATCAAGCTCATTTCAAAAAAGAAAAAAAAAATAAGCAGGAAAGAAAAAAATAAATAAAAAGAAAACAAATATTAAAAAGAGCGTTTGGCTCGTGGGAGAAAGCCACACGTGAATACACGCAAAGCAAATGAAATTAGACATTGACGTTTACTAACTTACGATATCGTATATACACTGTATCCGCCATCTTTGTCCTTCTGAACCATGCTGCTGTACTTCCAGATCATCATTCTCTGCATCTTCTCAAATTGGTCTGCACTCAACGCTTGGATGCCCTTCATGTTGTGCTTGCTGTGTTTATCCTTCTTTGGGAAGTAATCATTGATTATTTCGTCTATGCATAGCTGGAGGTTCTCATCTTCGTTGAACTCGTCTGATTGTCTCTTTGTTTCATTCTCATTCAGTTTCAATATGGTCATTTGTTTGTCGATGTCCTGTAGCTTCAAGACTGTGTTGTGCTTGCATGATTTGAATATCAACAGAATCTCGTCGTCCTCTTCATCCATGTCATCATCATACTCAGGATACCTTATGAACAAATTGTACTTCATTTCTAGATCCCCTATTTTCTTGTGTAGTCTTGTTTTCCCCACAGCCTCCCCATTCAAAATCAAGTCCAGCTCTTGTCTCTTCAACTTCAACATCTTTATTCCTTGTAACTCCATGTCATTCTGGTCATTCAAAGAAGTTATCTTCTTCAAGTTGAAAATCTCCATGGACAAGGTTTGTATCTCTTTGATGACTTTTTCGACATTGCCAGCAGTTTTCAATGGGCAACGAACAATCACGTTGGGGTATCTGATAAAGCTGAATTCATTTTGCTTGTTCTCAAAGGTGTTCATGAATTGGATAAAACAATTGTATCTTCTGGTGATAGATTGAATATTTTCCCCGTTCATCCCTATGATATACTTGTGGAAGCTTTCAGGTATGTATAGTTGTTTTTCATATGGCAATTCTTGCTGGACTAGGTTCAAACAGTTGATGCTTTCTATGAAATTGTCACTTTCTATTTGGATTGTAATGAATTCGGTATCTTCCACTTCTTTGCTCTCGTCGAAACTTGGCAACAACAACGATATGGAGCATGTATTGTTCAATGTCTTTTCTATTTTGTTTATCTTACCAAACTTCTTTCCAATAATGAACTCTTTGAATTCATTGGACAAATCAATGAAAAAGTTGTACTTACTATTCTTTTGATTCAACTTCATGTAAGTTTTAAATAAGTCATCCCATCTATCACCAACAACACTAATTTGTAATTTTTCTTCATTTGCAATAACAGTCAGGGATGGCTCATCAACAAAATTATCAATGCAAATGTCAAAGTTCTCTTTGTTTTCAAAATCTATGGTAAACTGCAAGATCTTGTCATATATTTTGAAATGCAAAAGCTTCAAAAAACTCAAAAGATTCTGTTCATTTGTGCTAGAAACGGTAAAACGGTATTGTTTATTATCATCTTTGACTAACTCAATGCCAACGGCGTGATCAAACATTAGGGTTTTCAAATAATGTAAAATACTAAAGTTGGACAACATATACTCAATTTTGTGGTTTGATGAAACATAGTCATTGAAGATGTTGCTGAAGTTCTTCAAATAAACTTTTTGGGATTGTAATTTCAAAAACAAACCATTGATTAAGTTCTTGACTATGAGAAGATTGGTATAGTTAGATTTTTTAGTAATTAATAGCATCTTATAAGTTTTTTGTTTTTTGTAGAAGTATAAATCGGGGTGAATGATGCTTATGCCGTAAGTCTTGATAAAGTGTATGTAATCAGCCTTTTTGGATCCGTACAAAAAGGGAATGTTTGTCAAGCTGTTCACTTCAATAGATTCAAAACAGTAAACGGATGGCAAACTTTCACACATGAGTTTAATGACATCTCCGTATAAAAGCTCTAGGTGTTCTTTCAAACCCAAAAGCTTTAGATGGTAACCAATATTGCTTGATGCATGTAACTGATTGTAGTCTTGTTTATCTGATTTGCTAATCCATATATTCTTTGATGCTCCATTATTTTTGATAAGACAGTACTTGATGTCTTTGTTTTCTATGAGTTTTGTAAAATTTGCCATAAAATCAGTATTTTGGATCAACTGTTCATCAATATCGATGTTTTTACACAAGTACTGGTCTAGAAGGGTACTATCTAAGCCATTTGCTTTTCTATATGAGCACACAAAGGAGGCTGTTAGGTTATCCTTTAATGTGCCTTTTGGTGTGTTACTGTGCTTAATGGATGTGTTGTCATATTTGTATTTAAAATAAGGTTTTTCTGAATGCTCATCAGAGGAATCAAAGTGTATGTTGGTAGAGTGGATCAATGAATCATCTGGCTTGAAGAACTTTGTTATTTTAATCTTGTTGTATGTCACAAGATCATCAGATATCATAGGTGGGGTGATGTTTAAGTGTGTTATTCTCCTAGATCTTTAGGTTATTATACAGATGATTGTATTGTTGATAAAAAGGGTTTTGTTTACAGAAAAAAAAAAACACAAAATAAAATAAAAAGAGAATATGGGAACGGGTTGTTCACAGATTCAAGGTCCAAAAAAAAACACAGGAAGAGGGCTGAACAATATAATATTACTCTTTAAATAACCAAAAAGAAAGGCAGTAACATACACACAGAAAGAAGAAAGTGAGTATGTCAATTGGCAGCAAAGAAAAGTGATATAATTATTCAATCATTAGTATGCACTCTGTTTATATATATAACATTCAGTACTGGATCATTTAATATTGTTATGTTTTGTTAGGACTGGATTATTTTTTTTTTAATATAGGAAGATTGCACAGTCACGTGTGTATCGGATATAAAAGAACACATAACATTTATATTTCTGTCTTGGCTGAATACCAGAAGCAAAAAAATAACACAACAAATGGCCTCTTTAGAAAATGAAAGAAAGCAAAATAACAAAGATACCATAACAAAAAAATCACTTTCCCCCAAAGACAACATACCCTTATAATCCAATGAACAGAGAGCAGAAAATACCGCACAATGATATATCGTTAAGCAATGATATAACACTCACTAGTATCAACTCATATATCCTTGTGAACGTGTACAAGCGTCACCAACTCCTACTCAACAAGCTGCTTCTCAATACCAACTCAAACATAAATGACGTATCCATAACAGACAATGAACTCCATGCAAAGTTCAGGATGCTTGAAAAAGTCGATTTGGATCACATGAACGCCATCAACAATGATATCATAAACCTTAGAAAACAACTCAACCAGCAGGACGACATAGAACCTGTTTTGAGTGACTACAACATAAAAAAAGTTCGTTCTGATGACCTCATTCAAAAGATTACCATGACGCAGCCTGGTGTTGTTGATAAGGTCCAAGATCCTGAAAAGTACTTCAGCCAGGATATAGATGAATTTTATAGAAAGAAACAGGAGCTGATAGAAACCAAGAAGAGAAAGGAACAGGAAGAATTGGAAAGAAAGCTTCTGGAGCAGCAACGTCAAATCCAATACGAACAGCAACAAAAACAACAAAGCCAGTATGACCAGCAAAAACAGTTCAGCAACATGTACAACATGGATTTGGATTTGAACTTCGGAATGAAACCAGACCCTGTCAGCACAATGCCAGACCCAGACATGCTCATGAGCAACAATGCAGGCATGTTCAACCCCAACATGCTCATGGATCCGATGATAGCAAATCCAAATGTGATGAAAAACAACGTCGACTCTTTGCAAATGGCAAATATCAACAAAACGATGATGCCGAGCCAGAACATATACAACGCAGAGCCCACTATGAACACCAACAGAATGAGCAATGTCAACAACGATTTCCTGATCAATGACGACTTTGAGTTCGGTGATTTGGGCGACATTGCCAACAGCAACGACGATATGGGTAATTTCAACGTGGACGACTTGGATCCAGCCTTCTTTTAGCTATATAATCAAAAAGTGTAATAAATATTTGTTGCCAAAAAAAAAAAAAAAAACAAAAACTAGTTTCTTTAGTTCCAGAATATATTGTCAACTTGTCTGATGACTCTTCCACTGCCAAACGCAATGGTTATGAAGATGACCACCAAGTCAATTATGATCAAACTCATGCAACTGAACAGGAATCGTGGACAGAATATCTTCCACACCATCAAGTGTCTTCTGAAGTGGGTCACGAAAATCAAGTTACTCAAGCACAAAACAGTGTTGTAAATGATCAGAATACCGGTATTGCTTACTATTCTCGAAAGCAACGTCTGCGGCTTCAGGACCTTTGGCGGCTGTCTCCACAATGTCAGCAAAGCGGTGGAAATCGCCACGATGATGAACGGTCCAAATGTATTGATCAGAATGGCAATGTGGGTTAGTGGGAAAGTCAGAGTTTTGTTGATCATGAAGCCTATGTCCCACTGCACAGAAGGAATTGTTGCTTGGTGTCCTGTTGTGAAGAAGTGCTGGTATCCGATCAAAGCAAGACATATAGGCCCCACAACGTTTTCCTTGAGCTTGAGAAGGTTGATGATCTCCAAGAACGCCAATATCTGTATGGTCATCAACGATATCGATATGATACCAAGGGGCTTGTTGAATAAGATGACCAGTAACAAGAAGTTTATGACCAGTAGGAAGTACTGAGAGCCATAGACATTGTTGTACCCTAGGATTGTGCCGTTCAGTGATATCAGGTCTGTGTTCTTCAAGTCCAGTTTGATACAAATAGGCCCGAATGCAAAGCACGCGTTCAAAAGTATCAAAAACAAGAAGCACAGGACCCTGACGATGTTGAATTTGACCATCTCTATTATGTCCAAGTCGAAATGATCACTCAGGTGGTTCCAGAAAAGCACATTCAACTGTTGCAGATTCATCTCAAAGTAGTTCAAAGTCCAGTAAGAAGCTATGATGATCAACGTGATCCGCATGATCCCATTGATCCAGATAGGAGCTGCTGCTTGGTACGACAATGACATGTTGTAGTATGATCTGATGATGAACGGCAGAAGCCATGTAATAAGCCAAACCGCGCACAAGGCAGTCAGAGAATAGTTGTTTTCATTGATAAACGTTGGTTTGCATTTAGTCCCTTGCTCCTCCCTACAGATAGTAATCAAGCTTGCAAATCTAGTGGACAGGATCAGGACCAAGGAGTAGATCGACCCCAAAATTCTGGCGAACCTGCCTAGAGGCAAAACATCTCTTTTTTCCTGTCTTTCCTCCAGGTCTTCTTCGATCTGAGACTTTGAAATAGTTGTTTTGAATCTCTTGTTCTTCAAAATGGAAAATGACCTCAGAGACTTGATTTTTTCCTTGGTATTTTCCATGTACGATGAGCTGCTTGACACAGAGCTGCTTTTCCCTTCATCCTCATTGTTGCTGTCTGTTTCCTCCTCGTCTTCATCCAAGTCGAGGTTGCTCGCCAAGGCCATTGATTCGCTGTTGGTGAACAAAGCAGTGGTTGACTGTCTCTTTGGTATGAATGCAAATTCGTAGAAAGTCAAAATACCAATGGTTGTTATCAAAAAGCTCACAATCTTATCTTCCCAGATAGTGAATGAGTTTGACGTAAAAACAAGGAAGTGCAGAACCATGACAACTACACCAACTCTGGTCCAGTAATCACTCGTATCCTCTATCATTTTGCTAAACATCCACTTCAAGTTGTAGCGGTCAAATATTGGTATGAAGCTTCCTAGCAGAATACCCACACCTATCCCAAACAGAACAACAACAACACTGCTTTCCAAAAACCAGAACTGACCCAGAATTTGGAAGACTGAGTAGAATGACACAGCACAGATGGCAGACATGATGAATATAGATGGCACAAATTCATGCACAATCTGCCCCAGTACTATAGATGGGATCAGCTTTGTGATGATTATGAATAAGATCAGGGAAAAGATTATCAATACCATGCCCAGAACAATGAAGTTCATGTCGAATTCAGCCCATTGCCTTTGACATTCCCTTAGGAAGTACTGCTGATACTGTAAAAGATCATTATTTTTCAAATACTCGGCTAAAACAGGCTCATGCTTTGACTCGATTGTATTTGCAACATGGTTGTAATTATCAATTTGAGCGATCGTTTGCTGGTAGCCGTTGGATGTTGTCAAGTTAGAAATTGGCCACCCCAGGTTGTTGAATGGGATAGGGATGTCCATAAACATTGAGAAAGTAGGAATGAAATCAATTTGATTGACGACTTGGTACCCGTCTTCAAAGATGACTTTGTCATTGGCATCATTTTCGTGATTGCTGCTTACTTTGGAAAACTGCGGAGAGTATACAAACAACGTGGTATCTATCTCATCCTTGGAGTCACCACCGTGGTTACCTGTGTGATCCATTCCGTGGTCACCGAATATGTACAAAACAGTATCGTCGTCTATGTTCGGAAGAATATCGTATCTTATAAAGTCGTCCATTTCTTGTAGTTTCTTCGACATCTCCTCGTGGTCAGGCCCATGTTTGTGGCCTACATGGTCAACACCCAGCATGTGTCCAATAAGCACATCCCACTCGTCATCAACAAGGTTCTGTTGGAAGTACTTCTTCACACCATTATCAACACTCTCCAAGTCAAAAACATTCAGGGATTCGTAGTAGTCGGACTGTTCACTCATGTACGGCGAAAACAAACTCTTCCAGGTATCATCACCGACAAACTTGATAGTTTTGTCGTTCAGGTACAACTGTTTGATTATGTTGTCCTCCTCTATGAGGTCTCCATTGAAGTTTGATCCTGCATCTATAAAAGTGGGCAGTGAGCCTGTAGTCAGTCCTTTCAATCTCTGCAAGGTTGTTGTTGGTGGATCGGATAGAAATTTGTACAAGAAGGACTTTTTATCCTTGAAGTATTCATCAAGGACGGTTAGTTTGTTATGGTATGGTTTGTTTGAGTCTGGCACCGGAGTGACAAAATCAAACCGCAAGGCATCTATAATAAGAATGACACTCTTTTTAAATTCGTAGTTCATGTTGTTGTCGTATGACGGCGTCGTGTTGATGTCATCAAGAACATTTCTGGTGAGCAAAAACCCCTTTCCGAAGAATATGATACCTATGAGCTGCAGCAGAAACATGAAGAAGAACAGACATATGTACTTTGTGTGTGCTATCCTGAATCTGAATATGTGCTGCTTGTGTATTCTCAGTTCATCCATTTTTCTCAAGTAACTTTCGGACTGATGCTGATTGTTTTTGAGCTTTATAGGCTTGGTAAGATTCATTGCTTTTCTGACAGTGTTTTCATCGTACCCCTTTCTTTTTTTCTCTTTCACAGGTGTATGTTCAGACATTTTTGTGGTTTATGCAAAGATGCTATAAATGATGATCTCCTTTTATTATTTATTAAATAAGCGTGTGTGGTGATTATCTCTCAATTATAATTCGTAAACTTTTGTTCGTGTATTGCGTTTGTTGCTCTTGAGTGTCTGTTTACGCCTGTAAGAAAAAAAAAAAAAAACAACGAACTTTTGGGCTATGAAAAAAAAAATAATGGCTATTGGAAAAAGGCAGATATCGGATATAATAAATACCGAACACAATTAGTTAATAAAAAGTAATATTATATGGCTATAAATACTTACAACGGAGATGTTTCTCTCTTCAAATACTTATAGGTGATGGACAGAGGATTTGTCTTGGTAGACAAACTCTCCCACACCTTTCTGTGGTAGCTGTTTATTTGTTTGATTTCCTCTTGGTTCAGCAAGCTAACATCAATCAACTTTCTACAGTAAGGCACTGTTGTTATGTTTTCAAAGGTTAGAGAATTTTCATGTTCTGGGTGCTGGACAACTAAAATATCATTTTCAATTCTGATACCATATTCACCATCCTTGTAGTAACCTGGTTCGTTGCTGATGATCATGCCTTCGGCTAGTTTGATGTCGTTGACCTTAACAGCCCCTATACCAATAGGTCCTTCATGTACATTCAGATATGCGCCTATACCGTGGCCGGTACCATGTTTATAGTCCAAACCATTGGCCCATAGGTATTGTCTAGCGATTATATCAAGTTTGTCACCGGAGATAGTATTCTTTGGGAAGACCATTCTTTCCAGGCTTAAGTTACCTTTCAATACCAGGGTGTAATTTCTCTTCAACTCTTTTATGTTTTCTATGTTGTCCTTCAAAACAAGGGTTCTTGTAATGTCTGTGGTTCCTTCTAGGAATTGAGCTCCTGCATCAATCAAGTAGACTTTATTTGGGTCGATCATTCTACACTCGTCTTTTATTGGCTGGTAGTGGATGATGGATCCGTTGGAACCAGATGAAGATATACTGGCAAAGGAAGGTCCCTTGTAATTAGGTAGGTTGTTTCTAATCTTTTCCAGCTGCATAGCACCTTTGTATTCATCAATCAATCTTTCCTTGACCCCTAACTCAGTTTCTAACCAGGCATAGTATTGAATCAAAGCAAATGCGTCTTTGTTTTGAGCTACCCTGGCGTTTGTTATTTCGTTATAGTTTTTGATAGCCTTCAAGTATGCAATTGGTGATTGGACAATCTTGTGCTTGGAGTTTAGATGTCTCAAAACAGCCCATGAACAGGATTCGGTGACATTGATTTTGTCTTCACTGGAGTTGGCCATCTTTTGTAGGTGTAGCCAGAATCTTTGGTATCTTTGAACCTGAACACCATCTTGAACCAATAAGGCAATGACGTAATCGTCGAATGTGTTGTTGGTGAACAAAATGGTCTCGTCACCATCTAGAATTAAATAGGAGTAGAAAACAGGGTTGTATTCAATATCAGAGCCTCTCAAGTTCAACAGCCAGCAAATTTCATCTAACTTGGTAACAATCAACTTATCAGTATTCAAGTCCTTCATAACCTCAGCTTTCTTCTCTAAGAACGATTTTCCGGCATACTTGGATTCCAAGTATTCTATCTTGTTGCATGGTCTTTCAACTGGATTTTCAAAGATTGGCCAGATTTGGTCAATCAAGTTGTTCTCAACAGCAACAACTTCGATTTTATCTTCAAGGCCTCTGTTGGAAATTTCGTTTTTCAAACTTTCATACTTCACTATGCTGATTAGTTTTGGGTCTACACCAATTTTCATTTTGATGACTTTCTCTTTCTTATTCACATTGAACACATCGAAGTTTTCCAAACACTCGTTGATGCAGTACTGCTTCCAATCAATTTCTTCTGGTGAGCCTTGTTTGTTCAAGACCCAGTTGTAATCCAGTTGTTTTGCAGCTTGTAAGAAATATCTACCGTCAGTGGACAACAAGGCCTTACCTTCGGGATGAGTATCCACATTCAAGTTAGACAAATCGTTGGTGACAATGGCAATACCACTAGAGCCGTCAAAACCAGAAATAAAGCTTCTTCTTTGGTCAGCGAAAGATGTGTACTCATTGAAATGTTCGTCTTCGCTCGGGATTATGTAACAAACCAAGGTGTTATCGAATTGGTACATGGCCTTTCTCAACTCGCTCAATCTGTTTGTGGTGTTGACATTCTTAGAGTCTGAGTTGCATTGTAGAAAAGTTGTAGAGACGGAGTACTGGTCCGATTGGTCGTTTATGTCGATGACGGACTTTCTCTTAGATGAGTATAATTGTCTGAAAAGAGTCTTGTTTCTCTGCTGTCTGGATAATAAACCAATGGAGCATGTGCAGCCTTTACAAGGCTTTGATGGGAGGGAGTTGTGAGTGTGTTTAACAGTTGACATTGCTAAATAAATTTGGTTACAGTTTGGGGATTATGTTTGTCTTGCTGATTAGATATCGACAAATTCAAGAATGGCTGTAGAAATCTTAAGGTAATGGTATTAGTAAAAAGAGCAAGACAGTGAGAGTAAAAAAGAAAATCCCAAAAAAAATAAAAAAGAAAACAAAAATTTGCACCCCTTTAATTGGCAGATGCGCTTAAATTGTTTGTTGCTGCCAAAGGGGAACAAAAAAAAAATAAAATGGGACACACACGGAAGAAAAACAAGCAAGGAATAACTCCCCCAAAAAGAGAGAAAACACTACGAGTCATGTGACTGTCGTATATAAGTATATACACATTCAGAGGAAAAATAGTAGTCATGTGACTATAGGACATAAGCAGAACAGAAAAAAACAAAGAAGAGTCATGTGACCATAGGACATAAGCAACTATGCCTTGCTCAGGTTAAACAGAGAAAAAATTACAAAAAATCAATACCCAGTTTCCACAATTGGTGCTATGTCTACATACAAATAGATGGTAAGTGTTAATATTTGAATAAATATACTATTGACTGTAATATTGAGATACGTTTTTATAGTTCCCAAATCTTCTTGTGTTGCGTTATGAAACTTTTACTTTAAGTAGCTTAAAGATAGAAATAATTGTGTTGCCATAGCCATATTGTACTTAAATTTACTATAGTTGTAGTAAAAAGTTTATGTGAACCATTCTTTAGTGTTGTAAGCAGAAATATGATTACAAAACTTTAGTTAGCTTACTGTCAAAACCTAGATTTAATCAATCCTTATGTCTGATTTTTTCTCAGTTTTTAATTTTTAAATAAATGGTAGCGTTTAAAAAGTTGAGTTTTGCCCGCACATCTACACATACTCTATCATAGCAAACAAAACAAATCATACCAAGTGTAAGTCACTATCTTGCTTGGTTTAACCAAAAACCCCAAACAACTCACATGGTTTACAACAATGTTCCAAATTCATATTTGAAAAATATTATTCTCATATGTCAAACTAGCTCTGGCTCATCAATAGTGTACAATTACCCACCTGACCACACCTTCATAAACAACTTCAACAACAAATCTATACCCAAAACCAAAGCCAATGACATCAATATAGCCATTGACAGTCAAGAAACTAACTTTGATGACAACGACATATTCCAAGCTGATATTGCAAACAATGAAACCATCCCAGTAAACAATCTAGAGTCCAGCTTCAAGGATTTAACTTTGAAGAACACCGTGGAAAAAGACTTGAACAACTTTGACAGCTCGGATATGTCTGAAGGGTCCGCCTTGTCAACAGACTATGCGGACTACTCATCCGATGTTTCATCGATCATAACCAACGAATCAAATTTCATTCAGGAAACAAACACAGTCCAAAGCCACAACAATCTGGAAAACGTCAACAGCTACTTATCCAAGGAGGAGAAGTTCAGGCTTCGAAGCAACACAATCGATCAAAACAGCATTTCCACAGAGTCGCCCGAGTACAAGATTGTTCAGGAATTCATAGAGAAGTACACCGATGAAAACATGATTTTTTCTGCTGAGGACTCCATCTCCGGTCTGGACAAAGACATCATCGCAGAGTATTGCACCCCTCCAAGACACTTGACGAACCAAAAGTTTGAGTTCACATGCGATGAGCTGAGTTTTGTTGGGCTTCCCATTTCTTCAAAAAACGATGACGGGTCCTGGAATGATATCAAGAACAATGACAATACAGTCCCCTCGGATGCAAAAAGCATCAAGTCAGGCTCATACAGCATTGATATCAACGATACCATTTATACCTTCAACTTAGTGTTTTTGCTGGATCCGCCTCTGGTTGAGTATGACCAGAGAGTTGATGATGTTTACGACAATGTTTGTAGCAAATTTGCCATATTTTTGAGATTTGTCCAGCAAGAGTCGAATTACTTGAACAAGGAAATAGCCAAGATCACCAAAATCAATGAAAGTTTCGGGTACAACAAAGATGGGTCTCTGGTTTTTGATAAGTACAAGAGCTTGCTGATGAACAGTTCACTCTGCAGAGCAATAACCAAGTGTTACCACAGAATCACTGAGAACAAAATCGCCAACTTGGTCATTGATGATGATAAATTCATTTCTCTGCAAATCCCTCTAAGAACTGAGTTTGTAGATCTGCCAAACACCAAAATAGAAAACGTTCTTAAAGGTTCTTTTTTGACGAGCATAACAAACCAGGATTTTTTCAACGAGAGTTTATCTCTGGAGAAAGAATTAGCCACTGATGCAAATGCCCCTGCACACGATGAGGATATTTTGAACTATGGGTTGATCTTTTTGATGGAGCCTGAAGATATCATCCAGGACTTGAAGACAAATGTAGGTGAGAATGATTTGTCAACGCTGATCATGACCGATTTGGTGAAAATCATAAACCCTCACAGCGTTTTGAAGAGCTACAAGAAAACAATGAGAGCTTTGATTCAGCAGTATACAAACGAATCCTTTGGGGACAAAAAAGATGATGATATCTTCATCACCAAAATGCTAAAGTCTTTTATTTTACACTTCCTTTATTGGAGACAGGCCAGATGCATATTACCGATTTCTTCCAAGAATAAATACATCGTTTCTCCACTGGCTCCTATCAGGGGAAAGGACATCGATGACTTTGACGTGAGTTTCAATTCTTCGGGCTTGACAAACTTTTCCATTCCTTTAGTGTACCAGCACTATGCCGAGTTCAATAAAGAGTTCCCACTACTCCCGTCGTTTTCCAAATTCCTATCATACTTCAATGGTGCAGAGAATTTTGGTATCCACATTCCCTCAAAAGAACATAAGAACATGTACTTCAAGGGGTTGAGCTGGTGCTTGAAAAAGGGATTTTTAACTCAAATACTAACCTTTGTTTATTTGAGAGTTGATTCCAAAATCAAAATGTACGTTGAAGAAGATATTGAGAAGGAGGGCTATTTGAATAAGAAGAATTTCAGATCCAAGTATTCCGATGAAACAAATGAGGACAAGCCCAGCGAACATGACAATGACCTGAACCAGCTGATTCACACAGACAATCACATAGAAAAACACAGCCACAGCGACAATGAAAGTTTCTTGAGTATAGAGTCATACGAGGATCAAGACGAGTTCACAATCATTCTGGACCCTCGTACGTCATCTGCAATTGAAAAGAGATGGCTGTACAAGCTGGTTGAAAAGGACTTCAGCAAAAGCGAACAGAAGCTGTACTACAGAATTTTGAAGTACTTCAACGGGAATACTTCCATCGAGTACATTTGTTTGAAGCATTCATTGAATAAGGCCGAAGTCAACCATTTGTTGAAAAAATTGGGTAAATATGTTGTAAAAGTTAAACACTGGTGATTTATATAATATTGTTCATAATTTATTCCAAGTCGCTGTCTTCATCAAAGGAGTCAAAGCCCTCGGAGTCGACATCCATGGCATCATCGTCGTCATAGCCGCTCAAGCCTGGATGGTTGTTGACAACCTCTAAGCCATCGCCGGAGGCATTCAACTTGATCTGAACGACTTCCTTTGGCAGAATTTGTTGTCTCAAAACCTTGATAGCCATTGGGTTTAGAACTTGGTCTTTGATTAGTCTGTTCAATGGTCTGGCACCATAAACACTCGAGTAACCGTTGACACACAAGTATTGCTTGGCTTCTGGAGTTAGAGCTAGCTTGAAGTACTTGTCGTTTTCTTCAAATCTTCTTTCCAATTCCTTTATTCTGATGTCGATGATCTTGCTGATGGCCTTGTGGGACAACTTGTTGAAAATTACAATAGAGCTGATTCTGTTGATCAATTCAGGTCTGAAATGGGCTCTGACTGCATCCATGACTTTTTCTTTGGTTTCCGGTAAAATCTTAGAGCCCTTTTGGTCGGCTATGTAGCCAGCACCTAAGTTACTGGTCAAGATCACAATACAGTTGGAACAGCTTATGACTGAACCGTTAGAGGCAGTGATCTTACCTTCATCCAACATTTGCAATAAGATATTCAAAACATCTGGATGAGCCTTTTCAACTTCATCGAACAACAAGACACAGTATGGCTTTGTCTTCAAGTCAGCTAAGATGAACTTGTCGTCGTAACCAACATAACCAGCTGGAGAACCAATCAACTTTGAGATGGTATGCTTTTCAGACAACTCAGAGCAATCCACTCTGATCATATCATCTTCACCTTTGAAAAGTAATCTTGCAATGGCTTTGGATAGTTCAGTCTTACCTGTACCGGATTGACCTAAGAACAAGAAACTGGAAGGTTGTTTCTTGTCGGCTAGACCAGATCTGGTCAATCTAACAGCATTGGAAATAGACTTGATGGCAGCCTTTTGGCCAACAACTTCTTCACTCAAAACAGCTTCCATGTTGACCAACTTGTCATTTTCGTCTTCTGAAATCTTAGAGACTGGAATACCTGTTAGTTTGGCACAGATCTCTGCAACGACTGAAGAGTCAACAACTTTCTTGACCAGGGAGTCATCTGAAATGTTGGCATCTTCTTCAGCAACTTTGTCTTCTAAGGATTGAATCTTTTCTCTCAAGTCTGGAATGGCAAAGTATCTTAGATCAGCAGCAGTGGCTGTATCGTGTCTTCTTTCAGCATCGGCAGCTTTGTTCATTAGCTCATCTAATCTTCTCTTGGCATCCTTCAACTCAATGGATGAAGATCTTTCAGATTCAAATTTCTGTTTTAGAGGAATGATTTGCTCAACAATTTCAGCTTCCCTCTTTCTGGCTTGTTCTAATCTCTCCTTGGTGGTTGGATCAGAAGAAGCATCTCTTTCCAAAGCCTTAATTTCAATTTCAATCATTTGATGAGCTCTTTCCAAAGTATCCAACTCTTCAGGCTTGGAGTCTCTATCAATGGCAACCTTTGCCGAAGCAATATCAAGTAGATCAATGGCTGAATCTGGCAATAGTCTGTAAGGCAAGTATCTCTTTGCCATTGTAGCACAAGAGACAATACCAGAATCCAAGATTCTGACACCGTGATGGATTTCGTACTTGTCTTTCAAACCTCTCAAGATAGCTAAGGTTTCCTTGATGGAAGGTTCATCTACGTGGATGACTTGGAATCTTCTGGCAGCGGCGGCATCTTTTTCAAAAATGGCCCTGTATTCGTTGTCGGTGGTAGCACCAATGACCTTGATGGCTTGTCTGGACAAGGCAGGTTTCAAGATATTAGCGGCATTTTGAGCATCATTTGAACCGTTACCCATTAACATATGAATTTCATCAATGAACAACACGATCAAATGGCCTTCTTTGGAGTTTTCTTCAACTTCCTTGATTACACCTTTCAATCTTTCCTCAAAGTCACCTTTGTACTTGGCACCTGCATTTAGTAGGGCTAAGTCAAGGGCAAATAGTCTGGCGTTCTTTAAAATATTTGGAACATCACCATCGGTGATTTTTTGTGAGATCAACTCTACAATAGCGGTCTTACCAACACCACCTGGACCAGTTAGAATACAGTTAGACTTGGTTCTTCTGGCCAATACTCTGATAACAGCCTTGGCTTCTTCATTACGGCCAATGACTGGGTCCATTTTTCCTAGTCTGGCGTCTTCGGTCATGTCAACAGCATATTTCGATAAGTATTCAAGCTTGTCAGAAGTATCAGCGGATCTTGAGTCGATCTTGGTGTTTCCTCTTAGTTGCAAAGCTTGAGTCTTGACGGCTTCGATATCAATGTTGCATGCTTTGAAAATGTCTTTTATACCAGGGTTCTTCAATAGAGCTAGGAAGATATGGTCTTGAGCAATATAGGAATCTTTTTGTTGGTTTTGGATATCTCCTGCATCCTTAAGAACTTGCAGCAATGAGTTATTTGGCATAATTTCCTGAGGAGCAGGTTGTTGGGATGGTATAGAATTAAACTTTCTGTTTACTTGTCTTTTAAAATCATCGTAGTCAAATCTCCCATTCTTTAAGATGTTCTCCACATACGATTTGGTGCCGTCTGGTTGAGTTTCAACAAAGGCGGCTAGAATATGAGTTGGAGTAAGTTGGGAGTGTTGATGATCTTGGGCTAACTTTTGAGCAATAGTCATTAGGTTTAAAGCTCTGTCAGTAAATTGTTCGGATTGCATTTTGTATTATATGATTATTAGTAATGTTGTTTCTGAATGGTGTTTGTTACAGTTTTCTTTTTCCAAAAATTTTAAGCTGATGAAAGTTGATATTGCCCTGTTTATATATCCTCGATACCCTATCCAATAAATCAGGAGATGAGTATTTGAACCTGTAAGAAGATGAAATAAAAAAAATTAAGGGTAAGCCCAAAACTTTAGTTTGCGTTTATTTTTTTTAATTTTTGTTAACGCGAAAAAAGTAGAATTCTCTAGAACTTTCTGGTAATTTCTGCTTATCAGGAAGGAGAACGTGGTTATCTATGATAGGGTGATGAAGAGTCGAATTTTAATGAGCCAAGATGAACCAATACGTAGTCTCAAAAAAGGCCACAAAATAACGTTATTCAGCTGTGGCCCTGATTGTACACATCAATTTTTTCTTGAGATTCCAAAGCTTTCAATCTTGTTATCGTTTTGACTGTGTATAGTGCACGTGACACACTCTGGTGAATCTCTTATTGCTGTAATTGATCAATCGGCATCACACTCTCTATTTTAACAACACCAAAAAGCCATTCTCAAAGAGAAAACAAATAAAATAGCGCGAGTACTGTGTTTCTGATCTTGTTTTCTCTTTTGCATGCTTTGAAGTATTCTATGGACTGCTAACTATTATGTCTAGCTGCTTTGTTTTAGTCGTTTTCACATGACTTAACGTATATCCTGAAGGTCAAGAATTGATAACTAAACGAATGCTAAAGGTCCCTCCCTTTTTTTTTATTGGAAACAACAATGGATAAATATAACCGTTAAAGTATCGGATAATTATCCAAACGAAGCATGCTGTTATCTGGTGCCAATTATTGTCTTGACCAACAATTCAGTATACTGCATGGGTGTAAATTCTCTCTTCCTTTTTTATTTGTTCTTATTTATGGCTTGAAAGTTTCATGGTCAGCCTGACATTCTCACTTACAAAGCATTTTGGTAATGGTCAGACTCTAGTAATAGGCAGCTTAGCTTATTTTATTGTTGATAAAAATCAAAAAAAAACACGTGAAACATCTCTCACGTGCTGCATTTTGTTGTTTCAGCTAAGAATCTGCTGACCAAAAAAAAACGAATAGAAATACGCATAAAACCCACCTTGATAGCGTGATGGCTACTGCTGTCAAAAAAAAAAAAAACATGCCACATTACACTTTTTCTTTCTTTTTAATTTGAAGTTTACAACTTTACCAAGCAAATCATCACAAATCACATCTTTCAAGAAAAAGCACTTTTGTTGTGCAAGGTCTAGGTCATTGGTGCAGTCATTTCTTTTTTTTTTTCCCCAAGCAATCAAGAAATATGAAAAAAAAGGAAAAACAAAAATACCCCTCTACATAGCACTTGAACAATAGGGCAGCAGTGAAATTGACTTTGTCAAGCACGTCCAAAAAAAGCACTTGAACGAGAAAACAAACGAGCTGCTTCTGTGTATCTATCGTTATCTCTGGAAGAATGTTCCCACAAGCTTTTTAGGAATTTTGCTTGAGCTTGTTGTTATCACAGAGGGCAATTATTCCGCTCACAATAGTGGTGTGTTCAACACATCTTTATAGCTGCTTTTAGAAGTTTTTTTTTTTTCAAATATCGACAGACGCGTCTATTGTTATTCCCCCCACTGCTGTCATTTTTTTTTTTTTTTAAAATAAATCAAGACACATCAATGTATTGTTTTTCCAGAATACGCTTACTTTTCAAATTTTTTTACAAGGAATTTTGGAAGACACAGTGTTCTGGAAATAATCTATCTTCCTCTTTAGGGAGTAATAAAAAAATTCCAGAGATAAAGATTTAAAAAAAAGAGTGACCAGAGTTTCAAAATTTATTGTTTCGTACTTCAAATTGAATATTTTTTAAATGCCATTCCATAGAAACAAGCAGCAGCACTTCCATCACCTTATGATAATGCTGTATCCGATTAGAAGTTTCTGAGAGGGTTTTTTCTATGCTTCCATTTATTCCAGTATTTTCCTCTTGCTCGAATTCAAAATAAAAAGGAGGGGACATAATCCTCGTTTAAAAACAGTTTCGATTTTGTTTCGATTTGTCTTCTCTGATGAGATCACCCAAGAAAAAATATAAAGAAACACCAAAGTACTGAAATATTCTAATATTCCAACAACCTCACCAACCACAGAAATAGAAGCAAACCCACAAACCATCTCTATCACAACAGTCATTCAATGTCATTAACCATTTCGGAAAAAATAGAAGAAGACCTTGCATTCCTACAAATATGCGTGGAAAGCAGATACCTAATAATGAAGCAAAAGAGCAGGAGCTACAAAAGAGACTTCTGGGTGCGTGTGCACAGTGAATACAACCTCATTTTCCACGAGAGACCAAAAAACATCAAGCAGCTCAGAGACAGGTTCAGGTACTTGCACAAGCAATTCGAAAACACCCATTGCTTTGACCTGAAGCTGAACAAGAACCTCCACAAAGGAGACTTCGTCAAGAAACACAAAGTCCTGGTGGATAAGTACGTGGAGCTTGCTGAGCAGTGCTTCCACAGAATAACATACGACAGCGACCACGTGCTCGTCCTTGCGGAGGATTTCTGCACTTTGTGCTACCTGAAAAAGTTTCCAAACCTTACTAGGGACGAGTTGACGCAGATGAATGCCCCAAAGACGTTTTACATATCAAAAAGCAAAGAAAGACTAGTGAAGTGCAACAGAACAATCAGCTACAAAAGCGTATTTGAGCATGAGGTTAACAAGATAGGCAAGGATAGCATAATGATGCACATGACCCCTTGAGTACACGTAAAAAATAGACTTGCTAAAGAGCAGAGTTTGCAAAGTGCTGATTTGATCCAGATGCAAGAATATGAGGACATTCCAGGCTATAATGTTACTGATTATTTCTTCTGCATCTACCTCGGGGATCAAGATAAGTATTATAAATTCAGCTATGTATTTAACAAAGCAGCATACATGACAAGCACAAGAGAAACAATAAAAAATAAGAATATACAACACATATAAAAGCAGCAAACAGAAGCATTAATATTGTCTTCATTTGGAATAATTTTATGTCTCAATATATATATATTTATATAACATCACCTTCCTGAAAATTAAGAAGTGTGTTGCTTGATTAGCTTGGCAACAACATCCAAATCAGTGCTGGACTCAATGCTGCTGATGATGATACCGTTGATGGCAACAGTTGGGGTGACATGGGCACCGACAGTTCTGTGGTATCTAACGAAGTACTTCAAGTCAGCAAGTCTGGCCTTGCTTTCGTCCTTGTCGCTTAGGTATTCCAAAACAAGCTCCTCGCTGATGCCGGTGTGCTTGTGGGCATGGGCGGCTAGAACAGCGTTGAACTCGTATGGAGTAACACCGTTGAAGTTGTCGTCCCAGGTGTCCTTGGCATCCTTGAACAATTGCATGGAGTACTCCCAGAATGACTCAGGTTGGTATCTGGCAACAGCCAAGGAGACGTTGTGCAGAGGCATGGATCTTAAGTGCCAAGGTTGAGGGACATTCAAGAATTTGATTTGTATGTTGTGTTCACTCAAGAACTTATCTTCAAAGAAGCCACCTTCAGACCATCTGGAGAAGAACTTCAGGGAGAAGGGACAGGAGTAGTCTAAGAATATCTCGACGGTGTTGATTGGGGCGTCAGCGTTGGCTTTGATGAAGGAGACTGGCTTGAGTATGTGGGATTTGGCAAATGCGGTTTTGATAGACATTGGGTGGATGGTTTTGTATAGTTGTTTTATGGTTGCTTATCAACATGAAAAAAAAAAAAAAAAAAATGTGGAAACATCAAGGGAAGAATATGATCCGCCCCTTATATACACAACGAAAAAACACAGAGTTTATCAAATGATTACCTAAAGATGGAATGCTGATCATGTTCAACAAGGCTTAAAACAACGATCATTTGCTAATTAATACAGGAGAATAATATATGTTACACAATTGGCGAGCTATTTAGTGTGTAAAGGTTCATTTGGATGCACTTTGTTGTCACGCAATTAGCTAATTTACCGTGTGAATTATTTCTGGCAATAAAACCCGGAGATGTTAAAAACACGCATATGCTCTGTTTGCGCTTGGGCGGCGTAATCCCAAAAAAAAAATAAGGCCGCTGCAGGAAAAGAACAAACAGCGGTGATAAATGAATGCGCTCGTGAAGGAATCTGTATTCTCTGTTCAGCAGTCTATCTTGTGTAGATATGGTTTTTACTATACTCTTGTTTAAACATCTGCTTTTGTTAGTTAAGTATATATACAAGATCGGTAACTAACCACTTAAACCAACTCTTAAAGAAATCAACTGGTTTTGAGATAACAACATCATTTTCGCATGTCTAGGCATTTTAAATTCTAAAATTAAGGTTAGACTGGTCTTTATATACAATCAAGCTATACCAAAAAAAAAAAAAATGAGGGTAGTACAAAATTCTGCTTTTCAATCCATAATGGAAACATAACCCTTCTTTAGAAATCACCGCCGCCGAAATCACCACCTCCAAAGTCGCCACCGCCATAGTCTCCGTTGTCATACCCGTTGTCGTATCCTTGGTCGTAGCCCTGGTCGTATGCTTGCTGGTTTTCGTAGTTGTTGTGGTCAGATATCATGTTTCCAAGCATCATCCCACCAAGCAAACCACCACCGGCACCCAGCATGGTTCCGGTAGACATGCCTCCAAACCCACTTCTTCGGTTTTGGTTAGCGTACTGCTGTTGGGGATAGTATGGCTGCTGTTGTGGGTAGTATGGCTGCTGTTGGGGGTAGTATGGCTGTTGTTGGGGGTAGTACTGTTGCTGCGGGTACTGCTGTTGCTGCGGATAGTACGGCTGCTGCGGGGTGCCCCTGTTGCCGCTGCTGTGGTTTGTTGGCTGGTAGTACTGGTTCTGGTTGTATGGCATGTTTGTGGAGCTCAAGTTCTTGTCGGTGGGTTCAGTGCCTGGTGGGGCGTCCCATTGTGACTTGTTGTTATTGAGCAAGTCAACGAAGTAGTATCTCTTGTACTCCTCGTCCCACTCAGCCCTCCATCTTCTGGGTTCTTTGAATATAGGTGGGTTTGTCTTTGAATAAGGGAAATCTTTGAATTTGTCGTCAGCCATCTTGGTAATGTTTTTATAGTGAAGCCACTGGTGTTGATGTGCTTGTAATCTGGATCAGATTGTCCAGTGTCTCTCTTCTCTATATATAAGGGAAGGAAAAAAACGCATGCCGTGATTGACTCTGCATTTTAGACAGAATGGACTGAGAATATGCGGCTTGGGAATGTTCCGGAGAAATCCGCTCATCCTGCTTTTTTTTTCCCCAAGGTGGGTGTTATTTTTGAGACACACGTATATGGCTTAGATAAGAATAGGAAGAGAAAGAGACTGGCTGATGTCATGAATAACACAATTTGTATATAGCAATGTTGAGGCTCCTTTAAAAATTAGCCTTAGAATCTTGGACCCCCTCCGTTGCCACCAAATCCTCCGAAGCCTCCTGGACTGTGCTGGCCGTTATTGTGATGACCTCCGCCGTTACCAAAGCCTCCGTGGTTACCGTGGTTACCGTGATGGCCTCCGCCGTTACCAAAGCCTCCGTGGTTACCATGATGGCCTCCACTGTGGTGTTTCAAAGCATTTCCTAACAGTAAACCACCCAAAACACCTGCACCTGCGCCTAGTATGGTACTGGTGTTGCTCCTGCTGCCCGTTGTGCCTGTGCTGGTGTTTGTGTTTGTTGTAGACGCAGAGTTGGTGAATGAAGAGAACATGGCCTTTTGGTCAGCACCGTTTCCATTGGTGCTGGCATAGGCGGTTTGCTGCTGATATGTTTGCTGCTGTTGTGTCTGCTGTTGGTACTGCTGCTGTGGTTGGTATGACTGTTGTTGAGCAGTAGTTGTGCCAGCAGGAGGGTCCCACTGAGACTGGTTGTTGTTGAACAAATCAACGTAAAAAAACCTTTGGTATTGGTCATCCCACTCTGCTACCCATCTGTTCGGTTCGCTGAAGACGGGAGGGTTTTGCCTTGTGAAAGGGGTTTCTGGTCTGTTGGACATAGAAAAATGGTTTTTTGTCTTTGGTTTTTCATCAATGAGTTTAAAGTGAACTATTTCAGTTACCTATTTATCAAACTGCAAAAAACCAATAAATGATACGTGTCAAAATCTTCAAAAATGGGCCACTTTGTTCTCACTATGTAAACGTAGAATTTTTAAAAAAAAAAAAAATAACATAGGCGCATGACTCAGCCACCATTGTTTTTCCCATTGCTAAAAACTCAAAAGTTAAATTTTTTAAAAAAAAAAAGAATAAGATTTTACTATATGCTAAATAATCACTCATCAGCCCTCTTTTTACCTAAGAAGACTAGCAAACCATGGCCGTAATCAAACTTGTCCAAGATCAACTCAACCATGTGTAATTTATCCAGTGGCTTGGTTCCCTTTTCGGAGATGTAGTTCTTGAAGTCGTTGTAGTTCTTTATTTTGAAAGTCTCATGCTTTTCCTTCTTGGAATCACCGAATGCTTCCAACATCTTTTGCCAGTCCCAGTCGGCAGACAAGTCGTTGTAGCTGCTGGTGGCCCCGATAATGGCTCTTTCGATGGTATAACCTGAGTTGTTCAACATCAAAATCATTGGGTTCAGGTCGTACTTCAAAAACAGAGACAGTTCTTGCAAGGTCATTTGGGCGGAACCATCACCTTGCAGTAAAACAACTCTGTTGTTCAGCTTGTAATCCTTCAAGGCTTTGCAAACACCAACGGTGGCTGGCAAGGCATACCCAATGGAGGCATAGAAGTTTTGACAGATGATTCTACTGTCAGAAGGTAGCTTGATGTTTTCCAACTCAAAGGCAAATGAGGACATTTCACACATCAAAACATCGCCTTCCTGCAACAAGTTCTTTGATAGCTCATAAGAGACTTCTTGTTCATATAGTCTGTCTTCATCTTTGACCAACTCCTCTAACTTGTAAGAATCACTGAATGATTGTCCCTTTGACTTCTCAGAGTCGGTTTTGACATTTTTCTTAAGCTTGCTGTAATCCAAAAGTTCAAAGAATCTGTTGGTGATTTTACAACCACTGATGTTCTTGATTAGTTCTTTTTTGAATCCAATCATGGCAAAGTCTCTTCCCAAGAAGACAATGTCTTGATCAGCTAACCATTCGTTGATTTCAGCATTGTTTCCGGAATATCTAAAGTTAACTTCATTGATCTTGGCACCAATGTGTAAAACCAAATCATGTTTTTTGATGCTGTCAAATACACCTAATGGTGATCTTTCGTTACAGAATACACCCTTGAAATTTTCCAAGGTTTCGTCCAGACAAAGACCTCTAGAGCTTGGAGTGGAGTAACAGTCCCAGTTTGTCTTCTTCAATAAGTCCATGACCTCGGATTTATGACGTTTTAAGAAGTAATCAGCAACGAAACCTATGTTCTCACTCTTGTAGGCCTTCTCCAGTAGAATATTCAATACCTTTTCTTCATTGACGTTCAGGTCCTTGTTCTTATACTTGTATAGATCCAAAGTTCTATCTAGATCGCAAGTGACTAAACAGTCAGCAACATCAGCAGGAACAAACAGGTAACCAGGCTTGTGGTTGGCAACAACAGCTTCAATGGCTTCATCAATCTTCTTTTGGACAGTTCCTTGCAGGATATCTTCTTCGGTGATGTATTCAGAGTAGCAACTGAAAGACTCAGCGGCTTTACCGTAAATCTCATGGTCTTGTCTGAAGCTGTCTTTACCTGGAACCAAGTGGTGGATGGTACCGAACAAAGCATCCATTTCGTTACCATCGTCAGCAATGGCTCTGGACTTCAAGGAGGAGGAACCAACAATATGTAGAACAGCAACACTTTCGGCAAAGGCACCTGCAATACCATTGATGGCGGATAGCTCACCAACACCAAAAGTACTGATCATACAGGCAAAGTTGTGGGGGTTGACTCTGGAGTAACCATCGGCAACGTAGGCAGCATTCAACTCGTTGTTGTTACCAACCCATTCCAACTCAGGAACACTGTAGATGTGCTCCAGCAGCTTCAAGTTGAAGTCACCAGGAACACCAAACACGGATTTGGTGACGTTGGATAATCTTTCGAATAATAGTCTACCAAGAGGTAGTTTGTTGGCAATTGGAGAAGCAGACATTGTTTGTTATAAAGAGCAAATTCTATGGTTTTTTTTTGGGTATATAAGAGTTTCCTCTAGATAATAACTAAATGTCAACATTATGTTTTTAAAAACTTCATCATCCGTTTAAATACGGCTTCGCTGATATGAAAAAAAAAAAACAAATTGAAAATAAAACGTGATAAGGTTTCATGGAAAACAGTTAAAAAAAAAAAAAACGTTGCCGGTAAATTACGGAAGCCCTTATCCTGTGCGAATTGGGATTCCCCGTGTTTTTTCCGGCATTTCTGAAGCTACAGAGACAAATGGATGTTGATGTCGCTCTCCTTCAGAATGACCCACCAATTCTTGTATGTGGAGTTCAGGGAGTTGGTCAGCCACACATGGTGGATCACGTCTTTTGCTCTTTCCGCGGCAACCAGTCCCCGACCGACCAATGAATCAAAGTGGGACATCACAATCTGCTTCCCCTTTCGAAGGGTCTGGCTTTCGTTGTCTGTGCTTGTCTCATCCATGGACAAGTTACCAAGCTCGCAGCCCACTATGAACATCGATCCGAACAGACACTGCGCGGCTGCTGATCCCAGAGGAACATGGCTCTCAAGCAATTTGATTATCTCCGACAATATTTTTTTCACGTAGTCATCATGGGTTATTCTGTTCAGCAACCTTCTGTGGACCTGCAGAATTGAGATCAATGCAAAGATCTTGTTGACTGTTCGCAGCTGTTCATACTCCTGCAGAGCACCGCTGGTCAGGGTATCGTCAGTCCACAGCCTGGCAGTGGCCCCGAAGAGGTCCTGCTTCTTCTTGTGGATCACCATATCTCTCTCAGCCTCGCTTTCGTTCAAGTACCGCTCCATGTTCACAGACAGCTTCATGCACTGGTTCTCGAAGTTCAGGATCATCAAAGGGTCTATGTCGCTTTCCAGTTCATCTATTTCATCTTTGATCGAAAGCAGATCCGTGAGCTCGTTCATGTATTTGATGATCTGCAGGTCAACGCCGCTGAAGTACTCAATGTCCTTTAGCTCATTCATGTTCTCTGCTCTTTTGTTGCCGTCTATCGCGTAGGTGTAGTGGTCCTTCTTCAAACTCAAGCTGAAGAAGCTGTGGAACTTGTTTGGGTTTTCAGCAACGGCTGCCTTTTTTTCCGGTATGAACGTCAGAGCAGTGAGCAGGTCGTTGTAGTTAGTCCAGTTTGAAAGAAACTGTATTTCCCGTTCGTCGTTCGTCTGATCTATTTCTTCTGTATTCTTCGTTTGTTTTACTGAATTGAAAAAATTGTGGTCATCATAGGTATACTCTTTTTTTCTGCTGAAGGCATGCTCTGAGGATATCAAAATCTTGGTATTTCCCATGTCGTCCTTGACTGTTATGTTTTTCTGGCTTTTCAAACTACTCATCTTGCCAAGCAGATAGAGCAACTCCTTGCAGGTGCCGACGATCAGCTTGACGTTTTTGTTGTGTTTTCCAAAGTAGGAGTAAAAGACCAGCAGCATAAGCAGACTCGTCAATATGTTTACGATTTCTTTTTTGTCGATTGGCTTATCAGACGCAATTCTGCTTTGTATGAGAATGTGAGCCCCTCTCTTCAGAGCATCGACTTCGAACTGCTTATAAACGACTTTGAAGTTCTTGACAATCTGTTTTTCCTCAAAGAACTCATCAAATCCATTGGTCTCAAGCCACAGGTCATTGAACAGCTTTCCGTCGTTTGTGTCAATCAGCTCGTGGCCATCGCTGGAGATGCCCGCATACGACTCGATGTCCAGGTCTTGGATGTTGTTGCTTCTTGATCCAACACTGTTGCTGTGTCTGCTTCTTCCTGAAAGCCCCCATTCATTGTCATGGCTGTTGTTGCTTCCAGAGCTGCTGTATCCGCCTATGTTGTTATGAATTCTGTTTTTCCTCAAAATGTAGGTAGCCTTTGTGATCTTTGCAAACTCTTCAACCATTTTGAACGTGAGCGGATCACGCATTACAATGTTTGGGAGGACAGTCTGGAAGGGATTTGTGTTCCGGTACAAATACCCCATTCCGCTGATTGGTGTGAATGTTGTTCCGCTGTGATGGATGAAAAAGTTTATGCAGTCATATGATGTTTTCATGCTTGGGGTTATTAGGGATATTCCTGTGGACTTGGTCTCAAGAGTACGGGAGCCAGGACCAGTAAAAGCAGCAACAGACTCATCAAGGGATGAAACAAGTTCTTCTGAAAAGGAAGTTTCTTCTAGGTCTTTATCGTTCTTGACTGTCTCTTTGTTTTCTTCAGCTGCAGGCAAAGGCGCATGTGGTTTCTTCTTGGTCTTTTTTGCTACTTTCTTTATGCTTTCTTCTAGAACACAAACTCCACCGACTATTTTGATGTCGTCTTTGGTATTCAGATATCCTTCTTTTTTTTTACTTTTGTATGGTCTCCCTCCCCATGTCACCTTGAAAGATCTGTTATACTTTCTTTTGGCTGATTTGGTCTTCTCGGGGAGAGCTGATAAGCTTATCTTATCTTGAGCTACCATTTGAATTATGAACTAATAAAGTGCTGATAATGGCAGTAATGTTGTTGAAAAAGAAAAAAAATGAGGTATGTTACTTGCAATTGTTTGGGTCTTATTGAAACTTAATCTGATCACTTACATAAAGGCTACAATTGTTGAAAAAAAACCGAAAATTATCATTTTTTATGTAAATCGCGGCCATCGTCTTTTTTTTTACTAGCGAAAGATCTCTCCGATCGAGTCATTAATAAAGACCAAGACTGTGCTATCTCCGCCCCTTGATTTATATGGGTTTTAACAGTAGTAAAGGTAAAATATTCTGTAAAATGAGTGTATATATCCAACAAAAACTTATTTTCGACATAAACAGCAGTGCTTCATAGTATATATACATTAGATCATTTAGTCCCCACCAATGTTTTTTATTTTATTCATTTTTTAATGGGTCTTTTTGTAGGTCACGTGTGGCTATTAACACAGTACCTACAATAATTCCCGTTGCCAATTCTTTCTTCACTAATTGAGCCACAATCACGTGCTTGTCCAAAAATAGAAACTTTTACCCACCAAAAATTAAGCTTTTTGGCTACAAAAGTCCATTCACGTGACTATTCCCAGCAGCAAAACAAAAAAACCAGACATCCACCCACAATTGCCATATAATTAAAGCCATCAGCAAAACGCTTATTTAAAACTTGCTATACATAAAGACTATCTCAGTCCAATTTTTGTTTTCCTTCGTCTAGTTCATTTAAAGAAGCTTTGAATCAGCAAAGCATAGACCTTTACTATCCCATGCGATTACTTGAAGTGTATGACAATTGGGACAATGATAACAACCAATAAAACAATGATCCCCAGAACCAAGCAGGCCTTCATCTTCAGGTCCTTCAACCACATCTGCTTTCTGACTCTGTTGGCCCCTCTCTTGAACCCTTGGGCTGAGTTTGCCAGGTTGTCTGCCTTATCCTCGATGCTGGTCAGTCTCTCACCTCTTTCGGCGACCTTGTTGATGTTGTCTCTCATTATCCCCACGGTGTCGTCAATCTCAGACTTTAGGGCCTGGGCCTTGGATGGTTCCTTGTGTGTTTGTTCATCGTTCTCCAGATCATGGTCATCTGAAAATATGTTCTCACCTTGGGGCATGTATGGGTCGTATGGAGAGCTGTTGTTGTTGTTATTGTAATAACTCATCTTTGCTATATAATATTAATCTGTATTGGGTTAGTGTGGTTGTCTTAACTGTTAAGAACATTTACAAATAAAAGACAGATAGCGAAAACATAGGAAATAAGTTCTAACGACTCTTTCTTTTTTTTTTTCTCTCCCCCGAAACCATAAGTTGGCTGTTTGGCTCTGTTTTTTTTTTCCATGTGTTCTTTTTTTTTTTTTGGGGAAGCAAAAAAAACAAAAACAAGGAACACAGCCAAAATGGCAACGAAAAAAATTTGCTTAGAATTAATAACGCTACCATGTGCATGCATTAGTTAAAACACAGAGGTAAAACAATCACTATACTATTCAATAGAAAACAATAACAGTATACTAAAAATGAAATAAAATAATAATAAAAAATCTATGTAAATAGCAATCTCTACTCAATAAACCTTACTTGAAAGCATTGTTGTTTCCACCGGTCATCTGAGAGCTTATGTAGTCTATCTGGTCCTGTATGCTCTGCAGGTTGTTCAGCCCGCTGCTGCTGATCGGGTTGCTCCCAAACGAGGTATTGAACATGTTAGGTGTTCTTCCAGTTGAGGAAAACAAATGATTTGCGGACCCTGTTGCTGTGGGCTGTAGGTACTGTGGTGTGCCCGCAGACTGGTGGTTCATCATGTAGTTGGCGGACCCAGTGGCTGTTGGTCTTAAAGGCTGCAACACACCGTTTCCGGCTGGTTGTTGCTGCTGGAAGTTCATGTGTGGAAGAGCCCCGTTCATCGATAAGGAAACAGTGTCCACCTTTGGAAGGTTTTGGAAGTGTGTCAAACTCTCCTTCATATCCGCTAGCTCAGCATCCTCGTCGTTGCTTCTTTGTCCATGCTGCTGCTCATTGATTTTTTGCATCAACTGGTCCATAGGCAGCGAGAAGTCCAGTTGTGTGTTACTTTGCTCTGTGCTGGAGTCGTCATCATAAACGTGCTCCTCATCCTCATAGGTCACCAAGTTGTCGGAAAATCTCACAGACTTGTTCTGAACCCTGTTACCGTTCCTCATGACAACTCTCTTCACTCTGTGGCTTTTACCAGTCATTAGGAGCGACGCAAAGTTGTCGAAATCGAGCTGTCCGGGCCCCGTATCATCAGTGACTTCCTCGTATACCTCTTCTTTATCATCGTTCTTGGCTAAAATGGATCTTGGCTTCAAAGTCGGCAATACCTTACTAACAAGCAGCTCTTTTGTCGGAAGCTTCCCGTTCTCGTTTATCAAAAGCACTAGACACCTCAAAACCGCAAAGAAGTTGTCCAATCCAATGCTGTGTTTGATGTCCTTAAAAATAAGAGCAAGCTTCTTCTTCACCTCCTCACTAACGACAAAATTCGTCTGAAGAAACTCAAACACATCAGCCAACCGGATGGTCTTTCCCGAGTGCTTCTTTCTGGCAATGATATTGTTGAACCATCTCGAATAGTTCTTTCGCTCTTCTTGGGACAAGAAACCAAGTCCCAAGGATTTGGGGATCCGGTGGATCAATGCCGTAAAGTCCTCAAGTTGAGGAGGCGGTAAAGTCTGATAAGTGTTGGTCACAGCCACATTCATGTTCGAAAGCGATGATGAAGTGGCAACTGGATTTGGCATCTGTCTGAATGGATTCGTGTTGGATCTAGCTGGTCTTGTCTGATTCGCGGAGCTGATGGCTGTGTGTGGCTGGGTGCTTGAGGCGGGAAATGCAGCTGTCATGGCAGGCTCAGCCTTGGACTTGCCAAATATGCTAACCGCATTGTTGTAGTCAATTCGATCATAGTTAGGTGTGAACTTCTCGGTCGGCTTGACCTGCTGCGCTGAATTGAAATTGTTGTTAAGAATGGCTTGTTGAGGGTTTTCAAAAGATGAATTGTTAGACTGCTCAAAGGATAGTTCTCCGTTCCCATATATCTTCTCGAAATCTTGCAATCCTGTATTCTCACTCCCCTGTTTCAGAGCTTCCGCACTGTGGCTCATAAACTGATTCGGCGGCTGGGCAAATGCATTGGCCACGTATGGATTGTTGTTGTTATTGTTTGACCCTTGCTGCAAAAACTCTGGTCGCTGGTAGTTGTTGCCTGAAAACTGCTGGTTCAACATCGGCTCCATTGTGTATTGCTGATGATACTCCGGTGTCATAGGAAGTGGTCTACCGCCACTGGAATTAGCAGGAAGTTGTTGTGGTATACTTGGCAGAGGTCTATTTGAGTTGCTGTATTGGGGCTGTTGGTAACTTTGAATATTGTATGAATTTGAGCTAACTGGAGGGTTTGATATGTTTGGCACGTTTGGCAGAGGTCTATTTGAATTACTAGACATAGGTTGCATCTGGTTCATTGGGGAACTCATGCCTTGATTGGCATGACCTTGGTTTCCAAATTGGTTATACATCATATTATTATTTGCATTTTGGAAATATGGATTTTGATTTTGTTGGTTTTGTTGGTTTTGTTGATTACTCTGGGATCCAAAGTTTATGGAACTATGCACTCCGTTTAACCATTCATATGACATGATTCACCTATTCTTTTCTATAAAAAATATATATAATGCAGCTGGTTAAATAACTAAAAAAAAATAATTTCAATATCTAAAATTTAATGCATCAACAGCAGCTTATTGTTTGGTTATACCTATTTATTTCCTATACGTTACCCTTCACAATCAGCATTAAACCCAGAATTACACACAGAAACAAATTTTTTAGTTTGTTTTTTTTTTTTTTTTTGGAATGTTTACGTGAGACTTTTGAAACTGGGGGAAACCGACCTTAAACTGAAATAAAAGACTCTTCACGTGACGTATACAATCTTATGCAAAAGCCGATGATTTTAGATTAATAATATATACATATCATAGTACCTTGCAAATTAGACACTCTACTGGTCATTAGCTTTTGACGATGATCCCAAAAAAATATCTGCCAACATATTCCTCATCCGCTGTGTATCAAGCCTAACAGATGCCATTGAAGTCAAAAATTGGTCCATGTTCTCAGTATCGTTTTCGTTGATAGCTGCTAATTTGACTATGTCTGTCAATGAATTCGTTTTCTTGTACATTAAAGAGTTCATCTGTTTTTTTAGACTATCAACTTTTACATGGTCTAAATCAAAATTTTTGTTTTCATACTTTGTCATTGAATCGCCAACTTTGTCGATCAGCCCATAGATGTCAAATACCTCACCTGGGGGAACTGAGGTAGGGTTGGAAATGGTGACACAATCTATGTCAACCTCCTTTCTCAGCACCTTGTCTATGTCAACACCACTGAAAAATGCACATGATTGTGGCAGGTCATCTATATGTAAAGAATGGCAAAACATTGCTCTGGTCCATATATTACTTATCTGCAAAGCCATTGCTGTTCTGTACTTATCTTCTTCTTTACAAATGTATCTAATTTCATCGTGAATGGATAATACCAATCTTGCATCTATATTATACTTTTTCATTAAGTACTCCATGGAAACAATCAGCAAATGCAAGTAGTCGACACCTGAGGATTGGATAATCCAATTAATTCTTGAAGTAATAAAGTTCCCTTCGGTGTTGTTTTCAGCTGACAGGCATTCAGTTATCTTCGCTTTCAAAACAGGGGTTCTGCAGTCTTCTTCATTTGCTATTTCAGTCAATTTTGTAAACAGAGCACTTTCAGACCCACCAAAGTAAATATCAGCTTTGTTGTACTTTTTCCCTTTGGTACGCAGGTATAGATTATCTGTTGTTTTTTTACAATACTCTTGTGTCTGATCAGGATCTAATTTTTTCAACAACTGAGCAGTGAACTTCTTACCAGCACCGTAAATTCTACTGTAGTTGAAAATTTTGGCATTGTCTCTAGAGGTATTCAGGATATTTGCTGTTGTTGTGTGCATATCAGTTCCTTCTTTCTTGGTCCCTTCCAAAGTCATCCAACCTAAAGGCGTGGCGCCATGGTTTTCATAAAGCGAGTCAGCTATTAAAGACCCAATCCAAAGTTCCTCACTGTCGACATCAGCACCTACAAAGCAGTATCCTTCAGGTGCTTCAATCATGGATTTAAGCTCCGAGCCTAGTCTATTTGGCTTAATATTGGATGCTGTCAGCCATGTATTCTCAACAGCACGTCTAGTAACAGTACCCATTGTAATGAGTCCAGGAAGGATCATACCATCATCGTTCTTAAAATTTTCTTTTTCAGAGAGGAGACGGTTTTCTGTTATCAGTTGTTTCTTTGCTAATACATTGGAATTATTAAAACTCGTTAGTTCATTCTTGTTAACAACCCACTGCCCCATTATACGTTTCCTATTAGATACCCAATAAGAACACTTGGTCACAATATCTAAAGCCTCTTTGGCCAACGGAAGTTCTGATGAAATGGTTCCATTGTCAAAAAGCGGTTTGAAAGCTTTTGATACAAGTCTGGTTACTCTCTTCATTCCATCATCAGGATGCAAAATCATAAATCTTTTTCCCCTCCCAGACGCAGTTGGAGTATTGGTCAATCTGTGATTTTTCTTATTTTGTAGAAACTCTATTTCTTCTGGGTCTTCAACGTCAATACACAAGCAGTATCTTAGTCTCAAACTTTCTTTATCTATTTGAGTCTCAATAAAAGCATTAGCAAATTTACTTTTCATAAACACATTTGGGGTTGGATCTTTGACTTCTTCACCGTTTTCATCATCAGAAGGCATATCTGGTGAAATGATAGAGGCTTCATTTTTCAATAGTTCAAGATCTTTATCGGACATTCTAAAGTACTTTTTCAATTGATTTTCATTCATCCCATTCATTTTTTTGGAAACGTTGAAGTCTTTATCCATCCACAAATCATCAAAAATCACTGTTTTACCCATGTATTTCAGCTTGAAGAATATAGGAATTAGTTTGGAAGCAACAGTCAGCCCAATTTCATCAGGTTTTTTACAGATATCCTTGTACCACATAGGCTTTTCAGCATATCTGTTAAAAACAATATTGGCAGTACCGTCATTTCTGATTTTCCATGGTATCTCATCCCATTCCAATTGAGACAACCATGGATCGTTAACCCAGAAGAATTTATCATTTTCGTATTGTACCAATAAGTCCTTGACAATTGAGTCAATTTTTTGTTGGATTTCCTCTGAAAACTTCTGATACATGTTTTCACAGTTGTTTATGTAAGAGTTCCATTTGGTATTATTTACAGGCAAAAAGGCTTGACCCATGGATTTAAGAGCAGCAAAAGATACCGGGTGTGGCAGCTTTTTATTGAATTTTGGGTAAACGACTTTGAAAACCTCTTCTGTTATTACAGTATCTGAAGCACAATAGGTGATCAGGTTTTGTAAATCATCTATAATCGGCTTGTAGGTTTTACTGGTAACAAATACGTCTCTGATATCTTTGTCGGCATCGTATTGCAGATAATGCAAAGCACACTCTTTCAAAGAGTTCATAGAAGTTTTCGAAATCCAAGGATTGTCATATTGCACACCTTTTGCAGAAAGCGCATGCTGTTCTATCTCGTCTCTATAATCCTCAAAAGTCTGCCCCGTTTCATCACCAAAGGCTTCCAGACCTTCTCTTTCCAAAAATTCATCAGAACCCATTTGACTCATTTTCTTCAATTTCTTGTAGTGAAAGTAAGTTGTTCTTTGTTTACTACACATCCCAGACACAGCAACATGCAAAGCTAGGGTATCCAAAAAAAAGTTGTTGGTTTGTTTGTAGTCGTACTCTTCCAAAATTCTTGCTCTATCGTAAGAGACGTTGTGACCAACTATGACTTTTTCATGATCCAATGGATTAACTGGACACAAGTTTTGAATTTCTGATGGGCTTAAAACAACAGGGTTCACGTCTAGCTCAGCAGCTTCGTCGTCAAGCTTCAGCATCATTTTTTCGTATGATTCTTTCTGGGCATTTTCAATTTGACCAAGTTTGTTGGTTTTGTTCTCTTCCAATTTTTCAATTTTCAAATCAAAGTTTTTCAAAATTGACTCATATTTATGAATCTCTTTAATTTTATCTTTCAACTCCATCTCTGCATCCTTGAGTTGTAATTTTAGCTCCTTGATAATGCTTTTATGGGCTTTCTTTGATTCGCTGTTGATCTTTTTGACAATGGTCTGTTTCTCTGTGTACGCTTTACTAGCTGCTCTTTTTGACAACGATGAGTCTTGTTTTAGAACCTCCTGGATATAATCTTGTCTGGTCCCAAGTTCAACAATTTCAATATCAGAATCACTTTTTTCAGTCAGTTTATTCTGAGCAATTTTAACATTCTCTTCTAATAGAAGCAGATCTAATTTTTTTTGTTTAAATATTGGCTCAATAGCTGATTTTTCGTCTTTAGTTGTTTTTAGCTTGTCTTCTAGTTCCGAAAGTCGATCCTGGTATTTCAAGACTGATTCAAGTAAAGGAACATTTTTCATTTTCTCTTCTTTCCACTTCCTTAGATATTCTTCTTCCAAATGAGCATTGGTCTTATAATGATTGTATGCCTTTATTAAAGCCGGTGACAGCCAGCAGTAAATGTGGTTTACTGATTTGGCTGTAGCCATAACAGGATAGTTTGATATCTGCGGCAAAGTCTCAACATCAAACGTTAGGAATTTTTCAGAAGGATAATCAACTTCGACAGGAGGCTTGCCATCGTAAAGAGAATACTGTACCCAGCCTTCTTTAATCAGCCATTTGGAAGGCAGTAACTTAAGCTTTTCTTCAAGCACATTACCTTCTTTGCTCTTTGTTTTTAGTGACTTTTCATTTGAAGTTTCCATATTCAAAAAGCCATCTATAATAGTAGTGTAAGGATTAGCTAGATACTTCCCGATTTTAAGAAAATGACTTTCTAAGCCATAACCTTCTAGATTTGGAAAGTTTTTGATATTTACAGGTTCAAATCTAGAAGTTCTTTTGCCTTTAAGTTGAAAGTTTGCTAATGACCTATCACATATTTCTTTCAATATTCGGGACTTAAAGTTTTGAAAACTTGCTGTATTGAGCTTTGTGTATTCGTTTTGATAAGCATATTTCCTTTCTCCAAAGACTTTCTGTCTCAAGTCAGGTTGAAGACACTGTATACCATATGGATTAATCAACTTATCAATTTCTACCTTTTTATCAAACTCACTTAGAGGAGAAGATGTGCTAATAGTTTTACTTGAAAGTATTCGATATGATAGTTTATGCTTATAATATGTTTTACATATTGTATTATGACTATTAGTAGCCTTTGCTAAAAAGGACATCACGGCAGTATAAAATGTCCAGTAAAATATTGATCGAGGTTTTCAGGTATCAGTACATGTTTACGTTTTTAGAATTACAAAAACAAAAAACAGATGACATTGAAGACATTACCTGAGTGAATAGTTAAAGGCGGAAAAAAACCGTCTTTACGCGCTCTCAGAAAGGAAAAAGAAATTGCAGAAACACCAACTGCTTATATCGGATATAATCTTGAAACAACTCACCAAGGCAGTGCTCCCAAGAAGAATTGTTTCTAATTCTCAAGTAATTGCCACCTGTTACTAATACCAAGAGTTATCGTATTAAACATCAATAATAATATAGCGCAATAAACATACATTGGCACTTGATAAGAAATGTGTTTGATGTCGGGGTAACATTAGTAACTTTTGCCTTTTACGGAAAGATTGTGTCGTATGGTGAAAAAAAAACACTAGATCATGTTTTGGTGTTTGATTTTTTAAAAATAACAACATTAAACACACCCATAACCAAATACCAATACATAATACATTCACAATGGAGTCTAATAATTCTCTGTCATTATACACTATATCATCATTTGTTATTTTAAATGATAAGGGAAGACGTGTCTACAACAGATACTACACTAACCCTTTCATTAAGTATCAACAATATGAAAAAGCCAAAGAAACCGGTGTAGCCAGCAACTCAAACGATGTTAGTCTGAATAAGAAGAAGCAAGTCGAATACGAAAGAACAGTTTACAAAAAAATAAAAGAACAACATATTTCCCACAATAAAGATATAGAACTTTTGGTTCTTGATACAAAAACCGTCATATACCAGAAAGTTAATGATTTGTACTTTGTGATGCAAAGCCATAGCTCCAGCCAAAACACTAATGAAATTTTGCTACAAGCTGTCTTTGAAGGTATCATCAAGAGTCTAGATTTGCTATTAGAAGGCTCTGTAGATCTAGCCACAATTTTGGACAACTACGATTTGTTGGCCCTTGTTGTTGACGAGGCTATTGATGACGGTATTGTTTTGCAGTTTGATGAATCTTGTATAGTTAACAGAATTACCTTGATGACCGAGGACGAAGGACAAATGAACTTAAATAACATAGCCGAAAAGGGTTTCAAATCAGCTTGGGGCTTCGCCAAAAACAGATTCTCTTTATGATTTATTATTCCAATTTATATATAAATAAGCAAGTGTGCAATTTAACAATAACGACAATGTAATCTACTTCTTCTTTCCCTTTCCTTTGCCTTTTTGAGATTTGTTGTTTTTTGATCCCTTACCACCACCATTGGAGACTATACTTGAACCAGGCAAACTACATTTAAATTTATCAACAAAGAAACATGTAACCAGAGACTCGACAGGGTATTCTTTAATTTTATCACTTTCCATCGGCCATATACGTTCTTTATCCTTGCTTTCTAAATCAAGTTTCATATGTCTTTCAAAGTAAACCATGATGTCATGACAATTCTTCATCTTCTTGTTGGTACCATTCATAACCTTAATTTTGAATTTGCATTTGGATAAAGCCATCCATGGGGCAAACATAGGAATTATATCGTAATCAAATAAGTCATCTTGTTCTGGTATATTGCTTAATTTCAAGGCAGGGGAAATCTCTTTCAGCATCAGATCGTAGTGGACTATTGGCTTAGGTGTGTTCATCAATTTCATTACTCTTTGAGCTTGGAACTTTGCTTTTTCTTCCAATTGACGAGCTCTTTCTTGTCTTTTGAAAGAATCATCGCTGATTGTGTTTGATGGAGACAAGCTGTTTTTCTTTTCCGCCTTCTTAGCTTTCTTAGAGTTAGGCTTTGTAGACTCAGCTTGTTTTTCATACTCATCAAATATGTTGGCAATTGTTTTACTGTGGGCATTCTCAACTTCTTCATCTTCTTCAATTTCAACAGAACTCTCTTCACTGTCTGAAGCCTCTTCTTCAGAAACTTTTATTGAATCATCATTTGTACTTTCTTGAACTGATTCAAAATTTTTATTGTAAAGTTCTTTGACATTGTCTGCTTCGGCAGGATACTCGATGTATTCCTTGACATCACCTTTAGATCTTTTTCTCCACATCAAACCAAAGCCCATAACGATTTGGACAGGAGATGTTCTTATGAGCTTGCTTTCATCTTTGATAAAGAACTTGCCGTTTTCCAAAACCCCATTTTTGGCAAAGTCATCATCAACAAACTTAGATATGTTGGAAACCTTGCAGTATAAGCAGGAGGAGCCGTTAATTTTTTTGTTCCAAGCTTCAGAAGCAGCAAGACAATATTGGGAGGCTTCCAAAATAGCTCTTTCTGACAAAGTATCATCTTTTCTCAAATTTTTAATCAATACCTTTGAGTTTTTGTTCATCAAAGAGCTTTCACAAGTCAAGTAAAAGTCATCTGATTCCGCATACTTCCAATAAATGTTATCATCATTGAGTAGCATACACAAGTACCCATCTGTGGTAATGAACCAGTGGAACTTTTGAAAGAAGAAATTATCAGCCAAACGGGTTATGTTTGGTGTTGTTTCTTGGCTCATCTTCTTGTTTAAATTTTTGTTAAATTTGTTTTCAATGCTCTTGATTGCTTTCTTTTGGTTTGTCAAAGTCTTTGTTTTTTTAGATTCAACTTCTTTCTTCAAGGAGAAATATGTAGAAGCATTAGTGTAGGCACTTTTGCTAAAATCTATAGCGATGCTTATCATCTTTTTTTCTTTCTTAGGGGTTTCCGTTTCATCATCAGAGTCGCTTGAAGTGTCAGAATCAGAGTCAGAACTATCGCTTTCATCGTCGTAGTTGTCTAGCGGCAATAATATGGTAAACTTGTTTTCTTCTAATCTCAAAGGCAATCTGATTTTTTTGATATTTTCAGCTTGCTTACCTTTTCTCTTTTGCTGACTTTGGATCCACAGTTCTGCTGCTTTCCAATCCATTTGGTTTTCATAAATTAACTTGTTCATTGTTTCGATTAGCTCATCGATTATATCAACATTGGCAATAATTGCATTACCTTTAGACTCATTACTGTGACTAGCTTCTTCCAGCTGTTTTAATCTTTCAAGATTCTCTTGCTTGGCTTGATCCAGCTTTCTGTTTTGCTGTGATATAAAGTTATTTGTCTTTGTGGATATCTTTAACACCTCCAAAGTTGAATAAAAAGTATCTACAGCATTGATGTAACCATTTTTAATTACTTCATACTCTACTCCACTTGGCACAAATGGGGAATAACTGTCATACAAGTATTTTGGATTTAGTTCTTTAGATTCAGGTTCAGATTCTAAAAATGAAGGATTAGCTACTTTTGTTAGGTATCCTATTCTATCTTCTTTAGATGTCATTAAAACTTTTTCAACGTCTTCAGCACAATCACGTAATACGTCTAGAATCTTTTCAATTTCTTCTTCATTAGATTCAAAGAATGAAGTACATGGTTCGCTTATCTTGTATCCACTTTGCTTTAATTTCTCTTGTATCAATTGGTTGGTCAAAGTAGGGTAGTTTAGGTATAAAAGTTTTGAAATGCTCAAAATTTTAAACTTCTTATTATTCTTGTTCTCAAAAGCATTGACCTTTTCATTTTCAGCACTGAATAAATTTTGCAAGTATTCAACAGTCATTTTTTTAACATCATCGCCCAGATAGGTTTCTGAAAGCTTTTGATCATTTGTTTCGTTCTCTTCACCGAATAATTCTAACGGATTGAATAAGTTGTAGAAACCTCCGATTTGAATACCATGCTCTTCATTAACTCTAAATACTTGTAAAATTTTCAAGTTTTCATCCAACACTATCAAGTTACCACTACTGAAAAATTCCAGAGATAAATAAAACATACCGTTGCTAAATTGCAAGACTATGATTCTTTCATTGGGAATTTTCTTCAACCCTGTTAGCTTCTTGTTTGACAAAGCATTTCTCATTTTTACAATAAAACCAGAAGGTGCAGGCGGGGTATTTCTAGTGTACTTGGTGATGTACATCTTCAAACCATTGTCGATTACTAAATTTTGCTTAACATCTGGTTTTTGGAATTTTAGCAAAAATTGCTTGTGTGCATCTTGGATGTTGTAAATATTATTTAATCTCAATCCAACTAAACTCTCTTCAAGCTCGTTGACCAAGACTTCAAGATCTAAGGCTGTTAATTTCTCTTTCATTTGGATTTGTTGGTTTTTTTGAATTTGAAGTTAATTGTACTTATTCCAGTTTATGTTCACGTAGTGTGTTAAATCCATAAAAATTCCGAAAGAATCAAAAAAAAAAATTACAAATTTTAAAAAAAACGTTTTTAATTAAACACGTGATTCAAAAGGTTTAACCATTGATGAAAAAATCGCCACATTATTCTTCATGATTACCAAATCAACAGCAAAAATTCATGGAGGAAAGTTTAATATTGTGGCAAATTAAGACCTCTCTAATCTAACAGCTTCAGTGCTGCATTGTATTTGTTTATATCTTCAGATAAATGTCCGTTATCTAGCAGGAACCTTAAAAACATTTTCAGCTGGGTGTTTTTTGTATTTTCTTCAATTAAATACTCCCCAGTCAACTTGTAGATCGACCTTTCCGCATGAATAGCTTGTTGCAAAATTTCTATTTGTTTTTCAGGGTTATTGTTCTTGCTTGAATTTTGAAAGACAAACTCCAGATCCGGATTAAATGCATTGTGTTCGTAGCCACTTTGTTCATCTCCTTCGTTTAGCTGCTGCAAGTCCCCATCAGAAGAACAAAGAGCTCTTATACGTTCAATGCTAGGCATATATACAGGATGATCTATGCTCAGTTTGGGCACCAAAGCTATCAGTTTGTTGTGTTTTTCTTTCATCATGTTTCTTCTTCTATGCTCGCTTTCAATATGATTTTTCTTCTTGACTTCATCTGTGAGGAGTACTTTTTTTCCTTTGTTTTTATGCTTGCTTTCCTTTTTCTTCTCTACTGCCATTTTACTTGGACACTTTGGTTTGGTATGATTGCTGTATACAAATTTGATAAGTAATGCTTTATTTTGGTTGGGGGTTTAAAAACAAATTCCAAAAAAAAAATATTAATCATCAAAAACACATTGTCCGAGAAACAACCCCCATGTGAAAATGTTAATTTTTGATTATTTATTTGTGTTAAAGTTCCTCGGCTTGTATGGCTACTCTTGGTTCTAAAAAACACGGAACACTATTAAAGTTACTTAAAAATGGAGAGAAAAGAAACTTATTAGCTAATTTTTTAGGTTCAGTAGGTTATTTTAAGACTTATTGTATGATTTTTAAAAAACACGTGCAGTATTTTTGCCGCGGTGAACATATGACTTTATTTCTCTTATTTGGGAAATTTCTGCAAAAATAGAAAAGTTTAATCAATTAGCTACGGTGTTTGATTTTTCTAGACCCTATGCCTAAACGCATTTATTTTGTTTTTGGCTAAGAACAGGTTTTACAATCAGCTAACAATAAATAATAACCAACCAAAGACAAAATCTGCTACAATGAATAGAAATAGAACAGCAAATAGCACTAGTTCCAGCTTTATTGGAGGTTGGAATTTCAGAAATAAATCAAGAAACTCAACAGCTACTTCATCTTCTTTGAGACCTAAAAGCAAAACAGTGACAAAAAAAAGATATGAAAAAACAAAAATTGTGCTTAACTCTAAACCTGCAAGCAAACAATTGCATTCAAATAGATCATCAAAAGTTGCTTCAAGAGCCTCAAGCTATGCTTCTTTAGCTCCATCAACTGCAATGAGCAATATTAATGATCAACAAAGCAGGGATAAAGTAATATGCAGTATTTGCCATGGCTCTGATGATGTCAAATGTTTTATTGGAATTTCTTTTTTAAATCTGAATACAGGTGAAATACTAAGCTACGAGTATAGTGATTCACAGCTATATGTACGAACTCTTTACTCTTTAAAAATCTGGGAGCCTTTAGAAATCTATGTTACTGAAAAATGTAACGCTACAGGAAATGTAAAGTTTTACAATTTGTTGTGCAGCTCTATTGAAGAGCAAAACAGTAACAGTCTTTTCAATACAAAGATTGTTCTTATTTCAAGTAAATTGTATAACTTAGAAGCTGGTCATTTTATTATCAAAAATCACCTATTAACAAGCACACGAAACAAAGCGGCTTTAATTGATCAGACCATCAAGGATTACAAAAATAAAGATTTGGCATTAAAGTCAATGGCTTCTGTGTTTTTATACTACCATGAAAGTTACAAAGTTGCTGGGCAAAGATTCACTAAAGTCAGAATAAAAATTGAAGCTACAGAAAAAACAGCTTTAATAGATATAAAAACCATTCAAAAGTTAGAATTGATTGAAAACTTGGTTGTTAAAAATGACACAAGCTTGTTTAAATTTTTGGACCATACAGTAACAAAAATGGGTAAAAGAATGTTGAGAAACAGCATCTTGCAGCCGCTGACAGATGTCTCTTCAATTAATTCAAGACTAAATTGTGTAACATTTTTAAACGAGCAGGTTGCAGATATTTCAGATAACAGTCTAAATGTTCTTTACTTGATCAGAAAGCAATTGCAAAATTGCAAAGATTTGGACCATTTGTTTGTCATCTTGCTTGTTGGTAATATATCCGCCCCTGAAGATGATTCTTCTGTTTCAAATATCAAGCCTGGTGACGTTATTAATTTTCTTGTAGCATTAAAAACTTCACTAGAAAGTTTTAAAAAAATTGCAGAGCTACTAGATATTGTAGAAGAAAACAATCCGGATACCATTATTCTTAATGAAATAAAAAAAAACTTAAACAATCCGGTAATCGACGAACTCTTGGAGAACGTTGTCAAAAAATGTCTAAATGAAGATGTGTTTTGGGCAAAAACAAAAATAGAACTTCAAAATCAAAAAATCTTTGCTATCAAGAGTGGTTCCAATGGATTTTTAGACGTCTCAAGAACACTATATCAAAACATTGTTGATGAGGTGGTTGAAGAAGTAGAATCCTTAACTATAGAGTATAACTTATCAATTGAGCAAGCATTTGATGATAGAAAAGGTTTTTACCTCAAGCTCACCCAAAGTGACTTCAAAAGATACAAGCTCGAGATGGATTGCAATTCCTTGCCTGAAATATTTATAAATATTAACAAAAAAAATGGCAAACACATTGAGTTTAATACCCTAAAGATTATGAAACTTAACTCGAGGTTTTTTGAAATCATCAGTGAAATTTCAATTTTATCCGAACAAATAGGTCTGGAGTGCATTGCGCAAATAAAGGAATACACAGTATATCTATTTATGTTTAGCGAGAGCTTGGCAATGTTGGATTTTCTATGCTCGCTTACCCAGCACATCAAGCTTAATAAAAACTACACTGCTCCAAATTTTTCACAAGATACCACCAACAGTCAAGAGCTAATAATAAAATCAGGCAGACATCCTCTACTAGAAAAAAAGCTTCCAGATAGGTACGTACCAAATGACACTTCAATAATCAAAAATGTAAGCAATGTTCAAATCCTTACTGGATGTAACGGCTCTGGCAAATCCATTTATTTGAAGCAAACCATGATTTTGAATATTATGGCGCAGATAGGCAGTTATGTCCCATGCATGTATGGCAAGTTTCCTATATTCCACAGATTCTACAGCCGACTATGCAGTGATATAATTGAATTGAACACATCGACATTCGAGCTTGAGTTGAGGGAAATGAATTTTTTCCTCCAGCACTTGGAAAATGACGACAAGCTTACAATGTTGGTGATTGATGAATTTGGCAGAGGATCGAGCATTGGGGATGGGTTTGCAATATGTCTTGCCACGACTAAGCATCTTATAAACAAAAACTGCTTCACAATGCTGGCAACCCACTTCACCACCATGCCGATGTTTTTGCAAATGACTGATAATGTGAAGCATATTGATATGAGCAGCAGCATGAATACAAGCAATAGGCAAACCAGCTTTGGCGCAAACGTTATCAAAATGAGCTACAAGGTCAAAGAAAACCCCAAAAACTTTAATACAAAAAACTATGGTCTCAAGGTGGCTTCCGGCATCTTTGACAAAAGCATTATTATTAAAAGCTTTGAGATCAGTAAAAGTGTTGAAAAAATATCCATTCTGGATGATTCTTTCAAAAACGAAGAAAACAAGCTTCTGAGAAAGTTTCAGAGACTCAAGATACTGAAATCAACCTATTCAAAACTGCAGGCATATAAGGAGATGTGTGAGCTCAACCGAGAGGAGCCTGATCCTGAGCATCTAAAGGGTTTGCAGAATGAGTTCATTGAAAATTACAGTAAAATTTGATTATCTATATATCGATTCTTTGTTTGAGGATCTCGTTAGCAACGTAGAATCTGAACTCGTTGGCGTTCTTCTGATTCAGAACAATTGCTTCGTCATTGGCCAGCTGCAGCAAGTTCATCAATGTAAAGATACCGCAATCGTAGCCATTGCTTTGCTGTGGAGACTCAAGGTGTATCATCTCGATGTCTTTGCCCAAAGCACCGCCACTCTCTTGAATGACATAATCCTTCAGTCTTTGCATGTATCTGAAAGCAGCTGGAGAGTCTTTGGTTCTGCATAGCGAATCCAAATAGAAGATTTTGTTTTTCTGCAAATCAATCATTGAACAAACCCAGTGGTTTCCATTGACGTTTATGGGCACGAGAATCTTATCAACGTCTGTAGCTATGTTTTTCTTCTTCATCTTCATCCATCTTTTCACTGAGACGTACCCTGACTCAGACAGCTTTGTTATGAAGAACGGTGAAAAGCTTACAATTCTTGGATTGCCATCCTCAACAACTTTCAAGAAATATTCAATCACTGAGCTGTTTAGCCACTCAGCAGGGGCCAAAGTTTGGAGATCTTTCAAGTAAATGCTCAATTTGAATCTATTGGAAATTCTAGGGTTGGAGTGGGAATTTTTGTTGAACATATGCATAACCTCTCTTCTTTCTTCATCGCTCAATTCAGGAATCAACGATTTTTTAGGGTTCTGCAGCTCGCTCAGGTATTTGGCTCTGGCTTCTTTTTGCTTTTCAGAAGATTCCAAAAACTGCTGGTACAGAGATTCAAAGTATGAAGAGTCAAATATCAGTCTATCTCTATATTTGTTGGTCAGTTTCTCGTACACAGGGATTTTTCTTTCCTTCAGGATAATCAAGTCATCGTCAAAGTTGTTGATGTCTTTGGTGTATTTTGATGGTTTTATGTTTCTTTTGAATGATGGTATTTCTTTGCTTCTGTTTTCATTCAAAAGTTGCAGTTTCTTCCAAGAATGGCAACTATCTTTGCTATTGTTTATATCGTTGTTGTTCTTATTACTAAATCCGGGTTTGCTGTCATTCACAAAATTGAAAGTGACTTGGTCGTTTTCATTATATATGTTATTGGACGAAAGTTTCTCATTTAAGGATTGAAATTCGTTGTTGTTGTCTAACAACTTTCTTTTCTTTGAGTTTTGTGCTGAGTTGCCAAATACAGAAGTAAATTGTCTCTTTTGTTTCAAAACATCTCTTTGTTCATATGATTGAACAATGGGGGAAGATACTGACGACGAAGAAGATGACGATACTCTTGTATTTGATCTAGACGATGATACTGATGAAGAAGTTCTTGTTATCTCTGTTTGTGGAATGATATAATGCAGAATCTTTGAAAGAAGAGATTGATGTTGTTCTCCTTCAAATGGAGATTTGTATGATGAATATGTATTGCCCATTTTGTCAATCTGAGAAGCAGTAAGGGCCATGGTATGTCAGAAAAACTAGACAAATAAATGTATATTTGTTTAGGTCCTGTATTTTTGGTTTTCTAAACCATCATGCTCTTCTTGTACAAGCTCAAAAAAAAAAAAACTAAATAACAAAATGTTGAATTGTGTGCATTTACGGGGCAGAGATGGTCGAAAAAGAAACAAACAAAATAGAGGCGGATATAAAAAAAAATATACAGCTGAATCTCTACTAGACACATACTAGGCTTATAACAAAAGACAAACATGTTATTAATAATCTCGTTTTAATTATCTTCAAACTAAGTAAACAAAAAGAGGGTCATATCAAAAAACCCTTTGCCCTTCAGGCTATATAAAATCATAAATCTAAGGTCTTTCTGATGGCAGGTAAACTCTCATGTTTCAAGATCTTTACTCTTTCATCAAAGGTGTTGTCAACGGATATCTTGTTTTCCTTGTTGCTGATGATGCAGCCACCGGCACAGTGGGCAGGAACCAAAAACTCGTTATCACTGATGATCAACTCAACAGATGGCAAGCCGGTCTTTTCCAAGTATTCTTGTTCAATATCTTTCAATAAACTTTCAACTAACTTAACGTCTTGTTCTCTCAACTTGATGATGAAGGAGGTCTCTAAAATCTTGTATAAACCTTCCAGGATCAAGTTCTTCAATATGGACTTGTATTGTTCTTCATCGGTGGTGAATGCTTTTAGGTGTTCTAAGGCATCTTCAAACAAGGTGTTTAGAATCTGGTTTTTATTTTCTAAGATCTTCAATCTCATTTTGTTGTTGATTGTGGACTTGACAATTTCGTTTTGCAAGTTCAACTTCTTCAACTTGTTGGAGTTGTTTTGCTGTATCAATACGATGTCCTGCTTGACCAAGGATTGCTTTTCGATTTCGTATTCCTGGTTGGCCTTCAACATGATTTCCTTGGCCTTTTCTTCGGCTTCTTTCTTTATGAAGGTTTGCATCTTGACAAGTTCATCGTTGACTTGGTTGTCTGATAGAGGGGCGTGCATTGATTGGGACATTTTGGTTGTTCTGTATGCTTCTTTTCTGTGTAGTGTTGGCTTTTAACTGTTTTGTTATTAGAAACAAAAAAAATTGGTTGTAAGAAATCTCTCTGTTTTTTTTTTTTTCGTTGCGTCTTTTTAAAGGGAAAAAAAAAATACTTAGGCGAGCTACACATTCATTTTGTATTAGCAGCACAGGCGAAAAACATAATGTTCGGATATAAGAGCATCTTAATAAAAAAATGGATTTAAGTATGATTTCTCTACTAACAAAGCTGATAGTCATTCAAAATTGGTTATTTAAATAATCAAATAAGTTTTTAGGGATAGTAATTACCAAAATTTGCTTTTTCTTTGTGTATATTCAACCTTTGCTGGTGATAGTTTCTTGATATGGCCTACTAAAGCAGAGTAATTTCAGTCAATTTTTCATTCAGATGAACGCTACCAAAATGTTTGGGTTTCTTCACCATCTTTTACTCGTTGAAAAAAACCAGCACGCACTCTTTTTGGGTTCAACTCTTGGAACTTTATACATCAACCAAGAACACAACATACATTATTGCTATGAGCTATAGTTCCTCTAATCAAGATGCTCTCTTTAAGTCACTGCTTTCTAAGAATCTTGCCATTCTTCTCAAAATTTCAGGTTTTGACTCAGTACAGAACTCATACACTCTGAGCTATCTTAATGATATATACTCAAATATACTGAACAACTTCATAATACAACTGAAATCTATCACGGAGGATAACGCAACAGACGAAATTTCTCTTAATGATTTAAGATCTCTACTCAATAAAACTAATACAATAAATGATAAAACACATAACATAGACTCAACAGTTCTTCAACTCAATGACTACACAAACAACAAACACACAACTGTTTACCACGAGAATGATACACAAGGGATTGAAGTTTTTCAAAAGTGGGTTTTGCAAAATACCCTCTTTAATGTAGACTACAAAAGAGTCACCAAAGAGTTGCTAGTAAAAAACTTGAATGTCTTCAACAATCAGGAACTACCAGTACAAATTCCAGAAGATGTGGATGGAGAAGAACAATTGGATTGGGTTACATTCACATACCTAAATAATCTTGAAGATACCCAGCAAATCTTGTTTTATTTGCAAAATCATAAAAAAGACGATATTCTCTATGATAGCATCAAGGATACTAGTGAAGAAGTCATTTTGAATAACGACAAGAATGATGTCTTAGACACAATAATAACACCGGATATTTTAAAGCCATTGAGTTTATCGAATAAAAGAAAACACAACTTCTTAGAAGACAATAACATTGATAGACAAAACTGGAACAATGCCTATTTAGATAGGCTTAATGAACTAAGAAACAATCAATATGGAAAAAAGGTAAAACTATCTTACGAAAAAGACGATTTATAATATGTTCTTTTGATATATATAGCTACAAGATTTATAATTTTCTGTTAGATTTGAACTTTTGTGGTCTCTTCTTACCAATCTTGTTCTTCATCATTTCTCTTCCTCTGATCAGCTTCTTATCACTGCTTTGTTCTGTATCATCATCGAAGTCATCATTATCACCAGATCTTGTACCCTTCTTGAATTTCAATCTGTTTCTTTGGCCCCTGACTGGACCTTGCTTAACAGCATCCAAATAAGCATTTATGCCTGAAGGAAGGTTGCCCAATGGGTCATCGTTGCTCTCTTCAGCTTCGTTCTTTTGAATAATGACCTTACCATCCAAGTCGTACTCGTATTGTTGTTGTCTTTTATTCTTGGCCTTTCTTGGCATCGATGAGGAGATATGTTGCAGAGTCTTACTATCCAGTAAATCCAGAGGTTGTTCCTTATTTTCAGTCAAGTATTGCTTTTTAGACTTACCGTTGGCTTTCTTTTTGTTACCTTCCTCATCGAATTCTTGGTATTCGGATTCATCATCTAGATCACTGTCAGAGTCATTCAGAACATCATCGTAAGCAGACATAAATCTGTTGGACTTGTTGCTTACTGTTTCTTCTTCCTTGACCTCGTTGTCTTCCTTTTCAGCATCTCTCTTAGATCTGTTTCTCAACTTTCTGATGTTGGTGAACAACTTCTTGTCACTTTCTGGGAAGTGCTGTTCAATGAATGTCTCACCGAATCTTCTCATTAATCTTTCAATTATGTGTTTAACCTTACTCTTAAAGTGGCCAGTGTGTTCATTGGACCACTTCAACAACTTAGGTAGTAAACCTGGAATCTTTGGTCTGCAGTCTTCAACTGGGTATGACAAAACGATAACCTTAACAAATCCGATACAACTCTTGACAATTTCCTTAGAGTTGGAATCCAAGTATAACTCAACAGTTTCATAAATTTCCCAAACTTGAGAGTTGAATTCACTCTTGATGATGGCATCCTTGTATTCATAGAAAATACAGGAGAATGCAGTGACGGTAGCAGATACCATGTGTTGGGAATCACCAATCATACCAGCAGACATCAATTCTAGTAAACTGCTGAAGGTAACAGTGACTCTGTCGTTGTTTTCTATGCCTGGCAGCTTTTGGAAATCTAATATGTACATACCATCCTTATTGTTCAAGAACATATCGGTGATTTTGATTAAAATACCAAAACTCAATTCTCTGGTCTTTTCATTGACATCTCTGGTGGACAAGACTAATTCAGTCATTATGTTGACAATAAAGTGCATATGGTCATTTGGTAGCAAGTCAATAACAGTCTTCAAGGCTTGTAGTCTACTGGCTCTGGCATTGGTCAACAAATTGGCATATTCTTCAACCATGACATTTTCTAAACCTTCAATGAATTGGCCAATGGCTTGTTTACCATTTGGAATTTCAGACATCTTGGAAATAATTCTGTATGACTTCTTTTGAATGGTTTGATGCTTCATCTTGATGGTAATGTTAAAGATAGAAAATAGAATGTTGTAAGAAGCTTCTGGTAGGTACTTTATCATGGTAACAATGATATCCATTAGAGTAGCAGCTGGAGAGTCTTCCTTGTTGTTCTTTAAGGTAGATTCCTTGTCTAGTTCAGTTTTTAACATACCACAAACGTTGTTAAAGGTTTTGTTAATATCATCTTCGGTAGCAATGTTCAAGTAACATTCTATAGTGGTTAACAAGAAGTGTCTTTTGGTTGGATGGGTTTGAGAGAACAAGTTGAATAGAACAGACAATAAGTTGCTTACTTTGGTATTCTTTAAGTATTCCAAATTGCTTTTTAGAACTTCTTCTGGGAAGAACAAATCTCTGTAGATCAAGTCATCAACTTCAGCAATATTGCTTTCAACAAGGTTTCTCAAAGCATGACAAATGGTTGATCTCATTTCAACATTGGAGTACATGACATTACACAAGTCACTGGCAAATTGATCATTAAAGCTGGTGGTCAAATCCTTTGGCAAGTAGCAGAAACTTGGTAAACAGTGCCAGATTTGGTCAACAATGGTTTCAAAGATTTTTCTTTCCATGGACTCCTTAGGAGAGCCCTCCATCTTTTCATTGAACAATTCTAAAACTGGCATTAACTCATTAACGAAAATAGACAATTCTGAGTATTTGGTATATTGTCTCATTAATGGGAAAAACCAAGCCCTACCAGGTCCGTTATTCATGGTTTTCTTAGTTAAATTCAAAGGTAGAACTTGCAATACCTTATCGGTACCTAAGTTCTTCAAGAAAGCACCTAAAACTAACTCAATTTCGGTGACATTTTCAACGGAGGTGGTTTCAGCATTGGTTCTCCACTCTCCAATTTGCTTCAACATATCAACGTATACTTTCTTATCACTCTTCAAAGAAATCTTGTTCAAAACTAAAGCCAATATGTTCAAAACTTCAGGGATTGCTCTGGAGTAGTTTATGGATGATAACATTTCTAGTAATTCGTTACCCAAAAGCTCAATAACTTGTTCTATTTTGTTTTCAACGCCCATATCTTCGGTAACCATAAAGGTTTGGATTAAGGAGTTTTCAATCAAATTGGTTAATGAAACAAAACATCTGTTGACGACCTTGGTATTTTCACTTGTTAAGAAGTTCTTCAAAGTAATGAAGATTTGTAGGAAATCAGTCAAGAAGAATTTCAATTGATCCTTCTTGGATAAAGTTATACAACCTTTTGAAATCAAGTCACACCAGTTAGATGCCAATAATTCATCGTTTAATGAAGGCTTCAAACCTAATACTGACTTCAAAATTTGTTCAATATCAATAGATTCATTGGTGAAAATCTTGGTGAACAACCCAAAGATGTTTGAGATCAAGAACAAATTGTTTTCTCCAGTCTTGCACAGCTTCAATAGTATGTTTATCAATGCTTCTAACTTTTCAGCTGGGTATTGATTGGTAACGACGATGATTTCGAATAGCTTACACAATTGGATTTGAATGTTAGCAGTTTCCTTATCGTTTTTACCATTTCCACTGGAAACAGTCTTCAAAGCATTGATACCGTACTCAATGATCTTTTTGCTGGCAATGTGTTCATGAACGTTTTCCTTGGTGCCCAATGGAAGAACAGACAAGATGCTTTCAATAGCTTCCAAAGCTCTTCTTCTAACCTTTGGTCTAGAGTCTAAGCACAATTCTAAAATAGCATTCAAACCTCTCAATGGATTCAATTGTAAGTTGTCTTTATTGACCCAGGTTTTCAAATCTTGGTTCATTAGTAACTTTTCTAAAGTTCCGATGGATGCCTTCAACAATGGAGCATCAGTCTTTTCATCAGTGATACATGGACCTATCTTGGCTAGTAAATCAATGAACTTTTCTCTTAGCATGGCTGGAGAGGCATATTTGAAAACTATGTCAAGCAAGTACATGGCTGAGTTAGCCATGGTTAAGTCAGTGATTTCTTTAGTTTCGTTATCCAACGATTCATCCAACAGAGATAGCAATGAGATCATGTAGTGAGTGACAGTTGTAGTAGATACATCTTCAAAGTTTTCTTCAACAGCTTCAAGAACAATTGCTATATGTTTTTGATTTTCTAATTTAGATTTTTTATGTTTTCTTAACTTAGAAAGTTCAATTTCTAAGTTTAATAAGTTTTCCTTAGCATCATAAGAGTCCATTTTGTTTTTGATTTTTGTATTTTAACTGTTATTAAATCAACAAATTGGATGACCTTTAATAAAATTTATGCTATTAAGGTTGTTTTTTATCAATTTGTGGGTTGCTATGATTGTGCTTTGATGTTTAAAAGATAGATGTTTGATACATTACAATCATGTTTAAAATTATGAATTTATTGTAATTATTTTTTTTTTTTTCTTCATTCGCCTTAACAAATATCCAACTGTAGGAGGATATCCAAAACGGGTAATTACCGCTCGTGATTAAAAAAAAAAAGAAAAAAGAAAAAAAGAAATGAATGGTTTTTCTGGGCACATGGCTCGTTGTTTTGAAAGTCATAGCAGATTTAATTAATTCATATAAAAAATAAAAAAAAGAATGTCCATTTATATACTTTTTTTGGTGATAAAAGGAGCTTGTTTTAATTCTATTCTTTGCTTCTTTTCATCATCATCTGTTTCATCTGTGCTGGCTACGCTTGAAGCCTCGTTGTTGCCTCTCTCACTGGAGTACTTGAAGTTGGTATTGATGTTGTTTCCTTCAAGTAAATTAGTATTGAAAAATTGTGGCTGATGTATGTTTCCTACTATTAAGTCAATATCTTCATCAACTGGTGCATCTTCAAATTCTAAATGCTTACTATCACGCTTTAGTTTTCTTGGGGAAAACAATATTGGATTGGTGTATGCGTTTTTCTTTTTGGTTGACGACAAATCAGTTGAGGTATTTGTTTTTTTAACAGGAGTATTGTTAACGCTATCTTGTGATTGACTGGCATTTTCTTTGTCGTCTAGCAAGAAGGTTTCGTCTTCAGTTGTGGAGTCTTTAAAAGATTGTTCTTCTTCTTTATTATAATTAAAGTTTAATAGACCTTTAGTTGACACATTTTCAATAGTTGAACTCACACAATTCAGCAGGCTGCTGTTGCTTTTTTGATATCCGGTATCCAATTGAAATGATGTAACCGAATTCGCTCTTGATACATCTCGTCTGTGATTGAATGATAAACTCTCTTTCAGTATGTGTTTCAAAATATTGAACAACTTATGGTTGTTGTCCAAGTTTACACTATTCTTATTAATTTTACACACATATACTTTGTTTTTTTTACACACTGAAACACTTGCCTGATAAACAATTTCAACCACACCAGGTGGAGGATTGCTTTGATCAAAAGGAGTGATTTTTGGATTCATACAATGGTTCTCATATTCTTGCTTGAAGATGTTAATGAAATCATTAGTTAGATCGATATTGCTGTTACTGAGTGTCTGGTTGTTATCTAGGTCTATAGAGGAGAATGATGATATACTATTTTGATATCTATGAGAATTGTAAGGATATGAAGGTGTCATAGGACCCATTTTCGGAGTTGTGAAGCCAGACATTGTATTAATAGCATTAACAGGAGTAGACACGGCCCCATTGTTAAGTTCTGTATTATGTAGGCCGGTGTTTATGTTATGAAGATACAGACTATTAACTAGAGAATTGCTTCTACTATTAGTCCTACTGTTGTTTCTTCTAAGCATGTATAGAGATGTATTGTTAGAATTGGTCATATTGAGCTGGGATGATGAGCTAAGACTACTTAGTTTATCATTTCCCGTTTGCGAAGCTTTGTTATCTGAAGTGGTTACTGAAGCAGCAAGGGATTCATCGCTAAGGTCCTCTTGACTGCTATTGTTATTTTTTGAGCTGATTATTGACCCAAATCTTTTGGTGTAACCGCTTCTTAGTCTTTGTTTCAAACCAAACCCAGAGTGCTTGATAGCCTTACTAGGCTTGGATTCAGTTGATGCATTTTCTGTATCACTAGGCATTGTTTAATTTCTTGTGCTTCTTCTTTTTTTTTGTATTTGTTGATAAGAATTATTGATAGTTCTAGTCGATGTCTTGAGAAATGAAATGTAATTAACGATTAAAAATTAAGTGCCGTTTATAAAAGTTTACTTAAAAATGTGATTAAACAATGACTTTTGACTGTTTAATTGGTGATTGGTTCTTGGAAATGTGTCTTTATAATTATGCAAACAGCTCCTAATTAAGGTGTTGATATTTGTTTTTCCTATTTTTACGTTTTCGACTGCAGAAAACGGCCAAAAAAAAAAAAATAATCGGGGGTTCCTGGGATTACTATTTTTCTTCGTTTTTGCCTCGGCAACAAAATGAAAAATAAAACGCTACGGCAAAATAATACAAAAAAATAGAATTATATTCCCCTTTTGGGAAACTGCTGATGCTCCCTGATTAGGGTAACTTTACTAATGGCACACGAAACTTAGAGACACTGGAAAAGTAAGAAAATGCCAAGCACTATATAACAGAAAACAATTCCAACGTTATGACAACATATAATCACCCTTTTAAGCCTTATGACATACAGTTAAAGCTTATGAACAGCATCTATAACGATCTGCTTTCCTCAAATGATCTCGAAAACGGTAAGAAACTCGCTCTGTATGAATCTCCAACAGGTACAGGTAAAACACTGTCTATCATATGTCCGGTGATGACTTATCTACGAGATATTAAATTGAGTAAAATAACAGGAGAAAAAGAAGAGACAAAAGAACAACAAGACGATGACAGCTTTTCTTTTTCTGATGATGAGCCAGACTGGGTAACAGAATCTTACGAGCAAAACGTAAAGACTAATATACTCCAGCCATTCGAAGACTTTGAAGAATCGATCGATAAGTTTGTGTTGAACAGTAAAATTCATTCATTGGATGAATCTGCGGTGAAAAGAAGAAAACTTGATGTTTCCAGTGAAATTTCAAAGAATGAAGATTCAAAAAAAGATGATGATAACCATTTTGTTATTTCCACTGACACTATTGAAGATGAAATAGCTTCTCTGTTGAATAAGATCAACAACTCAACTCCTTCTGGAAAATTCACTCCCAAAGAAACCACGCAGAGTTTAAAGCAGCCTATTAAAATTATCTTCACATCTAGAACACATTCGCAACTGCAACAATTTTCTCAACAATTGAAGAAAGTAAAGCTAAATTCGTCATTTAAAAACTTTGAATTCAACCACAAATCTATTTTGACCAACAAGGAATGTGTCAAACTGCTTCCCATTGGCTCTAAAAGACAGCTTTGTTGCAATGATAAAATAAATACTACAACATTAACCATGGATCAAATTAATGACAAATGCCAAGATCTAAGAAAAGATAACAGCTGTGTGTACTTCAAAAATTTAAAGGATACTAGTACCAACGCCCTCACTAATTTTCCCACACCTGAAATATACAAATCTGTAATTGATATAGAAGACTTGCATGAGATTGGGAAAAAATCAAAAACTTGTGCCTACTACGGTACTAAACTTGCGGTTGAAACTGCAGAGATCATTACCATGCCTTATCAGCTACTCTTTATGGATGATAATAACCTGGATTTATCAAACACCATTGTGATAGTGGACGAAGCTCATAATCTAGTCAATACTTTGATTGATATGAACAGAGCTGATATATCTTTACAAGAGCTGACGTCCTTGTTAGCCGGTATAGACATTTATTTGCAAAGGTTTGAAGCAAAATTAGCACCAAGAAACAAGCACCAACTGAACAAAGTGAAAGTTTTGATTCAAGACTTGATTAACTATTTCAAAGAAGAGTATGGTGACAAAAAGGTGACAAATCTTCTTCCCTTTTTAAAAATAAATGCAAATGATTTAATTAAGTTTATGAAAAACAGCTACCTTCCTCAAAAGCTACAATCTTACATGTTAAAAAATGAGATTGTTAAATCTAAAAGCCCATTGCTCTTCAAGCTAATTAAATTCTTGTCAATCTTAACAAACAATAAAACAACAGATGGTGTATGGTATTTTGAAAACGAAGCTTTAAAATATTTGCCATTTTCCCCAGGTGTCAATGTGAGCAATGTTATAGAAAAGTGTAACAAAATGATATTGATTGGTGGTACAATGCAGCCATTTAATCAATTTGATACTTTGTTTCATGGCAACCAGAAGACCATAGATATATTTGAAAAGCAAAGCATAAAAATGGAATTAGGCCATGTCATTCCTAAGGACAACATTCTTTGTCAGATAGTACCGGATTTTAAATTTACTCAATCTTCAAGATTGGATAAGAACTTCATGGTTAATGTTGGTAAAAAGATTATTCAAATTTTGAAAAAATCCCCAAAGGGTTGTATTGTTTTTGTTCAAAGCTACAGCTATTTGGCTGAAATGCTGGCTTTTTGGGAGAAAACAGATAAAGTCAATGGGATATACTCCCAAATGAACAATCTGAAAAAGATCTTCAAAGAAAATGACAGTGGGCATACAAATGTTTTTGAAGAATACTGTAAAACAATTCATGAAAAGAAACAAGACGCTATGCTGTTTGCTGTTTTTGGAGGAAAATTGAGTGAAGGTATAAATTTTGAAGATGACTTGGCCAGAACAATTATATGTTTGGGTTTGCCGTATCCAAATGTATTCACCTTTGAAATGGAATTGATCAAAAAAAAGTTGACATCTAAGTTTAATGAGTACATAGATAACATAGTAATGAGGCAGGTGAATCAGGCTGTTGGAAGATCTATAAGACATGCAAATGACTATGCACATATTATTTTGATGGACAGTAGATACAATAGTCAAAATATCAAATCTAAAATTTCAAAATGGGTGAGGGATTCCATAGTCCTTGGGCCAGATTTTAATGTCACTCTGAATAATATTGAAAATTTTTTTAAAAACAAATAAAGGATAAAAATAACTATATATAATTCATACCAGTAACTAGGCATTTTGACCCTAATTCAGACAGTAAGGTTGAAGTGAACCATCCGTATTCATTTAGAAGTTCATCTTTTTTTAAATCAATAATAAATGTGTTCACCATCTTGCAGCATTTTGTGTGGGTAGACATGATTGGCAGCGATGTCAAAAAACATTGTTTCCACATATGACCCTCATTGGATAGCAAATATGACTCATGATAGCACTTCCTGGCATCAAAAGTTTCGTCTATAAACTGTCCCTTAACTACAACTTCGTTAATCTTTGATTCCGAGAATATAAACTCCTTTCCAAGTTTTTTTGCTATTAGATTAATTGATAATTTATCCAAATCATTATCAAATTTTTCAACATTATGTGCAGCATATTCATAAAATAAATTGAGAATCTTTAAGTACAAGCTAGATTTGTAGATGTCCTCTTTGTTGATTAAAAAGTTGAACTTATTTATTCCCAAATAAACATCATCTAGAATATAAGTCTTGATGAATTCTCCAAAAGGTTTGTCAAAGCACATATTCTGAACACTGCTTGATGTATTAATTTTTTCTTCCTCTATTAAATTTAAATGGTTTTCGGCAAGTTTGTTTCCAAAAAAGTTGTACTGGAAATACCAAAGCTTTAATGAATCTACAAATTGCTGATTTAGCATTTTCCAAGAATCCTCAATTTTAAACATGGTTACGTACAGTTCTCTAAAAGACTTTGGGTTGTATGTTATACCAAAGGACACACTAAAGCTGTAAGCTATAGTCACAAAAGATTCGTCATTTGCTACTTCAATTCCGTGAATATTCAAAGACAACTTTGGATTATCAAGCCTGCTTGTAGAGAACTTTTTGATCAAGAACTTGGTTATAGGGCTTTCAATCACACTCTTTGTCGCTAGATCAAACAGTATATATTCGTTCAGAGAGTATATTATCAGCTGATTTTTCTTAACCAAATGTACTATTCTTTTTGTATCATAGTTTCCAAATGTGTACATTACTTCATTATTCTGATTATAAAGTGTATCTGCGCTTATGTAGTAGAAGGTGCTGCCATCGAGTTTTATAAAATCAGGAATCATAAACTCTTTTTTATTTATGTTCAAATCAATAAAGCTGCTTTGTGTAAAATCCTCAGTATTGATAGTAACCAAATACATCTCATTTTGATGACTTTTAGCAACAAATTTTAGTTCATTCAAAAATTCACTTTTAACACATCTCAACTTTTCGATGTAATCGTCATCTCTGTTTTTACAAACGTTTTGAACAGCAGTCACGTACCCAAATAACTCAGAATCAGACCCGTATTTAAATATCAAAATATCGCCATTTCTGTTGGATACTGCCAAGTACTCGTTTGTATAATCAAACTCGATATCGTAATATACATCAAAAGAGAGTTTTTCAATATCAATATTGCCGTCATCAAGTGAGTCTTTTTGGTAAGACAAATTTTGTAAAAACTTCATGTTGTTTTTGTTTCCTTCCATATAACTGTAAACCAAAATATTGTGGTTATTAGTAAGGCAGCACACAATAGACTGTTTAATTTTATTCTTCAGAATCTTGGTAAACTTAGTTTTGAAAGTAGTATTCAACATGGGTTGCTTGTGATATTCAAGAATATCCGTATACTTTAAAAATCTGTTTTGGTTTTGGTATGTATCAGTGCTAAAATTCATCAAAGTCTTCTTGTAAACCTCTTTAAAATCAGGCTCACTCGGGTCTACATATAAACTGGTTAAATTGACTATGGTAATATCATTTGGCATTAAAGTGGAGTCATCCTCTGTGTTTATGAGCAGAGTTCCGTCATTGAGAAAAACCAAATTATTAAGATGTATATCCTGATCAACAGGAACAAATTGCCTTTCCAGACATATTGAGAACGTGTTCATTCGGGGATGATTGTTTGGTTTGCATCTTTTGATAGTTACTTTTGTTATTGTTTTCTTTTTTTTTTTTCGTGTTTAGGGCTCTAAATCCGTTTTGCAATTCAGGTGTAACACATTTTACCCTGCTTTGTTTAAGTATTTCCTAAATGGTCAGCTGTCGTGATATCACCAACATTCTTTCCTTTTCTTTTTTTTCATAGATAAGGGGAGATAGCAGAATTTCCATATCGAAAATAACTAAACCCCCTTGATTGTTGCCTAAATAATCAAAAACTAAATAAGCCTAATTAACAGACCATTGGAAAAAAATTACTGATAATGAAAGTTGTTAGTAAATTGTACAAGCGGTTGTTGCTTTGTTTACTATTTGTGAACTTCTCAACTGCTCTAAAATCCCCTATAAAGCTTGATCAGAACTTTATACCTTTAGATAAAAATAAGGACGACGAATGCCCGCCATGTTTTAACTGTATGTTACCACTATTTACATGTAAGCAATTCTCAACTTGTAATGAGTTCAACGGACAATGTGAGTGTATGGATGGTTTTGGTGGCCAGGATTGCGCAACACCAGTTTGTGGTGGGTTGGATATAGACAATACACAAAGACCTTTGAGAAATACAGAAAACAATAACGATACATACACGGAGCAGTGTGTATGTGAAGAAGGTTGGGAGGGTATTAACTGTAACTTATGTACTGAAGATAAGGTGTGTGAAAGCTTTTTTGATGATCCTGAACTTAAAAAGGGAGCTGTGTGTAACACTAACGGTATGATGGTTAACAAGATCTTCCAAGCTTGTGACGTCACAAATGAAAAGATTATAGAATTGTTACCAAAGCAAAAACCACAAGTATCCTTTCATTGTGATAACTCTAATAATGAGTGTTATTTCCAATTTTGGACTAACCAAGTTGAGAGTTTCTACTGTGGATTCGATACTTGTGAATTCAGTTATGACTTGAAGAAGAATTCAACTCACTACAAGTGTGAAACTGCTCAATGTAAATGTATTCCTGGTGAATTCTTGTGTGGTAAGAGTGGATTTATAGATATATCTGAATTTTTGGAAGAAACAATCCAAGGGCCTGGTGAATTCACATGCAATGTTGAAACAAAGGAATGTAGATTTACTGAGCCTGCCATAAACGATTTGATTACCACTCTATTTGGTGACCCTTACATTGCATTGAAATGTAACGGTGCCGAATGTATGCATTACTCGCAAATCCCGGGATATTCACAACCTGTTAAAAAACAGTTTTCTTGGAAGCAAATAGCTGGTTTAACGTGCTTTGCTTTGTTAACACTTATTTTGATTGGATTTGCTATAGACTTTATTTCAAAATCACCAATGTTTAGTAGCCCAGACTACAAGAAATTAAATGATGCCTCTGATGATGAAGATGAATTTGAAAACTTTTTGAACTCTGAGAGACAAGGTGTTACATTGACATTCGAAGATGTAGCCTACACAATCAATTCAAGAAGTGTTCCTATATTAAAAAAAATTAGTGGTCATATTAAACCTGGATTAACCGCTATTATGGGTCCTAGTGGTAGTGGTAAATCAACTTTAATTGATATTCTATCCAACAAGCAAAAATCCGGTTCGATATCTGGAAGAATTAGAGTTAATGGAAAAGACTACAATGATGGAAGCAACCAAGTTATGAAATCGATTGGGTTTGTTGATCAAGATGATTTCTTTTTACCTACGTTGACGGTTTATGAAACTATTCTTAACAGTGCTTTGCTAAGATTGCCAAAGAACATGACATATGAAACCAAAGTTAAATTTGTTGTTAAGGTTTTGAAAGATTTGAGAATTTATGATATCAAAGACCATTTAATAGGTGATGAGTTTACCAGAGGAATTAGTGGAGGAGAAAGAAAGAGAGTTGCTATTGGATGTGAACTTGTTAAATCACCATCTATTTTGTTTTTGGATGAACCTACCTCCGGGTTAGATTCTGCTAACAGTAAAAACGTTATTGACTGTTTGTCTGATTTAGTTACTAGAAACAACACTACCGTGGTTTGCTCCATTCATCAACCGAGAGCCAACGTCTTTGAAAAATTTGACTCTTTGATTTTCTTGGGTGATGGGGAAATGTACTTCTCAGGCCCTACTAGTGAATTGAATGACTTCTTGATTAACAGCGGATATGAATGTCCAAAGTATACCAACATTGCCGACTACTTGTTAGATATAACTTTTGATGGTTCAGACGAATTCAAGCCTTTGTCTCAGAGCTTCTTACAGGGACATTCGACTGACAATAATGAATATGGTGAGATATCTCATTTGCTATGTTCACCAGAAGAGGAAAATGCACACAACTACAGTTCTGTAAATGCCAAAACAGCAAAGAAGGTCAAAACTGGCCATGCTTTGGCTAACCATGAACTAGCTACTAAATTCTTAAACTCCCAGGTTTACTCCGAGTTGTTGCACCAAATAAAATCATCTGGTAGTGACATTGAAAATATTCATACAGGGCTGTATGCATCTCAAGCTTCTTGGGTTCAACAGGTCATGATCTTATCGTCAAGAACTTTCAAGAACGTTTATAGAAATCCAAAACTTTTATTGGGAAATTACTTATTAAGTATTGGTATATCTGTTTTCTTGGGTTCCTTGTATTACAATGTACAAAATGATTTGACTGGTTTCCAAAACAGAATGGGTTTATTCTTCTTTTTGATTTTGTTCTCAGGTTTCCTAGCATTTACCGGATTGTCTTCATTCTACTTGGAAAGACTAATCTTCTTAAAAGAAAGATCGAATGGCTATTACCACCCATCAGCCTACTATGTCAGTAAGATCATAAGTGACATCGTACCTTTGAGATTGATACCGCCTTTCATATTAGCCTTTATCATTTATCCATTAGTGGGGCTTAATATGGGTGCTAACGGCGGTCAGTTCAGTTATTTCTTCAAGTTCTTGGCTATTCTGGTTTTGTTTAACTTTGCCATATCATTTGAGATTTTGACTGTTGGTATATTCTTCCAAGATTTGAATGCAGCAATCATGTTCACTGTGTTGTTGTTGCTATGGTCTGTTTTGTTCTCCGGGTTGTTTATTAATACCTCTCATATTACCAATGATTTGTTCAAATACATGAAAAACGGTAGTTTGTTCTTCTATAGCTACGAAGCTTTGATCATCAATGAAGTCAAAGATTTGACCTTGAAGGACGAAAAGTTAGGTCTTACTATTGAAGTTCCCGGTGCTACGATCTTGAGTACTGTGGGCTTTAATGCCCTAAATTTGAACAAAGACATGGGTATTCTATTAGGTTATATCTTCTTTTTCATGACTTTAGGCTACGTCTTACTACATTATAGAGTTATTGAAAGAAAGTAATCGTTATAATTATTGAAGTTAAGTATATATTTTTTTTTTTCTAAATAAAAAATTAAAAAAATAAGCTAAATATATATTTCTCTACAATAGGTTTTAGACTTTTTGTTTCTTGTTAAGCGGTGGTTCATCACTTTCAATTAACAAAGATATTCTTTCAAAGTATTCTTGTTTGATATTGTCAACAGTTTCAACAAGTTTTTCGTTTCTGTCTTCTTTAGAAAAATCAAGAAGGACTTCGTAATTTTGCTTGTAAACTCTCTTCATCATAATTAACTTGATGAAGTCATCCAAATTTAAATAAATGAATACCATTTCAAGTAATCTTTGAGCTTGTTTATTTTGAAATTTCATTATTTCTTGCAAGTAGTTAAGCAATTCGATGTAATTCTTTTCCAGAACATCTTTTGGTTGACCAGATGTCAAATACAAAGAAGAATCGATCATAGACATAAACTGCGATGTTTTGATGATTCTACTGAAATCATTCTTGTCCCTCAATGCATCAAATGATTCATTAGGATCTTCAACATTAATTTCAATGATTGAGTCATCCTTAAGCCACCAGTCATAGATGGCATTATAAAATGAGGAACCAAACTTTTTATTTTGGAATGTTGGGAAAATCAAAAATTGAGAGATTCTGCCTTTATATGAGTAATCTTGTGGAACGTTTGCCAATGCGTCGAATGATTTGCTTCCTCCTCTATAGTTCCAATATTTGTAACAAGTTGCATACCCAATTATTTTGTCAGTAGTATTTTCCAGCATAACATAAACGTCCCAAACTTCATCATCATCTTGGATATAACTGGCGCCTTCGATGAATAACAAAGAAAAAATTTTCAATCTATCATGAATCTGCTTAAACTTAGATATGTTGATTTTATAAACAGATGCTGTATCTGTTTTTTTAATGATTTCTCCGTGAGCCTGTAAAATGTTCTTTACCAGATCTTTATCGTCATGGCATTTTTTAGTCCACGCCTCTTCATCTTTTATTGTTAAATCCTCTAGGGGCATTAACTTGGCTAACTTGACCATAGGGTCAAACTCAACTTCTTCTGGCTCTTCAAAATCTTCTTCTAGTTGAGCTTCTTCATCTGATGCTTGGCCAGCATCTTCTTCTTGATCTTCTTCATCTGAAACTTGGCCAACATCCGCTTGTCCTTCTTGATCTTCTTCATCTTCGTATCCAACATTGGCATCCATCTTTGCTTTTTCTAATAACAATTCATCATCCAACTTTTCGCTAAACTTGACATTCAAAAATGGAGTAAAATTCTTGGAGTCAAAGGCTAAGATAATTTCTAAGTCTTTATAACCAAATACTTGCTCTGTTTCTCCAAACACAGGATACATAAAACTTGGCTTAAAGGAAGCTAGTTTTCCTTCAAACGTGTCAACCAAACTGATGGTGGTAGCAGATGTGGCATTAGCGACCCAAGCTTCAGGTTTGAAATCTTCTAATTCTTGTATTTGTTGATTTTCTTGGCTCATGATTCTATGGTTTCTGTGTACACCTTAAGCATTATTGATGATAAAAAAGTGAATCATTCCAAAAAAAAGTAAAAAATTAAAAAGTTTACGCGTCGTGCGGAATTATAAAAATGAACACACCCTTCACAAGCTTAATATGTTGTTCTTAATTAATTATAAAGTAGGATAGTGGTGGTCTCAAATAAAAGGTGCCAAGTGCAGTTGGCTTAACCATATGTTAGTATATATACAAGTTTTTAGATAAATTTTTAATCTAATAGAGCTGCTTCTTTTAAAATCTTACTATTCATAAAAACTTTGCAAAAAAATAACTGTTTACAAATAAAATTTAATAAGATTTAAATATAATATAATGCTCATTAAATTAATAGAAAATAAAATGTAAACACAGTTATTAGTAAAGAAGAACAGTGCAACGTTTTAACCTAAAAGTGTCAACACTAAAAGCTAATATGAAGCTACAAGAAAACATAAAAAAAGATTAATTTGTGGTTTTTTGGTTTTATTTTTTTTTTTTTTTTTAATTTTTAATCATATAAATAATTATATAGGATTATATTTTATACTGGGTTCACTAGCATAGAGTTTGTAAATGATCTTTATTGAATAGAAAAATGATTTTTATATTAATATAGGGTCAAATTTACATCTTCTTGGCAGCAGACTTGGTGATCTTACCAGCGGTTTGGGTCTTGTCAACGGACTTGATAACACCGACGGCAACAGTTTGTCTCATGTCTCTGACAGCGAATCTACCTAATGGTGGGTATTCAGTGAAAGCTTCGACACACATTGGCTTGGATGGGATGAACTTAACGATAGCAGCATCACCGGCCTTGATAGCCTTTGGATTGTCTTCCATCTTCTTACCGGATCTTCTGTCAATCTTTTCGACTAATTCTTCGAACTTACAAGCAATGTGAGCAGTGTGACAATCTAAGACTGGAGAGTAACCAGCAGAAATTGTACCTGGGTGGTTCATGATGATAACTTGAGCGTTGAAAGAAGCACAACCGACTGGTGGGTCGTTCTTGGAGTCACCACAGACGTTACCTCTTCTGATTTCCTTAACGGAAACGTTCTTGACGTTGAAACCGACGTTGTCACCTGGAACACCTTGTTCTAATTGTTCGTGGTGCATTTCGACGGACTTAACTTCAGTAGTAACACCGGCTGGAGCGAAGGTGACAACCATACCTGGCTTGATGACACCGGTTTCGACTCTACCGACTGGTACTGTACCAATACCACCAATCTTGTAAACATCTTGTAATGGTAATCTTAATGGCTTGTCAGTTGGTCTGGATGGAGGGTCACAAGAGTCGATAGCTTCTAATAAGGTCTTACCCTTAGAAACACCGGCCTTGGTTTCCTTTTCCCAACCCTTGTACCATGGAGCGTTAGTGGTTGGTTCGATCATGTTGTCACCGTTCCAACCAGAGATTGGGACGAAAGCAACAGTCTTTGGGTTGTAACCAACCTTCTTGATGAAGTTGGAGGTTTCCTTGACGATTTCAGTGAATCTGGATTGGTCCCACTTGACGGAGTCCATCTTGTTGACAGCAACGATTAATTGTCTGACACCTAAGGTGAAAGCTAATAAAGCGTGTTCTCTGGTTTGACCATCCTTGGAGATACCGGCTTCGAATTCACCGACACCACCAGCAATGATTAAGATAGCACAATCAGCTTGGGAGGTACCAGTAATCATGTTCTTGATGAAATCTCTGTGACCTGGAGCATCAATAACGGTAACTTGGTACTTTGGAGTTTCGAACTTCCATAAAGCGATATCAATGGTGATACCTCTTTCTCTTTCAGCTTTTAACTTGTCTAAAACCCAAGCGTACTTGAAAGAACCCTTACCTAATTCAGCGGCTTCCTTTTCGAACTTTTCGATGGTTCTCTTATCAATACCACCACACTTGTAAATTAAGTGACCGGTAGTAGTGGACTTACCGGAATCGACGTGACCGATAACAACGACGTTAATATGTAATTTTTCTTTACCCATTTTGTTATAATTATTATTAATGACTGGTTTTTTACTTTAATTTCTCTAATACACTTAGTTAACACTTACAAAGTAGTAACAGATATGGAAGAAATGAAGAAGAAGAAGTTGTAAAATCTTTCAAGTTAACAAATCAACTGCAGACTCTGTTTTTCTTTTATATCGACAACCCAATTTAGGAATTCATCGAAAGAGAAAAAAAATTTGCCACCTTGATTTCCAAGAGAAAGCAAGTACGATTTTTTAGTGAAAGGGAACGACAGAAAAAAAGAAAAGAAACCTCTCCTGAAGATAAGAATCACTTAGAAAACCACGCAGAAGAATCTTCAGAAAACAAACACCAAACCCATGTGTTTTTGCTCGTACCGCACTATTTTGGCTTGTTTTTTTGCTTTTTTTGTTTAAGCGGGTGGGTTCACTACCCAGTGCATTTTTGGAAGTTTTTTTTTTTTTCAAAGCGTTTGTTCCAGGTGGGGAAAGAATATGGCTTTTTTTTCAAGTCTATGGTGTCAAAATTGTTGATATTTCCTAAAACGGTAAACCCCCAATTATGGCTAACAAGATTTTTTCTTATTTTTTTTTTTTGGAAATGCTGCAATTGAAAAAAAAAAGTTTTTGCCCTGGTTTTGTTATTTTAAAAAAACTGTAACAAAAAAATAATTGGTGTTACACAAAAATGGTGGAACCTGTTAACAGGTAATGTGTATTTTCCTGTTTCGGATGGTTTAATTAATTGCAATAAAATAGGTCCCATTTTTGTTTTTTGTAAAGTTACTTATATTAAAATACAAATTCTCGTTTCTAACAAATGTTTATTAACCTATTGGTTTAATTTTTTTAAAATCTAAGGTTGAAGCATCCAATATATAACCATCTTTGACAGCAGAATGGCTTCTTTAGAAATTCCCAAATTAAACAACAGTGACAATCTAATCAAAGAAAAGCTATTCGGTTCAGATTGGGTGCATTTGCCATTTGAAGCTCAAGAAAATTTAAATGCTTCAAATGTTAAAAATTCTTCCAATATTGTTGAAATGAATTACAGTAGTTTTAACCTGCCCATAGAGACCCTAGAACAATCAACACCATCGAAAAAGAAAAAAGAAAGTCTCTTCAGAAAAAAACCAAAAGTCTTTAATGAAGGAAAAGATACAGAGCCATTATTTGCAAGTTTTCTTAAGTTACCAAAAATTAAAAAGGAAACACAACTTTTATCAATTCCATTTTTTGTGGCAGATAGTGAACAGAATAAAGATTGTATTCCAAGTGATTATGATGAGACTCTTTCGAGGACACATAGTTGTTCCTCACTATCTTTGAATACCATAGACGGACAGCTACACATAATGGATGTCCAAACGTCGCCATTAAGTTTTGATAGTATTAAAAAGCTTAAAACTTCTAATATCTTTTCTAATCTTTTCTCAGCATCTCAACTACCCGACCAAGGAAAGAGCAAACATGCTGAAATTAAACCAGGCTTTAGTAACTATGTAAATGACTCTGCAAATCTATTTGAGGATCTGATTCCAAATAGCAAGCAAAAAAGTAGCTGTTTATATAAGCTATCTATTCTTGATAAAACCACAGAATCGTTTTTGGCAAGCGATGCAAGCAGGCTATTCTTCAACGAATTAGAAAAACTAAGTGAATCTGATGGGGACGAAACAAACATAAACAAGTTCATGAACGGTGAGCAGCAAAGATATGATCATTTGAATAAAGAAATTTCAGGAGTTGATGTAGAAATACAAAACCTCAACCACTTTATTAGTGATGTGAAAAAACAACAAAGACGCGAAAGAATTAAAAAAAGAACAGATAGACTAAAAGACATATTTAGAATAAAGACTTCTTCGTTTGGGCCAAATAACTCAATACCGAATAGTCAAATTAATGCTACAGAAGAAGACTTACAACTGAATCACAATTCAAGTGGTGGCTTTGATATTACCAAAAGCAGTGGCATTTCGGAATTCAGCTCGCATTTCCCACAAACAAACTTGTTTCCGCCAAATGACTTTATTGCATTTCATGAAATTTTGGACCCTGAATCAAATGCATTAGAAATTGAGAATGCAAAGACAAACTCCTTGAATGAAATATTGGAGCATGATTTTCTGTCAAATGACGAAATACCCTTTGTTACGCAAGAAAAGACTTTTGAAAACAAACTAAAAAGCTTAAAAAGAGCAGGAAGCCAAAAATGGGCGCTGCTTTTGTCAAACATAAACAATGGGAAAAAAGAAAACGACATTAAAGAACCGGAAACGGGAATATCTGTAAATACAACAATCAAAAAGTTTGAAAACGAAGAACTCAATGTATTAAAAAGCAGCTATGCGGCTGGAGTGGAAACTGATATTCTGAGAAGATTGGGATACGAAGCAAACTCCAACGTCCCTGAGCAAGGCAAGAAAATGCCTCCCAAATATGTGCCAATGTACCAGAAAAACAGCAAGATGTCCAAGAAAAACTTACTTAAGGAAGGGCAGTCTTACCACTCTCCCTTAAAAGGCTCTGAGAGTACTTCCAGTGGTCTGAAATTTGGAAATCTAGGAAAGAAATGGTGGATATTTGGGAGCTTGGGTGAAAGAAAAAAAGACAAAGTTGATAAAGGGTTTGATTATCTACCCGTTAATAATGTAGATTCACTGGTCATAAGCCACTACAGCGATACAGATTGTGATAGTACCGATGATAAAGTTTTAGGAGCAGCCAAGAATGAGGATTCGATTTTCCGAAAGCTAACAAGGAGTTTCACCAAAAGGGCCAACGTAAACGCGAAAGAGACTATGAGTCAGCCACGCAAAAAATCACTGAGTGTATCTTTTGTTAAGTATACAACCAACATATACAAAAACGAGAATGAGGGACTAGAGCCGGTCACGTTGGCTTCTGAGTTTAAAGCCAGGCCAATATTAAAGAAATAAGATCAGTATATATTCCGCAAAAAACTAATTTTTGATGAATTCGGTATAGATGGCCTTTGTTTGTTTGGCAAGCTCTGGGTCCTGGAGCATGATTCTATTGATTATGTCGTCGAAGTTTGATTCTTCCAGGTTTAGATTACCTATCAGTTTTTCGTCGAAGTCGTCGTCGTTTTCATCCTCGATATTGTCGTCGATGGTGTAGCTGCTGGTTTTCAAAGACATCAAGTCTTTTTTCTTCGCAAGGTTTGAAGACTCCTGTGCAAACAGCTTCGTTGATGGCATGTTCTTGTATATCTTGATTTTGTCCTCTGAGAATTCAGTAATGCCCTGGTAGAGGCACTCAAGAATGTACTTGACAAGTCTCTTTCTTTTCCACGTGTCCAGCTCGTTGAACCACCCATTCTCCGGATCGCACTGCTCAAGTGGCTGTGAGCTCTGGATGATATCCCTGACGTTGTCTTCAGTCATCAGGACTTCCATCGTGTAAGTTGAATACCACGGAATTGAGTTTCCAGTCAGGTAGAATCTGGAGTCAATATCACCTGGAACATTGCTGACGTACTCTTTGGGGCATGGAACGTAATCCGTGAAAACATCAGTTTTGGGGGTTGTCGTCATTCTGAACTGCTCCACTTGGTAGATGTGGTATTTCTGATCACTGCTAGGGTCAACTCCGTATTTACAGTATGAGTGAATCCATGGGCCCTTCATGATTCTGTAAGCCACAAATGGCAATGCATACTTCAAAGTGGTTCCGCACAATGATGGTTTATCAATTATGACACCTTGAAGATGCTTCTTCAGCCAGATGGGTCTCTCCTCAAACTTGGCCCTAATAAGCTCTATCATCTCCTCCAGGTCTCGGAAAAAGTCATGCGCCGTCTGTATAGTCAGGAAATGGGGATATCTCTTGACTTCCTTAGCAAGCCTCCACTTTTCTTGCAGTTCAGGAGATGGCTGGTCCGGGACTTCTTCAAAACTGGAAACTTGAACTTGGTATGTGGGTACGTACACCGATGTTGATGATGCTATCTTGCTGGCCAGTTTGTTGCTTTTGAACTCGTACTCAAACGGCATCTCAGCAATAAAAGTTTTGACAGGAGGCATTAGGTCGTATGAGTTTGTCTTTGCGTTTAGTGGCATCCATGGTTGGCTGTCCATATCCTCCAAGTTGTTTATGAAAGAATCCATTTCTTCAAAGTTCAGATCTAAAACACTCTTTTTGAAGTCCTGGGCAGTCTTATTGTGATCAAGAGCAAACTGGGCATCACTAGTGATTCTGAATTTTATCGTGCTGTCAATAACGGCTATTGGCTCAACCTCATATGTAACATTTTTAGCAAAGAGCTTTTCTATTAAGGTCATATGCTCACTATCTTTTGGGAGTGTATCTTTCTTAATTTTTATTCGAAGAAGAATTTTTTGATCTCTGTTAGGTCTTCCTAGCAAAGGCTTTTCATTGAAGAAATCGTTTCCATTTGCCTTGGTCTTGGAAAGATACAGAGGCAGAGCATCATCTCCTATGCCCGGCTGTAGATGTAACTTGGTCAATAGATCTTTTGCTTTTCTTCTTTTTCTTCTTGCCGCTTTTGGCTTTGTTTTTAAGCCATTGTCTTCATCCTCATCTTCAATGTCTATATCCTCATCTTCTTCCTCTTCATCATCGTCTTCTTCAGCATCCTCATCGTCGTCCTCGACATGTTCCGCTTCAAAAACGTTCTTTGAATCTTTCACAACTTTCTTTCTAGCCAAAAGCTTTTTTCTTTCGAGCTGAAACTCCTCAATTTTCTGTGTTTCCTCTAGATCATCTATGTACTGGCTGACTTTGTCGTTGCCCCCACACTTGTATATAAGCTTCTCGATGTTTTCTTTTTCAGAGTACTTGGAATTGAACTGCAGAGGGAACTCTATGCTGGTTACAGTGGGTGTATCTTGTAAAGTGTGGGTTTTGACAGCTGCATAACGTTTGTTTCTTATGAAGAAAGTTTCAGCGTTGGGGTATGTCTTTGGCATAGCTGATGTTTTTATGGTTTATTCAGGGTATTTTGCTGTAAACAAAGCAAACGACTAAACAATTCCACATGTGTTTATTTCCATTTTTTTTTTTTTGGCGCGTACGCGTTTTTCCTAGGAACCCTCGTTTTTTGGCTCATTGCCGATTAGATTTAAAGGGAGATGAAGGATCTTTGCTGATAACAGAACTAAATTAGTTTGTAAACCAGAAAACTTTGACTTACAAGAAGAAATGGTTGATTTGAAACTTGATGATATTTTAGACTCAAAAATTGTCTATGAAAACATCGACTCTCTTCCAACTAACATCGCTGTGGAGGAAGTTGTAGACTTCTTTGACCTTAAAAAGTGGTCGCACAACAAGACATTCAAAAACAACTACAAGTCTTTGCAAACAGATACTTACTCAAGACACATCAACTCAGACTATTGGTGCATGAGACACACAATTATTGATGGTGTAGACGAAAAGACATTCAGAGACCAATATGTGTTGAATCTTAATGGCTACTCGTATGATAACGGTGCTTACAATATTACCGAAGAAGATGCTGATTTTAGGGTTGTGACTGAGAAAAAGTACATACATACAATCCAAGACACAGTAGTTGCGCAAAAGGCGGTAAGACCAGACAACGCGGTGGTTCAGTTCAAGAGCTCGTACAATCTGAAGCCATCATTTTTGAGTACCAGACACTTCTACCAGTGGGCCTACATCAACAAACCGGTAAAGTTTCAAAACACAGAAATATCTTATGTAGTATCTTTGAGAAGCAAGCCTGATGAAGAACAAAAGATCAAGTGCTACTACGTGTCTGTTGAGATGCTGAAGTATGATGCTCTCCACAAGGAGCTGGAGTGGTGCATGGCCACCACGAGTGATGCTGGAGGACGCATTCCATTATTCCTACAGAAACTAGGCATTGACAGTGCCGTTGTTGAGGACATCCCATCTTTCCTCAAGTATATAAACTACTAAATCTGGGAGAGAGTATTCTTTCTTTATTTCTTATTGATTAAACGTTGTGTAGCGCTGTGTCCAGCACAATATCCGAAGCAGAAAATTTTTCTTCCCGAGGCAGAAACGCTCATCATGGGGATTTTTTTTTTGAGCCTTGGTGAAAGTTTTCTTCTCTCTTATTTTTTCTTTTACTCTCTCTAATGTACCTGACCCAAAGACAAGTTTCCTTAACATGCTATCAAACATTAGAGCAAGAGCATTGCCTGTCATTAAAAGATCATATGCTGTAACAGACAGCTCCTTTGAAGCCTACTTGGCCAAGAAGGACGCCCTAGCTGGGACTGCCAAAATTAACCTACGTGAAACAGGCGAGTATATTCATCCGCATGAAAGATTGGCCACTCTTTACCATCTTTTTGAGCAGCATATTGCTCTAACGGATGGATCTGTCATCAAAAGATACTCCCAGTACCCTAGAAAAAAAATTGTTTCTCTGCAAGATATCAAATCCAATGTTATTTATAACCCATATAGACCTGACTTGGCCCAGAAGAAGGCTGCTTCGTCCTCGATTGACAAGTTCAAGGAGAAGTTCAGACTAGCAAATGCCAACGCTGCTGAAGAAGTGCAGGCTGAAGAGGAAGCTGCAGACATACAAGGTGACTTCGACTACGATAACATGGATGACTTCTTGGACTTGTTGGGAACAACCGATGTGACTGGTGAGACCATCGAAAAACAAGCTGCCTATGTTGAGCCTGAGGCAAACAAAGGTAAGAAGGGTAAAAAATAATCGCTGAATATATACACCTGTAAATAAAGAGAAGGCTCCTTGGTTTGTGAGTGCTTTTGTTTTGATAAGAACATTTTAAAGTAACTTTTTTGTTTCATTTGAATTCACTTTTTGATTATGTCGCTTTCTCATTGGATATTTTAGGCGTTCTACGAAATTGCCCGAACTTTTTTAAGAATACAACCCAAAAAAATATATATAGAAAGACTATTTGTCAACCAAAAGAATACATTAAATGAATAATCACAAAAAGCCTCTTCTGCAAACTATACCTGAACTGGAGTCAGGCTGGCACATAGACCAAGCAATTTTATATGACGACTCTCGGTTGGCGATTATCAGGTTTGGAAGACCATCAAAGTTTGCATGCAAGTTGATGGATGACATGCTCAAGTCGCTGCAGTTCAAAGTCATCAACATGGCTGCTATTTACTTTGTTGACATTGACAAGGTTGATGACTACAACGACATATACGATTTTGGTGAGGACGACGACTTTGCCATCATGTTCTTCTGGCAGAACAAGCACATAATGGTTGATTTTGATACAGGTGATAACAACAAGCTGAATTTTGTCATCAACGACAAGCAAGAACTCATAGACATTGTGGAGGTTGTTTACAAAACATGCAGGAGAGGACGTGTATCCTGCAGATCCCCACACACATACTCTTGATTGTGGTATATACAGCTCACAACAAGACAGCATTTTGTGGGATAGTAAACGGATTCCACTAGTCACCACAGATGCTGTTTTGTGTATTTATTGCCCGGCCACGTGCAAACTTCCTAAAGCAGACACTGCAAATTTTTCTTTTTCTTTTTTTTTTTTTCTTTCGTTTACTCAATTTTTGCCCTGTATTTTTTTCACGCTGTCGACGATAGCTTGAAAAGTCAGAATTGAAGATTACACAGAAGATATTAGTCATTCAGAGTGTTGCCTAAACCAATAATTAACAAAAAAGATAACATAATATATTAAAGTTTGATTTTTCGACTTTTATTTTCATTAAGCACTCACTCTTATTGTAACCGAAAATTCACTCCTTTATTCCAAAAGTTAGAATTAGCAATCTAAAGAAACTCTTGCTAACCAACCCGAAATCATATTACTCATCTTTTAATACCACAATGTTTGAACTTGAAAAAGCTAAGAACGAAGTTCCTTTCAGCAGAGAATCCTTGGAATCCACCTTGAAGTCCAGATTCTTCTACGCCCCAGCCTTTGAAGCCTACGGCTCCGTTGCTGGTTTATTCGACTACGGTCCAGCTGGTTGTGCTTTCCAAGCCAATGTTGTTGACCAATGGAGAAAGCACTTTATTTTGGAAGAAGACATGTTGGAAGTCGACTGTACCATGTTGACTCCTTACGAAGTCTTGAAAACCTCTGGTCACGTTGACAAGTTCAGTGATTGGATGTGTAAAGACCCAAAGACCGGTGAAATCTTCAGAGCTGACCACCTGGTTGAAGAAGTTTTGGAAAGTAGACTAAAAGGTAACCAAGTTGCCAGAGGTTTGTTGACCAATGCTGATGAGCAAGCTGCTGAAGACGCCGAAAAGAAGAAGAGAAAGAAAAAAGTCAAAGAAATCCAATCTGTCAAGTTAGAAGACGATGTTGTTCAAGAATACGAACATGTCTTGGCCAAGATCGATGGTTACTCTGGTGAAGAGTTAGGCGAATTGATGGTCAAGTACGAAATCAAGAACCCAGGTACCCAAGGTGACTTAGAACCACCAAGAGCCTTCAACTTGATGTTTGAAACCGCTATTGGTCCATCCGGTCAATACAAGGGTTACTTGAGACCAGAAACTGCTCAAGGTCAATTCTTGAACTTCAACAAGTTGCTTGACTTCAACAACGGTAAGGTTCCATTTGCCTCTGCCTCCATCGGTAAGTCCTTCAGAAACGAAATTTCCCCAAGATCTGGTTTATTAAGAGTCAGAGAATTCTTGATGGCTGAAATCGAACACTTTGTTGACCCAGAAGACAAGTCCCACCCAAGATTCAATGAAGTTGCTGACTTGAAGTTGAAGTTCTTGCCTAAGGAAGTCCAACAATCCGGTTCTACCGTTCCAATTGAAAAGACCATTGGCGAAGCTGTTGCCACCAAGATGGTTGACAACGAAACCTTAGGTTACTTCATTGCCAGAATCTACCTATTCTTGACCAAGATTGGTGTTGACCCATCTAAGCTAAGATTCAGACAACACATGGCCAACGAAATGGCCCATTACGCTGCTGACTGTTGGGATGCTGAATTGCAAACCTCTTACGGTTGGATCGAATGTGTTGGTTGTGCTGATAGAAGTGCTTATGACTTGACCGTTCACTCCAAGAAGACTGGTGAAAAGATGGTTGTTAGACAAAAGTTGGATGAGCCAAAGGAAGTCGAAGAATGGGAAATTACCCTAACAAAGAAGCTATTTGGTCCTAAGTTCAGAAAGGATGCTCCAAAGGTTGAGTCCTTCCTAAACTCCTTATCCCAAGAAGAATTAAAGGCCAAGGCTGATGAATTGAAGGCCAATGGTAAGATCTTCTTCAAGGTCGAAAGCGTTGCCAATGACGAAGACATCGAACTAGACGACAAGTTCTTGAAGATCGAATTCGTCAAGAACATCACCCACATAAGAGAATTCATCCCATCCGTCATTGAGCCATCATTCGGTATTGGTAGAATCATATACGCTGTCTTCGAACACAGCTTCTGGGCAAGAAAGGAAGACACTGCCAGAACTGTCATGTCTTTCCCACCACACGTTGCTCCATCCAAGGTTCTATTGGTTCCATTGCAAAACAAGAAGGAATTGACCGCCATCAGTGCTGACATTGCCAAGGCTTTGAGAAAGGAACAAATCCCATTCAAGATTGATGACTCCAGTGTTTCCATTGGTAAGAGATACTCCAGAAACGATGAGTTAGGTACTCCATTCGGTGTCACCATTGATTTCCAAACTGTTGAGGATGGTACCATCACCTTAAGAGAAAGAGACTCCACTGTTCAAGTCAGAGGTACTGTTGAACAAATCTTGAAAGCCATCAAGGACATTGTTTACGAAGGTGCTGCCTGGGCTGATGCCACCAAGGATTTGGAAACTGTCACTGCTGCCGCTGAAGAATAAGCAGTGTGATGTATATAACGACCTTTAAGATAGTAATAACCTTTTTTTTTTGTTTTTTGTTTCTTCTGCATGTTTTTTAAAAGTTGGTTCATGGTTTGGCATTTGGGATTATGTATATCGGGTTTAAGGTGGCTAAGAAAAAAAAGGAAAAAGAAAATTTTTCTTTTAGATTTCTTTTAGGCGCTTTCCAAAAAGAGAGAAAATGGTTAAATTGTGAAGAAAAAGTAAATGAAGAACAGCCCTGTAATAATCCCCCCAAATACACACCAATATGTCTACCAAGAACACTAAATCCATTGCTAACAGCATTGTCAAATACATCAAGGACCTACCTGAAGATAGAATTCAGCATTATGCCGATTTCAAACAGATACAACTACAAAGATTTGAGAAAGTTGCCAATCCTGAACTGAAAACCGAGGCCACAACCAAGAATGACGGTCTGTCTCTGTCAGATGTCAAGGATATGCTTACAAGAACCAAGTCACCACTAGGGCTGCAAAAATCTGTTTTGAAGAAGTTTGCCCAAGCTGTTCCACAAGAAAACTGGAACGAAACACTACTTAACCAGCAGCTGAATGCTTTGGATAGTCTAAAAAACAACTCATATAAGAAAATGTACGACGTCACTGACAAGCTGTACAAGCCTGAAGGTAACCCTGGATACTACCAAAGACTTTACGATGAAATTACCGGAAAGAGTAAGGAAAACTTCTTTACAGCCATGAAGACTGTTATTTCTGGTAAATAAAATGGATAAGACATAATAAGAAGTAAACTATTTAGACTCTTGTATATATTCTTGAAGATCAATTTTTTTTTTGTTAATTTTTAGATGTAGTTTTCACTAGATAAAAACGAAGGATTTGTTTTCTTTTGATAAATCAATCTTGGATTTTGTTTTCTAGATGGCTTAATTCATGAACAAAGTTTTCACCCCAGAATTCACTAGTATACTTCGAAATGTACTTGTAAAGTTTATCGTAGTTGGCCTCTTTCTTTTCTTGAGGAAGAGTCAGGGCTTCGTTTAAAGCATCTGCTAGTTCATCAGTGTTCCATGGATTGACAATCAAAGCACCGTTCAAAGATTGGGCGGCACCAGTGAATTCAGATAAAATCAAAGAACCCTTCTTCTCTTCTTGGCAGGCAATGTATTCGTAAGAAACCAAGTTCATACCATCTCTGGTCGAGGAGACCAAGCACACATCAGAAATCGCATACAAAGAGATCAACTCTTGGAATGGAATGGACTTGTGCATGAAGTGGATAGGAACAAACTCAACAGTACCGAATTGACCATTGATTCTTCCAACAAGCTCATTGACAACACTTCTCAAAAACTGGTACTCCTCAACATCACCTCTGGATGGCACAGCAACTTGGACCAAGACAACTTTCCCAATCCACTCCGGATGCTGGTTCAAAAACACCTCCATGGCATGCAGCTTTTGAGGAACACCCTTGATGTAGTCCAATCTGTCAACACCAACAATGATCTTGCAATCTTTGAAGGTTTCCTTCAAGGCTTTGATTCTCTCCAAGCACTTGGTTTCCTTCAAACCATCCTTGAAAGTCTCTACATCAATACCAATTGGGAACGCACCGACATTGACAAATCTGCCTTTGTGCTCAACCCCATTGGGCAAGGTATTGATGTTCAATACTTTCGAGACCGAAGACAAGAAATGTCTGGCATAATCATAGGTGTGGAAGCCGATAAGATCACAACTTAGCACACCCTGCAGGATTTCCTGTCTAACAGGCAATATTCTGTAGATTTCACTTGAAGGGAACGGAGTGTGCAAGAAGAACCCAATCTTGACCTTCTCAGCAACATCCTTTTTGCCGATCTTGGTCAAGTAGTCTCTTATCATCTGAGGTAGAAGCATCAGATGGTAGTCATGAACCCAAACGATGTCGTCCTCGTTTATGTTTTCAATGATGGCTTCCATGAACTTCAGATTGGCCTCGTTATAAGCCAACCAGGCATTCTCATCAAAGTTGATTTCACCAGGGTGGTAGTGGAACAATGGCCACAAGATGGAGTTGGAAAACCCATTGTAGTGCAGGTCAGCTATTTCCTCCGACAAGAACACAGGGAAGGCATTGAACTTCTCTTGCAAGTCCTTTGATACTATTTTTCTATCTTCGTCAGGCAAGTTGAACCCTGGCCACCCGTACCATTGGAAGGACTGGTGCTTGGCAAGGCCTTGAAGAGCTGTTACCAAACCCCCACTGGACATTTCGTAGCTGTATTTGTTTGTAGCATCGTCTTTGCTGATAGTAACAGGAAGTCTGTTGCTAACAACGATAATTTTACCTTTCGTAGATTGCGGCATTGAGGAAATTTGTTATTGGTTGTTCTTGTTTGTTTGGTTTTAATTGCTAATCTTCATGAGTCTTATCATTTAAAAATGCTCCCCCTTCATGTCTAAAACACTTCACCTTTTTTCGCCCCTTTGATTATAAAAATTTTAAACGCTGCGGAGAGATGGGAAAAAACCCATATATTTATATATTTTTTTTTAAAGGGTGACCATGGGATTCTACAAGTGTCGAAATTTAAACAATCAATACAAGACTGTTCAAATTAGAAGTAAAGTGGGGTGATTCTCTGTTGTTCCATTATAAGTTGGTTAATTAATTGGGGGGCCTATATATCAAATATATAAATTCTGGTTCTAAATCAAGGAAGCACTTGCTTCAACAGCATCGTCAACTATGCTACCAACAGTGGCCTTGGTTTCGTTACCTTCTTCTAGCTCCTCACTGGCTCTGTCGTAGAACTCTTCCATGATCTTTGGTGATATTCTGTTCAACATTTCCTTTGGATATATTCTCAACAAAGACCAGGCCTTGTCCAGAGACTCGAAGATAGATCTGTTTTCGTAGGCACCTTGGGAGATGAATGTCTTTTCAAACTTGTCTAAGAATTCCAAGGACAATTTATCTTCGTTACTCAAGGCTTCTTCACCAACAACAGCCTTCATAGCAGCAGCATCTCTACCAATGGCGTATTTGGCGTATAACTGGTTGGATACATCACCGTGGTCTTTTCTGGTCATACCCTCACCAATGGCAGACTTCATTAATCTACTCAATGATGGCAATACATTGATTGGTGGGTATATACCTTTGTTATTCAATTGTCTATCAACGAAGATTTGGCCTTCGGTAATGTAACCTGTCAAATCAGGGATTGGATGGGTGATATCGTCGTTTGGCATGGTCAAAATTGGGATTTGGGTGATGGAACCATTGACACCCTCAATTCTACCGGCTCTTTCGTAAATGGTGGATAAATCAGTGTACATGTAACCAGGGTAACCTCTTCTACCTGGAACTTCTTCTCTGGCAGCAGAAACTTCTCTTAAGGCGTCTGCATAGGAAGACATATCAGTCAAAATGGTCAAGACGTGTCTTTCGGATTGGTAGGCCAGGTACTCAGCAGTGGTCAAGGCCAGTCTAGGAGTAATGATTCTTTCAATGGTTGGGTCATTGGCCAAATTCAAGAACAAAGAAGTTCTACCCAAAGAACCGTTTTCTTCGAAATCTTGCTTGAAGAATCTAGCAGTTTCCAAGTTCACACCCATGGCGGCAAACACAATGGAGAAATTCTCTTCGTGACCATCATGGACATCCTTTGTTGGTCTTACCAGACCAGCCTGTCTACAGATCTGGGCAGCAATTTCGTTATGTGGTAAACCAGAAGCAGAGAAAATAGGAATTTTTTGACCTCTGGCAATGGAGTTCATTGTATCAATAGCAGAAATACCAGTGGAAATCATTTCTTCCGGGTAGATTCTGGCGAATGGGTTGATTGGAGAACCGTTAATGTCTAAGTACTCTTCGGCAAAGACCTTTGGACCGTTATCAATTGGTCTACCAGAACCATCAAAGATTCTACCCAAGGAGTCTTCAGAAACTGGAATTCTCAAATTTTGACCTGTAAACTCAACTCTTGTCTTTTGTACATCAATACCGGAAGTACCTTCGAAAACTTGAACAATGGCCTTGTCACCTTTGACTTCTAAAACTTGACCTTGTCTGATGGAACCATCAGGTAGGGTTAAATCAACGATTTCATTGTATCTAGGGAACTTGACTTTTTCCAAAATAACCAAAGGTCCATTGACACCACCAACGGTGTTGTAGTCCAGTCTTGGAGCCACTTTGAACCCGTCAATGGCTGCCTTCTTATTCAATTCAAATAGCTGCTTATTAGTTAAACCCATGTTATTCTAATTATGTTGTTTTGGTTCTTTTAGAGTTACTTTGTTTTATTTCATGTTTTTTTTAAGGTGATAAAAAATAACGCCAATGGCAGTTTATAAAAAAAAACAGAGAGAAAGGGAAGGCGAAAACTTACAACCAAAAAAATATATATATGAGCCCCAGCCAGAAAATTTTTCCTAGCGCAGCCAACCGTGCCCAAATGGGTAAAGAAAATCATGCAGCAGGGTAATGCTTCACAGCAGATAAGACTGATATAATGTTAAAGCCAAGTGCTGCACAAAGAGCGTTTGGGGAATGATGATTACAGCAATGATAACAGCTTGGTTTTGTAGAGACGAATGATATCGTATGGCTTATTCGCATCTTGCACCTGAAAGGTTTCGCTTTCCCCAAATGTATAGACGTTCTTATCTATGAGGCTAATCCTTATCAGCTTGGCCAGGTAGTCGACTTCTTTTATGTCCACAAGCAGCTCTGCAACTTCTCTGTTGTGTCTCCGAATGTATACCATCTGCAGCAGCGTCAGCATCAGTGTCAGCTTCTTGACCACAACTATAACAATCTTGTCTTTTCCGCTATCCTCCATTTCCTCCGAAAAGGCAGTATTCAGCGCCATCTTAAGAAAATCATACTCCTTGGCGTCTTTGTAGTATATCTTGTATCCAGTTTCAAAAAAGTTCAGCAAGTGCTCAATGAGCAAATAAAGCCTCTTGTTGTAAAGGGCGTTGTTGTCATTGATTCTTACAATCTTGCTTATGAATCTCGGCAGCGGGAGCTTCTTGTTGCATACATAGTAGTAATTGTTGTGCTTGTTTTTCCTAAGATCTATAAAGTATACAAGCTCCTGCAGTGACTTGGTTTCTAATGTTTTCAGGTTTCTTTGATAAAATGCTATGTTTTTCTTTTCGTTCGTATCGTCATGTTTTGTGAATGAGGTGCCACAAGTTACTTCCTTGCCATCTTTTTCTTTGATGATGTTTTCTATGTCTTTCCGTGTTTTGCTGTTTGTCTTGAGAAGTTGATTCAGCTCTTCTTTCAAGTCATTATTTGTTCTTTGCTCTTTATTTTTTTTCAGCATTATCGCCTGTGATCGCAGAATCTTAATTTCCTCTATGTACTCATCATCAATTTCTTTTTCAAGTGACTCGTCATCAAAAAATAGACTATTCGACAAAATTCCATTAAGTATATTCTTGGTTTCATTGATCATACCATTCACAACGTTGATGTTGATTCTCTTATCTAGAACTTGTTTTTTTAAGCACTTTATGCATATCACCTCAGCAGTGCTGTGCAGGTAGCATACCTTGTGTTGGCTAGAGTTCAAATTAAGACTGGAAGAAGAGTTTGAGCCAGAACTACTAGACTGATTATCAACCTCACTCCTCATGACCTGTAGAAAGCAGATTCAATGTGTATGTACTTTTTTGTTTTTTTTTTGGTGAGTGAAGGGTGATTTTCATTTCTTATTATTTTTTTTTTTTCTCCTTCTAAAAAATAAAGGTTTTTTCAAACGCGCTTATCTGAAAGTGGCAAAATTGATACATTGCAGTTGAAGAAAGACACCAAACACAATTGAGACAAAACAATGACTAAATATCACTTGTTCAAAAACTACGAGTCTGCACACAAGAAGGACGTTAGAGCTGTTGTTGAGCTTACTAACAACCACATTGCCTCAGCCTCAAGGGACGGTACCTTGAAGGTGTGGAACACTTTGACAGATGAATCACTGACTATTTACACAGATAAAGGCACTTTGAATCTGGAAACAGGCAACACAATCGAAGTGTTTTTGAACAGTTTGTGCTTTGATGAAGAAAGTAGCGTTATTTACGTTGGTTCAAGCGATGGTACTATCAAGGGGTTCCAGGCCTTTGATGGAAACAACGATGAGCCTTGCATAATCTTGACTAATCACACCAAGAATGTATGTTCACTAAGCTTAACAAACGACTTTGGTGACAACTCCAGAACATATATGGCAAGCGGTAGTTGGGATGGTACAGCCATTATTTGGGAGAACAACACAGCCAAGTTCCACCTAATAGATGCTGGCAATAATGGATTGCCTATCTGGGATGTCAAAGTCATAGATGAAAATACATTCATTACTTGCTGTGCTGACAAGTCCATCACCGTTTGGAAAAACGACAAGGTCTTTAAAAAAATAGAAAATGTTCACCAGGATGTTGTCAGAAGTTTGGATGTCAATTTAGACACAAACGAGTTTGTCACCAGTTCCAATGATGGAATGGTCAAGCTCTGGGATCTGGAAACTTTAAAGCTCAAGAAGGAGTTTGAAGGTCATTTGAGTTTTGTTTACAACGTTCAGTACTCAAAAAGAGACTCTAACTCAATAATATCATGTGGTGAAGACAGAACACTGATTGTTTGGGATATAGACTCGGGGAAAGCCACTGATGTCATAGTGACACCAGCTGTTTCTGTTTGGTGTTTGGAGTCAATTTCCAACGGCGACATATGCATAGGTAGCAGTGATGGGTCAGTACGTCTGTTCAGCACTTTCCCATCCAGACAGGCATCGCCACAGGAGATAAGTGCTTTCAATGAAAAGACAAAAACAAGCGCTGTCAATGAGTCAACAATCAATGAAAAGGATATTTTGCCATACGAAACAATCTTCAACCCAGGTAAAAAAGACGGTCAAGTGGTCATGGTCAAACATCCACAGAACGGGTTAATTGAAGCCTACCAGTACTCTGACCTTACCTCTGAATGGACCAAGGTAGGTGATGTTGTTTCTGGCTCAGGCAGCAAAGAACAAAACAAGAAGGTTGAATACGAGGGCAAAATGTATGACTTTGTGTTTGATGTTGCTTTGGAAGAAAATGCCCCTTCTTTGAAGCTACCGTTCAATGCCAACGACAATGTGTACACGGCTGCTGAAAAGTTTATCCTTAAAAACAACTTGAACTTGGACCATAGAGAGCAGATTGCAAAGTTTTTGCTCGACAATACTGCAGGACAAAGCATATCAACAGAATCAAATGCAGCACCATCTATTTTGCCGATTAACGACTCCTATTTGACATTTACGCAGTTCAAAAAAGAAGTCTTGATCAAGGGTATCAATACCTTGAATGAAAGGGAAGAGAACAAACTTGATGCCAACTTTTTGGCACAATTTGACAATGCATTGACAAATCCTGCTTTGAATGTGTCTTTCCTATACACAGCATGTGATTTTATAAGAGATAACTGGAAATCTAATGTAATTGCCTATGACATACTGAGACTGATCTCGCCATACTTGCCAAGCAGCGACAACATGAAAGAATACATATGGCTAGGCTTTTCCAGCGAGAACTGGGCCATAAAGATGATGACTCTGAGATCATTGGTGAACGTGTTTGAAAACAAGGAGTGGGGTTTGATGCTGATGGGGGATATTGAAATTTACGAGAACCTGCTAAACGTCATTGACCTACCTACTGCAGAAGAAAGACAAGCCTTTAAGCAATTTAATAACTATGTTTTGGCAATTGCAACACTGTGCTTTAACTACTCGGTGCTGGTAACAAAGCACCAGAAGTATGAACTCTTGCATACTCTTTCGGATGCCATCAACGTCAAGTTTGGAAAGGATGATGCCTTCATTGATAACGAAGAAGCAGCTTATAGACTACTCTTGTCCTTTGGTAACTTATCCACCACGGAGTCTTCTTTAAAGCAGTTTGCGAAGTCGATTACATGGATACAGAAGATCAAAGCCAAGTACGGTACCACCAAGCGTTTTAACGATGTTCTAAGTGAGTTGTAAATGGGGGGAAATATATATAAATACTGTTTCAGCCGTGCATGTATGTTTGTCAGGGTACGTTTTTGTGTTTTTTCCTAAAAAGGAATTGTTGCCTATTTTGAAGATTCTCCGAGTTAAGGAGATTAGCCGCGTAAAAAAGAAAAACAACGTATGTGTGTTTTTTTTTTTAGGAAGAAAATGCCCGCATGTGCGTTGTGCTATGTTTTCTAAGCACTTCCGTGGTAAAATATTCACTTCTTTTTTTTTTTTGGGCTTTGCCAATGAAAATTTTTCAATTTTTTTTTCGATCTTTGTTTAGCACGTTTCATTTGGCGCTTGATGGATTCTCAAGAAAGAAATTTCCGTTATAATAATTTTTTTTTCTTTTTTCTGAAAACACAGTATTTTGATAGGTGTTTACTTCTTTCTTAAAAAAAGTTAGAGAACAGATCGTCATAAAACCAATCTATACATTATTAATAAGAAAATGTCTGCTGAAGCTGCCCCACAATACAACTTTACTGGTTTAGATTACTTGAAGTTCTTCACCGCTGGTGCTTTCTGTACTGGTTTCACCCACGCTGCCTTAGTCCCAGTTGATGTCGTTAAGACCAGAATCCAATTAGACTCCGTTAAGTACAACAACGGTATGATTGGTTCCTTGAAGACCATCGTTTCCGAAGAAGGTGCCGGTGCTCTATTGACTGGTTTTGGTCCAACTGCTTTAGGTTACTCTATCCAAGGTGCTTGTAAGTTCGGTGGTTACGAAATCTTCAAGAAGTTGGCTTTGGACACCTTAGGTTACGAAACCGCTGTCAACTACAAGAACTCCATCTACATTGGTTCTGCCGCTGCTGCTGAATTCGTTGCTGATGTTTTCTTATGTCCATTAGAAGCTACCAGAATTAGATTAGTTTCCCAACCAACCTTCGCCCCAGGTTTGTTAGGTGGTTTCTCCAGAATCTTGAAGGAAGAAGGTTTCAGTTCTTTCTACTCTGGTTTCACTCCAATTTTGTTCAAGCAAATTCCATACAACATCTCTAAGTTCTTGGTTTACGAAAGAGCTACCGAATTCTACTCCGGTTTCTTAGGTCCAAAGGAAACCTTATCTGCTGCTTCCGCTACCTTATTATCTTTAGCTTCTGGTTTAACCGCTGGTTTCGCTGCTGCCGTTGTTTCTCAACCAGCCGACACCTTGTTATCCAAGGTTAACAAGACCAAGAAGGCTCCAGGTCAATCCACTTTAGGTTTACTAGCCCAATTAGCCAAGGAATTAGGTGTTGTTGGTTCCTTCGCCGGTTTACCAGCCAGATTAGTCATGGTCGGTACCTTAACCTCCTTACAATTCGGTATCTACGGTTCCGTTAAGTCCTACATCGGTTGTGCTCCATCCGTTGAAATCGGTGGTAAGGGTCATTAAATGATTGATTCCCAAAATTTAAATATTACTACCTGTACAAATATAATTATTCATGAACAACATTAACTTAGTTTTACAAATTATTTTTCTTATGGAAAACCCCAATAGTATATAATAAAAAACAAAATACAAACTATAAAAAAGCTAAGCTAATAACATAAATATTCATAATCATTTTTCTGTGTTGAAATAATCATCCATTTCTTTATCTAAGTCGTCCAAGGACTTAGGTGGCAGCTGTTTGACAACTTTCTTCTTTTTCTTTTGTGTGTCCTCGTCCTTTTTCCATGTTTTATCAATTCTTAGCTTTCTTCCTACCAAGTTCTTTCCACGTTGGTCAACTCTGTTTGGTCTGAAAGGCTTTGCTGTCCCATATTTCTGTTCTTTCAAGTTTTTCATGGCAACTCTTTGCTCATTGACTATCTTGTTTTTATTCTTTGCTACTTGCTCTATGGATGAAAACCCAAGTCTTCTTGAAAGACCGTCCCTTTGGTCTCTTTTGGTATATTTTGTAACTGGCAAATGTGGTTGTTTGGTTTCCATGTTTGGTGCTGCTGGTTTATTGGATCATTTGGGTGTATGAAAAAACCAAAGAAAAAAATTAAAGCTAAGAAAACGAACCACGGAGCAAAGAAGACGAAATACGCTGTGTTTGAGCCACGCTATTTTTTCACATTGCCCAAAGGGAGTATCTAAAAAAGATGTGCGGGTAATATACACGTGCACGTTGAATGAGATAATCAATTATCAAAAACGCAATCAGCATATATATAATTATGTAATCAATTAAACTTTATTTTGCTACCCTGCTGACGTTTAATAAAGTGGCATCAACAGCATTCAAGAAAAAAAAAAAAAAAATAGATAATAAATATCAACTATTTAAAGATTACGTTAGACTTATTGACATTTCCACTCTCCCTTAATTTTTTTTTTTTTTTTACCAAGATAACAGATACAGATAATCAAACACCAAAACGCAATTTACAGATCATGATTGACAAAAGATATACACCTATCTCGTTTAAAAACACCAATTTTTTCAAGCCTCTGAAACTAAACAGTAATATTACTTTGAAACACAGAGGGGTTATGGCTCCGCTGACCAGATTTAGGGCTGACTCTGACCATGTGCCTAGATTAGATAAGGATTACTTGAAGTCCCCTGAGTGGAAAGAGTTTTTGGCAGCCAGCAAAGACAAAATCGATACCACAAAACAGAGAGGTTTGGTCGAAGAGTACTACTACCAGAGATCCTTGAGACCAGGCACTTTGATCATATCCGAAGCCACCTACATATCAGCCGCTGCTGGTGGTGATGACTTCATTCCTGGTATCTGGAACGAAAAGCAAGTCGAGGCCTGGAAACAGATAATTGACTCTGTTCACAAAAATCAGTCATTTTTCTTTGTACAACTGTGGAACATTGGGAGACAGGCCAACCCCAAGATTCTTAAGCGTGATGGGTTCCCATATTTGTCTGCTTCAGGCGAGTACAATGAGAGAAACGACTTTGTTCCTAGCAAGAAGCTAGCTGAAAAATCAGGAAACCATTTAAGAGGATGCACCATTGAGGAGATTGAAAGCTTTAAAAAAGATTTTGTCACTGCTGCCAGAAACTCACTGGCAGCAGGTGCTGATGGGGTAGAGATCCACGCTGCTAACGGGTATTTATTAAATCAGTTCCTTGATCTTGGCTGCAACAAGAGAAGCGACAAGTACGGTCCGCAAAGCTTTGAGAACCGTTCAAGATTTTTGTTTGAGGTTTATGATCTGCTTGCCAAAGAGTTTGGCTCAGAAAAAATTGGGTTGAGATTATCTCCATACGGAGTATTTGGTGGTATGACTGGTGACCTCTACGTCAAAGACACAAATAAGTTTTACACCTACATTTACCAAGAATTTGAAAAGAGAAGACAAGCAGGCACAGGTCCTGTTTATATCTCAATCATGGAGCCTAGATGCTCTGACATCACCAAGAATGAAGGCTCAGGAGCTTTGGAGGGTGTCACAAATGACTATGTTTTTGACCACTTCAAAGGGGTTGTTATCAGAGCTGGTGATCTTATTTTGGGGAACGAGTTCGCCAAGGAAATTGTTGACGCTAATGATAGAACTTTGTGTATGTTTGGCCGTTACTTTTTATCCAACCCAGACTTGATTGATAGACTGGAAAATGAGTGGCCAGTCAACAAGTACGACAGAAACACTTTCTATACACGTGATCACAAGGGTTACGTAGACTACCCTTTTTACAACAAAGACTAACAAACTGGAAATAAAAACCACACCCTGACATTCCCCCGCATATTTTAATTGCGAACAATAGAATATGCAAAAAATAAAATGACGCATATTATAAGTGCGCGTTTTTTTGACTTTTACGATTTCGCGTAAGGGGAGGGCTGACTTTAGCTCCGGTATTGTCGAAAAACAAGGACTTTGGAGAGTCAACCAGTATTTTTTTTTTTAAAAAAAAATTAAAATTTTTTATATACTTTCATAATTTTCAAAAAAGTCGCAATGGAATAAGCTGTAGTTGTTGGCACTAATCAGTGTGTGTGGAAAGCCTGTTTCCACACTAGTGCTGTGTATTAAGTTGTCAAGAATTTCGGCAGCAGTTTGGTTTTCGTATTCGTTGTTTTTTTCCAACTTGTATGAAAACTCTTTGTCTGTCTGAACTGTGTGCTCACTGTCTGTAGGTGTAAGACCATCAAGGAAGGTATCCAGCCAGTCAGAATTTGGCGTTGAGACTTCGGTCTGCTCCTTCTTTACTATCAAGCTCAGTATACCGTTTTTGTTGTAGTATATTCTAGAGAAGCATTCATCCATAGCTTTGAAAAGGTCCGAGTCATGCTCCTTGCTCTGTATTTTTAGCTTAAAAAAGTGTGTGTTTTTAACTTTTGTGTAGTAGGAGTATATTCTTTTGAATCTGTCTCTTATCTGTCTTGTATTTTTGTAGTAATCAGAGCATTTGCTGAGGGTATCGGCAACAGTTTTCCAGTATAAACTCTTGTAGCTGCTGCTTTCCAAGTTTAGAAGACAGTCAAGGTTTTCCAGACATACTTCCAATAGAAGAATATCTTCGTTAAGGCTGGTGCTTTTTCTTTTTAATTTAGTTTGTGTAGGCATTTTTTAAGGTTTTGTTTGTTTGTTCTCTGTATGTTGTTTGTTTTTTTTTATTATAAATTTTTTAAATTATTGAAGCGGTTCGTACACCTTGCTTATATAGATTTTTGTAATCTGCGGCAAATTGAATAAGAAAAAGAAAAGAATAACGAAAATTAAGGTACTTAGACAGATATGACTTAGCTGTTTTGTTTTTGTTTACTTATGCATGTATGTGTAAACAACCCAGAAAAAAAAATCATAAGATAAATTGGCTCCAGACAGCTAAAAAACCACACTATGATTATTTTTGCATAGAAAGCGGAATGTGTTTTTTGAACAATAGATTTTTGTATTTTCAGCTACGTGTTTTGTTTTTTACAAACTATGTATGTTTTCTCGGTTAAATTTCTAAAAAAAACAACTTTGAACCTATTGTTTACCTGTTTTGTTGAATTTAAGTAAAACTGCACTAATTCCGCGTGGAGCGAGTATTGGGCTATGAAAACAGGATATAAGGCTCATATGAGATTTTCGGAAAAAAATCCTACACTAAGGGTAAAACTTTGTATACAAAAGTAAAGATACTAAGCATTGGGTAATTCAACTCAATAAAAATACGAAAAGTCTAGAGTAAGCAGAGGACTTAAAAACACGTATTTTAATCGTATATTTTGCCTCTTTATCTTTGACAAAGTCATTCCTGGACGTTGCCTACTTACGTGGATATATCAGTTGGCATAGTCTTTTACTGGTTAATAGTACTGATAAAGACTATCCAGCAGTAGTGAACTCAAGCTCGATAGCAGTATGAGAGACTGTTTTTTATTTTGTTTTGGGGAAAAAAAGGGTAGGCGAAAAATGGTACGGTTTTTTTCCTTTAAAAAAAAATTCTGAGTCTTGGTCGTTATGACTATTAAGAACGTGGCATTTTGTTGAACTTATAGTCATTCCAAGACTTTTTGATTAAATCCATTGGCTTATTTTTTTGATACAATTACATCATGAACAATTTGGAACTGATAAATGTCTTAAGAAATAATTTATTTCTTATCTATAGATACAGTGACTCTTTTATCTATAAATTCAGGATATTTTTTATGTTAATTTTAAATATAAATAAGGGAAGAAAGTTTACGAGAGTAACCAATCTGAGTTATTTTTCCGAGATGACGTAAGAAGTGTAGATTGTATTGTGTTTTCAAGATATTGATTTCAAGATATTGATTACAAGAACCTTGACATAAGTTTTTTTTTTCTTTAACAACGAGATATGTGAACTTGTAATGAAAAAACTATGCCTATGTTTTATGCTGATTAGCTAGGAAAAATATACGAGAATGTTAAATTTTCGGGTAGGAAAAAAGTGAATAACTTTTCCGCACTACAAAGATAAGCGATACGTGGGTGTGTCATTTGCTGCCAAAATTAAGGGAAAAAGATGAAAGAAGAAGTGTACGCTTAGAGATTAATGAAAAAAAAAGACGATTCCAAGAGATTGATACCTATGCAGAACATTTAAAGCAGATGACAAAGTGAAATGCAATAGTACGCATATGACTTTTTACGCTTTTCATTCTGTTTCCTGATTAGAGGGGAACACCTACGTATGAATGAATAATTCACGCGATTGCTAAAAATATGTACTACTAAACATGTTGCTAAAAATATTCTTTCTGCAGTTTTTACTGTTTCAGTGAAAATTTAGTTGAATGTATGTGGCAAAACATTTGTCGGTGTATTTTGTTTCCCCGTCTGCAAGGTAAACTCTGGCAACTTTTAAGCTACAATTTTTCAGTCGTCATTTTTTTGAAAAACAACTGCTGCATTTTTTTGCGGGTTTCGGAAAAAAGTTGCAGAAGTTTCCCGACGAGTGCAAAGCACGAGTAATGCCCACAGAGCGGAAGAGTGTAAAAAAAAGTGAAGCACATGGCATATTACCAGCAGCTGTGAATAACAAATGTTTCATAAGTGTGCAGTACTAATTAAAATGTGCTTCTTACAGTATTACCAGCAAGTGTGTGTGCCTGTGCTATAAAAGGTACATGAACCACCACATTTAACAAAGAATGAAGAACAGGTATTATTGGTCGTATCAAGTATAGTACTTACAAGAACATCTATATCAGTTATATGAGAACAATTTGAAGTAGTACACCGCTCTTGTATTGCTACCAAAGTTGTATCAACGTGGGTAATCACTGACACCTGCAGTTTACATTTAATGTTTAATAAATGTGGACAATAATACATACTTTTTAACATTATTTAACTAAACTTTGTTAACTGCATATATTAAAAAATTAAAATGTAAACTAAGTGTAAACAAAACGTGAAAAAGTGTAAACAAATTTGGCAAGAAAAAAAAATATGAGTGCGAAGCACGAGTAGTGTCCGCCGTGTAGCGAAGCGGAGCAGAGGGCACAACATCACCAGCAGCAAAAAAAAAGAGAGCAGTAAAAAGCGTGCAAACTAGGTGTAATAAGAAAGCAGATATAGGAAAATAAGATGGAGAGATGTTTGATAGGTTTAGTATAAGTACTGGAATTACTGTGTGTAGTAATAGCACTAATAATATTGTATAAGTAAGTTTCTAGTTTTTTTAGTTCAATATCAGGTTAGATGAGGTTACTTCTTTAAAAGGGATGTAAAATTTATAATATGGTAGCGGTTATACCAGTAGTTCATACGTCGATAAAGACAATATTATAGCATCAGATTCTATCAGATCAAACTTGACAAATAAAAATTGTTTTGCTTAATAATATGGTGCAATAATAAAAAGCCAAGTTTAAAGATCTACTGAAGATATTCACTAAAAAGAGAAGGTAATTACCGATGATTAAATGAGCAATTACATGAACAGTTTGAGCATTGAGTTGTTATCTCAGCAGTTTAACCATCAAACAAGTTAGGATTAAGAAATAATTATAAAGAGCATAGACCATACATTTAATAACATATAAAAAGAGTACAAAATGAGAAGAAAAGAAGTAAAGTAGAAAATGGTCAGATTATATATACATCGCATGCTTATAGATGTTGCTTACTTATAAGGAATAATCAACATTTATATGATAAAGCTAAAACACTCATGAGCAATGCTGTTAATTTACTCTGCTGTAAACTCTCATAGTGTAAAAACTGCAAGTCTTCATACTAAGAGTTCTACACCTATGTCAGAAAAGCAACTTTTAGATCAATGTCGTAACACAGAGCATGGATGTTAAGTGATTATCCAGAAGTAAATTGAATACCCAATACATAATTTTTAAATTTAAACACCATATATTTGATAATTATTACAACAACTTGAGAGGAGATACAACAATAAATGATTCTGCGGGAAATAGCTTGAATCGCTGATAAGTCTCGTGACTTGCCTTATCAGTAGTTATGTCCCAATAGGGAAATAACACGTGGGATAAGTCAAGAATGGGACAGAGGACAAATGGACCAAATTTACAACCATTTAGTGGGTGGCAAATTTTGGACACAAATTCTTTGTATATAAAGAAGGAGTCAATTAAGTGATTGTAAGTATTATTAGGAAGTATAGATAAAACAAGAAATTTAAAGATAGTAAAATTTATGTATATTAAACACCAGAGAGACAAACTATCATATATATATTATTATTAACATATCCAACCTTGAAATCCCAACTGACGCTAATACGAACTCTAAGCCTTCTTCATCCAAATCTGGATTCAAGAAGGGATCACCTTTAATTGAACCCTCAAGTTCACAGCATGGTAGCGGTGGTGGTGGAGATTTGTATGCTGACGACAGTATCTTCGATCCTGACTCTCTAATCTCAGAGTTTGAGGATATGAAATTGAAAGATGACAGCAGTCTCTCTCCATCCGGCGACCCTCCAAAAGGGTCAGGACCAATGTGGGACCCTATAGGCTCTACATATAGCTTAGAAAGTTTGAGTATTGACAAATTAATGAATCCTGAAACACAGAGATTAAATGTTAAATTAATCGCTAAGTATTTTGCTTGTCCTGATATTGTTTTAGATGAAGTTAAATTCAGAAAATTACTCAAGGAAATTTTCAACAGATTGAAACTAAACTACTCGAAAACCACAGAAGAAGGAAAAGACCATGAGGCTTTGATTAATCTCTTCAAAGCTGTCGTGCAAGCTGCTCAAGAATCAGGCATGATCAATGTTCACATGTCTGAATTGCGTAAAGAATCTGTTAGTAGAGTTACTTCAAAATTTTTGAAATTAATTATAATGGATCCTTTAATGAAAGTAGATGAAAAGTTTAATGGATACTTAACTGAAGTCATGAATGAAAATCTTTCCAAGTTCAAAATCAAGATCTTGAAAGATAAACCTGATGTTAAGTTCATAACAACTTCAAAAATCGGTATGTTTAGAAACCAAATCTTGGAAGATGCTTTCAACCTCGTTAGAACCTCAATGACCATCAATGAACCTTCACTTGAACAGAGATCAATGTATCAATGGATCTACAATGCTCTAGTTATTCGTTACGGAGAAAATTTTGCTTCGGTTTACAGTACTCGTTTCGCAAGAAAAATTCAGGATGCCGATAATTTAATTGACACTGCAATGGTTGCTGAAGCATTTAACAGAGAGAATATTGAACTTAGATCAACAGTTCAAAAGCTCGTTGAGACAATTTCAAGAATGTCAAGAGAATTGAGTAAACTTCAATCATCAAATGATTTGAGGAGAAAAGAATTGAGAATAAAATCAGGTCCTGTTGAAAAGCCAAAATCTGATAACCAGTATGGAATCATACGTAAAGGCAAGAAAACAATATTTACAGTTCCCCAAGATATTGCTGACCTGCTAAACGTTAGACAATACAGAACATTGACTGAGTGTAAGCAAGATGTCTCAAAAATTGACGAAACACTCTTCGTCGGATGCCCTCAAAAAGTCCATGATTATGTTGAATGTCTTTTATCACCACAACAGCTTAGTAGTTCTCAACGTTAATAATAGTGCCACTAAAACTTTTATCAACATGATTGCTACATTGACTTCTGACTCAACACTTCCTACTCCAGGAGGTATGAGTATGTTAGTAGACACCGGTGCAGCAAGAAGTGTTATTTCAAAATTGCTTTGTGTCAAATACAATATTGAAATCACACCATTGCAGGAATCAATATCACTAGCTGCTGCTAATAAAATAGAACTCAACATTTATGGCCAGTGTTGTTTGAACTTACCTTTGGAAAGCAACAACCAACCTGAAAAGTACCTACAAATCCAATTTTTGGTAACCGACTCTATCGCTGATGAAGGTATTCTCTTATCCTATAGCGAAATTTTTGAAAAAGGACTTCAATTTGTGCCCCCTCATACCAGATTGGTAGGAACAGGACAATATAAAGGTTACTGGATACCTCTTGTCAAGGTAGATAAATTATGGTTTACTTATTTTGGTATCAAAGATGAAACTGAAGTAATCAATATGATATCTGAAAAATACAATGCCAATATCGATGTCGCCAAACACGGGAAAGACATTGATTATTGGAATAAAGTCTATAAAATGCATCGATTACTTGGACATGCTAGTGCAGACCGCATAATTTCCAGTATCGCTGAATCCGGTATTGAGTCTGAATGGAATATTAATCCTAGCGACTTGAGAAAATTATCCTGCACAATATGCCAAGATTCATTTGAAGACTTAAGAAAGCATTTCAGG